>CM035102.1:23403161-24095633 GCA_020205505.1 Panax japonicus
AAAACGACAAAGTATGAGTTTTTTATAATACGACGTAATTGTTACCGTTAACACTGTTGGATTACCTGGTGGTTAAAATACAGTTAAACGTGTGGTTGCACAGTAGCACACGGTATTGCACAATAATTTTGAATTATTGATTCTTACGTAAGAAGGCACTACTCGATAATTATTACAGTAATTACTGTTTAATATTTTATTTTATTGATTCAATAATTGATGCATTGATAGTTTATATTATTGTTGTTTCAATAATTGTCATTGTACTGTATTTCCCATTATCAGATCAATAATTCATATTATTTGAAAATATTATTAGATAGGATTATTGGCAATGTCTAGAAAGTTCTGTCAAGGAGAGGTTTGGTCACCTAATTGCGCACCAGTAAGGAGAAATCCTTATTGGAAAGCCCCCTCTTTCCTGGGAACTGCCTGGTTGTCATGATTGTGAGTATGTAATATTATTTGTGAATAATTAATTATTGATTTATATGATAAGGAAATATTTATTTGATGTGGATATAATTGATGGATTTATTTATGTGGCTATAATTGAAGGAATTAATATTGAGGTGTTTTATCAGTATTTTGTCGGATTGGAGGTATTAACAATCAAACCAGTGTTCTTAAGATATATTACATGAGTTCTAAATTTTAATCCGACCGTTGGATCGTTGTGATTTTTGGCTATTTTATACATATATAAGTTGATTATATGTCCACAAATTTTGAACCGTTAAAAATGAACGTATGATTTGTTATGAATTTTAAGAGGTGATTGGTTCAGAAATTGTCGAAGGTTCTGAATTTATCATTTTGGTGGAAAATTTTATAATTGGTGGACCCCACTTTTGGTTGGTAAGAAATGTGTTCAAATTTTATTTCAAATGTGGTGGGCGGAATAGTAGCAGGTAAAACCATCAGGTAGCAGGTCAAGCTGCTTCGGCGTGCTAGCATTTTCTTATAAATAGGTGCTTAGGTTAGAATGAAAATCACACCAGAAAAATAAGCTTTCTCTCTCTATATATTATCGAGCGTATTTTGTGAGTATTTAGATATTTTGAGCGTTGTTATTCAGTACAAGTTCCATTCAGCATCATATTCGATATTCCATTTCGAAGTATTTTTTCTTTGAGGTAAGGGATGTTATTTTCTTCGTAAATGATATTATTTTCTTCAATATCATTATGCTGAAATATTTATATGACTTTTATTATGGAATTTTTACCTTTTTGTTTCGGGATTACTATTCACGTATACGACACTATTCACGAATACGGCACTATTCACCGAAAAATGAATTTTTTTCTTTTTGTCCAAGATGTCTTTTATGGTTACTATCTTTGATTGTATCTATATTTTGATCTTTATTTTTGAATTCTACTTCACACTTGGTATTATGGAGTATTATTGAATTTGGATAAATCGAAATACGAATCCCTAATATTTATCCTTCTGTCTCACTAGATTTGTTCTCTAAAATGTTTTTCATCATCCTCAGTCGTTAATGGTGATACTTGATGAATATCTTTGGCCTGTAGTACAAAGAAGAATGTTTACCTATTGAATATCTTTGGCCCGTAGTGCAAAGATGAACAGGTGTTGAGATGAACATGACCAACTGGTGATACAAATGAATATCTTTGGCCCGTAGTGCAAAATAAATATTTGATTCAAGATGTATATTGATTGATGTCACAAGGATAAAATATTCATGACGGACTTTTAATTCATAGATGATAGTAGATTTCATTCTCTACTTAACTCTTTTAACGAATTGTTGTTTCCATTGTAGTTGTTGATCTAAAACTTGTTGTCTATTATATTCTATCAGATTTTTCCCTGTTGAAGACTAAGGATAATTTGTTATATATTATTAGTCATAATATTCTTTTACTGGGCAAGTTGAGCTCACCCTTTTCCTTTTTGTTCCATTTTTCTTCTCAGGAGGGTGAGAATTTATTAAGGACTAGCCGGGTATGGAGTGATGATTTAAGATAGCTATTTTAGTAGTCCTCACTATTTTGTAAAATAGTGCATCAATAATTATAATGAGACTTTATTTGAGTGTGGATATTATCTAGAAGACAATATTTGTATTTAAACTCACAGTATGTGTTGTCGTATTTTGCACCACAATTGTATTAATAAAGTTGTAGTTGTTTCGTACCATGTATTTGGTAACTCAGAATGGGGTTGGGTGGATTGGAACCTATTTTGGAGGAGTCACATCTTCAGATTACCTTAACAGAAGGTATCACTTTGTTTCTAAGAACCTGTTTTTTTCCTATCACCTATTTGGACTGGAACTTCTTCATATGACAAGTCTTTTTCAAACTGTAATGGTTCATATTCTACAACATGTTTGTCATCGAACTTATATGGCCTTAATACTGAAACATGGAAAATGTTATGATATGTTCTAATTTCAGAGGTAGAGCTACCTCATACGCCACTCACCAACTCGTCGTAGGACTTCAAAAGGTCCAATAAACCTAGGGCTTAGTTTTCCTTTTTTTCCAAACTGATTTTCTCTTTCCAAGGAGGCACTTTTAAGAAAACAAACTACCAATATCGAATTCCCGATTTTATCAGTGTTGATCGGCATAATTCTTTTGCCTATCATGTACAAGCTATCAATCTTGCCTGAATCACCTTGATGATCTCGATAGTTTGTTGTACCAATTCTGGACCTAGTAGTTGACGTTCTCCAACTTCGTCCCAGCATAACGGAGTTCTGCATTTCCCATCGTACAACTCTTCATAGGCGCCATGCCAATACTTGCGTGATAACTATTATTATAAGCAAATTCAACTAATGGTAGATGGTCATCCCAACTCCCTTCAAAATCCATAATACATACTCTGAGCATATCCTCCAGTGCATGGATGGTCCTCTTACTTTGTTTGTCGGTTTGAAGATGATACGCTGTGCTCATTCTCAACTGCGTTTCCAAGCATTCTTGTAGTCGTTTCCAGAAATTTGATGTGAAATGTGGATCTCTATCTAATATAATGGACACCGGGACACTGTGTCTTAAAATAATTTCCTTTACGTATAGTTTTTCCCAACCGATCTAGGTTAATCTAATCCTGATTAGCAAAAAGTGTGTTGACTTCGTCAATCAATCGACAATCACCCAAATTGCATCGTAACCTTGTTGAGTCATTAGTAAACCTACCACAAAATCCATTGTGATATGCTCCCATTTCCATTCTGGTATCTCTAACAGTTGTAACAATCCGCTTGGCCTTTGATGTTTAGCTTTAACTTTCTCACACATTAAACATTTTGCCTCATATTCGGCCACGTCCTTTTTCATATTCGACCACCAAAAATGATGTCTAAGATCCTGGTACAATTTTTGTACTTCTAGGGTGAATCAAATATCATAAGTTATGAGTCTCGGACAAAATTTCCTCTTTAATTTCTGGTACTGGCAGAACCTAAATTCTCCCTTTGAATCGAGTAACCCTTCCGAATAAACATTAAATATGTCTTCCTCACCTTTAGACACTTTCTATCTTATCTTTTCACAGTTTTCATCCTGAAGTTGTGTGTTCTTTACTTTATCCACCAACATTGAAATGCTCCCTATCTGGAACAATTTTTCGTCTGATTCTATTAGATATTTAATTTCCAACTCCATCTTGGCCATTTCTTCTACAAGTTTTTCCTGAGCAGCCAACTTCATTAATTTCTCCCATCCCTTTCTACTTAAGGTATCGACAACAACATTTGCCTTTCCGGTATGATAAAGAATCTGGCAATCATAGTCTTTAATCAACTCTAGCCATCTCTTTTGTCGTATATTCAAATCTTTCTGTGTAAAGATACACTTCAGAATTTTATGGTCTGTATATATTTCACACCTCACTCCATAAAGATAATGTCTCCAAATTTCAGGGCAAACACCACCACAACCAACTCTAAGTCATGAGTCGGATACCTTTTTCATAATCTTTTAGTTGATGTGATGCATACGCAATAACTCTACCATTTTGCATAAACACACAGCCTAGTCCTTTATGCGATGCGTCACTATACACCACAAAAATCCATGTATCATCAGGCAATGACAACACAGGTGCTGAACTCAATCTCTTCTTTAATTCTCGAAAACATTTCCTCACACTTCTCTGTCCAAAAAAACTTAATTTCCTTTCTATTAAAATTCGTCAACTGAGTTGCTCTTTTGGAAAATTCTTGAATAAAATGCCTATAGTAACCTGCCAATCCCAACAAACTTCTTACTTCCGACGGTGTCTTCGGTTGATCCCAGTTTATTACAGCTTCAACTTTCAATGGATCTATCCGAGATTCTGTTCTTGTTAATAACGTGCCCAAGAACCTGAATATGTTCTAACCAAAACTCACACTTTGAGAATTTAGCTTACAACTTCTCTCTCCTTAATGTCTCCAATGTCACTCTCAAGTGTTCAACATGTTCCTCCTTGGTTTTAGAATACACCAATATATCATCAATAAACACCACTACAAATTTATCTAAGAATGGTTTAAACACCATGTTCATCAAATCCATGAACGTTGCAGGTGAATTAGTTAAACCAAATGACATAACTAGAAACTCGTAATGATCGTACCGAGTTCTGAATGTTATTTTCGGTACATCCCCTGGCCTCACCTTTAACTGATGATAACCACTCCTCAAGTCTATCTTTGAGAAATATCTCTTTCCCTTCAGTTGATCAAACAAGTCATCGATTCTTTGTAATGGATACCTATTTTTAATTATGACCTGATTTAATTTCCGGTAATCAATGCAGAGCCGCATTGATCCATCTTTCTTCTTAACAAATAACACCGACGCTTCACATGGCGATACGCTCAGCTGGATATACTTCCTGTCCAGTAATTCTTGCAACTATACCATCAACTCATCCATCTACACTGGGACCATTCTATATGGGGCTTTAGATATCGGGGTCGTTCCTGGCACTAAATCAATAACGAACTCAACTTCTCTATTTGGCGGTAGTCCATGCAAATCGTCTAGAAATACGTCTTCAAAATCCCTAATGACTGTTATCTCTTCTAACTTTGCACTCTTCTTTTGTGTATCGACTATATAGGATAAGTATCCTACACATCCTTGTCTCAATAACTTCTTGGCTTGCATCACCGTCAGAAAACTTGCTTATCGAGGCAACTTGCTACCATAAAACACCACCTTTGACGGAGATATAAGGTTAACACATTTCTTTTGGCAATCAATTACTGCCCCATAATTGAATAACAATTCCCTCCCTAGTATAACATCAAACTCCCCAATTTGAATTGGTATCAAATCTACCATCATCTCATGACCCTTTATAACCACTCTACAATTCTTGTATATAAACCTAACAGGAATCACTTCCCTATTTGCAATCTCTATGCTTAAAAGGGAAATCTAATTCTTCCTGAGGAAAATCAAAGTTCTGAGCAAATTCATCGGATATAAATGAACAAGTAGTACCCGAGTCAAATAGAACATAAGCATTAATACCATTAATCAGAATGATACCTAACACCACATCCTTTGACTGCACAGCATCTTGCACGGTCATATTGAAAGTCCTAGCAGTAGGTCGGCTTGATTACACTGGCCCAGTGATAGTTAACGTACCACCACTATTGTCTTTCCTCCACTTGCGCTTCCCACTGTCTTTTTAGGGCAATCACGAGCCCTGTGATCCTTCGACCTGCAAGTGAAACAAGCTCCTTTCTTTGGGCTAAAACATTTTGGTGCAATGTGAACCTCCTGACCACAATTAAAACACACTCGTTTTCTTTTCAAACACACACCAGTGTGGTTCTTCCCGCAAGTAGCACAAGCTTCAAACTTCTTCTTTTGTTGACTTTCTTGCTGTTCTCTTGCACTCGAATTCTCACTCCACTTCGTCTTCTGATTCTTACTTCCACTGTTTCTTCCACCAGCCTTGTTTTCACTCTTATTCTTCCTTTTCTTTTGTTCTTTATTATATTGGGTTAAGGCATCGCTTCCACCTTTTGCGATAATTGCCTTTTCCAATACTGCCACAAATGTGTTTAATTGGGACATTGAGACCTTGTTATACAGCCAGGGCTTCAACCCTTGCTGGAACCTTCTCTCCTTACGCTCATCAGTATTAACTTGATAAGTAGCAAACCTTTCCATCTCATTAAACTTTGCAACATACTCTGGCACATACATGGTTCCTTGCTTTAGCTCCAAAAATTGAACTTCCAACTGGTTCTGAGAACTCGTCGAAAAGTACATCTTGACAAATAATTTCTTTAAACCTATCCCACGCTATCATTCCCTATGCCCCACGAACCTTATTCGCCTACCACCAATAGCTAGCTTCAAACTTCAACATAAATGTCATGAAAGCAGTCTTCTAATCCTTGTTGACTCTGGCAACGTCGAACACCTTCTCCATTTCCATGATCTAGGTTTAGGCTTCAACTGGATTCATAGACCCTTGAAACTTTGGTGGTCCAACCGCTTTGAAGTCCTTAAAAGTCGTGACCTGAGCTTGCGGCTGATTCGCAAGTGCTCTCATTAACAAAGTCACCAACTGCTGAACTGGGTTAGTGTTGGCCTCGTTATTGTTATTGTTAGTAGACCCCTCAGGAGGTGGTTGTTGTCGTGGTTATCTTCTTCTAGGAAGCATTTTCTGTTAAATAATACGCTTATTAGATCACTATTCAATTCCTTGAATATCTTAAAGTTTAACTTTAAACATTCTAAGATAAAGTTTTAACACATAACATTCCAATAAACTTTAATATTTATTTTCATTCAAAACTTTTCATAACATAGTAAGGATAGCATCTCTGCTATCAACATCCACTTTCCAGAACTAGTCAAATTTCAGGATTACCTACTCATCTTACCCCTTTATTTATCACAAATTAAGGGATTTTATTTAATCAAGTACTTAGTCACATATTATTATTATTATTATTATTATATTGGCATATTAAGACATCGAGAGGCTTCTCTACGCTCTTCCTCTATAATACGATATGTCGTCCTACGATCCATCATGTACCACGAAAAGTCTTCAAATTGAGGTGGGTAATAAAAGACTCGATCCTGGGCCCTATCAATCGCAGAATGAAAGACACATTCCATTTTATTCATCCTAGCCTTTTTTGTAACGCCACCATATCTATACTCCCATGGTATCTGATATGGTGTTTACAGAAAATTAACATAATGCTTTTAAATCTATATACCCATGGTATTTGATTATAAGATTACATTAAAAAGAGGGACTAGCAGATATAATTCCCATAGATCCAAAATTCACAGTATCCCATAACAGTTGTTAATTCTTAAGAGAACTTTTACAGTGTTTGGATACCCTCACTTGGATATATGAACTGTATCTGTGACTAGAATCTATCTATCCAAAATTCAGAATATCAACAGTAACATGAACAGTCCATATTACTAATACCCTCACCCAGATGTATAGTCTAAGCCAACTGAATTTATACTATCGTTTCGATAGTAACTATCTATCCGAAATCCAGAGTATCAATAACAACATGAACATTCCATGCTATTAATAGCCTCACTCAGATAAATAGTTCCCAAGGATCTCAATTAGATTTGAAGAAGTCTAATTTTACATCTATGTATGTAAGAAACACACGGTTGCGAAAATAAAGATGTTATATATCATAATATTAAGATTCAATTACATGATTCTCATAACGAGTTCTTATTACAAGGTATTCAAACAGACAAGAATATAACCTAATCTATGTAAGGACGCTTCCCTTTATCTACTCCAGAAGCTCCAGGACTACCATCTAAAACTGCAAAGGGAATAATTTGCAAGGGTGAGCTATGATATGCTCAGCAAGTTCTGTATTTATAACAATTTAGGATTTGAAGAAATATAACAGTTCAAATTTCGAGTGATAGTTGTACCATTTCTGGATTTCTAATTTCAACCATTTCTGGAATTTTCTTTATTTCTGTCAGTCACACAGACTTAGAAATTTTGTTCAGATATGAGATAGGGGATCAGCCTATTCAACATCTTAGGAGTATACATATAATCCTACTAGTTCTCAAAATACACTAAATGTCAATATATGAATTGACTAACTTTCAATCCCTTACGGAATACCCAACTTCAGTATAAGATGTCTTACCAAAACAATTTGGTTTGACTCAACAGTTTATGCTCAATAAACATTATCATATGAATAAACAATTCATTTCTTAGTTATGCTGGAGCTATATCAATAACTTTACAATAAGAAGGTAATTCAATTGTAGGTGTAGTATATTATATCAACAGCATATCAAGATAAAAATCTTGTCCAATGAATAAACTGGGTTTAAGAAATTTTTTTTATAAGAGATTTAAGGATAGAGAACTTGCCTGAGCGTAAATCAGTCAAGTTATGATATTCAATCATTAATAAATACCTACGAAGTTCATATATATAAATCTAACACGTTAGTATTGATAATAATACTCAATTATAACATTAATATAATATCGGGTTAGATTAATAGGGTTTTGTGTTTAATACCTTTGATAAATGGACAAAATTTATTTATAAATTTAACTATCCTTTATAATACCTTTTTAGAAATTTTAGAGTATTTAAAACATTTTTTTGATTTTTAAATTATTTATTTCTATTTTAAATACTTAATATTTACTTAAAATTTATAAAAACATTGATTATTATTTTTAAAGAATTTATATTCATTTATTATAATTTTTATATCATTAATAATATTTTTCCATAATTATTTAGTATTTATAAATAATTATTCTAATTTCTTTATTAATAAGTTAATTATTAATAATATCAAAATAATATAAAATAATTATTGAATTGATGTAAAAATATCAGAATTTATATATAATAATTTAATATAATTTTTAAAACTATTTTTATATTTATTTATATTTATTTATTAATTATTTCTAATTTTTTATAATTTATTTTTAAAAAAATAATTTTTGTCTATCGCTAAAGCCCTTCAATGACAGAAAGTGTCGCTGTAGGTGTTCTTGAGTTTCTGGGCAGCAGTTTGGTCATGGCCGAGTGACTGGGTTGACCATTAATTATAAGGCTATTGTTAATGAGTTTTGGTTTGTTCAAGAGTTGATGTTGTAGTACTCATACAGTAGTATGATATGAAACAAATTTTAGGCTTTAACCTACATATAACAAGAAGTTATAGAGGCTCAAAGTCACTATCAGAGCTGTTCATGAGTTTCCGGGTAACCCAGAACAGAAGTCACGGCCGGTCAACGGTTTTGTGGCTTAAATATCTTCGATTTTGTATATTTGATGTGTGTAATGTTTTTTGTAACATGTAGTATATATGTCAGGGTACCTGTATATAACATTAACATGAACAAAGCATAAATCTAAGGTCTCTATTTATGCTGGTCAAAGTACAACCAAACATTGTTCTTCGTGTTCTTCAGTTTTCTAGAAAACCCAAAAAACTTGGTCAAGCTCAGTCAGTGGATTTTGACCATTAATTCCAGTAAACCTATACGTTCTTTGTTCCATTAAAGATCATAGATGTGTAGTACATATAACAGAGTATTGATCTATAACAAAAACTTACAAAAATAACAAACAGAAGACGATTAAACAGATTGGTCAAAGTAGCCGGCTCAACTGTTCTTGAGCTTTCTGGGGAACCCAAAAAACTACAATCCATGAACGGTCAACCCACTTTGACTGCTAATAACTTGAAATCTATGGTTCAAATGAACCTGTTTTCTTTTCTAGATTAAAGACCTACTAACAGGCTACAAATACCAAATAATTAACGGACCAAAACATAAACACATGAATCTATAGGCTCTGATATTTGACTGTCAGACTTAGTTTTTCAAAATTTTGAAATTTCTTAAAACACTTAATTAAGGAATCTAGATGTTATGAAAATGTGTTCTACCAATCTAACATACTTTCTAACATACTAAGACATAATTCTAAACATCTAAACAACAAATCTAACATAGGATCAAAGAGCTAATTATGAACTAGGGTTTGTACCTTTTCTTGAACAATTTTTTATTCTAGCTTCTGATGTTGTTGCAGCTATCACCAGGCTTGATTTGGTAGGTTTATAAGTGTGTCTAGGCTTAGGAATTTCATGAGTTTGCTTAGCCCTAAGGTTCCTAGTTATAGAATTCTTCAACTTGTCTTTTTGGTCATTTTTGAGGCAACTTGCCTCTACAAAGATCTGATCTGATGACTATGGTGATGCTTGGGAGTTACAAGCATGTCATGTGCTACCTTGGAACTTGCAATGGTGACTCCTAACCTACTTGTGAGCTAGTTAGGTTTGTTTAGTAGCTTAATTAGTCTTTAATCTTCACTAATCTTGATTAGGGTTTTGTTTCTAATGATTAGGAATGTTAAGTAATGTTAATTAGTACCTAAGTTGAAGTTTACTAACCATGATTAGGTGTTAAGATAATCTAATTAGGGTTTAATTAGCTAATTAGGGTTTAATTTACAAATTAGGGTTAGGGTTTTTCTAATTAGGGTTAGGGTTTGTTAATCTAGGTTTTTAACCTAATTTCTCACTAAGTCTAACAAACACGACAAAGTGTTTTGTCAGTGTAAGCACGACAAAGCAACTTGTCAAAATAATTTTACCAAAAAGTCCAAATATAGAAAAAAGAAAATTAAGCACGAGCTGTCAAGCACGACGTTTTTCGGACAAAAAGTTATTTGGTCAAATTTGTAAAACCAAGTATATATTAACACATAACACATTCAGAATAGAGAAATTTTATTTATATAATGAGATTTTATACATACGAGTCTTATTAGGGTTTTGGGTTATTTACATTTTTCGTTTGAACCTTGGCTTCAACACGATCTGCACGCTGAGTAGCCTTCATTCAAGCGTCCTCTGCTCTCGCACGCTTAGCTGACACCTCCTTCAATTCATCTTTCAGGTTTTCCACTTCAGTTTTCATCTTCTCATTCTCAACCAACAGCTCCTCTTGATGTCATTCTGTTTGAACCAGGTTCCATTTTGTGTTTTCAAGTCGTGAGTCGAGTTCCTAAATCTCGGCATCCCTTTTCTCTATAGTGGCCTGACGCATCTCAGCTAACTCTTTCAGCTCCTCAATCTTATCCTATAATTCTATGTTTCGGTCATACAACTCATTGTACATCTCAGATGATATGGAGTTTGGTGGAAACTCCACAGGATCCTCTTCCTCATCCTCCACCTCTATTTCTTCAGAGTTCTCCTTCGCAGGATCAGACACAGGCTCATCCTCTTGTTCTTCTTTAGCGACCAACAGAGAAGGATCTCTCTAAATCAGCTGCTCCCAAACCACATAAACATCTCAGGGTTCCTCATCTCTAGGTACCTGAGGTATCTCTTCCCTAACTTGACTGGATCCTTCAACGTTAGACATCCTGACAATAAAATACTTTTAAGTTTTATTTATTAAATGACACTCTTCGATTCTCGCGAGCACGTAAGTTATTAACACATAGTACATAAAGTCTTTTATTGTTTATCTTTAATGAATTTCCTCAATTCATTCCTTAGAACTCAATAAGATTTTGACACCACTATATTTTCTGTCTCCTTAAAGGTTACTTCCTAAGGTTTTCCCCACCTAAGGTTCATAACCTAAAGCTTTGATATCAACTTGTGACACCCCCAAATTCGGGTACTCCATTCTCACAGAATTTGGTGCTCACTATCCAAAATAATTACATCTAACTACCCATAATAAAGGATAAAGACATAACTTAAATAACTTAAACAATACTCTTTCCCGTTAAAGGGTTATGTCATACCCCAACTTTTATGAATAAAAATTAATATTTCTCGAAATATATTTTTGAATATTATGGTGTGAATTTGATATAATATTATAGTTGTGGGTAATATTTACAAATTTTTCAAAGTAAGCAAGTGGTTATAAAATATTTGATTGGTCGGAGAATATTCATTTTAATAAGGAATATTCGTATGACGGCACAATTATTGGTGAACCCCACAACAGAAGTATTGTCGGAGTTAAAAAATGACAGAAATATCTTCTATAAAAATAACGGCAAAAGTTTTACCATTAATCTGTTGAACTACCCGGTAGTAAAAGTACAGTAATACGTGTGGTTGTATAATAGCACACGGTATTGTACATTATCTTTGATTATTGATGCTTACGTGAGAAGTCACTCAGTTATACTCAATTATTGCTACAGTAATTGCTGCATAATATCTCTCATATTATTGATTCAATTATTGTCACATTATCATTTGCATAATATTTTATATTATTAAATTAATAATTGAGATGACAAAGTTATTCATATTATTATTTGCAATATTGACGATGTAACGACCCTGAAATACGGATCGTCCAGAATATAAGTTTAAAGAATTAGTTATTAATAAAATAAATTTGTATTAATAATATTATGTGTTCTGTGTTTAATAATCTTTCTAGAACCTAGGATGATTATAAGTCGGGAGGATTCTGGCTACGAGCTAGACTAAGCGATTAAGAATTTTCAAGACACAAACGAAAATTTTTCGGGAACAAAAGTATTTCTGGGGAAAAAGAAGAAATAGGCACTATTCACATGAAAAAAAACCCTAAGGGTTAGGGTTTGAATAACCTAAGCCTTTCCGAGAGTTAGGTATGTCGAAATAACATTCCGTCGAAAGATTTGACGATAATATATCATGAAAAGTTAAGCAAGACGATAAAAGTTTTTCTCAAAAAACGTGCAAAAATCGGACGAAATAAAAATGACAAAAAGTATTATTATGTACTTTTCATTCATTTAGCTACATTAGGGTAAAATATGAAAGAAAACGCTTAATGCCAAAAAGTGTTTTTTAGTTTTTCAGAAATCCGAAGAATACGTAAAAGTTAATCGGTAAAGGAAAGACGAAATATCTAAAAATATTGGGATTCCGAGCATCGCAGTTTTTAAAACTGTCGGACAAAACCCAAAAGACGGAACCACGAAACTTACAGACTAAGTTTCGTGAATAGTAAGGAGGTTAACTAAGGAGGTGGAAATAGTAAACTTAAGTGTTAAGTAAACTTAAAGGCTAAGTAGACTTAAGTGTTAAGTAAACTTAAGAAGTAAGTTAACTTAGTCTTTAAGCCATGAATAGTAAGGAGGTTAAGGGGGGCGAAATGACTATTTTGTCGTAGCTTTAGATTTTCTATAAATAGGAAGCTAACTTTCTTTTAAATGAGATTTTGAGAATTCTACACTTTGAAAGAGAGAGAGAGAGAGAGAGAGAGAGAGGGAGTTTGGATGGGAGGATGCGAAGGAGAAGGAAGCAGAAAAATTTGCTCGGGAGCAACCTTTGTCTGACGGAAAGAGATTAAATGAGAACGGTAATCCGAAACCTAGTCTTTTATAAATTTTCTATAAGTTTTTATGTTTAAAAACATAATTTAATGAGAATAAGAAGTAGGTGATGTTAGGGATGATTTCTTATGGTTGAAATCGTAAGAAAATAAAGAAATAAGAATTAAAAGTTTAGTTTATAAATTTCGTAAGGAAGTATAAGATTCGTAATGAATTAAAACGATCCGAGTGGATTATATCAATAAGTAGGTGTAATAAGTAAGGAATGATGTTCTATAAAATAAAATTCCAATAACAAGTGAAATCGTAATCCAAAATATCTATTAAAATGAAGAACGAACGAAGAACACGAAGAACATGCGAAGAACACGAAGAACGTTGTTGATGGACAAATTTAAAATCATCGTAGGATAATTGTTATTGATGGACAAGTTTAAAACCATCGCGTATAAGTTAGATGAATTTTTCTTGGTTAGAAAAAGTAGAAACATTCATGAAGAACGGATTAAAACTTAGCTATAACGAAGTTATGGCAAAAATTTCGTAAAAGACAAACGAGAATTAAAAAGTTAGTAAATGAACCCAAACGTGAAGGGTTTCATAAGAATGTAAGAGAACATAGAAAACGTGAGTCGTGGACTCAAGAACGAACGAATTCTGAGTTCGGATGACCGAATTACGGACGAACAAACAAAGAACGTTAAAAACGTAAAACGAATAAATGGTGAAGATCAAGCCAATCGAATGGCATGTTAACAGATTCAGAATGAAGTTATGTCTAAGGGGTATTGAAGTACATAAGATAAGAAAGAGAATGGCTTTGAAACAACCTCGTTCCAAGTTATAACAAATAAGTTATGAAAGCATGAAGTAAGCATCTCAAATTGAATTTAACACTTAGAGAAATTTTCTAGGGTTAAGGGTTGGCGCCGCGGCGCTAGCCATGCCTTGTAAGGTGGCGCTACAGCGCCAGAACAGAGAGCCAGGTACTGTAAACTTGTGCCGCGGCGCGAGAGATAGAAGGGAGAGTGGCGCCACAACGCTAGTGTAGGGAAAAAGCCAGAGAAGAGCTTTTAACTACTCAACTCTTGGGAGAAGCGTAAAGAAAGGTAAAGAACATAATGTTCAACTAATATAACCCTTAATCAAGTGTATTAAACCTATAATGAAGGTTGAACAGAAAGATTAATCAAGATTAAAAGATAAAGAATTTAAGCGGTAGTTTAAGGAATCGATATCCGGGGACCGTAGTTATGATAAACGAACGTGGAGGATTGCTATGGTTGTGATTCCTTAGACATTGAGCGACGAGGGTAATGAATAACATTTTGATGTTATATCAAGATAAGGAGAGAAAAGTGTGAAGCGTATAGACGCTATATAAGTAACGTTGTTGCGATAAACGAGCGGTCTTAGTATACAACGAACGGTATGGGTTGGACAATAAGAATGACTAATGAACATGGGGTTCAAGTAAGGGATAACGAAAGTATTAAGTAAAATACAAATGGTATTAAGAAAGCCATAATGAACGGTAATAAGATTAATGAAAGCCGAAGGTGATTCATATAAGAATGAATCCCGAGGTATGACATTTATTTTCAGAAAGCCGTAAGGAATAAGAAGTTAACTTAACGAATGTTATAATTAATGGTTAAGATAAGTTATGATAAGTTGAGGTTGTGGTACAATCGTAATCTTTGATGGTTGACATATGGGAGTTGGGCTAAATAATTCATTCAGAGAGCGAAGGTATATACAAAATTGGCAACCGATGTAATTCACTGTTATGGGCAGTCTAGACGAGATGGGAACTTGTTTGTTGGTTGTTTGTGGGAAACTGATGTGTAAAATCTATATACGCACAACACGCAAGTATACGTGGTCAACAAGTAATAAAGTGATGAGTAGAGTATCGTTCCCACAGAGACTTATTAGCAAAAATCTCAACTTACAATTACCAATCTTCTATTAACCCTAATTTTATTAAACAAATCAAATTCAATGATTAAAAATAACTATTCTAAATTAAAAAAAAATAATTAAACTATCACAAACCAATCACAAATATCTAAATCTGGAATTTCAAACAATTAATGGAGAATTAGACTTATGATTTCACCCTAAGCTTCACTCTGATTTTAACACTTTTATTCCAATTCAACTCACCATTCCAGTTTATTAATCAAGAACACAAACGTAGTATTAACCACCTCTCGATGCACAAATACCATATTAACGTCAATCCACACTTAAGATAGAAATCCGTTAAACACCTTAAGCAACTAACTCACTATATCTCTATGTGAATTACAATTGAAGAAGTTTAAAGAATAAGTTCTCTATACGATTACATGCGATGTCAAGCATATCTCTACCTTAACACTCATCAAGTTTAAGTTATTAACAAAATCCTGAACACATGCTATATCAACTAGGTCTAGATTTGAATATCCTCTCTCAATTCCCTCCAACTCCACAAAGAATTGTTGATCAGGCAATTCATAGATTCAAGCACAAATTAATATAGATAAACTGGAAATAGCTTATTAAATTGGAAATCAAAGTTTACAAAACCATAGATTCACTTAAAGATTCATCATAAGACTAAAAAGTGATTTAGTTCATAATAAAAGAAATAAACACTGAATAAATCATGGAAATCATCTTTTCAATTAAAAATAATAAAATAAGATGAAGAATATTGAAAAACACCCCTCACGTAGCCTAGAATCGCAATCGTCTCGAAAATCGCCTTGAAATACTCCTCCTATGCTCGCTAGAAAAACTGAGATTTTTCTTCGTAATTTTTCTTTGTGTCTCTTCTAATATCAGAGTTTTATATCCATATATATACTACCACATGTATTTTGACTACAATTCCATGCATATACAAGTCCCAAGTCATTACCATCTCTAAAACTCCACACTTGTAGCACTAGAAACCAACTAGGAGTCTTGATTTCCGAGTACCCAGCCCCAGCTGGACATTTTCCTTTGCACAAGCCAGCCCCGGCTGGATACCATTCTGATTTTGCTGCCCAGACACCCAGCCCCGGCTGGGTGGTAACGCTTAAAAAGGCCCATCCCCGGCTGGGTAGTATGTTGTCTATTAATTTTGCTGCTATTACCTCCTCTGCTAAAACTGCCATAACTTTCAAACCAAGAGGAATTATGAGGCCCGCGACCTATCAAATCGAAGCTATCAACGAGATCTACAACTTTCATTCTTTGATCATTCAGAAATAATAAACAGATGACTGTCGAAATCGCATCGGAAGCAGCTGCTACTGTGTAACGACAACCGAAACAACTCAAAACTTTGTCTTTGTTGCTAGAAACAATACTCTCGCATCCGAGCTTCTAATTAAAATGATGTAAGATGTTCCGGGATTGCCAATAAAGAATCTCTTCACATAATCCAAGTTCTACACCACAAACAAGAAATGCACATAAAATAAACATGAAAACCCGAACTTTAACCGGAATTGCTTTTCCTTGCAAATTTTATACCAATAATCGCTCATTGCTTCTTCCAAGCATATAATTGATAAGTAGGTTTTATACCTATTTATCCGGTATCTTTTATTTGAATTAGTTGCTTTTATTCATGTGTCTTAGTTACATTTCATGTTCATTTTGTAGGTTATACGTTTGGGAGCGGTGTGAGCGACTATTGATAAGGAAAAGCAAGGAAAATGCAAGGAAAAATCAATCCGGACATCGTTTATGCTTTTATGTTCATTTCATGTTCTTGGCTTGGAAATTGGACTATATTGTAGAGCGTTTTCTTAGCTTTCCGGAACATCTTGAATCATTCAAATTGGAGTTCGGATGAAAGAGTTATGACATTTCTACCGACGGACATTGAACTTCACCGTTTTGGGTGGTGATTTTCATAGCAGTCACTTCCAGTCCGATTTAGACCAAAGTGCATTCGTTATTTCTCAAATCTCAAAGAATAAAAGTTGTAGATCTCGTCGATAGCTTCGATTTGATAGGTCGCGGGACTCGTAACTCCTCTCGGTTTAGAAGTTATGGCAGTTTTAGCAGAGGAGGTTCCAGCAGAAAATTTTGTTGGCAGATTGGTACCCAGCCGGGGCTGGGCGTTTTTAGCCTTAGGATCCAGCCGGGGCTGGGTGTCAGGGAGCTTTAGCAGATCACTAGCAAGCTGGGGCTGGACATTTACAAGGAAAATACCCAGCCGGGGCTGGGTATACGCGAAAATGAACGGATTTTGTCCGAATTTGAGTCCGAAAAGGATTGTTTCGAGTTGTTTGATTCAAGGACTTCCAAGAGGACTTAAAGACATGTACAAAGGCTTATAAAAGGAGGGGAATTAAATAGATTAGAGGAGAATATGAGGAGATTAGAGAGCATTCTATTAAATTAGATTAGAGTAAATTAGATCAAAACACTAGTTCTAATTAGATTTGGAGATTGAAGCAACTTGGAGACCATTGAAGATTCAAAGTAGGAGCAAGGAGGGAGCGTCAAATCTACACACAATAGATTATTTCTTCTCATCTTCTTCTATCTTTGTCTTTTAATGTGTATTCAATTGTGGATTCTTAGTTTTAATTCAATAATCATGAACTAATTCTTTGTTTGAGATTACAATGGATCTTATTGTGTAGTTTATTTTAATATGCTTCG
Source organism: Panax japonicus (assembly GCA_020205505.1). Lineage (NCBI taxonomy): Eukaryota > Viridiplantae > Streptophyta > Magnoliopsida > Apiales > Araliaceae > Panax > Panax japonicus. Next base: position 23,421,175 of record CM035102.1, read on the forward strand.
TTATCGATTATTATGTTCTATTGTGAGGATTGTCTATTGTGATTTGGAATTAATTGTTTAATTGATTGGCCATCAATTACCGTGATAATCTATATGAACTCGAGAGATGAAGTATAGATTTAGATCTAATCATGATAGCATGTGTTCAGGATTTTGTTAGTAGCTTAAACTTGATGAGTGTTAAGGTAGAGATATGCTTGACGCCATATGTAATCTTATAGAGAACTTAGTCTTCAACCTTCTTCAATTGTAATTCACATAGAGATATAGTGGGTTAGTTGATTAAGGTGTTTAACGGATTTCTATCTTAATTGTGGATTGACGTTAATACGGTATTAGTGCATCGAGAGGTGATTAATACTACTTTCGTGTTCTTGATTAACAATTCGGGATAGAGAATAATTGATGAGAAGTGTGTTAACTTAAATGAAGCAATAAGTGAAGTTGTGATCTTAAATCTCCATAACCTGATTTTTAATTAGTGGTAATTAGAATTAGTTTAGTTAAATATTTTAATTTATAACATTAAATTCATTTGTTTAAATAAGATTGAGTTGGTTACGGGTTAGTACTTGGTGATTTTTATTAAATAATTCTCTGTGGGAACGATACTCAACTTATCACTTTATTACTTGTTGACCACGTATACTTGCGTGTTGTGCGTAACTAGATTTTACCAAACAATAATCTATAAAATGGAAACAAAATGCATGAAAAGTCACTAAGAAACATGAGATTAAGCAAATAATTCAAGTACTAGATGCCGGATAAGTTGGTATAAAATCGACTTATCAAATACCCCCAAACTTAAACATTTGCTTGTCCTCAAGCAAAAATAAAATAAAGATGCAACACAATGCAATGGAATGGAATGCAACTAATATACATGCTTACAAATCCAGCAGTATCATAGAATCAAAATTATTTTTCCAGCCTCAGAGAAATCAAGCAAACACTACAACACTTCATATAAAAACTATTCAATAATTCCTTATCAATCCTCAAATCTTAAACCGTTATCACTGGTATAGTGTGTGTGTGATCAACATCCATGCTAATTGATACAAATTCAAATTCAATACATAAATAATCTCTTTGGAAGAAATATACAGGGCAAACATCAAAAAGTTCAAAAGTAGACGAGTTCCAACTAAAACTAAACAATTACCACTTTCAAGGGTTTACATAGGGTACTTATACTTTATATTATTATTTTTTTTATTGCTATCACGGGGGCTTTTTGCTCATTTCCCATTTTTTTTCATAGATATTTTAACATGACTGTGCAATGCCTCATTCCATTAGGCTAACAGTGCTACCCCTTAGCGAGCTTTCAACCAACGACTCCCAGACTATAAAAGACCTTAGGGCGCTAGGTGTTAAGACCCCCCTACGAGCGTACTTGCTCAAGTAACAAAGGCCCCGAAACAAGACTAGTCACGATATATATTCATTTTTTTATTATTATTTTTTTTATAAAGCTTATGTACCCCACATTTATCCCCCCAAACTTAGTTCTTGCTTAATTCTTCGTCTTTACTGCCTATCCTTGTCATTTTCTCATTTACACTTGCATTATCCTCTTGAAACTCCTTATGTATCAATTTGAACTAATAAGTCAACATAGTTGTTATTAACGTGCTACCCTTTTTATACCATTTTCAAACAAACACAAGATCCAATTCATAACAAGACATCACATCAAAAGCTCTAATAATCAGCATTATACTTGTCTACTCAATTCCAATCTCATCATTGGCCAAACTAAACTGAACTATCAAACAGCTGGACTCATGCAAGATGAACGTATTAACTAACTATTATTTTTGTATTTGTTTGTATTTTTTTAATTTTAATTTTTTTTTTGAAATATATGCTAAACAAAAAATGATTGCAACGATGAATAAAACTATTTACATTCCTAAGCTACTATGCAACTACATGATTACTTGAATGCAACACTTAACAATCCTAAACATAAACCATGAACTAACATGTGCAAACCTAACTAATGAAATAAAATATGCAACATGTAACATGCAACTAAATCCCCCAAACTTGAAAATTACAATGTCCACATTGTATAGATAAAGCAATAAATAAGAGAGGACTTCCCTGTAATCGCCTAAGTCTGGGTTGGTGATAGGTGTTGTTCTTCATCGGAATCGTTGGGTGGGAACCTTGGCATTGGTGCTGGTTGTTGGTAAGGAAATTGGGCAGTAGGATTGAAGCTCTGGAGCATAGTGTTCAATGAGGCAAAAGATACATTCATGGCCTCAAACATGTGGTCCTGCCTTGCTGCTAGTCTCCGCATTTCATCCACTTGTCGTTGAAGATTGAGGAATTGAGAGCTAGATATTACTCCGGGCTATTGTGATGTCTCTCCCAATGCCTCATTCCACTGAAACTCATCGTCATCTGAGGTGTCCTCAGCGTCAGCCTCATCCTCCGAGGATGAGGGAAATTCAAATCCTACTCCTCTCGGGTGCGACTCGCCTCCGGGCCACACAGCATATCTTGCAATCATTTTTGAGTCAAGTGTCTTCAACGGCATCTGTGTTATTTCATCATCTGACCAACGCACTCCCGCCTGTATACACAATCCACATATAAGTGATGGGTGTGGCAAACCGCCAGAGAATGGTCCTCGAAGGCATCTTCGGATTGAAAAGTTAATTACAGCCCCTATGTCCATGATGAAATCTTGTACCATAGCATATAATAGCACTGCCTTATCCTTAGACACGTCTGACGTGTGTGTAGATGGAAGTAATTTAGCGCACAGGAAGGCGTACCATATTTTCCCATACAGACTGAGATCCTTACTGCGAAAGCCAGTGGCACCATTATTTGATTTTTTCCATGAGGTACCCGGCTTTGTCATCTCTTGCATAATAGCCTCATAATCTGGAGCATTATCACGTAAGTCTTGGTACTGGCAGTGTCTCGGTACTCGTAACTGATAGTACGTGTTGATGGTGTCGGCACTGAAAGGCACTAACCTACCCCGTACAAAAGCATTGTATGGGGCTTTATCCTCGGCGTTAGCGTAGAATTCTTTGACCACACTTACAACTGCGGGTTCGGGCTTTGCTGTTAATTTATTCCAACCTTTTTGATATATTTGTTGCATCATTTCGCCATCCTCAGGCTCAGGTGCCAACCCCCGCTCAGGTTTTAATGCTTTTGTTACCATATAGTTGTAACGGTCGGCGGCGGTGGCACTTATGAATTTTTGCCTATCAAAGGTTCTTGTTGGTTTTGTGGTCCCCGAACTCTCTCCTCGTTGCCTTTTTGATGTCGGTTTTGGTGCCATTGATTTGGAATTGAAGAGTTTTTCCCCCAAACTTTACTTAAGCAATTTGTCGAATACTTGGTGTGCGAGACTTGAAATTCCCACAAACTTGATTATTTGGCTTGAATTGTGGTGATAGAAGATGAGGAATTAGCAAACCAACTTCTTACTTTCAATATATGTAAAATTTGTTTGTAGAGAATTGTACAAATCCTATCCTTGAACTTCCAATTGGTGTGAATTTAGGTTGTTAGATTGTGTGGTGAATGCGTGGTTTTAAGAAGAGGAATTTATGTGAGTGGGTAGTGGGTGACTAGGTGGGAGTAGTGGGATTGTTGATCGTGGGTGTAGGTTATGAAGGTGTGGGCTGGTATGAAGATGAAGTATGATGGAATTTGGACAGCAACTGCCGTGCACTAACTACCGTAGGTGATGAGGATGGTAGGAAGTTCAAGTTGCTTGGGAATTGGTCAGCAACTGCCGTGTACAATCAGGACATCCAACCCCAAATTAGGACATCCAACCCCGGCAGGGTAGTCAAGGCTGCAAGGGGCCAGCCCCAGCTGGATAGTCTGCTGCGAAAACAGAAGGGTACCCAGCCCCAGCTGGGTGTTTTGTACTTTGCATGTCCAGCCCCGGCTGGGTAGTCTTCTGCGAAAACAGAAGGTGTTCCAGCCCCGGCTGGGTTTATTGTGCTACACATGGCCAGCCCCGGCTGGGTAGTCTGTAAAAGTTCAAAGCTGCTGGTGCATGGTTTTTTGCTGACATGGCTATATGTGCATCATATGACTTTTTCTTTGCATACCTAAACACATGAAAGCATACCCATCATTAGAATATAGGATAACACACACGCACACATAAACAACATTAAGTATACTTTAAATCCTACATGACTATATTCTAGACCAATTTTTTTTTTAACTATCATTTCACTAGCATGGATAAAATTACTTAAGAAAAGAAAACTGAAGAAAATAAAAATAAAATTGGGTTGCCTCCCAATGAGCGCTTGATTTTAAGTCGTTCAGCCCGACTACTCCCTGTTTATGGTGCGTCTGCAAGTGTGATAGCTGTGATGTCCGTGTTAGACTCGCCACCCCAATAGTGCTTTAATCTGTGACCGTTGACCTTGAAAGTTTCTAAAGGATTCCGACTGTAGATTTCAACGGCGCCATGTGAGAACACCCTTTTTATTATAAATGGTCCTGACCATCTTGACTTCAGCTTGCCTGGGAACAATCTCAACCGTGAGTTGAACAAAAGGACTGATTGCCCTGGCTCGAACGTTCTTTGGATAATTTTATGGTCGTGCCATCTTTTCACCTTTTCCTTGTATAACTTAGAGTTCTCGTAAGCTTGAAGACGGAATTCGTCAAGTTCTTTTAGCTAAAGTAGTCTCTTTTCACCTACGGCTGTTTGATCGAAATTGAGTTTCTGAACCGCCCAATAAGCTTTATGTTGTAATTCGACCGGTAAGTGACAAGCCTTTCCATACAGTAGTTGATATGGTGACATCCCGATCAGTGTTTTATACGCAGTCCGGTATGCCCATAATGCATCGTCCAACCTGAGCGACCAATCCTTCCGATTCAGATTCACCACTTGTTCCAAGATTCTCTTGACTTCCCTATTCGAGACCTCAGCTTTTCCACTAGTTTGGGGATGATAAGTTGTAGCTAGCTTATGGTTGACCCCATACTTTGCCAAGAGAGCTGTGAACGACTTGTTACAAAAGTGACTACCTTCGTCACTGATAATTGCCCTAGGCGTGCCAAACCTTGTGAAAATATTCTTTTGTAGGAATTTGAGGACCACCTTGGCATCGTTTGTCGGTAAAGCTGCAGCTTCAACCCATTTTGATACGTAGTCCACTGCAAGTAGAATGTACTGATTGTTCAGAGACGATGGGAATGGCCCCATGAAATTAATACCCCATACATCAAAAATTTCAACTTCAAGAATCGTTTATAGAGGCATCTCATTCCGTTTTGCAATATTTCCCACTCTTTGACATCTATCACATGTTTAAACAAAATGGTGGGCGTCCTTAAATAGTGTATGCCAATAAAACCCAGATTGCAACACCTTTGCAGCTGTCCTCTCACTTCCATAATGTCCGCCATATGCAGATGAGTGACACTCATGCAGGATGTTCTTCACTTCACTGTAAGGCACACACCTTCTAATCATTTTGTCGGCGCACTATTTGAACAAGTAAGGATCATCCCACATGTACCATTTCACGTCATGAAGAAACTTCTTTTTTTGTTATCTCGTGAGATCAGGTGGAAGTACGTTGCTCACAAGATAATTCGCATAATCCGCATACCAAGGAAATTCTGCATTTATTCCAAACAGTTGTTCATCCGGGAATGATTCATTGATTTCACATTTGTCCTCTTTCAATTTCCCTTGATTTTCCAGCCTAGATAAGTGATCGGATACCTGATTCTCCGTCCCTTTTCTATCTTTTATTTCCCGATCAAACTCTTGAAGTAGGTGAATCCATCGGATAAGGCGTGGCTTAGCATCCTTTTTCGCTATCAAATACCGAATAGCCGCATGATCCGTGTAGGCTATAACCTTTGTTCCGATCAAATAGGCCCGGAATTTATCAAATGCATACACTACTGCAAGTAATTCTTTTTATGTAGTTGTGTAGTTCAATTGAGTCTCTGTGAGTGTTTTACTTGCATAGTAAATAGCATGAAATATCTTGTCTCGGTGTTGACCCAAAACAGCCCCAACTACATAATCACTTGCATCACACATTAATTCAAACGGCATATTCCAATTCGGAGCGACGATCACGGGAGCTGTAGTCAGCTTTTTCTTCAACAACTCGAAGGCCAACTTACACTCCTCATCAAAGTTGAATACTGAATCCTTCTCTAGAAGACTGCACAAAGGTTTTGCCATTTTAGAAAAATCCTTTATGAATCTCCTATAAAACCCAGCATGTCCTAGAAAACTTCTAATTCCTTTGACTGAACTTGGCAGGGCAACTTCTCAATTATTTTCAGCTTTGCTTTATCGACCTCCAATCCTTGTGCCGAAACTTTGTGTCCCAAGATTGTACCTTCTTCCACCATAAAGTGGCATTTTTCCCAATTAAAGACCAAATTTGTATCGGTGCATCTTTGTAAAACCATTACCAAATTTTCCAAACACGCATCAAAATTATCTCCATAGACAGAGAAATCGTCCATGAAGACTTCCACATTCTTTTCCACCATATCTGAGAAGATGGCCATCATGCACCGTTGAAAAGTCACAGGTGCATTACACAATCCGAATGACATCCTCCTAAATGCGAACGTACCATATGGGCACGTAAATGTAGTCTTCTCTTGATCCTCAGGAGAGATGACGATTTGATTGTAGCCCGAGTATCCATCCAATAGGCAATAGTACGCATGTCCCGCCAGTCTGTCTAACATTTGATCGATAAACGGTAGAAGGAAGTGATCTTTTCGGGTTGCCTTGCTCAATTTTCTGTAATCCATGCAAACCCTCCACCCGGTCACTGTTCTTGTTGGAATCAGCTCATTGTTTTCGTTCTGAACCACTGTCATTCCTCCCTTTTTCAGCACACGTTGCACTGGACTAACCCACTTGCTATCTGAAATTGGGTAGATGATACTTGCATCTAACCACTTCAGAATTTCCTTCTTGACTACTTCTTTTATGATCGGATTGAGCCGTCTCTGTTGTTCCACGACCGGTTTAGCATCAACCTCCATCAAAATTTTGTGCATGCAAAAGGTTAGACCGATTCCTTTGATTTCTGCTATTGTCCATCCTATTGCCGATTTATGTTCCCGAAGCACTCGCAGCAGCTTTTCTTCCTGCAATTCGTTTAGTGCAGCAGAAATAATAACAGGTAAAGAATTGAACTGACCTAAATACGCATACCTGAGATGTTTAGGGAGTGGTTTCAACTCAAGAATTGGTGGTTCCTCCAATGATGGTTTCAGTTTTTCTGCGGCTACTTTCTCCACGTGCAATGGTTCAAACGGTGTTCTAAATCTGGAAACTCGTGGAAAGGAGTCTAGTATTTGCAAGTACTCCACCAATTCTGGATCATCGACCTCTTCATCCCCCAATAACATTATTTTTCACGGATCGTGAACCAAACTCTTGCTCATATCTTCACCGATGATTTGTTCAATTAAATCCATTGGAAAACATTCTTCCTCATCCGTGGGAAATTTCATGGCCTTAAACACATTGAATTTTACTTCTTGATCTTGGACCCTCATAGTGAGTTCTCCCTTTTGTACATCTATGAGTGTCCTGCCCGTAGCCAAAAATGGTCTCCCTAGGATAATTGGGATGTTCTTGTCCTCCTCAAAATCAAGAATGATGAAGTCCGCGGTAAGGGTGTGGTTTTAAGAAATTCTGAGGACGGAATTTTTATAAGAGGGGAAGAGTGTAACGACCCAAAAATTCGGATCGTCCAGAATTTAAGTTTAAAGAATTAGTTATTAATAAAATGAATTTGTATTAATAATATTTTGTGCTATATGTTTAATAATCATTCTAAAACCTAGGATAATTATAATTCGGGAGGATTCTGGCTACGAGCTAGACTAAGCTATTAAGAATTTTCAAGACAAAAATGAAAAAGACGAAATAAGCACTATTCACCCGACAAAACTTAAGGGTTAGGGTTTGAATAACCTAAGCCTTTCTGAGAGTTAGGTATGTCGAAATGACATTCCGTCAAAAGATTTGACGATAATATATCATGAAAAGTTAAGTAAGCCGATAAAAGTTTTTCTCAAAAAACGTGCAGAAATCGGACGAAATAAAAATGATGAAAAGTATTGTTATGTATTTTTCATTCATTTAGCTACGTTAGGGTAAAACGTGAAGGAAAATGCTTAACGCCAAAAAGTGTTTTTCAATTTTTCGGAAATCTGAAGAATACGTAAAAGTAAATCGGTAAAGGAAAGACAAAATATCCAAAAATATTTGGATTCCGAGAAAAGCAGTTTTTAAAACTGTCGAACAAAACCCGAAAGACGGAACCACGAAACTTACAGACTAAGTTTCGTGAATAGTAAGGAGGTTAACTAAGGAAGTGGAAATAGTAAACTTAAGTGTTAAGTAAACTTAAGAGTTAAGCAAACTTAAAGGCTAAGTAGACTTAAGTGTTAAGTAAACTTAAGAAGTAAGTTAACTTAGTCTTTGAGCCATGAATAGTAAGGAGGCTAAGGGGGGTGAAATGACTATTTTTCCATAGCTTTAGATTTTTTATAAATAGGAAGCTAACTTTCTTTTAAATGAGATTTTGAGAATTCTACACTTTGAAAGAGATAGAGAGAGAGGGAGGGAGTTCGGATGGGAGGATGGGAAGGAGAAGGAAGCAGAAAAATTTGCTCGAGAGCAACCTTTGTCTGACGGAAAGAGATTAAATGAGAACAGTAATCCGAAACTTAGTCTTTGATAAATTTTCTATAAGTTTTTATGTTTAAAAACATAACTTAATGAGAATAAGAAGTAGATGATGTTAGGGATGATTTCTTATGGTTGAAATCGTAAGAAAATGAAGAAATAAGAATTAAAAGTTTAGTTTATAAATTTCTTAAAGAAGTATAAGATTCATAATGAATTAGAACAATCCGAGTGGATTATATCAATAAGTAGGTGTAATAAGTAAGGAATGATGTTCTATAACATCAAATTCCAATAAAAAGTGAAATCGTAATCAAAAATATCGATTAAAATGAAGAACAAACGAAGAACACGAAGAACATGCGAAGAACACAAAGAACGTTGTTGATGGACAAATTTAAAACTATCGTAGGATAATTGTTATTGATAGACAAGTTTAAAACCATCGCGTATAAGTTAGATGCATTTTACTTGGTTAAGAAAAGTAAAACGTTCATGAAGAACGGGTTAAAACTTAGTTATAACGAAGTTATGGCAAAAATTTCATAAAAGACAAACGAGAATTAGAAAGTTAGTAAATGAACCAAATTGTGTAGGGTTATATATGAATGTAAGAGAACATAGAAAACCTGAACGAACGAATTCTGAGGTCAGATGACCGAATTACGGACGAACAAAGAAAGAGCGTTAAAAACATAAAACGAATGAATGGTGAAGATAAAGCCAATCGAATGGCACGTTAACGGATTCAGAACAAAGTTTTGTCTAAGGGGTATTAAAGTACGTAAGATAAGGAAGAGAATGGCTTTGGAACAACCTCGTTCCAAGTTATAACGAATAAGTTATGAAAGCGGGAAGTAAGCGTCTCAAATTGAATTTAACACTTAGAGAAATTTTCTAGGGTTAGGGTTTGGCACTGCTGCACCAGCCATGCCTTATAAGGTGGCGCTGCAGTGCCAGACCAGGGATCCGGGTACTGCAAACTCGCACCGCAGCTTGAGGGATAGAAGGGAGAGTGGCGCCGCAGTGCCAGTGTAGGGAAAAAGTCAAAGAAGAGCTTTTAACTGCTCAACTCTTGGGGGAAACGTAAGGAAAGGTAAAGAACATAATGTTCAACTAATGTAACCCTTAATCAAGTGTATTAAACCTATAATGAAGGTTGAATAGAAAGATTAATCAAGATTAAAAGATAGAGAATTTAAGTAGTAGATTACGGAATCGATATTCGGGGACCGTAGTTATGATAAACGAACGTGGAGGATTGCTATGGTTGTGATTCCTTAGACATTGATCGACGAGGGTAATGAATAACATTTTGATGTTATGTCATGATAAGGAGAGAAAAGTGTGAAGCGTATAAACGCTATGTATGCAACACTATTGGGTTAAACGAGCGGTCTTAGCATACAACGAACGGTATGGCTTGGACAATAAGAATGACTAATGAACATGGGGTTCAAGTAAGGGATAATGAAAGTATTAAGTAAAATACGAATGGTATTAAGAAAGCCATAATGAACGGTAATAAGATTAATGAAAGCCGAAGGTGATTCCTATAAGAATAAATCCCAAGGTATGACATTTAGTTGCCAGAAAGCCGTAAGGATTAAGAAATTAACTTAACGAATGTTATAATTAATGGTTAAGATATGTTACGATAGTTGAGGTTGTGGTACAATCGTAATCTTTGATGGTTGACATATGGGAGTTGGGCTAAATAATTCCTTCAAAGAGTGAAGATATATACAAAACTGGTAACCAGTGTAATTCACTATTATGGACAGTCTAGATGAGACGGGAACTTGTTTGTTGGTTGTTTGTGGGAAACCACTCAGAGTACCATATGGACTACTAGCAGAGAAGCGATGTGTGATGAGTCCTAGAGAAGTTATAAGAAGAAGATAAGGATGTAAAACATCAAAGATGATGAACGTATAAGTAAGACATCTCTGTATGTCATGAAGCCGTAGAACGGTAATGAAAGTGGTCACGTAAACTTAGGTTACAAGAACGCAAAACCTAAGAAGTAAAGTTAAGCAAACTAATGCATAAGTAAAATATATATGACTAATTAGTGTATGTGTTGTTTTTCTTGTGTGCTAGATAGGAACTGGAATGAGCAGTTCAGCATAAGTTGTAGTTGTGCGTAAGGCATGTTTCCTAACTTCATTCATATTTTAAATGAGTGCTAATTTCTTAAACTTCTCAGATGTTGAACTAGAGAAGTTCTTTATATGTGCTAATGTGTGATATTTTTACAAGGTGGTAGAACGTATGAGGCCTTGAGCCATAATGTGAACACTTCGGTTATTCTATGCGATGAACTATTCTGTGATTTAACTATTCAATAAGAGAATGTTTTGTTCATACATAATCCGTTATTGTTAAGTCTGTGCTAATGATTCTAGCTAGACAGAATGTGTATGAAAAAGGTAAAAGAATGAAAGTATTTTAAAATGAAAGTGAATATTATTTTAAAATGATAGGAATTATGATTATTCCTATTATTCAAGATACTTCATAACCTTTGTTCGGTTATTGAAGTCTTAAAAGAATGTTTGAATTCTTGAAGATGTTTGTTCAACTGTTATGACTTGCTGGGCAATTGAATGCTCACACTTGCTTTAAATGAAAAACATTTTCAGTGAACGATGTTAGAAGAACTTAAGGATCCCGTAAAGATCAAGCTGACGGTATCCAGATGTAGTGACATTCAGAATGTGGATGAGCGAGAAGATCGAACGAAGACTTGTAATATAAAATAAGTCTAAATGAACTTTAGATTAGTTTAATGAACTGTTATGTATCCTTAGTGGCGGATAAAAGTCACTCTTGTAAGATGGAATGAATAATGTATTTATCATTATTTATAATGAAAAAGGTAATATGGTTTTTAGAACCTGGGATTTGATAGTGTGTGTTGTTATATTTTAGTATATAATGATGTATGTTTGGAAGAAGATGGAATCGTGACGTATGGAATTCGGGTGTGAAGATAGATCGGATTTTGGGGCGTTACAGACGATATCTAGAAAGTTCTATTGAGGAGAGGTTTAGTCATCTAATTGCGCGCCAATAAGGAGAAATCCTTATCAAAAAACCCTTTCTTTCCTGGGAAAGATCTGGTTGTTAAATATTGTGACTTATAATATTAATGATTAATAAGTTCATGTTTATTAAAGATGAAATTGATATTTCCATTGTGTTGGGATTATTAGTGTTAATGGAAATTGACATTTATTTCGATAATAATTGATTTCTAGAGGTTAAAGTGACCAATCGGGTAATTAATCAGATAAATAAGTAATTAATTGCTATTAATTCATATGCGTATAAATATTTGTTCACATGTATTTACTATTGATTCACATATATGTACTATTAGGGGAGGTGGTGCAACTTTGATAATACTTGCAGGACTAAATTAAAAATGAAGGAAAAGATGAAGGTATTATATTGTAATATTTCGAGCCCCAAAACGTGAAATTATCAAAACTATATTTTCCTATAAACAGAAGCTCATTCTTCTTTCATTCTCACCAATTCACTAAGACTCACAAGAGCAATTATAGATAGAGAAGCTATAGTGAGAAAGAAGAAGAATATTCTGCTACTTCACTATTCCAGTATCCAGTCTTCTTCTAAGGTAAGGGATATTATTTTTTTCAGTATTCGTAAGAAATAATATTTTCTTCCATACTTTCTAGTATGTGAGTAATATTATTTCGTTTCGTATTCCTAATTTTACACTCATTCTGTTAAAGTATTTCTTCTATACTCCGTGAAATTAGTAGAATATCCTTGAAATTTGCACTTCATCTAGTATCGTTTCACAAGGATATTTTTTTGAACATTCTTGTTAAATTATAAGTTTTTCATGACAGAGTACTGTGTATGAAATATTATTCATAAAGTACTATTCACTAGGGTACTATTCATGAAGTACTATTTACGGGTACTATTCACAAAGTACTATTCATGGGTACTATTCATAAAGTACTATTCACATGTACTATTCACGGGATACTATTCACCCGGGGTACTATTCATAATAAAAATTAGTTTTTTCTGTTCAAATCAATTTTGTTACAATATTATTCTTCAATTTTACTCCACAAAGTAGTATCATGTTGACAATTTGGACATTATTGATTCTGGATAAATTAAAGTATAAATCTTTAAAAATTTATCCTTAATTTCTTTTAATTGAACTATTATATCATTGTTATCATTCTCATGCTTATATTGTGATGAAAGTCATCTTTGGCTTACGTGCATAGATGGACTGTTGATTGGTATGATTATAACTAGGGAACATTCGGTATAATCATATCAAGTAATGTTACAAATAATGTGGTAAAAGTCCTCATTGGCCTGTAGTACATTGATGGACAGTTGTTGGTATGATCATAACCATTGATGATTACACGAATATCCTTGGCCCGTAGTGCAGAGATGATTCGATGATGTGGTTTATTTATTAAGTTGAGTCTCAGCGATAAAGTTGATAAAAAACTTTTTAAATCATATAAGATAGTAGATATCATGCTCTATTTGACTCTTCTAATGGATTGCTAGTTCTGCTGCACTTAAATTTGTTGTTTATTAGTTTAACACTGTTGAAGGCTAATGATAATTTATTCTGCATTATCTAACTCATAATATTTCTTACTAGGTTAGTTGAGCTCACCCTTTTGCTTTTGTTGTTCTCTTCAGGAAATGAGAACATAGCCGGGACTAGTCGGGGAACAGACTGATGGTCCGAGATGGTGGCTATAATTGTCCTAACTACTCTATAAAATAGTGTGATAATAAATATAATGAGGACTCCATTTGAGTTTGGATATTTTCTAGAAGATAATATTCGTGTAAAAACTCTCAGCTATGCTTTTGTCATATTGTATAAAAGAAGTTTGTATTTTACTTATGTACCAAGTATTCGGTAACTAAGAATGGGTGATGTATACCTATTTTGGGGGCGTCACAGTTGGTATCAAAGCTTAGGGATATGATCCCTAGTTGAGATGTGAGACTAGAACTAGGAGGGGAGAGACGGGTAATTCCTTTGCTAGTACGACCAACCTAAGCTTATTTGTTATTTAATTTGTTAGTCAGAGTATAGGGATAATATGTGGTATGTCAATTAACCCTTGTTTTATGGCATTGTTTGAAAATGGCATCAATAAATGTCGAGATAAGCAATGAAACACATGACACCTATGAAGTCCCCGAACCCGGATACTTGAAACCCGAACTCGGTACTTCACGATACCATTTCTATGAGCGAAAATATTACTAATAATAATAACACTAATATAAATTATAAACTTATCTTACCTTCATCGGAGTTTAATCCCAAGTACGCAACCTTTACTATATGACATCGTAAACCTAATCTGTTTGCTTTTCTTTTCACTTGTTCTTGACCGATCCTTCTGATTGTTTACACTTATCTGAAAACATTTAAATTAAGCAAGGATGAGCATTTGAGTGCCCAGCAAGTATTATATATATATATATATATATAAGTTGAAAGAATTTAAATGTTTTCTTTATAATATCCATCTAAAACAAGTTAATAGTTGTGAAGTATTCTGAACTGATATTAATAACATAACAACCCTCTTTCAAATTTTTGAAACTACGTACTAACTATAAATAAGGTTTAAGTGCCATTCTATGAACATTATTTTTATTATCAAAAAGGTTTATCAGAACTTCATCTGCAAACCGTCATAACTTACGGACACGAGGGTGATCAGCCCGTTGTGCTCTGTATTGATTAATACTATATTACAAGAACGATGTTATCATTTACTTGATCCGCCTTGGGCGCATAAAAGTTTTCCCGTGAACGGGATGTTCATAATTGTCAGGGTTCCAAATAAAAGGTTTTATTTTATCCAACAATAATCTATGATTCAACATATACGTATAACAAAGGTGTATCAACATGTGATTAAATACAATGATTATCCAAGTGGGGACACTTGTATAATCATTTATAGAAATTAACGAACAGAATATATATCTGAATTATCATATACTAACATGTTGATAATCAAAGGGTGTATATAATATAGGTTTAACCATCTGTACATTAATAATAATAATTCTGAACTTCTCACTTCTGTCCATTGCATAAAGAAAATGCAAAGTTAGGATACTTGCCTGATGCGCTGCTTACAATTCTCAACTTAGTTCTATCTTTCTATCACGACCTATCATTAATCAAATCAATTGTTCGATTAGAACAATATAATATAACACATAGTACTGCATTTCGCAGTCAGCACATAACCTAATCATCTTATCACACATGTTCTACAATCATGGCATCACAAACAAACATCAACACATTCATAATCACATTGTCACACAACCTTAATAACCCTTGAATCATAATTAAACAGTTAACTAATCACATTATCTAAGTCCAAATCAATTTCTGAAATATGTCGGTCTACCGACATCTTTATAGGGTAATTATCGAGTCTAAGACTCTAAACAGTTGACCAATATCCATTTAGACTAATTAAATAACAGTCATGTCATTTTTCATGAACTTATAATAATTATAAAGTAATTATTACTATTTACCATAATTTTTGAAATATCAGAATCATTATTAAATGATTTAAATATCAAACAATTCTATTATCATTAATATTTAATTAATATTAAACTATTAATGAAACCATTGCCAAAATATAAAAGTTATTGATAATAACTTAAAATTTTTTTAAAGTACTTATATTACCCTTAATTGATTTTTAAAACATCTAAAATCATTATTAAATAATTACCATTAATATTTAAATATTAATGAACTATTTATACAAATATTAAAAATCATTAATTATAACTTAAAATATTTTTAATCCATTTATATCCCTTTTAAATGATTTTTTAAAAAATAAAACCATTTTTAAACTATTTATTTAATATAACTATTAAATAAATTTAATACCATTAATATATCATTAATATTAAATTATTAATGAAATTATTCTTTAAATATTAAAAGTTATAGTTTATAACTTAAAATATCTTTTAACACTTTATTTTCATTTAAAATGATTATAATAATATTAAAATCATTTTTAAACTAATTTATTTAATATAATTATTAAATAACTTTAATATCATTAATAATCATTAATTAATGAAATTAACCATTAAATATTAAAAGTTATATTTTATAACTTAAAATATTCTTAAATACCTTATTATTATTTAAAATGATTTTTAATATAATAAAATCATTTTTAATTCATTTATTTAATAAATAACTTAACTATCATTAATATTAATTTATTAATAAAAATTATCACAAAATATTAAAAGTTATCATAAATAACTCAAAATTAATTTCTAACATAATAATATAATTTTTCATGAATTAAAACTATTTTTAAATAATTTATCTAATATTGTATTTAAATAAATAAATACCATTTATATTACAAAAATATTAAATATTTTTGAAATATACCCAAAATAGTTAAAAACTATTTTTCAGACTTTAAAATATTTTTTTATAATTTATTATGTATTTTTAATAATTAAAAACTATTTTTATCAATTTTTTATTAATTTTCGGAAATTATAATTAAAACCGTCGCTAAAGTGCTATAGCGACACTTTTTCTCGCTATAGGTGTTCTTGAGCCCAAGAACACTGACAGATCAGTGTTCGAGTTGCTACCTTTGACCGAGATTAATTTCTTACACAACGTGTTTCTGGACATTTTGTTACGCAGATCGTGTAGTGCTAATGCAAGACTACAAGATCCAACAACAAACATGAGCAAATTACATAACACAATTGAGATCTAGACTTCTGAAATGACTGTCAGAGCTGTTCATCATTTCTGGGTTACCCAGAAATGATGAACAGTTCGAGTGGCCACTTTTAGGCTTCTAC
This sequence comes from Panax japonicus, assembly GCA_020205505.1. NCBI lineage: Eukaryota > Viridiplantae > Streptophyta > Magnoliopsida > Apiales > Araliaceae > Panax > Panax japonicus. The sequence continues at coordinate 23,437,799 of CM035102.1, forward strand.
TACTTGCAACACATGTACTGGTTTGGTGATTTAAGTATTCTAGTGTGTAGACAACATTCAAGACATCAGCTACATAGTATAAAACAAGTCAAAACAACATCACAGTAATCAAATCCATGTCGGTCAAAGGGTGCCAGAAACCACGTTCATAGGTTTTTCTGGGTTACCCAGAAAACCGTAAACGTGAACTACCTAGCTACTTTGACCGGTTACTTTCATCCAGTATGATGTATAAGTGATTTAAAGGCTTCAGAGTGTAGTCCATCTAATATACTATAGCACTTATGCAACATAATATACAAAACACGTATAACTTGCAATATCAAAGCCCATGAACAATCTGTCAGACCGATCTGGGAAATTCTGGGTTACCCAGAAAAGGAGAAGTCATGGTCGGTCAACTACCTTTGACCAAGAATAACTTACAATATGAACCAGTTCTGACTCTGATTATAGTTCAAGATTAAAGTCCTCATAGCATACTACAAGATCAAACACTAAAACAACAAATATATATAACATACAAAAATCTATGAGGTCTGACATTATGCTGTCAGACACAGATTTCCAAATTTCCAGATTTTTGAGATCTTCAAATCTGAGCCTATAGATGTTATAGATCCAACATCTATCAACCCAGATCATCATTAGACACTACCTAGAACAAGTTTAACACAAAAAAACATCAAACCACAGATCGATGGTCAGATTCTTAGGTAGGGTTTATACCTTGATGATCAAATTCTTGATTTTGTGTTGCTAATTTGTTTATGGTGGACGTGGGGCTGTGTTTTGGGACTATAAAACTTACAAATTTCATAGGTTTTAGAGAGAGAAGTTCTAAGATGAGTGTGGTGATCAAATGGAATTAAAAAGTGACTTTCTCTCTCTAAATCTATATTTATAGTGAGCTAGATGCAAGGATCTGATGTTGCTGTCATTACATGGCTGGTTAGAATTGATTTTTGGCACATGGGATTATCTAGGGTTGGTGAACAACCCAAGATTTGGAAAGATTTGCAAGAAAGCTTAATAAAATAAAATCAAAAAAATGCTATTTTAATAATTTAACAAAGTAATTAAGGGTATTCTTGTCCATGGTACTTGAATCTAGGTTTTAATCACTAGATTTTAATCCTTAAGGTTTCCCCAAATAATTTCTAGGGTTTGAACAATTAAGACTAAAGCTCAATAAAATTTTAATTATAACTTACTAATTAAAATTTAAGGTTTTAATAGAAAATTAGGGTTTTTAAAATATCTTAGGGTTTTCAAAAAAATTAATTAATTAGGGTTTCTAGATCATATAATTATCATTGACTTTGTTAATTTAGCAAATAGGGTTTAAGATTTTGATAATTAGGGTTACCGATTTATAATTTGGTTTTCTAATTATCAAATTAGAATTCTATGTATTAGGGTTTTTAATTCATATATCACCCGTCGTTAATCACATTATTGTGATTACATAACGACTTAACACATTCTCAAAGGCATGAATGACTTTCATATTAGAGTTTCAAATCAATTTGGGTTTAATAGTTTGAAACTAGGGTTTCAATTTTAAATTATGGTTTCTAAATATTATTTAGAGTTTAATAATAAAATTATATAATGCATAACATATATCATATAACGCAGTAAAACAACAGTCTTAAACTCACAATTAATTTTCAAATTAGGGTTTAACCAATTAACATTTGGGTTTTGAAATTAAACACCATAATTGACCAATCATCATCAACACGTATATACGGCACATAATTATAGCACTGAAAAATCAAAATATAATTAATATTATATTATTATCACTATTCCTCATTCCATAACCAGAAATAGGGTTTATAAAATATTATTAGGGTTTGGTCGTAATATAATAAAACTGTTCCACACATTAACATTACACACATAATCATACATATCTATAACACTGAAAAATTAACAATATAATATTATTATTCTTATTCCTTAATCAAAACCTGAAATTAGGGTTTGGATTCCATATCTGATTTATCTTACATAAATAACATTCTTAATTAAGTTAAAATATTTAATTTAACCTCCTGAACAAATTCATATAATGAAATAATCATTATAATTATTCTAAAATCATTTCATATATTATTTAAATAATATAAGATTATATTTTATAGAAAATAATTAATAAAAGCATTTCCAATAAGGAATTAATTAGTATAAAATTTATAATTGATAATAATCAATAATTCTAAAAATAAATTTATCTGCAATACTTAATGTAATAAATAAATTTTATTTATCACACATATAATTATAATTACACATTACCTTGACACATATCATTCATATTTATTTTAATAAATAAATAAAAAAAAATTATACGCAAAATTTATGATTTATTTATATAGAAAATATCGGGTTGTCACATTCACCCTCCCTTATAAGGATTCCGTCCCCGGAATCACCACTTTAAAACCTATACATACCAGGGTACATAACATACACAATCATTGAAAGTAGATCTCGATCATGATTGATCGAATCGATCTTTAACTATTCACATAAAGCTTGTCTTTCTGATTAAACGAAAATTTGATTTTTAAAAGATCTCAAATTCCTCCTTTAAAATAATTTATAAAAATAATTTACTATATATAAGAAATCAATATTTAAGAAAATTACATTGGTTCGAATAATACCTAGAGTTGCATCCCCGACTGCCACGATATCTTGCACGATCGTGTTAAAGACGCTTGCGGTTGATTCCGTTGGTTTGTTCGTTGATGTCGGTCCCCTAATGTAAGGTCCCGTTGCCGCCAATGTCCTGCTGCCTTTTTCCCCATATTCGCATTTCTTACCTCCATTCTCCTTCTTGAACAGTCTCCCACCTTATTTTCCATTGATCCATACTTGAAACACCTACTATACATTTCTTGGATTGAGACATTCAGAAGTGATATGTCCCTTCTGCCCATACTTACAAGATACTAACTTCCCAGAGTGGTTCTTCCCACCGTTTTGCATACTACACCACTTGCTTCTCCTTTTTCACATCTTCTTGCTTCACCTGCACACTTCCAAAGTTGTTCACCTTCCTCTTTTCACTCCTATTCCCATTGCTTGTTTCCTCCTTTATTTTCACTATTAATTTCTACCTTCCCAGTTCCCTCAACTTTACCCTTATTCCTTCTTACCTTGTTATAGAGCTAGGGTTCGAATTCCAGCTCAAACCTTCGTGCATTTCTAACCTTCGTATCAACTTGATGCGGAGCCAATTTAGTCGACTCATTAAATCTCACTGACATATTCCGCAACTTACATATCCCCTTGCTTTAATTCTAGAAATTTCACCTCCATTCTAGCCTGCATACTACCAGAAAAATAATTTTAAAAAAATAGTGTCTTAAACCTATCTCATATTACCACAACTGTTCCTGCCCTCGTCTAATTTGCTTTCTACCAAAAATTTTGCCTCACCCTTCATCATGCAGGTGGCAAAAGAGGTCTTTTGTCCCTCATCTACCCTAACTATCACGAACACCTTTTTAATTTCCTTAACCCAAGTTTAGGCTTCTACAGGGTTATTTGTACCTTTGAATTCTGGCGATATGACCGCCTTGAAGTCTTTAACATTCGACATTCGATTATCTGGTTGATCTTTCGCGACTGATATTCCGTTCTGCACAACTTGATCGCCCATATTCGGAAGTTCCTGTATCGAGTCTGGTTGTCCTCCAGCTTTGTTGACAGATTCTTCTATCCTTTGGTTTCGTTTTCGTCTTGACAGTATTTTCATAAATTATTCTTACATACTAAGCCTTATCGTATACGCTTAACATATAGCACACAATTTTCTACTCAAATAATCATGTATTCAAAATATTAGCTTCTGAAAACTGCATTAACCAATGCTTAGATAAATAATTACTATCTTTATACCAACTTATTTAATTAATCCAACATAGACTCATATTCATAACATTTGACATTCCATATCACATTGTGCTTTAAACATTCGCTATCCCTTCGTGACTCAAAAGTCGGGATTTACAACTTTGTCCAACACAAAAGTTAAAAATATATCATTCACACATACTTATCACATACACCACACAGAAACATACATATTCAGCTAATACCAATACTACCTATTTCTTTTGCCTTCACTAAAGATTAATTATACTCAGTTCGTCAAACCACACTTATGAGTCCATAAACTTGTCACAGTTATATGAGTTTACAAATTTTCCCTAGTCAGACCTTTGGCGTCCATTCGCTGAGGGATTCATAAATATTTCATATAACTATGAATCAAGAATGTCACGTAAGTATGAGTTTTAAGAACTCGCACTTAACCCTATGTTCTCTACCTATGACCTATCTATTTTTTTATACACGTGAGAAAGGAATCACCCTCTTAACATGCATATAGAAAATAGCGCGACACAAACATTTCAATGATTATCAGTGTCAGATACTAAGTAGTTTTTATACCAAGTACAATTCCCCGCCCATACAAGGAATAATACAACTCAGCTGCCGACATGAGTCATCATTGAAATCCCCATCTAATCCTAACCCCCTTTTCCATTCGAATTTCATTTAATCTGTATTCATAACCCTTTCTTGAATCTGTACCATTCATACAACAATCTTACTTTAAACTTTCCAATCATAAGATTGATTTTTTTTCTTTCTGGCTGTCATAATTTTATCAGATCACGGGGTGATCTCATCGAATATAATGATTCAATTCTATGTCTTAATTGTTTTGTTTTACGATCTCCTTTCCATGCACTTTAAGTCTTTTAGACTCGATCTATTCACAATTACTGTTCAACTTATTATCAGAGTTAGGAAACTCTGTGGCTTAACAACTCGCCGAGATTCATGTTTGAATCATACTAACCAACTAACTCTATATGAGTTATTTGTAATTTCAACGTTTCCCTCTGTTCTAAGGTTATAGCCTAAGGTCTAACCCACCTAAGGTTTCTAACCCTATACCTCTGATACCATGTTGTGAAGTCCCTGAACCCAGATACTTGAAACCCGAACTCGGTACTTCACGATACCATTTCTATGAGCGGAAATATTACTAATATTAATAACACTAATATAAATTATAAACTTATCTTACCTTCATCAGAGTTTAATCCCAAGTACGCAACTATATGACATCGTAAACCTAATCTGTTTGCTTTCCTTTTCACTTTTTGTTGACCGATCATTCTGATTGTTCACACTTATCTGAAAATATTTAAATTAAGCAAGGATGATCATTTGAGTGCCCAGCAAGTATTATATATATAAGTTAAAAGAATTTAAATGTTTTCTTTATAATATCCATCTAAAACAAGTCAATAGTTGTGAAGTATTCTGAACTAATATTAATAACATAACAACCCTCTTTCAAAATTTTGAAACTACGTACTAACTATAAATAAGGTTTAAGTGACATTCTATGAACATTGTTTTTATTTTCGAAAAGGTTTAGCAGAACTTCATCTGCAAACCGTCATAACTTACGGACACGGGGGTGATCAGCCCGTTGTGCCCTGTATTGATCAATACTACATTACAAGAACGATGTTATCATTTACTTGATCCGCCTTGGGCGCATAAAAGTTTTCCCGTGAACGGGATGTTCATAATTGTCAGGGTTCCAAATAAAAGGTTTTATTTTATCCAACAATAATCTATGATTCAACATATACGTATAACAAAGGTGTATCAACATGTGATTAAATACAATAATTATCCAAGTGGGGACACTTGTATAATCATTTATAGAAATTAACGAACAAAATATATATCCGAATTATCATATACTAACATGTTGATAATCAAAGGGTGTATATAATATAGGTTTAACCATCTGTACATTAATAATAATAATTCTGAACTTCTCACTTCTGTCCATTGCATAAAGAAAATGCAAAGTTAGGATACTTGCCTGATGCGCTGCTTACAATTCTCAACTTAGTTCTATCTTTCTATCACGACCTATCATTAATCAAATCAATCGTTCGATTAGAACAATATAATATAACACATAGTACTGCATTTCGCAGTCAGCACATAACCTAATCATCTTATCACACATGTTCTACAATCATGGCATCACAAACAAACATCAACACATTCCTAATCACATTGTCACACAACCTTAATAACCCTTGAATCATAATTAAACAGTTAACTAATCACATTATCTAAGTCCAGATCAATTTCTGAAATATATCGGTCTACCGACATCTTTATCGGGTAATTATCGAGTCTAAGACTCTAAACAGTTGACCAATATCCATTTAGACTAATTAAATAATAGTCATATCATTTTTCATGAACTTATAATAATTATAAAGTAATTATTACTATTTACCATAATTTTTGAAATATCAGAATCATTATTAAATGATTTAAATATCAAACAATTCTATTATCATTAATATTTAATTAATATTAAACTATTAATGAAACCATTGCCAAAATATAAAAGTTATTGATAATAACTTAAAATATTTTTAAAGTACTTATATTACCCTTAATTGATTTTTAAAACATCTAAAATCATTATTAAATAATTACCATTAATATTTAAATATTAATGAACTATTTATCCAAATATTAAAAATCATTAATTATAACTTAAAATATTTTTAATCCATTTATATCCCTTTTAAATGATTTTTTAAAAAATAAAACCATTTTTAAACTATTTATTTAATATAACTATTAAATAAATTTAATACCATTAATATATCATTAATATTAAATTATTAATGAAATTATTCTTTAAATATTAAAAGTTATAGTTTATAACTTAAAATATCTTTTAACACTTTATTTTCATTTAAAATGATTATAATAATATTAAAATCATTTTTAAACTAATTTATTTAATATAATTATTAAATAACTTTAATATCATTAATAATCATTAATTAATGAAATTAACCATTAAATATTAAAAGTTATATTTTATAACTTCAAATATTCTTAAATACCTTATTATTATTTAAAATGATTTTTAATATAATAAAATCATTTTTAATTCATTTATTTAATAAATAACTTAACTACCATTAATATTAATTTATTAATAAAAATTATCACAAAATATTAAAAGTTATCATAAATAACTCAAAATTAATTTCTAACATAATAATATAATTTTTCATGAATTAAAACTATTTTTAAATAATTTATCTAATATTGTATTTAAATAAATAAATACCATTTATATTACAAAAATATTAAATATTTTTGAAATATACCCAAAATAGTTAAAAACTATTTTTCAGACTTTAAAATAATTTTTTATAATTTATTATGTATTTTTAATAATTAAAAACTATTTTTATCAATTTCTTATTAATTTTCGGAAATTATAATTAAAACCGTCGCTAAAGGGCTATAGCGACACTTTCTGTCGCTATAGGTGTTCTTGAGCCCAAGAACACTGGCAGATCAGTGTTCGAGTTGCTACCTTTGACCGAGATTAATTTCTTACACAACGTGTTTCTGGACATTTTGTTACGCAGATCGTGTAGTGCTAATGCAAGACTACAAGATCCAACAACAAACATGAGCAAATTACATAACACAATTGAGATCTAGACTTCCGAAATGACTGTCAGAGCTGTTCATCATTTCTGGGTTACCCATAAATGATGAACAGTTCGAGTGGCCACTTTTAGGCTTCTACTACTTGCAACACATGTACTGGTTTGGTGATTTAAGTATTCTAGTGTGTAGACAACATTCAAGACATCAGCTACATAGTATAAAACAAGTCAAAACAACATCACAGTAATCAAATCCATGCTGGTCAAAGGATGCCAGAAACCACGTTCATAGGTTTTTCTAGGTTACCCAGAAAACCGTAAACGTGAACTACCTAGCTACTTTGACCGGTTACTACTTTCATCCAGTATGATGTATAAGTGATTTAAAGGCTTCAGAGTGTAGTCCATCTAATATACTATAGCACTTATGCAACATAATATACAAAACACGTATAACCTGCAATATCAAAGCCCGTGAACAATCTGTCAGACCGATCTGGGAAATTCTGGGTTACCCAGAAAAGGAGAAGTCATGGTCGGTCAACTACCTTTGACCAAGAATAACTTACAATATGAACCAGTTCTGACTCTGATTATAGTTCAAGATTAAAGTCCTCATAGCATACTACAAGATCAAACACTAAAACAACAAATATATATAACATACAAAAATCTATGAGGTCTGACATTATGCTGTCAGACACAGATTTCCAAATTTCCAGATTTTTGAGATCTTCAAATCTGAGCCTATAGATGTTATAGATCCAACATCTATCAACCCAGATCATCATTAGACACTACCTAGAACATGTTTAACACAAAAAAACATCAAACCACAGATCGATGGTTAGATTCTTAGGTAGGGTTTATACCTTGATGATCAATTTCTTGATTTTGTGTTTCTGATTTGTTTATGGTGGACGTGGGGCTGTGTTTTGGGACTATAAAACTTACAAATTTCGTAGGTTTTAGAGAGAGAAGTTCTAAGATGAGTGTGGTGATCAAATGAAATTAAAAAGTGACTTTCTCTCTCTAAATCTATATTTATAGTGAGCTAGATGCAAGGATCTGATGTTGCTGTCATTACATGGCTGGTTAGAATTGATTTTTGGCACATGGGATTATCTAGGGTTGGTGAACAACCCAAGATTTGGAAAGATTTGCAAGAAAGCTTAATAAAATAAAATCAAAAAAATGCTATTTTAATAATTTAACAAAGTAATTAAGGGTATTCTTGTCCATGGTACTTGAATCTAGGTTTTAATCACTAGATTTTAATCCTTAAGGTTTCCCCAAATAATTTCTAGGGTTTGAACAATTAAGACTAAAGCTCAATAAAATTTTAATTATAACTTACTAATTAAAATTTAAGGTTTTAATAGAAAATTAAGGTTTTTAAAATATCTTAGGGTTTTCAAAAAAATAAATTAATTAGGGTTTCTAGATCATATAATTATCATTGACTTTGTTAATTTAGCAATTAGGGTTTAAGATTTTGATAATTAGGGTTACCGATTTATAATTAGGTTTTCTAATTATCAAATTAGAATTCTATGTATTAGGGTTTTAAATTCATATATCACCCGTCGTTAATCACATTATTGTGATTACATAACGACTTAACACATTCTCAAAGGCATGAATGACTTTCATATTAGAGTTTCAAATCAATTAGGGTTTAATAGTTTGAAACTAGGGTTTCAATTTTAAATTATGGTTTCTAAATATTATTTAGAGTTTAATAATAAAATTATATAATGCATAACATATATCATATAACGCAGTAAAACAACAGTCTTAAACTCACAATTTATTTTCAAATTAGGGTTTAACCAATTAACATTTGGGTTTTGAAATTAAACACCAAAATTGACCAATCATCATCAACACGTATATACGGCACATAATTATAGCACTGAAAAATCAAAATATAATTAATATTATATTATTATCACTATTCCTCATTCCATAACCAGAAATAGGGTTTATAAAATATTATTAGGGTTTGGTCGTAATATAATAAAACTGTTCCACACATTAACATTACACACATAACCATACATATCTATAACACTGAAAAATTAACAATATAATATTATTATTCTTATTCCTTAATCAAAACCCAAAATTAGGGTTTGGATTCCATATCTGATTTATCTTATATAAATAACATTCTTAATTAAGTTAAAATATTTAATTTAACCTCCTGAACAAATTCATATAATGAAATAATCATTATAATTATTCTAAAATCATTTCATATATTATTTAAATAATATAAGATTATATTTTATAGAAAATAATTAATAAAAGCATTTCCAATAAGGAATTAATTAGTATAAAAATTATAATTGATAATAATCAATAATTCTAAAAATAAATTTATCTGCAATACTTAATGTAATAAATAAATTTTATTTATCACACATATAATTATAATTACACATTACCTTGACACATATCATTCATATTTATTTTAATAAATAAATAAAAAAAAATTATACGCAAAATTTATGATTTATTTATATAGAAAATATCGAGTTGTCACATTCACCCTCCCTTATAAGGATTCCGTCCCCGGAATCACCACTTTAAAACCTATACATACCAGGGTACATAACATACACAATCATTGCAAGTAGATCTCGATCATAATTGATCGAATCGATCTTTAACTATTCACATAAAGCTTGTCTTTCTGATTAAACGAAAATTTGATTTTTAAAAAAACTCAAATTCCTCCTTTAAAATAATTTATAAAAATAATTTACTATATATAAGAAATCAATATTTAAGAAAATTACATTGGTTCGAGTAATACCTAGAGTTGCATCCCCGACTGCCACGATATCTTGCACGATCGTGTTAAAGACGCTTGCGGTTGATTCCGTTGGTTTGTTCGTTGATGTCGGTCCCCTGATGTAAGGTCCCGTTGCCGCCAATGTCCTGCTGCCTTTTTCCCCATATTCGCATTTCTTACCTCCATTCTCCTTCTTGAACAGTCTCCCACCTTATTTTCCATTGATCCATACTTGAAACACCTACTATACATTTCTTGGATTGAGACATTCAGAAGTGATATGTCCCTTCTGCCCATACTTACAACATACTAACTTCCCAGAGTGGTTCTTCCCACCGTTTTGCATACTACACCACTTGCTTCTCCTTTTTCACACCTTCTTGCTTCACCTGCACACTTCCAAAGTTGTTCACCTTCCTCTTTTCACTCCTATTCCCATTGCTTGTTTCCTCCTTTATTTTCACTATTAATTTCTACCTTCCCAGTTCCCTCAACTTTACACTTGTTCCTTCTTACCTTGTTATAGAGCTAGGGTTCGAATCCCAGCTCAAACCTTCGTGCATTTCTAACCTCCGTATCAACTTGATGCGGAGCCAATTTAGTCGACTCATTAAATCTCACTGACATATTCCGCAACTTACATATCCCCTTGCTTTAATTCTAGAAATTTCACCTCCATTCTAGCCTGCATACTACCAGAAAAATAATTTTAAAAAAATAGTGTCTTAAACCTATCTCATATTACCACAACTGTTCCTGCCCTCGTCTAATTTGCTTTCTACCAAAAATTTTGCCTCACCCTTCATCATGCAGGTGGCAAAAGAGGTCTTTTGTCCCTCATCTACCCTAACTATCACGAACACCTTTTTAATTTCCTTAACCCAAGTTTAGGCTTCTACAGGGTTATTTGTACCTTTGAATTCTGGCGATATGACCGCCTTGAAGTCTTTAACATTCGACATTCGATTATCTGGTTGATCTTTCGCGACTGATATTCCGTTCTGCACAACTTGATCGCCCATATTCGGAAGTTCCTGTATCGAGTCTGGTTGTCCTCCAGCTTTGTTGACAGATTCTTCTATCCTTTGGTTTCGTTTTCGTCTTGACAGTATTTTCATAAAGTATTCTTACATACTAAGCCTTATCGTATACGCTTAACATATAGCACAAAATTTTCTACTCAAATAATCATGTATTCAAAATATTAGCTTCTGAAAACTGCATTAACCAATGCTTAGATAAATAATTACTATCTTTATACCAACTTATTTAATTAATCCAACATAGACTCATATTCATAACATTTGACATTCCATATCACATTGTGCTTTAAACATTCGCTATCCCTTCGTGACTCAAAAGTCGGGATTTACAACTTTGTCCAACACAAAAGTTAAAAATATATCATTACACAAACATACTTATCACATACACCACACAGAAACATACATATTCAGCTAATACCAATACTACCTATTTCTTTTGCCTTCACTAAAGATTAACTATACCCAGTTCGTCAAACCACACTTATGAGTCCATAAACTTGTCACAGTTATATGAGTTTACAAATTTTCCCTAGTCAGACCTTTGGCGTCCATTCGCTGAGGGATTCATAAATATTTCATATAACTATGAATCAAGAATGTCACGTAAGTATGAGTTTTAAGAACTCGCACTTAACCCTATGTTCTCTACCTATGACCTATCTATTTTTTTATACACATGAGAAAGGAATCACCCTCTTAATATGCATATAGAAAATAGCGCGACACAAACATTTCAATGATTATCAGTGTCAGATACTAAGTAGTTTTTATACCAAGTACAATTCCCCGCCCATACAAGGAATAATACAACTCAGCTGCCGACATGAGTCATCATTGAAATCCCCATCTAATCCTAACCCCCTTTTCCATTCGAATTTCATTTAATCCGTATTCATAGCCCTTTCTTGAATCTGTACCATTCATACAACAATCTTACTTTAAACTTTCCAATCATAAGATTGATTTTTTTTCTTTCTAGCTGTCATAATTTTATCAGATCACGGGGTGATCTCATCGAATATAATGATTCAATTCTATGTCTTAATTGTTTTGTTTTACGATCTCCTTTCTATGCACTTTCAATCTTTTAGACTCGATCTATTCACAATTACTGTTCAACTTATTATCAGAGTTAGGAAACTCTGTGGCTTAACAACTCGCCGAGATTCATCTTTGAATCATACTAACCAACTAACTCTATATGAGTTATTTGTAATTTCAACGTTTCCCTCTGTTCTAAGGTTATAGCCTAAGGTCTAACCCACCTAAGGTTTCTAACCCTATAGCTCTGATACCATGTTGTGAAGTCCCCGAACCCAGATACTTGAAACCCGAACTCGGTACTTCACGATACCATTTCTATGAGCGGAAATATTACTAATAATAATAACACTAATATAAATTATAAACTTATCTTACCATCATCAAAGGTTAATCTCAAGTACGCAACTATATGACATTGTAAACCTAATCTGTTTGCTTTCCTTTTCACTTTTTGTTGACCGATCCTTCTGATTGTTCACACTTATCTGAAAACATTTAAATTAAGCAAGGATGAGCATTTGAGTGCCCAGCAAGTATTATATATATATAAGTTGAAAGAATTTAAATGTTTTCTTTATAATATCCATCTAAAATAAGTCAATAGTTGTGAAGTATTCTGAATTGATATTAATATCATAACAACCCTCTTTCAAATTTTTGAAACTACGTACTAACTATAAATAAGGTTTAAGTGACATTCTATGAACATTGTTTTTATTTTCCAAAAGGTTTAGCAGAACTTCATCTGCAAACCGTCATAACTTACGGACCCGGGGGTGATCAACCCGTTGTGCCCTGTATTGATCAATACTACATTACAAGAACGATGTTATCATTTACTTGATCCGCCTTGGGCGCATAAAAGTTTTCCCGTGAACGGGATGTTCATAATTGTCAGGGTTCCAAATAAAAGGTTTTATTTTATCCAACAATAATCTATGATTCAACATATACGTATAACAAATGTGTATCAACTTGTGATTAAATACAATGATTATCCAAGTGGGGACACTTGTATAATCATTTGTAGAAATTAACGAACAGAATATATATCCGAATTATCATATACTAACATGTTGATAATCAAAGGGTGTATATAATATAGGTTTAACCATCTGTACATTAATAATAATAATTCTGAACTTCTCACTTCTGTCCATTGCATAAAGAAAATGCAAAGTTAGGATACTTGCCTGATGCGCTGCTTACAATTCTCAACTTAGTTCTATCTTTCTATCACGACCTATCATTAATCAAATCAATCGTTCGATTAGAACAATATAATATAACACATAGTACTGCATTTCGCAGTCAGCACATAACCTAATCATCTTATCACACATGTTCTACAATCATGGCATCACAAACAAACATCAACACATTCCTAATCACATTGTCACACAACCTTAATAACCCTTGAATCATAATTAAACAGTTAACTAATCACATTATCTAAGTCCAGATCAATTTCTGAAATATGTCGGTCTATCGACATCTTTATCGGGTAATTATCGAGTCTAAGACTCTAAACAGTTGACCAATATCCATTTAGACTAATTAAATAACAGTCATATCATTTTTCATGAACTTATAATAATTATAAAGTAATTATTACTATTTACCATAATTTTTGAAATATCAGAATCATTATTAAAATATTTTTAATCCATTTATATCCCTTTTAAATGATTTTTTAAAAAATAAAACCATTTTTAAACTATTTATTTAATATAACTATTAAATAAATTTAATACCATTAATATATCATTAATATTAAATTATTAATGAAATTATTCATTAAATATTAAAAGTTATAGTTTATAACTTAAAATATCTTTTAACACTTTATTTTCATTTAAAATGATTATAATAATATTAAAATCATTTTTAAACTAATTTATTTAATATAATTATTAAATAACTTTAATATCATTAATAATCATTAATTAATGAAATTAACCATTAAATATTAAAAGTTATATTTTATAACTTAAAATATTCTTAAATACCTTATTATTATTTAAAATGATTTTTAATATAATAAAATCATTTTTAATTCATTTATTTAATAAATAACTTAACTATCATTAATATTAATTTATTAATAAAAATTATCACAAAATATTAAAAGTTATCATAAATAACTCAAAATTAATTTCTATTTAAATAAATAAATACCATTTATATTACAAAAATATTAAATATTTTTGAAATATACCCAAAATAGTTAAAAACTATTTTTCAGACTTTAAAATAATTTTTTATAATTTATTATGTATTTTTAATAATTAAAAACTTTTTTTATCAATTTTTTATTAATTTTCAGAAATTATAATTAAAACCGTCGCTAAAGGGCTATAGAGACACTTTCTGTCGCTATAGGTGTTCTTGAGCCCAAGAACACTGACAGATCAGTGTTCGAGTTGCTACCTTTGACCGAGATTAATTTCTTACACAACGTGTTTCTGGACATTTTGTTACGCAGATCGTGTAGTGCTAATGCAAGACTACAAGATCCAACAACAAACATGAGCAAATTACATAACACAATTGTGATCTAGACTTCCGAAATGACTGTCAGAGCTGCCCAGAAATGATGAACAGTTCGGGTGGCCACTTTTAAGCTTCTACTACTTGCAACACATGTACAGGTTTGGTGATTTAAGTATTCTAGTGTGTAGACAACATTCAAGACATCAGCTACATAGTATAAAACAAGTCAAAAAAACATCACAGTAATCAAATCCATGCCGGTCAAAGGATGCCAGAAACCACGTTCATAGGTTTTTCTGGGTTACCCAGAAAACCGTAAACGTGAACTACCTAGCTACTTTGACCGATTACTACTTTCATCCAGTATGATGTATAAGTGATTTAAAGGATTCAGAGTGTAGTCCATCTAATATATTATAGCACTTATGCAACATAATATACAAAACACGTATAACCTGCAAGATCAAAGCCCATGAACAATCTGTTAGACCGATCTGGGAAATTCTGGGTTACCCAGAAAAGGAGAAGTCATGGTCGGTCAACTACCTTTGACCAAGAATAACTTACAATATGAACCAGTTCTGACTCTGATTATAGTTCAAGATTAAAGTCATCATAGCATACTACAAGATCAAACACTCAAACAACAAATATATATAACATACAAAAATCTATGAGGTCTGACATTATGCTGTCACACACAGATTTCCAAATTTCCAGATTTTTGAGATCTTCAAATCTGAGCCTATAGATGTTATAGATCCAACATCTATCAACCCAGATCATCATTAGACACTACCTAGAACATGTTTAACACAAAAAAACATCAAACCACAGATCGATGGTCAGATTCTTAGGAAGGGTTTATACCTTGATGATCAAATTCTTGATTTTGTGTTGCTGATTTGTTTATGGTGGACGTGGGGCTGTGTTTTGGGACTATAAAACTTACAAATTTCGTAGGTTTTAGAGAGAGAAGTTCTAAGATGAGTGTGGTGATCAAATGGAATTAAAAAGTGACTTTCTCTCTCTAAATCTATATTTATAGTGAGCTAGATGCAAGGATCTGATGTTGCTGTCATTACATGGCTGGTTAGAATTGATTTTTTGCACATGGGATTATCTAGGATTGGTGAACAACCCAAGATTTGGAAAGATTTGCAAGAAAGCTTAATAAAATAAAATCAAAAAATGCTATTTTAATAATTTAACAAAGTAATTAAGGGTATTCTTGTCCATGGTACTTGAATCTAGGTTTTAATCACTAGATTTTAATCCTTAAGGTTTCCCCAAATAATTTCTAGGGTTTGAACAATTAAGACTAAAGCTCAATAAAATTTTAATTATAACTTACTAATTAAAATTTAAGGTTTTAATAGAAAATTAGGGTTTTTAAAATATCTTAGGGTTTTCAAAAAAATAAATTAATTAGGGTTTCTAGATCATATAATTATCATTGACTTTGCTAATTTAGCAATTAGGGTTTAAGATTTTGATAATTAGGGTTACCGATTTATAATTAGGTTTTCTAATTATCAAATTAGAATTCTATGTATTAGGGTTTTAAATTCATATATCACCAGTCGTTAATCACATTATCGTGATTACATAACGACTTAACACATTCTCAAAGGCATGAATGACTTTCACATTAGAGTTTCAAATCAATTAGGGTTTAATAGTTTGAAACTAGGGTTTCAATTTTAAATTATGGTTTCTAAATATTATTTAGAGTTTAATAATAAAATTTTATAATGCATAACATATATCATTTAACGCAGTAAAACAACAGTCTTAAACTCACAATTTATTTTCAAATTAGGGTTTAACCAATTAACATTTGGGTTTTGAAATTAAACACCATAATTGACCAATCATCATCAACACGTACATACGGCACATAGTTATAGCACTGAAAAATCAAAATATAATTAATATTATATTATTATCACCATTCCTCATTCCATAACCAGAAATAGGGTTTATAAAATATTAATAGGGTTGGGTCGTAATATAATAAAACGGTTCCACACATTAACATTACACACATAACCATACATATCTATAACACTGAAAAATTAACAATATAATATTATTATTATTATTCCTTAATCAAAACTCAAAATTAGGGTTTGGATTCCATATCTGATTTATCTTACATAAATAACATTCTTAATTAAGTTAAAATATTTAATTTAACCTCCTGAACAAATTCATATAATGAAATAATCATTATAATTATTCTAAAATCATTTCATATATTATTTAAATAATATTAGATTATATTTTCATAAAAAATAATTAATAAAAGCATTTCCAATAAGGAATTAATTAGTATAAAAATTATAATTGATAATAATCAATAATTCTAAAAATAAATTTATCTGCAATACTTAATGTAATAAATAAATTTTATTTATCACACATATAATTATAATTACACATTACCTTGACACATATCATTAATATTTATTTTAATAAATAAATAAAAAAAATTATACGCAAAATTTATGATTTATTTATATAGAAAATATCGGGTTGTCACAACACCGTTGAGTCACCAACGATTAATACCCATGATAATGTGCATCGGGAAGGAAATAATCCTCAGAAAAATAACAACACCGACCAGATGATGAACGATGGGATGTTCAGAGGCTTTATGTAGTTCATGCAACATCAGGCGAGAGAGACTCCTGTTCAAAATGCAGGTGGAAACACTGGCAACTCTCAGATGGTCACTGCTAAGCAGTTAAAGGAGCTGTGACCACCAGAGTTTTTGGGAGAGTCAAAACCACTTAAGACGGAGACGTGGATAAAGCAGATCACTAAGATATTTGATGTCTTGGGATGCTCCGAGGAGCAAAAGGTTCCCTTTGCCACCTTAATGTTGAGAGGAGAGGTAGATTACTAGTAAGAATAATTAAAACGTACTCAGCCTGCCGCATTCAAAATGTCTTGGGAAAAGTTTCAAGAACTGTTCAACGACAAGTACTTTCCCGAAAGTATTCATCATATGAAAGAGGTGGAGTTCATCAAGTTGGAGAAAAATAATATGACCGTGTCACGGTACGAAGCTAAGTTTGCTGAGTTATCTCAGTTTGCATCCCACTTAGTTGATAATGAGGAGAGAATGACGCCGATGTTTCTAAGAGGTTTGAAATCTGAGATACGTCAATATCTCATTTCTCACAAACTTTACTTGTATTCAGATGTTGTGAATAGGGCTCAATTATTGGAGCGCGATAATGAGTCAACCCAACTAAGAGAGATCAGTCGGTAAAATGATAATACCAGTGGTAGCAGTCATCGAAGTGGTGGAAACAAATGTGGAGGGAATCAACATGCCAGAAATGGTAACCACTTCGGTGGTAACCATGGCCAAAACAATAGAAGTGGAAATTTAAGGAAGAGAATGTTCAACAATGATGGAAAGACATCAGCACTAGCACCCGTTGTTAAGGAAGGAGAACGACCACTTCGGTGGTAACCATGGCCAAGATAATAGAAGTGGAAATTTCAAGAAGAGAAGGTTCAACAATGATGGAAAGACGTCACCACCAGCACCTATTGTTAAGGAAGGAGAATGACCGCCAGTTGTATGTTACAAATGCTGAAGGGAGGGACAAATCAGTTCAAACTGTACGCAGCAATCCAAAGCATGTTATAATTATGGAAGAGAAGGTCACCTAGCCCGATTTTGTTGTGCACTGAAGTCAAGTCCAGCTGGGATGAAGGCATCAAAGGTTGTTCCAGATAAGAAAAAACTGGTAGTTCAAGGGAGAGCGTTTGTTGTAACCTCTCAAAAAGCGAGGAATCTGAACGAGGTGATCAAGGGTAAGCTAATCATAAACTCTAGTGAAGTCTATACCTTATTTGATACCGGTTCTACCCATTCATTTATTTCGCCTACTTGCGCTCAACGTTTAAATTTAACTCCGGAGAAATTAAACTTTAACTTATCTATTGAAGCTCCGTTGGGAAAAACCATCATTACATCCACTTTTTATAAGTCTTGTTTGATTCAAATCGGCAATCGCACGTTACCTGTCGATCTTATCTCTTTGAAAATACTTGCATTTGATGTGATTTTAGGGATTGATTGGTTGACCACTCATCATGCTAAAATTGATTATTTTCGTAAGGTTGTTAGTTTTCATATTCCTAACAAACCTATTATGCAAATTTAAGCAACAAAACCACTAAAGTCAATCACTGTCATATCAAGCCATAAAGATATTCATTTATTAAAAATCGAATGTAAGATTTCTTAGCCCATGTCATGGATTTAAACAAAAATACGTCAAATTTGAATGATATTTCTATTATTAATAAATTTCCTAATGTATTCCCTGAAGAACTTCTTGGCCTTCCCCCGGAGCGCGAAATCGAGTTTGGTATTGACCTTAAACCCAGTACAAAACCCATTTCCCAAGCCCCATATCGAATGGCTCTTATTGAACTTCAGGAGTTAAAAACCCAACTACAGGAATTGTTAGATATCGATTTCATTCATCCCAGTACGTCCCCTTGGGGTCCTCCTGTTCTATTTGTGAAGAATAAAGATGGAAGTATGAGACTTTGTGTTGACTATCGGGAGTTGAATCATGTCACCATCAAAAATAGGTACTTGTTGCCTCGCATTGATGACCTTTTTGACCAGTTGTAAGGCGCCAAATTCTTTTCAAAGATCGATCTTCATTCCAAATATCATCAGTTAAAGATTAAAATCAATGACATTCTAAAGACTGCTTTCAGAATTCGGTACGGGCATTACGAATTCCTTGTCATGTCTTTTGGATTGACTAATGTTTCTGTTGTCTTCATGGATATGATGAACCGAGTATTCAAGGAATATTTGGATCATTTTATTGTCGTCTTTATTGATGACATCTCATATACTCCAAAAGCTGTGAAGATCATGAGCAACACTTGAGGCTGATACTCCAAAAGCATCGTGAAAACAAGCTATATGCCAAGTTAAAGAAATGAGAGTTCTGGCTTGAGGAAGTAGCATTCCTTGGGTAGGTGATATAAAATCACGTAATATCTGTTGACCCAGCAAAGATTGAAGCAATACAAAGTTGGGAGCAACCTAAGTTAGTGACTGAAGTACGCAGCTTTTTGGGCTTAGCTGGTTATTATCGAAAATTCATGGAAGGATTTTCTTGAATTGCTACTCCATTAACTCAACTGACTCAAAAAGATACAAAATTCAGTTGGAGTGAGGAATGTGAGAAGAGTTTTCAAGAACTTAAGAGGAGGCTCATATCAGCACCTGTTCTGACAATACCATCTGGTTCGGAGGGATTTGTCATCTACAGTGATGCTGTAGGCAGAGGGTTAAGATGTGTTCTCATGCAACATGGGAAATTCATAGCTTATGCCTCACGAAAACTCAAATTGTAAAGTCCCCAAATCCGGATACTTGAAACCCAAACTCGGTACTTCACGATACCATTTTTATGAGCGGAATAATTACTACTAATAATAACCATAATATAAAACTTAAACTTAACTTACATTTATCAGAGTCTAATCCCAAGTATGCAACCTTTACTACATTCTTTACATGATATATAATACATATCATTAACTTAATACAGTCTATCTATTACAAATGATACCAATAACATGTTCTGTTTGCTTTCCTTTTCACTTGTTCTTGGCCGAACTTTCCAGTTCTTCACACTTAGCTGAAAACATTTAAATTAAGCAAGGATGAGCATTTGAGTGCCCAGCAAGTATTATATATATATATAAGCTGAAAGAATTTAAATGTTTTCTTTATAATACCCTTCTACAACTGGTCAATAGTTGTGAAGTAATCTGTACGAATAATAATAACATAACAACCCTCTTTCAATTTTTTTTAAAACTGTGTATTGTCTATACATGGGGTTTTTGTGACATACTATGAACATTGTTTTCATTTTCGAAAGGGGTTAAACAGAAATTCATCTGTAAACCGGTCATTGCTTACGGGCACGGAGGGTGATCAGCCCCGTTGTACCCTGTATTGATCAATACTACATTGCTAGAACGATATTATCTATCGTTCATCCTTTGTCTGTCGTAGCGCATAAAAATTTTCTCATGTTCGGGATGTTAATACCTGTCATGTTTTCATTACAAAGGTCTTATCTTGTTAAACAATGATATATAATTCAATATATGTGTATATCAAAGGTGTATCAACATGTGATTAAATACAATGATTATCCAAGTGGGGACACTTGTATAATCATCTATAGAAATTAACGAACAGAATATATATTCAAATTATCATATACTAACATGTTGATAATCAAAGGGTGTATATAATATAGGTTTAACAATCTGTACATTAATAATATAATTTTGAAACATTCTTACACTTGTCCATTGCATAAAGAAAATGCAAAGTTAGGATACTTGCTTGATGTGCTGCTTACAATTACGCAAACTTAGATTTATCTTTTCTATCACGACCTATCATTAATCAGATCATTTTACTGATTAGTATAACATAACCTACACATAACACTGCCTATTGCAGTCAGCACATTCCCTATTCACATTATCACACATGTTCAACAATCATTGACTCACAAACAAACATCAACACATTCCTAATCACATTGGCACAAAACTTTAACACCATTGAATCACAAATAAACAGTTATCCAATTAAATTATCAAAGTCCAGACAAATTTCTGAAACATGTCGGTCTAGCGACAGCTCTTTCGGGTAAAAAATCGAGTCTAAGACTCTATCCCGAAGTTCAATATCCAAATAGTTAACTTAAACATCAGTCATACTATTTTTCATGGTCTTATAATAATTATAAAATAATTATTACCATTTACCATAATTTTTGAAATATCAGAATCATTATTAAATGATTTAAATATCAAATAATTCTATTATCATTAATATTTAATTAATATTAAGCTATTAATGAAATCATTTTCAAAATATTAAAGTTATTTATAATAACTCAAAATATTTTTAAAACATTTATATTACCCTTAAATGATTTTTAAAACATTTAAAATCATTCTTAAATAGTTACCATTAATATTAAAATATTAATTTATCATTATCCAAATATTAAAAGTTATTAATTACAACTTAAAATATTTTTAATTCACTTATATCATTTTTAAATGATTTTTAAATAAATAAAACCATTTTAAAACTATTTATTTAATATAATTATTAAATAAATTTAATATCATTAATATTAAATTATTAAAGAAATTATCCTTTAAATATTAAAAGTTATAGTTTATAACTTAAAATATCTTTAAACACTTTATTTTCATTTAAAATGATTTTTAAAATAATAAAATCATTTTTAAACTAAATTATTTAATATAATTATTAAATGACTTTAATATCATTAATAATCCTTAATTAATTAAATTTACTTTTAAATATTAAAAGTTATATTTTATAACTTAAAATATTTTTAAATACCTTATCATTATTTAAAATGATTTTTAATATAAGAAAATCATTTTTAATTCATTTATTTAATTTATTTAATAAATAACTTAATTATCATAGGCAACCCAGATCTTCATAGGCAGTTGCCGAGTGGTCATGTTTGACCAACAATAAGTCTTTGAGTATTGTGTTCCTCGGAATTACAAAAGCTAGATCTTGTAGACAAAGTTCAAAACTACATGTCATAACAAACAACATGATCAAACAACCTAACACAAGCTAGATCTAAGCGTCCAAAGTTGCTGTCTGAGCTGTTCTTCATTTTCTGGGTTACCCAGAAATGAAGAACAGTTCGACCTGTCCCCTTTTGACTCCCACAACTTGCTAGCCTGCTAATGTTTAAGTGATATTAAGCATCCAGTATATACCTAACATGATAAGGAAGAGATCTAACACAAACAATCATTAAATCATCAACACAATCATAAAATCTAGCCTGGTCAAACTATGTCAGTCGTCATGTTCTTATGTTTTATGGGTTACCCAGAAAACAGAAAACATGATCGACTTGACTAGTTTGACCAGCCACCCAAATCAATCTGTTCATTACTTATGTGATATAAAGGCATGAGCATGTAGTCTAACAAACATACTACAACTTAGATTCAAGAACCATAACTATACATCAAACCACTGTCAGATCTAAGCCATTTAATAACTAGTCAGAGCTTTCTGGGCTCATTCTGGGTTACCCAGAAATGGCCCGGTCAATGCCGGTCAACGAGCTTTGACCGGTTATAACTTATAATCTACAACCGAAATAGGTCTGATTCTTGATCCAGAGCAAAGATCTCATAACAGACTACAAGATTCAACACTTACAACACAAAAATCAAACACATACAGAGATTTACACGACCTGACATTCGTTGTCAGACGCCTCCTTTAAAATTTCTAGATTTTTAAGAACATCAAATCCGAGCCTCTAGATGTTATGGATCTAACATATAGCAACCCAGATCATCATTAGACACTACTAACAACATATGCTAACACTCAAACATAACATCTAACAACAGAAAATTGGACAAATTTTTGAGTATGGTTTTATACCTTCTTTGATCAATTTCTGATTTTGTGTTGCTGTTTTGGTATGGGATTTCGTGGGGCTTCAATCTATGCCTGATATACTATATATTTTCATGGCTTTTAGAGAGAGAGGGTCTAGGATGAGCTTAGTGAAAATTTGAGCAACAAATAACATTTTCTCTCTCTCAATCCTTAAATAGACAACATAGATGCATGAATTGACTGAGTTAAGGGCTTGTTGCTGTCAATTAAAGTCAAGAGAGTTGTTGGTTTGGTGAACAACTTCACCAATTTTGTCAAAACCTACAAGCTAGCTTCTTTAAGGCTAAAAAAGGCATTTTGGTCTTTTGAATTTCTAATTTAATGGCAAAATTGTAATTATGTAAACCCTTGGGGTTTAACCATTAGGGTTTAACCTTAAGGTTTAGCACAAAACATTAATAGGATTTAGCAATTAGGGTTTGTACAAAAATAATAAAATTTAAATAAAAATTTAAATAAATTTTAGTTTCTAAAATTTTAAAATTAGGGTTGCATAATTATGATTAATTATCTAATCACACTATACATGAACATTAGGGTTTAATATATCTAATTATAATTAACTTTGCTAATTTAGCGATTAAGGTTTATTCTTTTGGTAATTAGGGTTACCAAATTAAAATTAGGGTTTCTAATTACTAAATTAGGGTTATAGTTTAGTAATTAGGGTTTAACAATTTAGGGTTTCTATAATTAACAATTATAATTTTAATACTTGTTAATTAATCATCTTATCACAATTACCAACAAATTTTGAACTCTAATTTGAATTTCAAATTAGGGTTTCTCATTTCCAAAAAAATTAGGGTTTTATCATAATATACTAAAACTGTTCCATATATTAACATTACACACTTAACCATACATAATTATAACACTGACGAATAATAATATAATATTATTATTCTCATTTCTTGATCAAAATCCAAAATTAGGGTTTGGATTCCATATCTGATTTATCTTTCATAAATAACCTTATTAATTAAGTAAAAATAATTTACTTAACTATTCTGAAATAATTTCATATAATAAAATATTTATTATAAAAAAAATTTTATAATCATATCATATATTATTTAAATAATATAATTATCATATTTTCATGAAAAATAAACATTAAAAACATTTTTACTGTAAAACTAAATATTATTAGAATATAATTTATAATGAGCAATAATTCTAAAATAAAATTATTCATAATCATTTATGTAATAAATATATTCTATATTCATCACATAAATACATACATAATACCTTTCATGCATTCTTACCTTTAAAATAAATAATTATTCTAAAATTATTTCATATATTACTTAAATAATATATGATTATATTTTCCTTGAAAAATAATTAATAAAACATTTCCAATAAGGAATTAATTAGTATAAAAAAATATAATTGATAATAATTAATAATTTTAAAATAAATTTATCTACAATACTTAATGTAATAAATAAATTTTATTTATCACACATATATTTATAATTACACATTAACTTGACACATATCATTCATATTTATTTTAATAAATAAAAAAAAATTATACGCAAAAATTTATGATTTATTTATATAGAACATATCTGGTTGTCACATTCACCATCCCTTATAAAGATTCCGTCCCCGGAATCACTATTTTTAAACCTATACA
Organism: Panax japonicus; assembly: GCA_020205505.1. Lineage (NCBI taxonomy): Eukaryota > Viridiplantae > Streptophyta > Magnoliopsida > Apiales > Araliaceae > Panax > Panax japonicus. The sequence continues at coordinate 23,462,943 of CM035102.1, forward strand.
TACCAGGGTACATAGCATACACAATCATTCCAAGTAGATCTCGATCATGGTTGATCGATCCGATCTTTAACTATTCAGCAAAAAGCTTATATATCCTTTTAAACAGAAATTTGATTTCTAAGAGAACTCAAATTCCTCCTTCAAAATAATTTATAAAATAATTTACTATTTATAAAAATATAATAAGAAAATAAAAATTGGTTAGATTAATACCTTGAGTTGCATCCCCGGCTGCTACCGAATCCCGAACAGTCCCGCTGAAGACACGTGCGGTTGATTTCGTTGATTTTTTTGTTGATGTCGGTCCCGTTGTCACCAATGTCCTGCTGCCTTTTCCCCATATTCGCATTCCTTAACACCCTTATCTTTCCTGGACAGTCTTTCACCTTATGCTCCATTGATCCATACGCATTCTCAATACCTTCGTGGATTGGGACAGTAGGGAGAGATATATTCCTCTTGTCCTCACTTGCCACACACAAACTTTCCTTACAAACATTTTCCCCGAGTGGTTCTTTCCACAAGTCATTACACCACCTGCTTCTTCTTCACACCTTCTTGCTTCACCTGCACACTTCCAAAGTTGTTCGCCTTCCTCTTTTCACTCCAATTCCCTTTATTTGTTTTCACCTTTACTTTCACTATTAATTCCTACCTTCCCAGTTTCCTCAACCTTACCCTTGTTCCTTCTTACCTTGTTGTAGAGGCTTATGGCCTCACTCCCTTCCTTAGCAATAATCGTTTTCTCCATGAGTTCTGCAAATGTAGGAATCTGCAACACTTCCACCTTGTTGTAGAGCCAGGGTTTTAATCCCAGCTCAAACCTTCGTGCCTTTCTAGCCTCCGTATCAACTTGATGCGGAACAAATCTAGTCAACTCATTAAATTTCACTGTCATATCACCTTGCTTTGACTCCAGAAATTTCACCTCCATTCTAGCTTACATACTAGCAGAAAAATAATTTCCGAAAAAAATAAAGTCTTAAACATATCCCATATTACCACACCTGCTCCTGCCCTCGTCTAATTCACTTCCCACCAGAAAATTGCCTTACCCTTCATCATGTAGGTGGCAAAAGTGGGCTTTTGCCCCTCAGCTACCTTAGCTATCACAAACACCTGTTCAATTTCCCTAACCCAAATCTAAGCTTCTATACGGTCAGTTATACCTTTGAATTCCTGCGATAGGACCGCCTTGAAGTCTTTAACGTTCGACGTTCGATTATCTTGTTGATTTTTCGCAGCAGGTATTCTGTTCTGCACAGCTTGATCGTTCATATTCACAAGTTTCTGTATTGAGTCTGGTTGTCCTCCAGCTTTGTTGACAGATTCTTCAGCCCTTTAGTTTTGCTTTCATCTTGACGGTATTACCGTAAATTATTCCTTACATTCTAGGCCTTAGCACATTGTGCTTTAAACATTCGGTATCCCTTTGTGACTTGAAAGTCGGGAATTGCTGCCATAACTTATACAAAATATTACATTATACCAACATACCTATCATATATACCACCTAAAATCATACATATTCAACTAATACTAATACTACATATTCCTTACACATTCACTAACGATCAATTGATTAGTAACCTATCTATTTCCATTATCCTCAATATCCATTTACACATAACTATATCCAGTTTTTCACAACTTTCAACACCTTATGGGTTTAAGAACTCATCACAAACATGCGAGTTTAAGAACTCGACATTGACCACTTATAATCCTTTAGCTATACTTTACCTATCAGTTATACTTAACGTTTCTTGATCCAGTACTATACTTTCCAAAATAACCACCTCTTTGAGGTATCTTTCAATGTGAGCCTCTATTGCAGTTATTGACTTTGATATTGGCTCGGTCATGGACGTTGACTTATTCTTTACAACTTAAGGGTATCCTAATTCTTTTTCACCTGACATCTACACACAACAATTATCCAGATTAGCATATAATATATACACATAACATATAAAGGTTTTATAAATTATCTTTTATTTTGTTTATCTATAAATTTATTCAATTCATCTCCTTTTTAAACTCTATATGAGTTATTTATATTTTCAATGTTTCCCTCTGTTCTAAGGTTATAGCCTAAGGTTTAACCCACCTATGGTTTCTAACCCTATAGCTCTGATACCATCCTGTAAAGTCTCCAAATCCGGATACTTGAAACCTGAACTCGGTACTTCACGATACCATTTCTATGAGCGGAATAATTACTACTAATAATAAACATAATATAAAACTTAAACTTAACTTACATTTATTAGAGTCTAATCCCAAGTACGCAACCTTTACTACATTCTTTACATGATATATAATACATAACTTAATACAGTCTATCTATTACAAATAATACCAATAACATGTTCTGTTTGCTTTCCTTTTCACTTGTTCTTGGCCGAACTTTCCAGTTCTTCACACTTAGCTGAAAATATTTAAATTAAGAAAGGATGAGCATTTGAGTGCCCAGCAAGTATTATATATATATATAAGCTAAAAGAATTTAAATGTTTTCTTTATAATACCCTTCTACAACTGGTCAATAGTTGTGAAGTAATCTGTACCAATAATAATAACATAACAACCCTCTTTCAATTTTTTTTAAAACTGTGTATTGTCTATACATGGGGTTTTTGTGACATACTATGAACATTGTTTTCATTTTCGAAAGGGTTTAAATATAAATTCATCTGTAAATCGGCCATTGCTTACGGGCACGGAGGGTGATCAGCCCCGTTGTACCCTGTATTGATCAATACTACATTGCTAGAACGATATTATCGTTCATCCTTTGTCTGTCGTAGCGCATAAAAATTTTCCCATGTTCGGGATGTTCATACCTGTCGGGTTTTCATTACAAAGGTCTTATCTTGTTAAAAAATGATATATAATTCAATATATGTGTATATCAAAGGTGTATCGACATGTGATTAAATACAATGATTATCCAAGTGGGGACACTTGTATAATCATCTATAGAAATTAACGAACGGAATATATATTCGAATTATCATATACTAACATGTTGATAATCAAAGGGTGTATATAATATAGGTTTAACAATCTGTACATTAATAATATAATTTTGAAACATTCTTACACTTGTCCATTACATAAAGAAAATACAAAGTTAGGATACTTGCCTGATGTGCTGCTTTCAATTACACAAACTTAGATTTATCTTTTCTATCACGACCTATCATTAATCAGATCATTTTACTGATTAGTATAACATAACCTACACATAACACTGCCTATTGCAGTCAGCACATTCCCTATTCACATTATCACACATGTTCAACAATCATTGACTCACAAACAAACATCAACACATTCCTAATCACATTGGCACAAAACTTTAACACCATTGAATCACAAATAAACAGTTATCCAATTAAATTATCAAAGTCCAGACAAATTTCTGAAACATGTCGGTCTACCGACAGCTTTTTTGGGTAAAAAATCGAGTCTAAGACTATCCCGAAGTTTAATATCCAAATCAGTAATAAAATCATTTTTAAACTAAATTATTTAATATAATTATTAAATAACTTTAATATCATTAATAATCCTTAATTAATTAAATTTACTTTTAAATATTAAAAGTTATATTTTATAACTTAAAATATTTTTAAATACCTTATCATTATTTAAAATGATTTTTAATATAATAAAATCATTTTTAATTCATTTATTTAATTTATTTAATAAATAACTTAATTATCATTAATATTAATTTATTAATGAAAATTATCAAATAATATTAAAAGTTATTGAAAATAACTTAAAATATTTTCTTATATCATAATATAATTTTAAATGATTTTTCAAATATTAAAATCATTTTTAAATAATTTATTTAATATTATAATTAAATAAAATAATTTTTTTTAATATTCCAAAAATATTAAATATTTATGAAATATATTTAAAATAATTAAAAACTATTTTTCAGAATTTAAAATAATTTTTAATAATTTATTTTGTATTTTTAATAATTAAAAACTATTTTTTCTATTTATTTATTAATTTTCAGAAAAATAAATTACTATCTGTTGCTAAAGACCGCCTATAGCGACAGAACCGTCGCTATAGGTGTTCTTGGTGTTCTTCAAGCAAAACAGATCTTCATAGGCAGTTGCCGAGTGGTCATGTTTGACCAATAATAAGTCTTTGAGTATTGTGTTCCTCGGAATTACAAAAGTTAGATCTTGTAGACAAAGTTCAAAACTGCATGTCATAACAAACAACATGATCAAACAACCTAACACAAGCTAGATCTAAGCGTCCAAAGTTGCTGTCAGAGCTGTTCTTCATTTTCTGGGTTGCCCAGAAATGAAGAACAGTTCGACCTGTCCCCTTTTGACTCCCACAACTTGCTAGCCTGCTAATGTTTAAGTGATATTAAGCATCCAGTATATACCTAACATGATAAGGAAGAGATCTAACACAAACAATCATTAAATCATCAACACAATCATAAAATCTAGCCTGGTCAAACTATGTCAGTCGTCATGTTCTTATGTTTTCTGGGTTACCCAGAAAACAGAAAACATGATCGACTTGACTAGTTTGACCAGCCACCCAAATCAATCTGTTCATTACTTATGTGATATAAAGGCATAAGCATGTAGTCTAACAAACATACTACAACTTAGATTCAAGAACCATAACTATACATCAAACCACTGTCAGATCTAAGCCATTTAATAACTAGTCAGAGCTTTTTGGGCTCATTCTGGGTTACCCAGAAATGGCCCAGTCAATGCCGGTCAACGAGCTTTGACCATTTATAACTTATAATCTACAACCGATATAGTTCTGATTCTTGATCCAGAGCAAAGATCTCATAACAGACTACAAGATTCAACACTTACAACACAAAAATCAAACACATACAGAGATTTACACGACCTGACATTCGTTGTCAGACGCCTCCTTTAAAATTTCTAGATTTTTAAGAACATCAAATCCGAGCCTCTAGATGTTATGGATCTAACATCTAGCAACCCAGATCATCATTAGACACTACTAACAACATATTCTATCACTCAAACATAATATCTAACAACAGAAAATTGGACAGATTTTTGAGTAGGGTTTTATACCTTCTTTGATCAATTTCTGATTTTGTGTTGCTGTTTTGGTATGGGATTTCATAGGGCTTCAATCTATGCCTGATATACTATATATTTTCATGGCTTTTAGAGAGAGAGGATCTAGGATGAGCTTAGTGAAAATTTGAGCAACAAAATAACATTTTCTCTCTCTCAATCCTTAAATAGACAACATAGATGCATGAATTGGTTGAGTTAAGGGCTTGTTGCTGTTAATTAAAGTCAAGAGAGTTGTTGGTTTGGTGAACAACTTCACCAATTTTGTCAAAACCTACAAGCTAGCTTCTTTAATGCTAAAAAGGGCATTTTGGTCTTTTGATTTTCCAATTTAATGGCAAAATTGTAATCATGCAAACCCTTAGGGTTTAACCCTAAGGTTTACTACAAAACATTAATAGGATTTAGCAATTAGGGTTTGTACAAAAATAATAAAATTTAAATAAATTTTAGTTTCTAAAATTTTAAAATTAGGGTTTCATAATTATGATTAATTATCTAATCACACTATACATGAACATTAGGGTTTAATATATCTAATTATAATTAACTTTGCTAATTTAGCAATTAAGGTTTATTCTTTTGGTAATTAAGGTTACCAAATTAAAATTAGGGTTTCTAATTACTAAATTAGGGTTCTAGTTTAGTAATTAGGGTTTAACAATTTAGGGTTTCTATAATTAACAATTTTAATTTTAATACTTGTTAATTAATCATCTTATCACAATTACCAACAAATTTCGAACTCTAATTTGAATTTCAAATTAGGGTTTCTCATTTCCAAAAAAATTAAGGTTTTATAATAATATACTAAAACTGTTATATACATTAACATTACACACATAACCATACATAATTATAACACTGACGAATAATAATATAATATTATTATTCTCATTCCTTGATCAAAATCCAAAATTAGGGTTTGGATTCCATATCTGATTTATCTTTCATAAATAACCTTATTAATTAAGTAAAAATAATTTACTTAACTATTCTGAAATAATTTCATATAATAAAATATTTATTATAAAAAAAATTCTATAATCATATCATATATTATTTAAATAATATAATTATCATATTTTCATGGAAAATAAACATTAAAAATATTTTTACTATAAAACTAATTATTATTAGAATATAATTTATAATGAGCAATAATTCTAAAATAAAATTATTCATAATCATTTATGTAATAAATATATTCTATATTCATCACATAAATACATACTTAATACCTTTCAAGCATTCTTACCTTTAGAATAAATAATTATTCTAAAATTATTTCATATATTACTTAAATAATATAAGATTATATTTTCCTTGAAAAATAATTAATAAAACATTTCCAATAAGGAATTAATTAGTATAAAAAATATAATTGATAATAATTAATAATTCTAAAATAAATTTATCTACAATACTTAATGTAATAAATAAATTTTATTTATCACACATATAATTATAATTACACATTAACTTGACACATATCATTCATATTTATTTTAATAAATAAAAAAAATTATGCGCAAAAATTTATGATTTATTTATATAGAAAATATCGGGTTGTCACACAAATAATATGAGAGGAATTATCATACTCATGGTCTAGAGTTGGCAATTGTCGTTTTCACACTTAAAATCTGGAGGCATTACCTGTGTGGGGAGAAAGTGGAGATCTATACAGATCATAAAAGCCTCAAATATTTCTTCACCCAAAAGGAGCTCAACATGCGGCAACGACGTTGGCTTGAGCTGTTAAAATATTACAATTATACAATTCAATACCATCTTGTAAAAGTGAACGTAATAGCTGACGCATTGAGTAGAAGATCATATGCGGGTACGAGTGCAATATTGTTAACGCAAAGGCACATTTTGTATGACTTACAAAGGATAGAGATAGAGTTAAAGACTCCAGGGACCCATGTGATGATGGCAAATATATGAGTAGAACCAACTTTAATCGATAAAGTTAAAGTTGCTCAAGCTACAGACCTGGAGCTGATGTGTATGAGGAAGAAACTACAAAAAGGTGCTATTCCGGAAGCAAGAATCGATGAAGAAGGAATACTTTGAGTCAACTCCAGACTTTGTATTCATAACGACTCTGACTTGAATTATAAAATCATGATGGAGGCGCACAACACACTGTTTGCAATCCATCCTGGGAGTACCAAAATATATTGTGATCTTCGACATAAGATCACAATATATTTTGGTGGATCAATATGAAGAGAGAGATAGCGGAGTTTATCTCAAGGTGTTTAACTTGTCAACGTGTCAAGGCGGAGCATCAAGTGCCAAAAGGTCCATTGTAACCACTTAAAATTCCAGAATGGAAGTGGGAGCACATTACCATAGATTTCGTTACTGGTCTTCCCAAGATTTCTTAAGGCATAGATGCGATTTGGGTCATTGTTGATATATTTACCAAGTCTGCTCATTTCTTACCTATATGAGAAACTTATACACTTGAAAGTATTGCTTGTATATACAAAAATGAGATTGTAAGACTGCATGGTATGCCAATATCCATAGTTTCTGATCGAGACCCAAGATTCACTTCACGATTTTGGGTTAGTTTGCAAAAAGTTATGGCCACAGATTTACGATTCAGTTCGGTATATCATCCTTAAACGGACGGGCAGTCGGAGAGGACTATTCAAACTCTTGAAGATTTATTAAGTCTCTATGTCCTTGACTTCAAAGGAAATTGGGACAAGTTCTTACCATTGGTGGAATTCTCCTACAACAATAGTTATCAAGCAAGTATTGGCATAGCTCCATTCGAGGCGTTGTATGGACGCAAGTATCGTTCTCCAGTATGCTGGGATGAGGTGGGTGAAACAATGTTGCTGGGATCGGAATTGGTACGCATGACTACGAAAAAGATTCAAATGATCCGACAACGTATAAAAACCTCACAAGATCGACAAAAGAGTTATGTTGATCTTCATCGAAAGGACGTGTAATTCAATGTTGGAGATTATGTGTTGTTACATGTTGCTCTATGGAAAGGAGTTGCAAGATTTGGAAAGAGAGGAAAGCTCAATCCTCGATTTTTTGGGCCATTCGAAATCCTCGATCGAGTAGGAACTGTGGCCTATAGACTCGCCTTACTGCCAAGTATGTCTTGTGTTCATAACGTTTTTCACATATCTATGTTACGTAAGTATGTGAAAGACTCGAACCACTTTATTGAATTAGAACCGAACAAGATAGCGAAAGATTTAACATATGAAGAGATACCTATTAAAATCTTGGATAAGAAGGATCATATTCTACTCTCCAAGGTTATACCTCAAGTCAAAGTTTTATGGAGAAACCATGATGTTAAGGAAATGACCTGGGAGTTAGAATCTAAAATAAAATCAAGGTATCCTCGCCTCTTCGACATACCAGGTAGGTACCCTAATTTCGAGGACGGAATTTCATAAGAAGGGGAGGCTGTATGACCCCAACTTTTATGAATAAAGATTAATTTTTCTCAAAATATATTTTTGAATATTATGGTGTGGATTTGATATAATGTTATAGTTCTGGGTAATATTTACAAATTTTGCAAAGTAAGAAAATGGTTATAAAATATTCGATTGTTCAGGGAATATTTGTTTTAACAAGGAATATTGGTACGACGACACAATCATTGGTGGACCCCATAACGGAAGTATTGTCAGAGTTAGAAAACGACATAAATATCTTTTATAAAAATAACGGCAAAAGTTTTACCGTTAAACTGTTGAGCTACCCGGTAATAAAAGTACAGTAATACGTGCGGTTGCATAATAGAACATGGTATTGTATAGTATCTTTTATTATTGTTGCTTACGTGAAAAGTCACTCAGTTATACTCAATTATTGCTACAGTAATTGCTGTATAATATCTCTCATATTATTGATTTAATTATTGTCACAATATCAATTGTATAATATTTTATATTATTAAATCAATAATTGAGAAGACAAAGTTATACATATTATTATTTTCAATAATGACGATGTCTAGAAAGTTCTGTTGAGGAGAGGTTTGGTCACCTAATTGCACGCCAATAGGGAGAAATCCTTATCGGAAAGCCCCCTCTTTCTTGGGAATGATCTGGTTGTTAAATATTATGAGTTATAATATTAATGATGAATAAGTTTGTGTTGATTAAAGATGAAATTGATATTTCCATTGTGTTGGGATTATTAGTGTTAATGGAAATCGACATTTATTTCGATAATAATTGATTTCTGGAGGTTAAAGTGACCAATTGGGTAATTAATTGGATAAATGAGGAATTAATTGCTACTAATTCATATGCTTATAACTATTTGTTCACATGTATGTACTATTGATTCACATGCATGTACTATTAGGGGAGTTGGTGAAAATTTGATATTACTTGCAGGACTAAAATAAAAATGAAGGAAAAGATGAAGGTATTATATTGTAATATTTCGAGCCCCAAAATGTGAAATTATCGAAACTATATTTTTCTATAAATAGAAGCTCATTCTTCTTTCATTCTCACCAATTCACTAAGACTCACAAGAGCAATTATAGAGAGAGAAGCTACCGTGAGAAAGAGAAAGAGTATTCTGCTACTTCACTATTCCAGTATCCAGTCTTCTTTAAGGTAAGGAATATTATTTTTTTCAGTATTCGTAAGAAATAATATTTTCTTTTATACTCTGTAGTATGTGAGTAATATTATTTCATTTCGTATTCCTAATTCTACACTCATTCTGTTAAAGTATTATTTCTATACTCCGTGAAATTAGTAGAATATCCTTGAAATTTGTGCTTCATCTAGTATCGTTTCACAAGGATATTTTTCTAAACATTATTGTTAAATTTTAAGGTTTTCCTGCCAGAGTATTGTTCACAAAATACTATTCACAAAGTACTATTCATGGGGTACTATTCATAAATTACTATTCACGGGTACTACTCACAAAGTACTATTTATGGGTACTATTCACAAAGTACTATTCACAAGTACTATTCACAAAGTACTATTCACATGGTACTATTCACCCGAGGTACTATTCATAACAAAAATTGATTTCTTTTCTGTTCAAATCATTTTTGTTACAATATTATTCTTGAATTTTACTCCACAAAGCAGTATAATGTTGACAATCTGGACATTATTGAATTCTGGATAAATTAATTTATAAATCTTTAAAAGTTTATCCTTTGTTTTCTTTTAATTGAATTCTTATATCATTGTCATCATCCTCATACTTATATTGTGATGAAAGTCATCTTTAGCTTACGTGCATAGATGGGCTGTTGATTGGTATGATTATGACCAGGGATCATTCAGTATAATCATGATTTGTAATGTTACAAATGATGTGGTAAAAGTCCTCATTGGCCCATAGTGCGTTAATGGACAGATGTTGGTATGATATGATCATGACCATTAATGATTATATGAATATCCTAGGCCCATAGTGCAGGGACGATTCGATGATGTGGTTTATTTATTAAGCTGAGTCTCAGCGATAAAGTTGATGAAAAACTTTTTAAATCATAGAAGATAGTAGATATCATGCTCTACTTGACTCTTCTAACGGATTGCTTGTTCCACTGTAGTTAAACTTGTTGTTTATTAGTTTAACACTGTTGAAAGCTAATGATAATTTATTCTGTATTATCTTAGTCATAATATTTCTTACTGGGCTAGTTGAGCTCACCATTTTGCTTTCATTGTTCTCTTCGGGAAATGAGAACATAACCAGGACTAGTCGGGGAACGGAGTGATGGTCCAAGATGGTGGCTATAGTAGTCCTCACTATTCTATGAAATAGTGTGATAATAAATGTAATGAGGACTCCATATAAGTTTGGATATTGTCTAGAAGACAATATTTGTGTAAAAACTCTCAGCTACTCTTTTCTCGTATTGTATAAAAGAAGTTTGAATTTGATTTATGTACCAAGTATTTGGCAACTCATAATGGTGATGTATACCTATTTTGGGGGCGTCACAAGTTACATCAACTTAAAATAATCCTAGGTAATCTAACCTTAAACTATTACATAAGTCTGTGAAATACATCACAAAATAATATAAGTCTTATAACATAAATTCATTTAAGTAAATTCAAATAAGTCTTCATCACTTGGACATCTTGCCCTTTCCTTTGCTAGAAGACGGCTCATCGACTTTCTCAACTTTAGCTACAGTGTTAATTGCAAGAGTGAGCAAACAATTGCTCACCAATATAAAGAATAATAATAGCAACAACATGAGATTAAAAAATGATTATTGAACAATAGAGAACTTGTGACGCCCCCAAAATAGGTATACATCACCCATCTTGGGTCGCCAAATGCATGGTACTAAATACAAATACAAACTTAATTATACAACATGAGTTGAGAGTTTGTACACGAATATTGTCTCATAGACAATAATCAAACTCAAATTCAATTGTCATTACATTTATTATCACACTAAATAGTGGGGACTACTAAAACAACCATCTCGGACCATCACTCCATTCCCCGACTAGTCTCGGCTACGTTCTCATTTCCTGAATAGAACAATGAAAGTAAAAGGGTGAGCTCGACTAGCCTACTAAGAAATATTATGACTAAGATAATGCAGAATAAATTATCATTAGCCTTCAACATTGTTAAACTGATAAAATACAATAGACATCAAGTTTAACTACAGCGAAACAAGCAATCCATTAAGAGAGTCAAGTAGAGCATGATATCTATTATCTTCTATGATTTAAACAATTTATCATCAAATTTATCGTTGGGACTCAACTTAATAAATAAATCACATCATCGAATTATCCTTGCACTACGGGCCAAGGATATTCATTAGTATCACGTCCATAAATTATTCCTGCAATACGGGCGAAGAATATTCGTGTAATCATCAATGGTCATGATCATACCGAATTATCCCTGGTCATAATCATACCAATCAATAGTCCATCTATGTACTACGGGCCAAAGATGACTTTCATCATAATATAAGCATGAGGATGCTGACATTGATATAAGAATTCAATTAAATGAAAGAAAATGATAAATTTAAAAGATTTATAATTTAATTTATCCACAATTCAATAATGTCCAAATTGTCAACATGATACTGCTTTATGGAGTAAAATTCAAGAATAAGATTCATGTATCAAAAATAATTTGGGCAGAAAAGAAATAAAATTTTCGGATGAATAGTACCACGTGGATAGTACTTCGTGAATAGTACCCCGACATGAAAAGTACCCCAAATCCCCGAGTGAATAATACTAGAGTGAATAGTACCCAGGTAAATTGTAACCTGTGAATAGTAACTCCGACATGAAAAGTACCTAGAATCCCCAACTGAATAATACTAGAGTGAATAGTATCCAGGTGAATAGTAACCCGTGAATAGTACGGAAAAATATTGATATTTAATAAGAAAGTTCAAATCAATATTCCAATAAAACGATACTGGATGAAGCGCAAAACTCAAGGATATTCCACTAATTTTAGGGATTATAGAAACAATACTTACCATAGTAAGTTTGGATTTAAGAATATGAAAAGAAAAAATATATGAAACTAGAAATAGATTTTCACCTGTCATGCGGTACGTAATCGGCGTAGACAGGTTATTCCAACACATTAAAGGATGAATACGAAAAATAGTATTCCTTATGAATACAAAAGAAATAATACCCCTTACCTTAGTAGAAGACTGAATATTGCAATAGTGAAGTAGCAGAATACTCTTCTACTTACACTTTATAGTTTCTCTCTTTATAGTGTCTCTTGTGAATCTCAGTGAACTGGTGAGAATGAAAGAAGAATTAAGCTTCTATTTATAGGAGAATGGACTAAATAGTAACTGATTCACGAACGGTCCAGATTAATTTACTATTAGAACGGACGGTTCATATTGATTACTATTAAAATCACAACCGACGGTCCAGATTGATTTACTTTTAAAACCACCACCGACGGTCAAGATTGATTTACTATTAAAATCACAATCAATGGTCCATATTGATTTACTATTAAAACCACCATCAATGGTCCAGAAAATTAGTAAATCTTGCCATTAAATACTAAGTCAAACTTACAACAAAAGCCTCATAACAAATCCCTATATTTATATCAAAAATTGAATAAATATTTACCACAAATCATTTACCTTTAATAAACACATTTTTAATCTATTAACAATTATTCATCATTAATATTATAACTCACAATATTTAACAACCAGATCATTCCCAGGAAAGAGGGGGATTTTCGATAAGGATTTCTCCCTATTGGCACACAATTAGGTGACCAAACCCCTTTCCTCGATAGAACTTTTTAGACATCGTCAATATTGCAAATAATAATATAACTTTGTCATCTTAATTATTAATTTAACAATATAAAGTATTATACAGATGTTACTGTGACAATAATTGAATCAAATAACGTGAGATACTATGCTGCAATTACTGTAGCAATAATTGAGTAAACTGAGTGGCTTCTTACATAAGCATCAATACCGTGTGCTACTATGCAACCAAGCATATTACTGTATTTTTACCACCGGTTATTTCAACAGTTAACGGTAAAACTTTCGCCGTTATTTTTATAAAAGATATTTATATCGTTTTCTAACTCCGATAGTTATTCCGTTGTGGGGTCCACCAATGTTGGTGTCGTCGTATGAATATTCCCTGGCAAAGAGAATGTTCCCCGACCAAACGAATAATCCCTGACATAACGAATATTTTATATCAACTTGCTTACTTTGAAAAAATTTCAAATATCACCCTTAACTTTAACCTTTTATCAATTTAACCAATTATTAAATAGAATAATAATTATAAGAAAATTGGATACTTTCATTTCATATAATTCGGGGTCTTATAACTCCTTATAAAATTTCATCCTCAAAATTGGTGTACATACCTGGCATGACGAACAGGTGAGGATATCTTGATTTCATTTTTGATTCTAACTCCCAGGTCATTTCCTCAATATCGTGGTTTCTCCACAAAACCTTGACTTGAGGTATAATCTTAGAGCGTAGAATATGATCCTTCTTATCTAAGATTTTAACAGGTACCTCTTCATATGTTAAATCTTTCGCTATCTCGTCTGGTTCTAATTCAATAATGTGGTTCGGGTCTTCCACATACTTACATAACATAGATATGTGAAAAACGTTATGAACACGAGACATACTTGGCGGTAAGGCGAGTCTATAGGCCACAGTTCCTACTCGATCGAGGATTTTGAATGGCCCAATGAATCAAGGATTGAGCTTTCCTCTCTTTCCAAATCTTGTAATTCCTTTCCATGGAGAAACATGTAACAACACATGCTCTCTAGCATTGAATTCCATATCTCTTCGATGAAGATCAGCATAACTCTTTTGTCAAACTTGTGAGGTCTTTATACGTTATCTGATCATTTGAATCTTTTTTGTTGTCATGCGTACTAATTCTGGTCCCAACAATGTTGCTTCACCCACCTAATCCCAGCATACTGGAGAACGACACTTGCATTCATACAACGCCTCGAATGGAACCATGCCAATACTTGCTTGATAACTATTGTTGTAGGAGAATTCCACCAAATGCCAAGAACTTGTCCCAACTTCCTCTGAATTCAAGGACACAAAGTCTTAATAAATCCTCAAGAGTTTGAATAGTACTCTCTGACTGCCTGTCCATTTGAGGATGATATGCCGAACTAAATAATAAATTTGTGCCCATAGCTTTTTGCAAACTAACCCAAAATCGTGAAGTGAATATTGGGTCTCCATCATAAACTATGGATACTGGCATGCCATTCAGTCTTTCAATCTCATTTATGTACATATGAGCAAGACGTTCAAGTGAATAAGTTTCTCGTATAGGTAATAAGTAGACTTGTTCAATCTATCAACAATGACCCAAATTGCATTTATGCCTTGGAAAACCTTGGGAAGACCAGTAACAAAATCTATGGTAATGTGCTCGCACTTCCATTCTGGAATTTCAAGTAGTTGCAATGGACCTTTTGGCACTTGATGCTCTGCCTTGACTCGTTGACAAGTTAGACACCTTGAGATAAACTCCGCTACCTCTCTCTTCATATTTCTCCACTAAAATGTATGTCGAAGATCACGATATATTCTGGTACTCCCAGGATGGATTGCAAATGGTGTGTTATGTGCCTCCATCATGATTTTATACTTTAAATCAGAGTCATTAGGAACACAAAGTCTGGATTTAACTCGAAGTATTCCTTATTCATTGATTCTTGCTTCCGAAATAGCACCTTCTTGCATTTTCTTCTTCATATGCATTAGATCCAGGTCTGTAATTTGAGCAGCATTAACTTTATTGATTAAAGTCGATTTTACTTGTATATTTGACATCATCATGTGGGTCCCTGGAGTCTTTAACTTTATTTCCACCATTTGTCAATCATGAAAAATGGGCCTTTGCGTTTACAATATCGCACTTGTACCCACATATGATCTTCTACTCAACGCGCCAGCTACCACGTTCGCTTTTCCAATAGGGTATTGAATGGTATGATCGTAATTTTTCAATAGCTCGAGCCAACGTCATTGCCGCATGTTGAGTTCCTTTTGGGTGAAGAAATATTTGAGGCTTTTATGATCCGTATAGATCTCCACTTTCTCACCATACAGCTAATGCCTCCAGATTTTTAGCGCGAAAACATCAGCTGTCAACTCTAGATCATGTGTTGGATAATTCCTCTCATATTCTTTGAGATGTCCCGAGGCATAGACTATGACTTTCTCATGTTGCATGAGAACACATCTTAACCCTTTGCCTGAAGCATCACTGTAGATGATGAATCCCTCTGAACTAGATGGTATTGTCAGAACAGGTGCTGAAATGAGTCTCCTTTTGAGTTTTTAAAAACTCTTCTCACAATCCTCGCTACAATAGAATTTTGTATCTTTTCGAGTCAGCTGAGTTAATGGAGTAACGATTTGAGAAAATCTGTCCACGAATCTCTGATAATAACCAGCAAAGCCCAAAAAGCTACGTACTTCGGTCACTGATTTAGGTTGCTCCCAGCTTTGAATTGCTTCAATTAGCTCGAACAAACTTTTGACTGAACAAGTTTTAAACATGAACAAACATTTCTAAACCAACTGGTAATGAAGGTGATCAGCCTTTCATACCTGACTTATACATGCAAGATGCACATAGTACAATTTTCGTGGCAATCAGCAATGATTAACCATAATCTTGAATAAAACATTCTTATTAGAATTAAGTACAAAGAAACTTGCCTGAACCGTTGATTATCGCAACGCAATTTATAACGCTTTACCCGAAGACCTAATATTAGTAATATAGATCTCCAATATTAGAATAATATCATCACAGTATAATACTGTTATATATACATATCCACAGAATAACCTAAACACATAGCACAAAAGCCTATCAGTCTATACAACACATAAGACTTGGTATTAGGTCAAACTATTTCAGTTTGACTTGAAACTGACACAATTCTAACCTCCCGATGGTCTAGTCGGTCAACACTCGAGTTTAAGTTCAATTAAACTCTTGCTTAAACACTTAACAATTATCACAGATAATTTTCTAATCAGTCAAAATAATTTTCATAAACTCGTAATAATTTTTAAATAATTATTACCATTTATCACGAATTTTCAATCATTAAAACGTATTTAAATGAATTAAATACCACATAATTCTTTTATCATTAATATTTATTTATTATCAAATATTAATGAAATACATATCATAATATTATAATATATTTTATAATATCACAAAGTATTTTTAATATTTTAAAATCATATCTATATGATTTTTAAACACTTAAATCCATTATCTGATAATTAATATTAATATTAAAATATTAATATTTTCATGACTAAATATCAAAAGTTATATTTTATAACTTAAAATATTTTTATAACACTTCAATTATAAATAAAAAGGGCATTCTAGTCTTTTTGTATTTAATTTTAATGGCAGTATGGACATTGTCCCAAACCCTTAGGGTTTGGTTAAAGTTTAGGATTTGGAGCATTTAGAGTTTAGGGTTTAAAACCCTTAGGGTTTACAATTTATTTTCTAAAATCTCCAAGTTAGATTTTCAAAAATAGAAAATTGATATTTCTAAATTATAATTAGAATTGTCTAATTATATTACAATTTCTTAATCATACTTTAAATCTTACTGATTAGGATTAACTTATCCTAATTAAAATTGCTAATTACGCAATTAGGGTCAAAATCACGGATTAGGGTTTATAAACCACTAATTAAGGTTTCTAATAGAAAAATAAATTTTCTAATTTAGAAATTAAATATTTGTAATTAGATTAGAGTTTTCTAATTACTTATCTTGAAAATTAGAATCAATATATTCTAATTAACATTAAAAGTATTAAATTAACACTTTCGTTTTCCCTAATTATAAAATTAGGGTTTCAAATCCGTAATTAGGATTTCAAATTTGGAATTAGGGTTTTGTAACCATTTTGTTAAGATTAACCCTAATTTACACTTACGCCATTAAGTTCCCAATTTAGGGTTTCAAATTATCGAAATCTTAAATTAGAGTTTTCAGATCTGGTATTAGGGGTTTCCCTAATTAATTTATAATTAATGACGTTTAACCCTATACATATCATTGCATTCCTAATCTAGGGTTTTTAATATCCGAATTAGGGTTTCGGACTCCCGGAACTGAAACTAGGGTTTCCAGAACCGACTTCTACGATTTCTTATCCATTGCTAGGGTTTTCTAACAGAACGTTGACGTTCTTAAAATATGATTAGGGTTTGACACATATATAATTTATCTGGTCAACCCTTGACCCTTAATCACATTTAGTATACATACATAACCATATTCACAGAACTTAATCACATAAATCCTTAATCTTGAATAATTCACCTAAATCCTTCATAGAATTTTGAAATCCTCAAAATTCCATCCCAATAATATCAAATGCATACACTTATTTTTTGTTTAGGTCTATTATTTGACCTTAAATCAATCATTTAAGATTTTAATAAATTGTCTAATTTCTTGGGTTGTCACACTAGATGCATGAAATAGCATTTTTAGAAACTGTTCTTGAACCTTAAAAAAGTTATCTGACAAGCATATGTCATGGCTTCTAGATCTCTATGTGTTTGATGATATATGTGTTTAGCGTTATAGATCTGTTCTATGCCATGTAGGCTTTGATCTGGAACTTGAATCAGAGTTAGAGCATGTCCAGATTTTATGTTATAAGCAGTCAAACCTAGTTGACCGTTCACAAAATCTATTTCTGGGCAACCTAGAAAATTCCCAGATTTCAAGAATTTCTGATATGCACTTTTAAAGCCTTTGATCTTGCTGACCTTTGATAGTTAGTCCATGTTGTTGTTTTGATGTTGTAATATGACATAAGAACTCCACATTCATATCTTTATATTACCCAGATCATGATCGGGATCAAATTTAACCATGGTCAAAGTACGTTGACCGTTTTGCCTTATGACGGTTTCTGGAAAACCCAGAACCTTCAAGAGCCGAATTTTATGACATGGTTTAACTAGCATCGATCTGTCACATATGATGTTGCTAGGTTGATGTAATGTTATAGAAATGTACACTGACATGTGTTCTACACGATTGAACCATTAGATTCTACAAACTAAACATGGAACGCATAGATCCAAGACCTGGAAAGTAACCTCTCAAACTGTTCTTCATTTCTGGAAAACCCAGAAATGAAGAACAGCTCAGACATGAATTTGTGAGGCCTATATCTCAATGGTGTGTTGTTCTATGGCTATGAAACCAATTAGTAATGGTAGTATTACATGAATACTACATTCTTAACAAAATAACAAGCCCAAAAACCTTATAATCATAAAACTACAACTGGTCAAACTACCTACCTTGTAAATTGAGATTGAAGATTTGAGTTTGCTGAAGAACACTCAAGAACACCTATAGCGACGGTTCTGTCGCTATAGGGCCCTTTCGTGACAGTTTAATTTCTAAAATTAATTATTTTATTCAATAATTTGATAAAAAATAGTTTATAATTATTAAAATTACAAAATAAATTTTTAAAAATTATTTTAAAGCCTAAAAATGGGTTTTTGATAATTTTGAATATATTTCATAAATATTTAATATTTTTAATATATTAATGGCATTTAATTTACTTAATTATAATATTAAATAAATTATTTAAAAATGATTGTAATACATTAAAAATTATTTAAAAATATATTATGGTATAAGAAAATATTTTTAAGTTGTTTTCGATAACTTTTAATATTATGTGATGAATTTAATTAATGAATTAATATTAATGGTAATTAATTTATTTAATAAATGTATTAAATAAATTATGGAAAAATAGAATTAATGATTTAAAAATCATATAAAAATGATTTAAGTGTTATAAAAATATTTTAAATTATAAAATATAACTTTGAATATTTTATCATGAAAATATTAATATTTAAATATCAATAGCAATTATCGGATAATGGATTTAACTATTTAAAAATCATATAAATATGATTTTAAGGTATTAAAAAATACTTTGTGATATTATAAATACATTATAATATTATGTTATAATTTTCATTAATATTTAATATTAAATAAATATTAATGATAAATGAATTATATGGTATTTAAATCATATAAATATGATATTAATGATTAAAAAATCATGATAAATGGTAATAATTATCTGAAAAATATTACGAGTCTCTGAAAAAAAAAATGACTGATAATAAATTATTTAATTTAATTGTTAAGTGTTTAGACCAAGTCTTTTGATTAGTAGGCTCGAGTATTGTCCGACTAGGACATCGGGATGTCAGAATTATGTCGGATTCAACTTAGACTGCAATTGTCTGACTTGATACTAGGTCTTATGTGCTGTATAGACTGATAAGGTTGTGTGTTATGTGTTAAGGTTATTCTATGTTTATATAATAGTACTATACTGTGATGATATTATTCTAACTTTGAAATCAATATTATTAATATTAGGTCTTCAGATAAAGCTAAATAAGTTGCGTAACGATAATCAACCGAACAAGCAAGTTTGTCCTTAACTCAACCTTGAGTTGTTTATTCAAATATACTTATGGATAATCATTGTTGATTACCATGTCTATGAATTATTAAATCGTACTTTGTTCATATTGCATGTATTCATTAGGTATGAAAGGTTGATCACCTTCATTACCATTCGGTCCAGATATAATTGATACGTTCATGTACAATGTTTGTTTAGCTATGAAAGTTTGTTCATGCTGTTCACAATTATATTGTTGAATGTTAGCCATGTATTATTCACATTATTTCAATCATGATATATCCTCAAATAAACTTTTACTTGCTGGCCAAATTTGTTGCTCACCATTGTTATATCATGATAAACATTGCAAATTAAGGCGAATATTTCAGATACAAGAAAAAGTAAAAGCCAAGTTCAGTTTGGGATTATATGTGCAGCTAAAATTTGTAACAAAATTGTATAATAATAACATTGTATGTTAGATAGGATATTGATTCAGGTATTATGTGAAGGTTCTCGACCTTGGGGGTACTGTGTAATGTTTAATGTATAAACAATTTATGTTTATATCTTTCGCAATAATTATAGAAATAGTATACCAAATCCTTCGTGATTAGGACCGGGATTTAGGGAAGCTACATGATTTGTTTTCCTTTTCAGTTATTCTCTAAGAGGTTTGTTGAAGTTTACATTGAATTGGCAAGGATTCTTCTAGTTGTAGCATAAGTCATTGATTTGCTCCTTGTTGTTGGTGTTTTTGAATCTCTTAGGTTTGCTGCTTCTACCTTTACGCATAAACCTCTTGATTCTTCTTACCAGCATTGCAATATCCTCATCATCATCTTCCTCAGAGTCAGAGTTATTTTCAGTGTTAGCTTTGGAGATGGCATCTGTTTCTTTGAGAGCAACTTCTTTGTCCTTCTTTCTTCCTTTAGATAGAGTTTCTGCTCGTTGAGTCAGCTCCAGTTCATAGGTGAGAAGGTTTCCATAGAGTTGTTGAACAATCATTTTATAGAGATTCTTTGATCCTCTGATGGCAGTGGTTTTGGCATCCCACATACTTGGTAAGGCACTCGTGAATTTTATGATCAGGTCTTTATTTGGGTAGATTTTTCCAAAGGCTCAAAGAGAGTTGAGTAGAGCATTAAATCTTTTATAAGTAGAAGTGACATTTTCCCCTAGAACATGGGCAAATATTTCATATTGTTGAGTCAGAAGAGATTATTTGTTTTCTCTAAGTTCTTCAGTTCCTTCGTGTATATTAAGCAATGCTTCCTATACTTCCTTGGAAGCTTTGTTATTGACCACATTTTTGAACAGATCGTCTTCTAAAGACTGGAACAAAATTTTCTTGGCCTTTTTGTCTAGTTGGACGACTTTCTTTTCGTTGTCAGCCCATTCCACTTTAACCTTGATTTGGACTCGATTTGGATCTTCTAGACTTGGTGAGAGCTTTATTGGAATGTAGGGCCCATTCATGATAGTTTCAAATAGCTCTTCATCTATTGAGTTCATGTATGATTTTATGTGAACTTACCAGTTAACAAATTTATCTTTGTTGCACATTAGTGGCTTACTACCTCCTCCAGTCTTTGATTTGATTATCAGATGTGCCACTAGATCTACTCAAACATTGTAAGATAATTGAGAGAACCTGCTCCGATACCAATTTTAAGTTCCCAGAGGCACAATAGTTATCTAGAAGGGGGGGTTGAATAGATATTTTAAACTTTCTTTTCAAAATACTTTTTTAGATTTTGTTAATCAATTTTAGCAGAATATATGATTTGATTATTCCTCTTTAACATAAATAGAGTTAATAGTTGACATGCAGTTATAACAAATAAAGAAGTTAAAGTAAGAATATAAAAGACATAGGGATTTTAAGTGTTTCAGAGCACTCAAGGCTCCTAGTCCATTCTTCTACTCCTCGAGTAGGAAATCCACTAAGGATGTCTTTACAATCTTTGAATCTCACAGATTCCTTCAAGACCAGCAGTCTTGGAGCTTTTTAGTTCATTTAAAACTCTTCAAGTCCAGCAGACTTGGAATGTACTTGATGAGAGTTGAGTTCAATAAGTTGTGCTGCTCAGTTGTTTTTAAGCATGTGTCCTAAAGAACTGAGTATCTAAGCAAGTTTTCTTTCTAGATCGTAGATTTGAGCGTTGAGTGTTCTTTAGATTTTCGTTATGTGCTTGCTTACTCTTGCATCTACATCTAATTGGTATATAAGGTGCCTATGAAATATATCCGTTTGAAGGCATCAGTTGAAGCATTAATTGTATTTGACATTTCTGAGCATTGATGGTGACTTCATGAAAATCTTCTGTCCAACTGTCTGGCCCACTGACATATCAACCTGTTTTCTCACCTAACACCTGAAAAGGTGTTTTTAGCTGATATGTAGTACTTTCCTTAGTTTCTTAGATACGTTTCTTTGTTATATACTAAGGATGAGTGTTGTGTCATTGGGATTTTCGAGTGTTTCAACTTTTATAATCCATTTCATATTTGTTGTAATTTATCTTTAAATAAATGGACACAGATTGATGCTTCTGATGCAGACAAATGATGCACTACGATTATGATCAAGGTGTCTTGCCACATTCGTGCTTGATCCAGCCTGATAGAGGAGAACACTACGATTTCTTTTAAGTACTGGTATACTACGATCTTTGTTTGCTTAATTTACAGACTCTACTATTCTGAGAACAGACTACGATCGTTAATTTTGCTCGGTAGGCATTTGGACAACTCTATGATACTGGGAGAGGCCCTCTAAAGTAGACAGACTATGATTCTCGATGATCTACAATTCAGGTCTGCTTTCTGAAAACCTGAATTTTCAGATTTTCAGATTGTATGTCTTTATGGGTTCAGCTTGGCTTGACACTTTATTCTTAAATCATGTAATTTTATTGAGGCAACTCTTATTAGAATTCATATTTGTCTGAGAATGTGGGATTCATTATTATAGTAGTATAACTACCATAACATGTAGTTTGCATTATGTTGTCTTGCTTAGGGACAAACAACTGTTTAAGTTTGGGGGTAATTTATAAGTAGGTTTTATACCTACTTATCCGATAACTATTATTTGAATTAGTTGCTTAAACTCATGATTCTTAGTTAATTTTCAAGCATTTTATGTTCAATTTGTAGATTTTATGTTTGGGAGCTGTGTGAGCGGCTATTGGTATGAAAACACAACAAAAAGCAATCCGCACATTGTTTGGTCATTCATATTCATTTCACGTTCTTCGCTTGAAACTTAGATTATATTTTAGAGCTTCTTCGTATCTTTCTAGAACATCTTGAATCATTCCAATCGGAGTTCAGATGCAAGAGTTATGACCTTTGTACCAACGGACGTTGAACTTCAATGTTTTGGGTGGCCATTTGCATAGCAGTCACTTACAACCAAATTTCTACCTTCATCTGTCCATTATTTTTCAATTCTCAAAGAATAGAAGTTTTAGAGCTCGTCAATATCTTCAATTTGACAGGTGCAAGGTCTGGTAACTGATCTTCTCGGATCAAAAGTTATGGTCGTTTTACCAGAGGACACTGCAGCAGAAAATCAATGGCGTGGGTGTGCGGATTTCTAGTTTATTTCGGCGCGGCCGTGCCATCCCCTGGACCAAAAAAATTCCATTTGCTACTTGAGTGTGGGCGCGCCCAACTTAAGGCCATATCTACCACGGCCGTGCCACTTCGGAAGTTGACTAGAGTTGACTTTTTCATTAATCAGTACAATTTGAGTGTAACTTGGGCAAGGAGTCAATTAGGCTTATATATAGAAGACATATCAGTATGTAAAAGAGGATTCCACCCTTGGGGATCATTTAGATTCAAATGATGTTTTCTTTTCTTTAATTTTCTATATTAGATTAGAGTATATTAAAGTAGTTAGTTTCTAAATTTGATTAGATCTGAAGGTTGAAGCATTTGGATAACATTAAAGATTCAAACTTGGAGCAAGAGAACATAATTGCAATTCAATTTTCTATTCTTATATTCTCTTTGATTCCTATTTGTATTCTTATGATGTTTATTCAAATTGTGGATGATGGATTATTATGAGTTAAACTCTATTTTGGGATTGCAATGGAATTTATTGCCTAGTTTATTTTGATATACTTCATTATTAGTCTTATTGATTGTTATGAGATTTTCTATTAAGATTCATACTTATTTTCTTAGCTGATTGGCCATCGATTACTGTGATAAACCATATGAACTTGAAAGATGAAGTATGGGTTTAGATCTGATCTTAGTAACTTGTGCTTGTATGTTCTAAATGGTGATGGAATGTATGATTCGTGCTTAAGATAGACATATACCGAAGTACCACTCGTAGTCAATTAAGGACTTGGGAGTACACCCTATTTACTTGTAAATCGCATAGACATATAGTGGTTTAGGTAATCTGGGTGTTCATATGTATTCTATCAATTGTGGATTATATGTGATATGGATTTGGTACATCGAAGGATGGCTATATTTTACTTTCATGTTCTTGACTAACAATCTGGTATAATTAATTTGGCTTAACAAGAAGTGTGTCAATTTAAATGATTCATTAGTTGAAATTGTAATCTCAATTCTTAATTATCTAGTCTCATTCTAGGGGTAGTTAGTATTAGTTCATTACATAGTTTTAATATAAAATATCAAATCAATCATTTAAGTAAGATTGAGTTGGTTACGGGTTAGTGCTTGGTAAACTTTATTAGTAATTCCTTGTGGAAAAGATACTCTACTTACTCTTTATTTCTTGTTGACTGTGTATACTTGCATGCATATATTGATTGGGATTACGAAAAACAGTTATCTAACGGTCGAATTGGAGCACAGTGCTTATTGGGCAATTAAAAAGCTCAATTTCGATTTGGATACAGTGGGTGAGAAAAGATTGTTATAACTGAATGAATCAGACGAGTTTCGGCTCCAAGCGTATGAAAACAGAAAGTTGTACAAAGAGATGGCATAAAAAGAAGATAGTGGAAACATATTTTGAACCGAGCAAGAAAGTGCTTCTCTTCAACTCCCAATTGAAATTGTTTCTCAGGAAGTTGAAGTCCCGATGGTCGGTGTGACAACCCGAGATTTTAGACAATTATAAATGATGGACTTAAGGTCAAATAATAGACCTAAATAGAAAATAAGTGTATGCATTTGATATTTTTGGGAAGGAATTTTGAGGATTTCAAAATTTTGTGAAGGCCCTAGGTATATATTAAGAACATCAATGTTCAGTTAGAAAACCCTAGCAATGGATAAGAAACCCTAGAAACTGGTTCTGAAACCCTAATTTTGATTCCGGGAATTCAAAACCCTAATTTAGAAATTTAAAGCCCTAGTTTGGGAATGGAAATGTTGGTATAAGGTTTAAACGCTATTAATGATAACCTAATTAGGGATAACCCTAATTGATTTAGAAAATCCTAATTTTTGGATTAGAAACCCTAATTTATAATTAGGGAAAACCTGATTGTTAGTGTAATAATTTTATGTTAATTAGGAAATAATAATCCTAATTTTCAAGTTATAAGTAATTAGAAAGATTATTTTTCTATTAATCCTGATTTTCAAGTTCTAAATTATAAAGATTATTATTTTTATTTAAAACCGTAATTCTTGGGTTATAAACCATAATGTACAATTTTTGACCTTAATTGCTAAATTAGCAATTTTAATTAGGAAATAATAATCTTAATTAACAAGATTGAATTTCATGATTAGGAAATCTTAATCTATTTATAGAATCCTAATTATAATTTAGAAATTTTTATTTTGACAAGCCTAATTTAGAAATCCTAAATGTGAATTTTGAAAACCTTAGGTTTTAACCCTTTAAACCATAAGAGTTTGATCAAATGAGAACTTTGGTATTAAAATTTGAAACAAAATGACCAAAATTCCCTTTTAGTATATTTTTAATATCTAACTTGCAAATCTAGAAAATATTGGAGTTGGTGATCTAATTGCTTGACTTTGTGACATTAAAATATCATCAAATTAACCTCCAATTGACAACAAGGTCAGCTCAGTCATGTATCTATGTAATATACATAGATTTCGGAGAGAGAAAATCATAAAAAGATTTTCTCTCTAGCTTTCAACCTCTCTCTCACCCCAAGGCCTCCGAATTACTTAAGTGGACCAGTCACTAAATCACCTCTAGAAACACCAATATCAGATAAGAAGATCTAAGATCAAGAATTAAACTTGAAGGTATAAACCCTAGCTAACATTTTGATCTTGTATGCTTTGTCATAATTTGTGTTTTTATGTTTATATAAGTGTTATAAGGTGTTTTATAATTATTTATGGTTATCCATCATGGATCCATAGCTTCAAAGTGGGTAAAAATTCATGTTTTCAAAAACTGTTCTTGAGCTCTAAGGGTGTCTGACAAGTAAATGTCAGAAGCCCCAAATCTTTATCTGTTAAGGCTTTTTAATGATTTATGTGTTAGATCGGTAGTCTGATATGAGATCTTTGTTATACAAATGAAATTAAAGTCATTTGATGTCTATATTTCGAGTTATTCTTGGTTAAAATCCGATGACCGGGCATGACCAGTTAAAATCTGGGCAACCCAGAAATTTAAAAACTGAGTCTGACAGTGTTTTGTAATGAGCAGATCTGTCAGATTTTAAGTGTTTTATTGTGGTTGTTGTATTCAAATTGTAGTTGGTTATGTGGACTATAGATACTTGGTTTAAGATCCCTTATATCACAAATATATGGAATGTAATGGGTGGCCAAACTGAGCAACTTGATCACGAAGCCGAGTTTCTGGAACTTCCAGAAACCGTATGAACACCATTTCTGAAAACCTTTGACCGGATTAAATCTGGCTGTTGTGTTGCTGTTAATCTGATCTATTGATTTGTATGTGTTCTATGACATGTAGACGATATATCAGATCTTTAAAAATACTTAAACAATAATCAGATCAGGGATAGAATTGATCTGCTAAGTAGGCAGTCGAAGCTATGGATTGTGCAGATAAGATTATTATATGGAATAGATGATGATTGTTTTGTGTAGTGCTACATAAACACTACATGAGCAACGTTTAACATGCCCTATAAACATTTTGGATTGGAAATTATATGTGGTCAAACCAAGCCTCTCGAAGTCTAACAAGAAATCTGGGTATAGGCTGATGAACACTAAGAACACCTATAGCGACGATTCTGTCGCTATAGAGCCCTTTTTGCGACAAATAATTTCTAAAAATAATTATTTTATTTAAAAATTAGAGAAAAATATTTTTAAATTATTAAAAATATATAATAAATTATGAACAATTATTTTAAAGCCTAAAAATTAGTTTTTAATTATTTAGAGTATATTTCACAAATAATTAATATTTTTGGAATATAAATGGTATTTAATTTATTTAATTATAATATTAAATAAATTATTTAAAAATGATTTTAATACATGAAAAATAATGAAAAATCATATTATGATATAATAAAATATTTTAAGTTATTTTTGATGACTTTTAATATTTCGTGATGAATTTCATTAATAATTTATTATTAATGGTAAATAATATATTTAATAAATATTTAATTAAATTATGGAAAAATAGAATTAATGTTTTAAAAATCATATAAAAATGATTTAAGTGTCTTAAAAAAAATTGAAGTTATAAAATATAACTTTTGATATTTTGTCATGAAAATATTAATTTTTTTATATTAGTATCGATTATCGGATAATGGATTTAACTGTTTAAAAATCATATTTTAAGGTATTAAAAATACTTTGATATATTATAAATATATTATAATATTATGTTATGATTTTTATTAATATTAAATATTAAATATTAAATAAATATTAATGATTAAGGAATTATGTGGTATTTATATTAGTAACAGTTATTGAATAATATTTTTAATTACTTTAAAAAAACATTTAAAGGAAATAATAAAGTATTAAAAATACTTTGAGATATTATAAATATATTATAATATTTTGGCATGTATTTCATTAATATTTAATATTAAATAAATATTAATGATATTAGAATATTGTGGTATTTAATTCACTTAAATACGATATTAATGATTGAAAAATTATGATAAATGGTAATAATTACTTGAAATTTTTTACGAGCCTATGAAAATTATTTTGACTGATAATAAATTATTTGAGTTATCTATGAACCAATTTAGACTGAGTCTTAGTGATTTTAGACTCGAGATTAGTCCGACTAGACCGTCGAGATGTCAGATTTGTGTCGGGTTCAAGTCAACCTGAAATAGTTTAACCTGATACCAAGTCTTATGTGTATTGTAGACTGATAGGGTTATGTGTTATGTGTTTTAGTTATTCTATGTATGTGTGTGTGTGTGTGTGTGTATATATATATATATATATATATATATATATATATATATATATATATATATATATATATATATAAATTACTAATATAACTAATATTAGGTCTTCGGATAAAGCGATATAAATTGTGTAACGGTAATCAATGAAACATGCAAGTTTTTCTTAACTCTACTTAGAGTTGTTTCATTCAGATATACTTATGGTTAATCATTGCTGATTGTCATATAGAATTGTACTCTATACATATTGCATGTATAAGGCAGATATGAAAGGTTGATCACCTTCATTACCATTTGGTCCAGATAAATTTGTTCATGTTTAATACTTGTTCAGTCAAAAATTTGTTCGTGCTACTTCTCAACTATATTGATGAATTATAGTCAGCTTATTATTTAGAGTCTTTCAATCATGATATATGCTTAGATAGTTTATGAATTGTGTATATGTTAAGGTTACTCGACCTTGGGAAAATAGTGTGTAATGTATTGTATAATCAACTTATGTTTATATCTTTCGCAAATAACTTATAGAATGATTGTAACAAATTCATGGTGATTTGGGACCCGAATTTGGGGCTATCACAGTTGGTATCAAAGCTGTTGGTTATGAATCTTAGGTAGGAATACCTGAGACCAATAACCGCAGTGATTAGGATAAGTACTAACTCAAATAGAGTTAGTTGGTCGGTAAGATTCAAAGATGAATCTCGGCGAGTTGTTAAGATACAGAGTTCCCTAACTATGATAATAAAGGTGAACAGTAGTGATGAATAGATCGAGTCTAAAAGACTAAATGTACAGGGATAGGAGATCGTAAAACAAATGATCAAGTTATAGAAATGAATCGTAATATATACAATGAGATCACCCCGTGTTCTGATAAGGTTATAATATAGGAAAATAATCAATCTGATGATTGGAAATTTTACTGCAAGATTTTTGTGTGAATTGGAACAGATTCAAGAAAGGATTATGAATACGAGTTGAATGAAATTTGTATTGAGAAGGGAGTTAAGATTATGTGGGGATTTCAATTGAGGACTCATGTCAGTAGCTGAGTTGTAGGATTCCTTGTATCGGCGGGGAATTTTACTTGGTGTAAAAACCACTTAGTTTCTGGCACTGATAATCATTGAAATATTTGTGTCGCGCTATTTGATATATGCATATTAAGAGGATGATTCCTTTCTCATGTATATAACAGATAGGTATGTTATAGGTAGAGAATATAAGGTTAAGTACGGGTTCTTAAAACTCATACTTATGTGACATTCTTGACTCATAGTTATATGAAATGTTTATGAACCCCTCAGCGAATGGACGCCAAAGGTCTGACTAGGGTAAGTGTATGAACTCATAAGTGTGGTTTGACGAACTAGGAATAGTCATGTGTGAATGGAGTATTGAAGATTATAGGAACAGATAGATTGTTATGCAACTGATCATTAGTGAAGACATAAGTTTTCCAAAACTCCTAGCTATGCTAGACTTCGAAATTTTGACATCAAGCTAAATACGCACTATGTGCTTTTAAAAAAAATGTAGACTCGTAATCATTTTTGAAACGGTTTAAAGTATAGTCTATGCTACTTATTTCGGCTAGACGCAAATGATTTGAAATATCAAAATATATTTAATTTATCACTCATGTACCATGTAACCTGGTGCAGAGATGATAAAATTTGATGGAGTTGTAAATACAGAAATACTTAGTGTGAATTGTTAGAGATTATGCCCTAGAGGCCAATTATTTGATATAATTGCTTAACGTTTTGATATTATATTTGATTGCATAAGTGAATGCCTTTATTATAATTTTATTTACTGCGTTATATAAATGACAACATAATAAAAATCTTTAGAATAGTGATACAAATTATATAGTTGCAAGTATGTGACTTGAACATGAGATTATATAATTACTATTAGTATCATTATTCTTAAATGTCCCTAGTCAAGTATTATTGTTGATGGGATAATAATAATGCATTGAGACTAGTATGTGGATTGACTGATGGCCAAATCTCAATGGTCATAAATATATGAGATATTAAGTCAATGCATAGGTACATGTTAGAGAACGATGTACTGTACAGACCCACCATGAGAATTCTACGTGGAACATTTTGTAAAATGACATTGGCAATTCTCATAGTGACAATGATGTAATGGTCCTCCGACCTGAAATCACTATATTACTACACGGGAATTTATTTACTTTGATATCATCAAATGTCACCTTTAACAGGGTGGATTATAAAGGTGATTATTGGGTACATCATGAATCGTGTGAGAAATATGAGTGATCTAGATGGAATTTAACCTTCCTATATATTAGTGATGATATCCATAGGCCTCTTGATTGAGTAGGACTATGAAATGCATGGCCATGCTCAAATAGTGATTTATTTCATATAGTCTACTCATTGATCAAGAAAACTCAGATTAAATTATGAAGAGTATGACAGATTCCATGACTCGAGTTTAATCTTGGATATTAAGGTTAAAAGGATTAGATTACATTGAAACATTGGTCACGAAAAGGTTGCATCGAATCATCGATCTTATTATTACTTGGGTAGCAGTGATGCATTACTAGATGCCGCTCACTGTTTATAATTTTATAATATGATTTTAAAATTATTGCCAACGTAATAATAACCTATAGGGTCACACACATAGAACGTTATTAAAAGGGAATTAATTTAAAGGATTTAAATATATCAATATGATTGATAGTATTTAAATTACGAATTTAAATTAATAGGATAATTTATATATATAGGTATATTAATTAAGTAAGACTTAATTAAGATATATATATATATATATATATATATATATATATATATATATATATATATATATATATTCGGATTTTACAAATTAGGGTTTTGAATAGTGCTTTTTGGTTTGCTATATATATGATATGTAGCCTCCATTAGGTATACAACTTATTAACAATCCAAACCCTAGCCACTCTTTAGAGAGAGACTAGAGAGAAAAATCAGAAATCCATCCTTGGTGGCTAGTACCACAACTTCCTTCTTCTGCAGATCGTAGGACGATTCGTGCATAGCGTTCGTATGGATACCGTAGAGACGCAGTCCACTTGAATTGCGTTGGAGATTCGACCGGATCGGTTCTAGCAAATCAAATCGGTAAAATTTCTATCCTCTGAATTAATTGATTTTCTCATGGATCCTGTTTTGGGGTTTCGGAAATTACTTTGAATTGTTCAATTTTCGCTGCGTTTTTCTGTACCGAAACCCAACAGTGGTATCAGAGCTACTTGCGAAACGATTGATTCAGATTACGTGTTTATTGGAATAGATATATTTGATATATGTTGTTTTCTGATCAAAAAATTTTCCGATCAAAATTTTTTCCGATCTAAAATTTTTCCGATCTGATTTTACCGATCTGAAATTGGAATTGATATATATGATATATGATGATCTGATTTTACTGATCTGAAACTTTTCCGATTTGATTTTACCGATCTGAAATTGGAATCGATATATATGATATATGATGATTTGATTTTAACGATCTGAAATTGGAATATATATATATGATATATGATGATACCATTTTACCGATCTAAAATTGAGTATATGATATTCTGTTTTGCAGATTCAGTTTAATATGATTCATTGAATCTGGACATATATGATATGTACCGAGTATATTGTTATTATGACGGTTTTGGTGGATTAGCCGGACCACCGCCAGGGGGGGAGACCCCCCCTTGGACCCCCCGTCGTAGCGCACGATGGTCGTGTCCGTACGATGGTCGTGTCCCCAATAATAACGATATATGGTTTTGATGGATTTTAAATTTTTCAATTTCTGGTTATATTTGAAAAATTGGATTTTTCCTTGGATCGTGAGCACTGAATCTGAGGTTAGAGAACCTGGATTTGGGGACGTCACAACCCCTACATGTTATATATAGTTTTCTTTAATTAAATATAAATTGTTATGTGCTTATTGTGATATGCATGGTGCACAGTTATGGCCTTTTGACCCATAGGTTAGTGGTTTTTGGTTTTCAAAATACGGCTTGCATGTCGTGCCTTTCTATAAACTCTAATGTAATATTCTCTTCTCATCTAAATCCCCTCAAATGTTACTCGAGGTTTCTTTATGTCATGTAATAATCTGTAATCGATGAAGATGTCAAGATGGAGAACACGATAAAAGATGTTGATGGAGAGGAGGCACATGCTTGAGGAAACATTTTATTTTAAAGTCTTTTACCACCTTAGATTGACCTTCAATCTTTCATTAGCTTGAAAAGATTGACATTGGATTGGGCCATAACTGTGACACATTTAATTTTGCACTTTATTTATGCTTGTATGTGATATGATGTGATAAATAATGTGTATGTTTAATGAGATTAAAAATGGTGAGATCTGAATTAATTAATAAAATCCCTCATTAAATTATTAAGTCTAAATCAGATGCCTTCCAATGAAAAACACTCATCAAGACTTTGATCAATAGATGTAGGTTTGCCAAAGCAAAGTACCCTATTTATCTTGGTAAGATGCAATAGGACAATTGTGATATCCAAACTGTTAAAATCATTGGGCCAGACTTAACTAAGTTATCTCAATAGGATTGAGGACTTAGAGGCATAGAGTTTGGTGGGTACCATTAGATGGACTAGAAACAAATGTTGTTTACCAAACTATCCAAGAGTTATATATGATATAATTGACAAAAATGTTGTCTACCTAAATAATTGTGTTTTAAGAGATTAGCCAAAGCTAACTTAAGTCATAATGAAATATGGATCTTGGCTCACTAGAAAGATTTAATAGAAAAATGCTTTTCGAGTTAATGGTGAGGGCTATTAATTTGAATAAAATAGTGGGAGTATATTTTGAATATACTATTATCAAATTACATAATATCAACTCTGAAAATTGACTTATCATTTGACACTTATAAATTGTAGATATCAAATGGCAAACATCAACAATACAAGTAGTCTTTCACTACGATCAGTCCTTGAGAAGGACAAGCTAAGTGGGATTAATTTCCTAGACTGGCACAGGAATTTGAGGATTGTCCTCAAACAAGAACGTAAGTTATATGTCCTTGATGGACCGATTCTTGAAGCTCCAGCTGTCATTGCACCACGTGCAGAGCATAATGCTTACAAGAAGCATCAAGATGATGCTCTGGACATGAGTTGTCTCATGTTAGCAACCATGACTCCTGAGCTTCAGAAGCAACATGAGTTGATGGATGCTTATGAGATGATCGAGCATCTCAAGAAATTGTTTCAAGGGCATGCTCGATAGGAAAGGTATGATACAAGCAAAGCGTTGTATAACTGCAAGATGGGTGAACGTGACCCAGTTGGTCCACATGTGCTAAAAATGATTGGGTATATTGAGTACCTTGATAGTTTGGGTTTTCCAATAACTGCAGAAGCCCAAACTGATCTTGTCTTACAATCATTGAACAGCAGCTACTCTCAATTTATAATGAATTATCTAATGAATGAAATTGAGAAACCCCTTACTAAGTTGTTGAGCATGTTAAGAACTGCTGAGAACAACATGAAAAAGGCAGCACCCGCTACAATAATGATGGTACAAAAGGGTAATGCTAAGGGAAATTGGAAGGCCAAGAAAAAGATAGGATCTAAATCTGGTGCTAGACCTAATCCCAGAACCAAACAGGCTTTAAAGCCTAAAGGTGGGGTGGCTAAAGAAGGTGATTGTCACTTTTGTGGAAAACCTGGACACTGGAAAAGGAATTGTCATGCTTATTTGGAAGAAGTGAAGAAATCTAAAGGAAGTGTGACTTCTGATCCAGGTATATATATTATAGAAATTAACCTGTCTACTTCTACATCATGGGTATTGGATACTGGATGTGGTTCTCACATATGTGTAAATGTGCAGGAACTTCAAAGAAGTAGGACATTGGGAAAAGGCGAGGTTGACCTATGTGTTGGGAATGGAGCAAAAGTTGTTGCACTGACCGTAGGAACTTATCATTTATCTTTGCCCACTGGGCTAGTATTAGAATTAGAGGATTGTTATTTTGTGCCTGTTATAAGTAAAAACATTATTTTTGTTTCTTGTTTGGACAAGAAAGGTTTTTCATTTGTAATTAAGAACAATCGTTGTTCGTTTTACTTAAATGATATCTGCTATGGTGTTGCACAATTGTTTAACGGTCTTTATATTCTTGATTTGGAAATGCCTATCTATAACATAAATACAAAACGATTTAAATCAAATGATTCAAATCCGACATATCTCTGGCATTGTCGTTTGGGCCATATAAATGAGAAACGCATATCAAAACTCCATAAAGATGGATTTTTGGATTCATTTGATTTTGAATCATATGAAAAATGCGAATCTTGTTTATTAGGCAAGATGACTAAAGCTCCTTTCACTGGACACAGTGAACGGGCTAGCGATATATTGGGACTTATACATAGTGATGTATGTGGACCCATGAGTTCGTTAGCAAGAGGTAGGTTTTATTACTTCATTACATTTACCGACGTGTTCAGTAGATATGGATATGTATATCTTACGAGACACAAATCTGAATCCTTTGAAAAGTTTAAGGAATTCAAGAATGAAGTTCAAAACCAATTTGGCAAAAGCATAAAAGCCCTTTGATCTGATCGAGGAGGTGAATACTTAAGCCAAGACTTTGATGACCTTCTAAAGGAGTGTGGTATTATATCACAGCTCACTCCACCTGGAACACCACAATGGAATGGTGTGTCTGAGAGGAGGAATCGAACCTTGTTGGACATGGTACGCTCAATGATGAGTCATGCAGATCTTCCAATAAGCTTCTGGGGTCATGCCCTAGAGACAGCTGCATTCACACTAAACCGTGTTCCTACAAAAATGGTTCAGAAGACGCCATATGAGATGTGGACTGGGAAACGTCCTAGTATGTCGTTCATGAAGATTTGGGGTTGCAAGGCGTTTGTAAAACGTCTGAATTCTGACAAGCTCGGACCCAAATCTGACAAATGTAATTTTGTGGGATACCCAAAGGAAACAAAAGGGTATTATTTCTACAAACCTTCTGAGAACAAATTGTTTGTTGCTCGAACTGGTATTTTTCTAGAAAGAGAATTTGTCTCTAAAGGAAACAGTGGGAGGAAAGTAGAACTTGAAGAAATTCAAGAACAACTGAATATCATTGAACCTGAGTTGGAACATGAGCAGGAACCACAAGATGTCGTGGAAAGTGAACCTGCTCAAATTACACAAGAAATTCGTAGATCTGGTAGAACACGCCATGAGCCTGAGAGATATTATATATATCTTGTGACTCAAAATGGCGATGTGATGCTCATAGATCAGGATGAGCCTGCTTCCTACGAAGAAGCTATGAATGGACCCGATTCTGAGAGATGGCTTGAAGCCATGAGATCTGAAATGGAATCCATGTATACTAACCAAGTATGGACTTTGGTTGATCCACCCGAAGGGGTAAAACCAATCGGGTGCAAATGGGTTTTCAAGAAGAAAATCGACATGGATGGTAATGTACAAACCTATAAAGGCCGACTGGTAGCAAAAGGTTTCAAACAAATTCAAGGTGTTGACTATGATGAAACCTTCTCTCCAGTGGCAATGGTTAAATCCATCAGGATCTTACTTGCTATTGCAGCTTTTTATGATTACAAAATCTGGCAGATGGATGTCAAAACTGCTTTCCTTAACGAAAATCTCCTTGGGGATGTGTACATGACATAACCTAAGGGTTTTGTCATTCCAAAGGATGTTGGAAAGGTATGTAAGCTGCAACAATCCATTTATGGATTGAAGCAAGCCTCTCGAAGTTGGAATCTTCGATTTGATGAAGCAATAAAAGAGTTTGGTTTCATTAAAAATGAAGATGAACCTTGTGTATATAAAAAGGTTAGTGGGAGTCACATTATATTCCTAATATTATATGTTGATGACATATTAATTATTGGGAATGACATTCCTTCATTAAAAGCTGTAAAAACATGGTTAGGAAAATGTTTCTCCATGAAAGATTTAGGCAATGCAGCCAACATTTTAGGTATCAAGATCTATCAAGATAGATCGAGAAAAATGATCGGCCTAAGTCAGAGTACATATATTGATAAAGTGCTGAAACGGTTCAGCATGCAAGAGGCAAAAAGAGGACACCTACCCATGACTCATGGTGTAAAGATTTCTAAAGCCCAATGTCCTCAATCACAAGATGATGAGGAACGTATGAGAAATATCCCTTATGCTTCGGCAATTGGATCTATCATGTATGCAATGATATGTACTCGTCCGGATGTCTCGTATGCTTTGAGCATGACGAGCAGATACCAGTCGAATCTAGGTGAAGGTCATTGGACAGCAGTCAAGAATATCCTCAAGTACCTTAAAAGGACTAAGGATTCATTCTTGGTATATGGAGGTGAAGACGAACTAACAGTAAAGGGTTACACAGATGCTAGTTTCCAAACTGATAATGATGATTATAAATCTCAGTCAGGTTTTGTATTTTGCCTTAATGGTGGCGTTGTTAGCTGGAAAAGTTCTAAGCAGGAGACAGTAGCCGATTCTACAACAGAGGCTGAGTATATTGCTGCTTCTTGTGCGGCCAAGGAGGCTGTATGGATTAAAAAGTTCATCACTGAACTAGGTGTTGTTCCAACTATTGTTGATCCAGTTAAGTTATACTGTGATAACAATGGAGCCATTGCACAGGCTAAGGAACCCAGATCTCACCAACGATCCAAGCATATACTTAGGCGCTACCATCTCATCCGTGAAATCATTGATAGAGGATATGTACATATAGAAAGAGTACCAACAGATGATAATGTTGTAGATCCACTGACCAAGGCTTTGTCGCAACAGAAGCACGACGGTCACACTAGTTCCATGGGTATTAGATACATGAGTGATTGGCTCTAGTGCAAGTGAGAGACTGTTAGAGATTATGCCCTAGAGGCCAATTATTTGATATAATTGCTTAACGTTTTGATATTATATTTGATTGCATAAGTGAATGCTTTTATTATGATTTTATTTACTGCGTTATATAAATGACAACATAATAAAAATCCTTAGAATAGTGATGCAAATTATATAGTTGCAAGTATGTGACTTGAACATGAGATTATATAATTACTATTAGTATCATTATTCTTAAATGTCCCTAGTCAAGTATTATTGTTGATGGGACAACAATAATGCATTCAGACTAGTATGTGGATTGACTGATGGCCAAATCTCAATGGTCATAAATATATGAGATATTAAGTCAATGCATAGGTACATGTTAGAGAACGATGTACTGGACAGACCCACCATGAGAATTCTACGTGGAACATTTTGTAAAATGTCATTGGCAATTCTCATAGTGACAATGATGTAATGGCCCTCCGACCTGAAATCACTATATTACTACACGGGAATTTATGTACTTTGATATCATCAAATGTCACCTTTAACATGGTGGATTATAAAGGTGATTATTGGGTACATCATGAATCGTGTGAGGAATATGAGTGATCTAGATGGAATTTAACCTTCCTATATATTAGTGATGATATCCATAGGCCTCTTGATTGAGTAGGACTATGAAATGCATGGCCATGCTCAAATAGTGATTTGTTTCATATAGTCTACTCATTGATCAAGAAAACTCAGATTAAATTATGAAGAGTATGACAAATTCCATGACTCGAGTTTAATCTTGGATATTAAGGTTAAAAGGATTAGATTACATTGAAATATTGGTCACGAAAAGGTTGCATAGAATCATCGATCTTATTATTACTTGGGTAGCAATGATGCATTACTAGATGCCGCTCACTGTTTATAATTTTATAATATGATTTTAAAATTATTGCCAACGTAATAATAACCTATAGGGTCACACACATAGAACGTTATTAAAAGGGAATTAATTTAAAGGATTTAAATATATCAATATGATTGATAGTATTTAAATTACGAATTTAAATTAATAGGATAATTTATATATATAGGTATATTAATTAAGTAAGACTTAATTAAGATATATATATATATATATATATATATATATAAATTCGGATTTTATAAATTAAGGTTTTGAATAGTGCTTTTTGGTTTGCTATATATATGATATGTAGCCTCCATTAGGTATACAACTTATTAACAATCCAAACCCTAGTCACTCTTTAGAGAGAGACTAGAGAGAAAAATCAGAAATCCATCCTTGGTGGCTAGTACCCCAACTTCCTTCTTCTGCAGATCGTAGGACGATTCGTGCATAGCGTTCGTGTGGATACCGTAGAGACGCAGTCCACTTGAATTGCGTTGGAGATTCGACCGGATCGGTTCTAGCAAATCAAATCGGTAAAATTTCTATCCTCTGAATTAATTGATTTTCGCATGGATCCTATTTTGGGGTTTCGGAAATTACTTTGAATTGTTTAATTTCCGCTGCGTTTTTCTGTATCGAAACCCAACATGAATTTGATCTAAAGTCGTTGTTCCACTATTGTATGATGTGTTATGAAAAAGTCATATGATGATGGCATCCTCAAACAGACTATTAATACATTACGGCATCATGACGTCATTCTCAAAAAACATTTTTAAAAGTTTTAATTTGCCAACGGGATTTGGCTACACCTAAATAATTCGATTGAATTAAATTATTGATATGAGTCTATGCTATTCAATTCAGTTAGACTAATGTTATGAAAACTCGAAGTCTTCATTGAAAGAAATTTCCCGAACCAAATTATTTTGGTGCGAAATCTAATAAGATTGAGGTAAAATTTTGTGCCTATGGCAGTAACGAGAAATAGATAAAATCTGTACTTGGCCAATACAAGGCATATCAGGCTAATTACCCTCTATGTCCATAAGTTATGATTGTTTGCGGATGAATTTTCATAAAACTTTTGCGAAAATGACAAACAAATAGTCTATATGACTCCTTAGTACATTTTGAAAATTTTTACTCTTGTGAATGGTGTATTGGGTAGCATGTGATGATATGTGTGAATGGTGTAAGCAATATGGTGTAAGGTGTAAGGTGAATTTTGGGGACGAAATTTTTAGAAGAAGGGGTGAATGTGATAACCCGAGAATTTAAACAATTTTAAATGATGGATTTAAGGTCAAATAATAGACCTAGATAGAAAATAAGTGTATGAGTTTGATATTTTTGAGAAGGAATTTTGAGGATTTCAAAATTCTGTGAAGGATTTAGGTGAACTATTCAGGAGTAAGTGTATACGTGAATATGTTCTGTGTATATGGTCGTTTATGTGTTAATAATGTGGTTAAGGGTCAAGGTTTGACAAGATAAATTTTATCAGTGTCAAACCCTAGGTATATATTAAGAACGTCAATGTTCAGTTAGAAAACCCTAACAATAGATTAGAAACCCTAGAAACTGGTTCTGAAACCCTAATTTTGGTTTCGGGAATTCAAAACCCTAATTCATAAATTTAAAACCCTAGTTTGGGAATGCAAATGCTGGTATAAGGTTTAAACGCTATTAATGATAGCCTAATTAAAGATAACCCTCGTTGATTTAAAAAATCATAATTTCTGGATTGGAAACCCTAATTTATAATTAGGGAAAACCTGATTGTTAGTGTAATAATTTTATGTTAATTAGGAAATAATAATCCTAATTTTCAAGTTATAAGTAATTAGAAAGATTATTTTTCTATTAATGCTAATTTTCAAGTTCTAAGTTAGAAAGAATATTTTTCTATTAAAAACCCTAATTCTTGGGTTATAAACCCTAATGTACAATTTCGACCCTAATTGCTAAATTAGCAATTTTAATTAGGAAATAATAATCCTAATTAGCAAGATTGAATTTCATGATTAGGAAATCTTAATATATTTATAGAATCCTAATTATAATTTAGAAATTTTTATTTTGAAAAGCCTAATTTAGAAATCCTGAATGTGAATTTTGAAAACCTTAGGTTTTAACCCTTCAAACCCTAAGGGTTTGATCAAATTACAACTTTGGTATTAAAATTTGAAACAAAATGACCAAAATGCTCTTTTAGTATGTTTTTAATATCTAACTTGCAAATCTAGCAAATATTGGAGTTGGTGACCTAACTGCTTGACTTTGTGACATTAAAATATCATCAAATTAACCTCCAATTAACAGCAAGGTCAGCTTATTCATTTAGCTATGTAATATATATAGATTTGGGAAAGAGAAAATCATAAAAAGCTTGCCATTTTCTCTCTAGCTTTCAACCTCTCTCTCACACCAAGGCCTCCGAATTACTTAAGTGGATCGGTCACTAAATCACCTCTAGAAAAACCAATATCAGATAAGAAGATCTAAGATCAAGAATTAAACTTGAAGGTATAAACCCTAGCTGACATTTTGATCTTGTATGCTTTGTCAAAATTTGTGTTTTTATGTTTATATAAGTGTTATAAGGTGTTTTATGACGATCTACGGTTATCCAACACGGATCCATAGCATCAAAGTGGGTAAAAATTCAAGTTTTCAAAAACTGTTCTTGAGCTCTAAAGGTGTCTGACAAGCAAATGCCAGAAGCCACAAATCTTTGTTTGTTAAAGCTTTTTAATGATTTATGTGTTAGATCGGTAGTCTGATATGAGATCATTGTTCTACAAATAAAATCAGAGTCATTTGATGTCTATATTTCGAGTTATTCTTGGTCAAAACTCGTTGACCAGGCATGACCAGTTAAAATTTGGGTAACCCAAAAATTTAAAAACTGAGTCTGACAACGTTTTGTAATGAGCAGATCTGTCAGATTTTAAGTGTTTTATTGTGGTTGTTGTATTCAAATTGTAGTTGGTTATGTGGACTATAGATACTTGCATTAAGATCCCTTATATCACAAACATATGGAATGTAATGGTTGGTCAAACTGAGCAACTTGATCACCAAGCCGAGTTTCTGGAATTTTTAGAAACCGTATGAACACCATTTCTGACAACCTTTGACCGGATTAAATCTGGATGTTGTGTTGTTGTTAATCTAATCTATTGATTTGTATGTGTTCTATGACATGTAGACGATATATAGACCAGATCCTTAAAAATACTTAAACAATAATCAGAACAGGGATAGAATTGATCTGCTAAGTGGGCAGTCAAAGTTGTCTAGGTTTCTGGGTAACCCATAAAGCCCAGAAAGCTTTTGACAGCCACTTTGTAGCTATGCATTGTGCAGATATGTTATTGAATGGAATAGATGATGATTGTTTTGTGTAGTGCTACGTAAACCCTACATGAGCAACGTTTAACATGCCCTAGAAACATTTTGGATTAGAAATTATATGTGGTCAAACAAAGCCTCTCGAAGTCTGACAAGAAATCTGGGTTTAGGCTGATGAACACCAAGAACACCTATAGCGACGGTTCTATCGCTATAGGGCCCTTTTGCGACAAATTATTTCTAAAAATAATTATTTTATTTAAAAATTAGAGAAAAATAGTTTTAAATTATTAAAAATACATAATAAATTATGAAAAATTATTTTAAAGCCTGAAAATTAGTTTTTAATTATTTAGAGTATATTTCATAAATATTTAATATTTTTGAAATATAAATGGTTTTTATTTATTTAATTATGTTATTAAATAAATTATTTAAAAATGATTTTAATACATGAAAAATCATGAAAAATAATATTATGATATAAGATAATATTTTAAGTTATTATTGAAGACTTTTAAAATTTTGTGATGAATTTCATTAATAATTTATTTAATAAATATATTAATTAAATTATGGAAAAATAGAATTAATATTTTAAAAATCATATAAAAATGATTTAAGTGTCATAAAAATATTTTAAGTTATAAAATATAACTTTTGATATTTTGTCATGAAAATATTAATATTTTAATATTAATATCGATTATCGGATAATGGATTTAACTGTTTAAAAATCATATAAATATAATTTTAAGGTATTAAAAATACTTTGATATATTATAAATATATTGTAATATTATGTTATGTTTTTCATTAATATTAAATAAATATTAATGATTAAGGAATTATGTAGTATTTATATTAATAACAGTTATTAAATAATATTTTAATTACTTTAAAAAAATATTTAAAGGAAATAATAAAGTATTAAAAATACTTTGAGATATTATAAATATATTATAATATTTTGGCATGTATTTCATTAATATTTAATATTAAATAAATATTAAGGATATTAGAATTTTGTGGTATTTAATTCACCTAAATACGATATTAATGATTGAAAAATTATGATAAATGGTAATAATTAGTTGAAATTTTTTACGAGCCTATGAAAATTATTTTGACTGATAATAAATTATTTGAGATATCTGTGAACCAATTTAGACCGAGTCTTAGTGATTTTAGACTCGAGATTAGTCTGACTAGACCGTCGGGATGTCAGATTTGTGTCGGGTTCAAGTTAAACTGATATTATTTGACCTGATACTAAGTCTTATGTGTATTGTAGACTGATAGGGTTATGTGTTATATGTTTAGGTTATTCTATGTGTGTGTATATATATATATATAATATTATATTGTAATGATATTATTCCAATATTGGAGATCTATATTACGAATATTAGGTCTTCGGATAAAGCGATATAAATTGCATAACATTAATCAACGAAACATGCAAGTTTTTCTTAACTCTACTTAGAGTTGTTTCATTCAGATATGCTTATGGTTAATCATTGCTGATTGCAATGTAGAATTGTACTCTGTGTATATTGCATGTATAAGTCAGGTATGACAGGCTGATCTCCTTCATTACAATTAGGTCCAGATAAATTTTTTCATGTTTAATACTTGTTCAGTCAAAAGTTTGTTCTTGATGGAGAAGGCAGATGGGTGTAGAAGCTTTATTGATGGAGAAGGGTGTAGAAGTATTTTTGTGGTTTTTGTTTTTATAGAGAAAGGGTAGAAATGTTTTTGTTATTTTTTTGTTTATTGTGACCGGGCCATATAGAATATGGTTGCCTACGTACTCTAGTGTATCAAGGAGATCAGGTCGACGTAGTTCGCCCCTTTAAGCTGAAACCTGAATGACTTGATTTTTATTTTTTGATTTTTCCTTTTTTTTCTTTTTTCTTTTTCTTTTTCTCTTTTCTTTTTTTTCTTTTTTTTCTTTTTTTCTTTTTTTTCAATATTTACACGCATGGAAAATAAAAGGCATACTACGAAGAAATTGATATCGTCCCAACATCTTCTGGAACTCACAACTTTATCCCCTAGATCTACATCTTTTTGGCTAGTTGAGGCCTGA
This sequence comes from Panax japonicus, assembly GCA_020205505.1. NCBI lineage: Eukaryota > Viridiplantae > Streptophyta > Magnoliopsida > Apiales > Araliaceae > Panax > Panax japonicus. The sequence goes on from CM035102.1 coordinate 23,506,791, forward strand.
TAGTCCAGTTGTCAGTGGTTGTGTTGCCTTCAAGGCTCGTGACAGAGATTACTTCTTGGTCTTGAATGTCTTCACTTATGGCTATAACTTGATCGCTTCTTGGTTCAATACATTCCTCAGGGACGCTTGAGTTGGACCCATCATAAAAAAGTATGAACTCTTGATTCTTTAATGGGTTGGTTTCCCCGACAACTTCACCACCTTTTCCTTCATCTATTCCTTCATGCTTTTCCCGGGCTTGAGAGGATTCGACCATAAAATCTCCCTCAAACTGTTGTCGCATTTCTTGCAAGGAACTTTCCTTTTTTACTTTTTCTTCCTCGGAAAGGATCATTATTTCCTCCGCATCATCCAAGGTTATAAGATCTGGAATGTGGTTGTCATCTTTGGACCACAGGATGTTGGATGTTGGCGGATGAATCTCCTTTGGGGATTCTTTTATCTCCTCTGTCATTTCCTACATTATGATCAATCCTTCTTGGGTTCTGCCAGGATTATCGCTCATAGCCTTCACCTCATTTGAGCTACTTGTCTCAAGTGAACATATTAAGCTTTTTATTTCCTTTTTGCCTTTTTTGGTCATGGGAAATTCTATCTCCAGCTCTCCATTTTCAATGAGATCCTGGATTTTATGTCGTAAGGACCAACATTCCTCAGTCGTATTTCCAAGTGAGTTATAATGGTAGGGACATATCTTGGTGGAATCATAACTCTTCATCTTAGGATTTATAGGAGGTAGCAACACAATAATCCTTCCTTAGCTTATCAGAAGGTGTAGCATTTCTTCATTGGATTTGCTTAGAAGGGTGAATTTTTGGACTCTTGTAGAGGTTGTTTGATCTTTCTTCTTTGAGATTTCGCATTCCCCCGAGCAATTTTTTCGTTGGTGAGATCTTCTAGCAATTTTATCATCCCTCTTTTCTTGGCCTTTTGATAGTTGAGTGAAGAACTGCCTCGTATCCTGATGTTGGCTCACTATCAGCTTATCTATCAGATTTACATGATTATGGATCGTCTCTAATTTTTGCATTACTATGATACCCTCCTCTGAATTTTCCCAGTTTAGGACATTTGATCTGAGCCTTTGGGGGTTATCCTCTATCGTTCGTATGCACTTACAAACTGGATATATTTCAGCGCTTCTTGACCCGATCATGTTACTTCCCCCGTATCACGTTGTAACAAAAGGTTGGTGTTGACATTTTGTTGATCAGGTTGTTGGACTATAATACTGCCACTTTTGATCAGATTTTGAATTTTATGCTTTAAAGACCAACAATCTTGTGTATCGTGTCCTGGAGACCCCGAGTGGTAAGCACATTTTTGGCTTGGATTGTATCTTTTGCTCCCTGGTCCTAGAGGTGGGGCCAATTCGGTAATTTTCTTGTGATCCATTAATATTACCAATACATTTTCAAGGGAATCGCCCAGTGGATTGAACACCCCATTTTCTGATCTTTTAAATTTTATTTTTCCTGTCTGGGTATTGGTTGAACGCAGCCTGTTGTTGAGATGGCAGATTGTCTTGCATTTTCCAAATGGGGGGACTATAGGTTGGTCTCCTAGCTTGCCCCTATACAACAAGGGATACATCTTCATTGCCTTTATCGGGTACACCCTTGGGATCGCTCGCATACTTGCCAGTTTGTATATGCTTGGCGACTGCTTCCAAGGCAGTGAAGTCTTTAATCTTGCCTGCCTTCAGGCCTATCTCTTCCATTTCGTCCTGTTTGATCATTTCTGAGAATGGCCTTCCAATGCCTGCTAGGATCCTCTCATAGTAAGGCGCCTCTTGAATGTCAATAAACGTCATTACCATCTTAGTTTCCGTCATTAATGGAATGACTTCCGCTGCGAGATATCACCACCTTTGGGTATATTCTCGGAAAGATTCAGTACTTTGCTTTTTTACTTTAGTCGCTTGGTATCGATCAGGTGCCATTTGTGACTGAAAACTGTATTAACTTATAAAGGCGTGGGCTAATTCTTCCCAGTTGTGGACTTTGGCATTGTCAAGTCGGGCATACCAGGCTTTAGCCTCTCCGGTGAGACTCTTTTGAAAAAGTTGCATTCTGAGGCTTTCATCTTGAGCATAAGACCCTAGTTCGCCAATGTACACTATCAGATGCATATAGGGATCGCTTTCCCCATTGTACTTTTCATACTTTGGGACGTTGAATTTGGAAGGATATCAAGCCCTTGGGAATATGCAGAGATCTGAATAGGTGACACTCCCATAATTTCTAGTCCCTTTGATTGACCGGATAGTCTACTCCATTTGTTGAACTTTTTTTCTTAGATCCCCAGTTTCTCGATCATCCCTGAGATTTGTGATTTCTTTATTGGAATGAGGTTTAGGTATCTAGGTTTCCATCTTTTTGCCAATACCCTGACTGCCCCCTTGTTGTGGATGATTGTGGTTGAGTAGCCATTGTTTGGCCCTAGATTCCTCCATGTGTAAAGGATTCTGTGTGGATGGGTATTTGTGGACCCTGAGTGGATTGGTGTAGTTCTTTGAGCATAACAACCAACTCTATAATTTGATAGCTTAATCTTTCGAACTCTTCGCGAGAGACATGAGTAGGGTCGGGTTGGGCACTTTTATCAATATCTGACTGTGGGCTTATTGCCCTTTTGGACTTTGAACGAGAAATATGATCAATTGCTTCCCTACAAAAAGACTTACATAGTTTAGTCTTAGGGAATGTATAAATGTTAAATGCTATGTGATGTATCCGTTTTAGGAATTTTATCCTGTAAAATGGATGTTAGCTGTTTGTAACACATGATAGCATGCTAATTTAAATATACATTTGCACATATATCTTCGTATTTTCCATTACAATAGATTGGCATGAACTGAAATTACAAGTAAATACATTTACAAGTAATTGAATATGGAAAGTATGAAGAGACTTCCCTCCACATTTGGTTTATCAGAGGCTGAACTATCTTAGGCTACTCTCGCGACTTTTTGGCATGAAGGTTCCTAGATCATCGCAATTTCCTTGATGGGAAGTTAATCCAGTCTTTCAACTGGAGCGAATCTGGGTGGTACATTTCCTGAATCTCATTGGAATTAATCTCCCTACGAGTCCAATAATCAAACACCGATAGAATAGCCTCCGTACATGAGGGACCACACAACATAGATTCACATACAACATGTCTCACCATTTATGAAAATGATGACATGTGCGAAGCTCTAATATCATAGGCAGATATAGTATTGTGCAGTAAGTAAAATGCATTCGTACACATTCATCATAAATGTAAATGTAACATTCACACACAAGCATATAACAGTTTTGAAAAGCTTGTAATAGCGGCTTAAGCCCTCTTACTGGAGTTCCCAGCAGAGTCGCTACCTGTCGACGTCGGGATTTTTAGATGTCCCTTTTTGTTACTTGTTCTTTGGTGTTCTCATGTTAATGTGAGATTTGTTTGAAAAAATAAGTGAAAAAGGTCTGACATGTGTAATGTCGACGATTTAGCTTTAAGAGTAGCCAGTTGGTGTTTTTAACAGGTTTCACCAACACAACCGAAAAGGTTTGCACATTGACCCAATGATATGACACTGCTAAACGGGTCTATGAAACTAAGATTCATTTGGGTTCGGGGGCTTGATTATGCGGAGCGAAGGTGTTAGGCACCCCCCGACATCCGTGTTGCCACGGTGACTGCCACTTTTCAAAGAAACTGTTATATGAATGTGTGTATGTGTGTGTGTGGATCAATGTGCAATTATTTGAAAGTAGTGCGAGGCCTCGTTTGCACCTATATACAAAGGGTTTGAATTTATAGAAAATTCAGTTTTAAGCAAGATATAACAATGAATTTTTGTAAAAAGAGGTTTTTCAAACCCGTGCTCAATAGGAATTGAGACATTTTCATACTTCCATTTTATTATTAAATGTTCGGCTTGTTTGCTTTTATTTTCGAGATGCGAGGCATCTTTGAGAAAATAATATACAGTAGTGCCGAACTCCTTATGGGCATGACAGTCATCCAAGGAAATTTAGACACTGTAAATAATTTACAAGCTGCTTACAGCTGAAAAACTCCATCACGGGAACCGAATCTAGATTCAGTAGACTGAATTTATGATCACATGATTCCTAGGCTCACATTATACTTCAGTTTGTATGGAAAGTAGTAAGCAGTTATATATATAAAAGCTATAAATATATATTTATATGGACATGATCAACCACCACGAAGCAACTCCATGGGGGATCAGAAAAGTAAATAAAGCAGTAAATGCAATCAACCACCACGAAGTAAACTCCAGGCGGGACTAAATGTAAATATAGCAGTAAAAAGCCTCGAAGTAAACTCCAAGCCTGATATAAATGTAATGTATATATATATATATATATATATATATATATATATATATATATATAAGTAAACACTCCAGACATAAGTCTAGGCTCAATCGAGGCATAATTCGATAATGTTAGTCCATATATAAATATATACATATATAAGTATGTATATATATATATATATAGAAATGAAAACTACGGACCGAAGTCCAGGCATACGCACATAACACGATTCTCAATATGTAGAAAAGTGTGTGCAAAGATGAAGAGAAAGGTTTTATAGAGTATAAGAAGGCTTACAGTAGGTTGCCAAGGTAGGCTTCTATGACTCTAAATGGATGAACACTCGGCTCCCGCTGGTAAAAATATGACAAACTATAATCTCACAACTATTTAAAAAGAGTAAGCACTCAGTTTATAATGTGTACAAAGGCAACTGGACAGGGTTTCCTCGCCTTTTTTCTTCCAAATATGGCCACCCCAAGCCCTCTATTTATAGAGCGGGGAGCCGCAGGTGTACCTGCGGCAGCCGCAGATGCACCTGCAGCTGCCCGGGGTGCCCCGAGCTTCGCGGGTCCCGTCGTCTCGAAGTACGTACAGTCGTGCACTGTAATGTCTACTCGAACTTGCAGAACTTCAATCCGAACATTCGAACGAGGTGTATAAGACCTTGTTCAGACAGCTTGTGTCAAGAGTTACACAATGCCATGGATTTGTCCTTTTTTTAATTTCAGGAAGATGGGTCCATGACCGAAATAGCATTTTTGAGTTTCCGTCACGCAATCTGGTGAGCCGTTTTGCGTAGTTTGCGCTCCAAAGTTAAGATATAGTTCTTGTGGGACTTCTATTGAAGCAATTTGGTTTGAAGTGAAGTTAAGTTGGCAAAATGACCATTGTGCCCCTCCTGGGGTTCTCTCCAGTTTTCACACATTTATAGTCGCCTTTTCGCAGGGTTAACTTTGAGGTTGTCATAATAATGACTCTGAATATCCTCAGGGTTATCTCTGAGGTTTGGAATTGATGTTGTGGTCCTCCAGGGTTATCTCTCTAGTGAAAAAGATGCTTTTGCCCTCCTGCATAGTTAGTAACAGGAAAAGAAAATTTCAAGTGTCTATCTAGTATGTTGTTAATATATATATAGTAGTTAGAGTTAAACTAGTTATTATATGGGTTTTAGTAGTTTTAGTGTGCTTTGAAAGTTGTTATAGCTCATCTTGAACTTAGCATGTGCGGGAACCGGCTAGAAAACCTTTATGCAAAGTCGGCGCTACAGAGCCAAAATTTATACTAAAGGCTACGCTGCTATGCCAATACTCCTTCAACTCACTGAAAAGTCGCGCTGCAGTGGCAGAATGTGTTCCTTAAGCCACGCTGTAGCGCCAAAAAATTCTATAGCCTACTGGAAAGTCGCGCTTCAGAGCCAGAATTTGTACTGAAGGCCGCACTGCAGCACCAATACTCCTTCAACCCATTGGAAACTCGCGCTGCAGCGGTAGAAGTTACCCTTCAAGCCATGCTGTAGTGTTAAGTGTATTTCTCAAATTTTAATCTCGCGCTGCAACGCCAAAATATGAAGTGACTCTCCCACTGTAGCGCTAATAGCAAGTTTTGGGTGCTTAAGTTGGGCGTTTCTCAACAAAATCATTACAAACCCTTCTTTCTCCCTATCCTCTCGATATCCCTTCCCTCCCAACTCAATAGCAATATAGCAAGAGCCTACTACCTACCCTAGGCATCCTCCTTGGAATACGGCTTCATTCACATTAACTGCTATTGATTCGCACCATGTATTCTTCTCAATTCACTCTAAAGTAATTAAAAACTAGGGTTTACAAGTCTCTCTTCTGAAATTGGGCTACTTACTATTATTGTTGGGTCTTGGTTCTTCATTTATTTGGAAAACTCATAAAAATGATAAATTAGGAAAAGTGGGTCCACTTTACGAAGCATCCTGATTCTGCCATCATTTCTGTAGTCCGAGAGTTTTATGCCAATGTAAGTGCAGATAGACCAACAATGGTTCCTGTTCAGGGAAAAATTATTCCCTACGATAGCCAGATCATCAACAACATGTTCGGGACGCTAAATTTTTATGGCAAAGACTACTTGGAGCCTGGGCTATGAAGCAACAACCCGAATGAGATCATTGCACGGCTTTGCAAGCCTGACACTGCATGGAAAACAAACGATTTCCATGGCGAGAAAACAAGTTTTCTGTAGCATGCATTGAGTCGCTATGGAAAGGCATGGTATGCCTCCATATGTTCCAACATCATGCTTACCCACCACCTAAGCGACGTCACTAGAGAGCGGGTTGTCTTGCTATTTGCCATTGTAACGGGTTTGAAAGTAGACATAAGGGTATTAATCCGGGATTCTATCAAGAAGGCTATTAGAAGTAATATGATTTCAGGGCTCCCTCACCATTCCCTGATTAACTGCCTTTGTAAACGGGCGGGCATTCAATGGCAAAATGATGACATCACTCAACCACCCTGTAGACACTTGAATTTTACTGCATACCTGTTACTAACATTGCAGGAGAGTAGATTCGTCTTTTGGAGATAACTCTGGAAGACAGGTCACATCCATTCTGGATACTATCGGAAGTTCAGTCTCTAACCCGGAACACACACCGGGGAGTATCATTTTTAACCTCGGAGATAACCTCGAGTTTCTTCCTTGGAGATTACCCCCAAGGAATGTTGTTGCAGTTCAGGCGATAACTCCAGAAATGCTTGTTTCAAATGCATGTAATCAACTTCAATCTCAGACCTTCTGTCGAGGCACTCATTCCAAAGACCCGAAGATAACACCGGGAAGACAGACACACTTAAAGATGACCATGCGGAATTCCAACACTTATAGCAGTCCAATCTCAGATGTAACCCTGAGCAACGTCTGCTATCAGCCCAAACTAGAGATAACCCCGGTGAGGGGAAAATTTTTTATCTTGCCACCTCAACCCCAACGCACCGTGTAACACCCCCAAATTAAGATATTTAAAACCCGAACTCAGTGCATTATGATACCATTTTTATGAGTGGAAATAATAATATTATCATAAATATCAAACTTAATTTACATATCAGAGTCTAATCCCAGATACGCAACCTTCAAAATATTTCATTACGTGATAGATAATAAATATAATTATCTTATCTAAGTCTAGCTATTACGTAAGATAACACAAACTTATTCGGGTAGCTTTCCTTTCCCTTTGTTCTTGGAAGAGCCCTTTGGTGGATCATACTTAACTGAAAACATTTAAATTAAGCAAGGATGAACATTTGAGTGCCCAACAAGTAATAACAATTATAAATATTAGCTGAAAGGATTAAATGTTTTATTTATACTACCCTTCTACAAAAAATCAAAAGTTTTGAAGTAATTTGAACCGATAATAATAACATAACAACTCTCTCTCAAATTTTTGAAACTACGTACTGACTATAAATAAGGTTAAGGTGACATACTATGAACATTGTTTTTCATTTTCGCTAAGGTTTAGTAGAACTTCATCTGCAAACCGTCATAACTTACAGACATGAGGGTGATCTGCCCAATGTGCCCTATATTGATCAATACTACATGCAAGAACGATATTATCATTCACTATGTCTGCCTTGGGCGCATAAAAGTTTTCCCATGTTTGGGATGTTCATACATAGTTGGGAATCCAAATCAAAACAATTTGATTGGATACAAAAAGGTTTTATCATACTCAACAATATATCTAAATCCGTGTCTAGCTGATCAAATAGCTTAGAGGTATATATATATATATATATATATATATATATATATAGAGAGAGTCCGGATCCAGTCCGGGATCCCGGACTCTACTAAAATACGGACCATTTTTTTTTTTTTTTTTTTTTTGCTTTTTTTTTTTTTGAAACAACAACAAAAAAAAAAAAAAAATTTATGGAATTGAAATTTTTCCATAATACAGTGTTTTGGGCGTGATTTGGATGCCTATAACGAAATATGTCTGTACAGTCTGGGCAGACTGTACATACATTGGTTGGGGTAGGTGTTAAAAACACACCCAAAACACTTTATTTTGGAAAAATTTCAGTTCCATAATTTTTTTTTTTTTTTTTAGTTGTTCTACAAAAAAAAAAAAAAAAAAAAAAAAAAATTAAAGGTCCGGATTTGATCAGGTCCGGGAGTCCGGACCTGATCAGTTCTGTATATATATATATATATATATATATATATATATCAACATGTGATTAAATACAATAATTATCCAAGTCGGGACACTTGAATAACCTTATTTAGAAATTAACGAATAGAATATATATATATATATATATATATATATATATATATATATATATCTGAATTACCATATAGTACCATGTTGAAAATCAATGATCAGATATAACATATATAATGATAGGGTTAATAATCTAGTACAATAATAATATAATTCTAAAACTCTCTTACTTTTGTACATTGCATAAAGAAAATGCAAAGGTAGGATACTTTCCTAGTCTGCTTCTTACTGTTACGAAAACTTAGTTTTATCTTTTATACTGAAACCTATCATTAATAAGATCATTCGCTCGATTATAATAACATACTATAACACATAGCACTGCTTATTGCAGTCAACACATAACCTAATCACATTATCACACATATTGAACAGTTATTGAATCACAAACAAACATTAATACAGTCAAAACATCTAAGTCTAGAACAATTTATGAAACATGTCGGTGTTCCGACAGCTTTATCGGGTAATTATCGAGTCTAAGACTCTATTCTAAAGTTCATTATCTGATAGTATCTGTCATATCATTTTAAAATAACTTATAATAATTTTAAAACATTTATTATAATTTATCATAAATTTTTAGACACCGGTATCATTATTAAATGACAAGGTCAACGCTTTTGTTGACCTTATATCGTGAAATCTGTTCATGGTAATTGTATTCTAGACGTCGGGATATGAAAAGAAACTAACATAGAAAATGTGTTGAACAATAGTCAAGTCTAAAAATCCTTAATCAGAAATATCTAAGCCTCAGAAAATCGTGTCAGAGGCTGCTCTGGGTTTTCTGGAAAACCCAGAAACCCAAGCAGTTCGAGTGCCTACTTTCTAGCTCTTTTTAATCTATGATCTAGTAATTATCTGGTGGGTCTCATGATTGTAACATATAGTACACATGTAAAAAAACACATACCCATCAATATATCTGTCCAAACACATAGTATCCTCCAAATCTAGCCTGGTTCAACGTGTCAGAAGATATGTTCTTCCTGTTTCTAGAATTTCCAGAAACTGTACTTCATGATCGTATGGTCTAGTTTGACCATCTATTATACTTCATCTATTGACTGTTTATGGGATCTAAAACCATGGATATAAAGACCATATAACAGACTATAATCTAGATATAACAAAATCATCAAACAACATAACACCTGACATATCTCAGGCTAACAAAATCTTATCAGGCACTGAAAACGAGTTTCTGGGTTACCCAAAAACTCTTGGTCATGCTCGGTCAGTGGGTTTTGACCAAAACTAACATGAAACCTAGGCATGTAATGGCTGTTATTACACTTCCAGATCACAGACCACATATCAAACTACATATCTAACACATAAAACAACAAAACTCATGATCAAGAAATAATCTAGAGCCGCTGACATTCGTTGTCAGGCCTCAGTTTTAAACTTTTTCTAGATTTCTAAATTAATCAATTTCAAGCATCTAAGTGTTATGGATCTGAGTTATAATAACCCAGATCACTAAATGACACCTTCTAACATAACTCTAAATAATAAACAACAACAAATAACATGAATCACATAAATTTCTAAGTTTAGGATTTTTATACCTTTTTAGCTTTGATCCTTGAATCTGACTTTTGATTTTGATCCTTGGCAAGCTATGAAGTGTTCTGAACTTTGATTCTAACTCATTACCACTCAAAATTTTCGGATGAGAGAGAGAGAGAGAGAAGACTTGGATAGGTTGAGAAGTAAAGTAACTTACTTTGCTTGCTTGTATGCTTTTAATTCATGATGCAATGTATTTAATCTAGCAAGTTGGATGATTAAAGTTGCTTACTAGACCATGCGGCTAGCTAGAGTTGGTCAGTAACTCCTTACTAGGACTAGATCTACACTCCACCTTATTAAAGTAATCAAAAGGGTATTTTGGTCATTTAACTTATAAAGTGAATGGCAACTTGGTAACTTCTTACAACCCTTAGGTTTTAACCCTTAAGGTTTAACTCTAGGGTTTCATAAGCTTATTTTCTAGAATTGTGTATTAGGGTTCCCTAATTACACTAGGTTTCCTAATCACCTAGGATTTGTAAATTAGCCTTTATAATATATTAATTACCATTATCCTTGCTAAATTAATACTTAGGGTTTATAACTTAGTAATTAGGGTTCTAATTTAGTAATTAGGGTTTCTATATATTAATTAAGGTTTACCTAATTAACAGTAAACATATTAATGGTCATTAATTACATAACACACAACTTAACAAATCCTACAGTCATAACTTACTTTTGTACTATAGTTTATCAGTAATGCAAGGGTTTGTACTGTGTTACTGTAACTGATCTACAAATTAACATTACACACATATCATACATATTTATATCACTGAAATATAAATAATATTATATTATTATTCTTAGTCCTTTTTCAAAATCCAGACTTAGGATTTTGAATTCATATTTGACATAACCTTCATACATACCATCATTAATTAAGTTAAAATAATTAACTTAACTAATATAATACATATCATAATAATCCTAATAATCATATCATATATACAATAATCATATTTTCATGGAAAATAAATAATAAATATTTTTATTACAAAATTAATTTATTATAAGAATATAATCTATAATGATCAATAAGTCTAAAAAGAAATTATTTACATCTAATAAATAAATTTATTTATTACACAGATACATATACTTTACCTTGCACATATTTCCACCTTTATATATGTATATATATATATATATATATATAAATTAAATTGCAAAATTTCTTATTGAAAATATTGGGTTATTACACACTGTCTCAACATTTCATACATACATTTCTACACAGCAATGTCCCACAAGAGCCAAGGAGTTCCAATCCCGAGTGAGTGTTACGCGTGGTATCACACCAGATAGAATTTAAAGCTTGAAGACCATGGGCATTGTCCCCTCTTCCTCACTTCATACAACCTCTAATCCCATGCCATTGCGTAACTCTCGACAAAAGCGGTCCGAAGAAGGTCTTGTACACCTCGTTCGGATTCTCAGATTGAAGTTTTGCAAGTTCGAGCGGACATCACAGTGCATGAGTGCACATACTTCGAGACGGCGGGACCTGTAACGACTCGAAAATTTGGATCGTTGAGAATTTAAGTTTAAAGAATTAGTTATTCATAAAATAAATTTTTATTAATAATATTATGTTTTATGTGTTTATTAATAGTTCTAGAACCTAGGATGATTATAACCCGAGAGGATTCTGGCTACGAGCTGGGTTGAACGAGTAAGAATTTTCAAGACGAAAATAAAAAATTTTCTGGAACAAAAATATTTCTTGGGAAAAAGATCAAATAAGCACTATTCACCCGACGAAACATAAGGGTTAATGTTTGAATAACCTAAGCCTTTTCGATAGTTTGGTATGTCAAAATGACATTCCGTTGAAAGATTTGACGATAATATCTCGTAAAAATTTAAGTAAGCAGGTAAAAGTTTATCTAAAAAAACGGGCAGAAATCAGATGAAATAAAAATAACGAAAAGTACTTCTATGTACTTTTCATTCATTTAGCTACGTTAGGAGAAAACGTGAAGAAAAACACTTGACACCAAAAAGTATTTTTCAGTTTTTCGGAAATCTGGAGAATATGTAAAGGTTAATCGGTAAAGGAAAGATGAAATATCCAAAAATATTTGGATTCCGAGAATCACGGTGTTTAAAACTGTCGGACGAAACCCGAAAGACGAAACAACGAAACTTACATGCTAAGTTTCGTGAATCGTAATGAGGTTAACTAAGGAGGGTGAAATAGTAAACTTAAGGAGTAAGTAAACTTAGTGCTTAAGTCATGAATAGTAAGGAGGTTTGGGGGGTAAAATGACTAAAATACCCCTAGCCTTGGTTTTCTATAAATAGGAAGCTTATTTCATTATTTTGGGATTTTAAAAATCCTACACTTTGAGAGAGAGAGAAAGAGAGAGAGAGAGAGAGAGAGAGAGAGAGAGAGAGAGAGAGAGTTTGGATGGGAGAAAGAAGAGGAAAAGGAAACGGAAAAGCTTTCTCGTGAGCAACCTTTGTCCGACGAAGGAAGATTAAAGAAGAGAGGTAATCCGAAAACTAAACTTTTAATGAATTTTTCTATGTTAAGACATAGTTTAATGAGAATATGAATTAAAAGATATAAGAATGATTTCACATGGTTGAAATCATGAGAAAATTAAGAAATAAAAATTTAAAAGTTTAGTTTATAAATTTCTTAAGGAAGTATACGATTCATAATGAATTAGAATGATCCGAGTGGATTATATGAATGAGTTGCTGAAATAAGTAAGGAATTGTATTCTATAACATTAAATTCCTAGAAAAAGTGAAATCATAATCCAAAGTATCGATTAAAAATGAAGAATGAACGAAGAACACGCGAAGAACACGAAGAACGTTGTTGATGGACAAATTTAAAACCATCGTAGGATAATTGTTGTTGATGGAAAAGTTTAAAACCATCGTGTCTAAGTTAGATGCTTATTGCTTGGTTAGGAACGGTAGAAACAATCAGGAAGAACGGATTAAAACTAATCTATAACAAAGTTATGGCAAAAATTTCGTAAAAGATGAACGAGAATTAGAAAGTTAGTAAATGAACCCGAACATGTAGGGTTTCATAATAATGTAAGAGAACATATGAAATGTGTGTTGTGGACTCAAGAATGAACGGGTTCCAAGTTTGGATGACCTAAATACGGATGAACAAACTAAGAGTGTTAAAAACGTAAAACGAATGAAGGGTGAAGATTAAGCCAATTAAATGGCACATTAACAGATTCAGAATGAAGTTCTGTCTAAGGGGGATTAAAGTACGTAAGATAAGGAAGATAATGGCTTTGGAACAACCTCATTTTGAGATATAACGAATAAGTTATGAAAGCGCGAAGTAAGCGTCTCAAATTGGATTTAACACTTAGAGAAATTTTCTAGGGTTAGGGCTTGGCGCCGCGGCGCCAGCCATACCTTGTAAGGTGGTGGTGTCGCTAGACCAGGGACCCAGGTAATGCAATCGCACGCCACAGCGTGAGAGATGGAAGGGAGAGTGGCACCGCAGTGCAAGTGTAGAGAAAAAGCCAAAGAAGAGCTTTTAAATGCTCAACTCTTCGGGGAAACGTAAGGAAAGATAAAGAACATAATTTTCGACTAATGTAACCCATAATCAAGTGTTTTAAACCTTTAATGAAGGTTGAATGAAAAGATTAAAAGAGAGTAAAAGATAAAGAATGTAAACGCGGGTTACAGAACCGATATTCGGAGATCGTAGTCGCGATAAGCGAACGTGAGGGATTGCTATGATGGTAATTCCTTAGACATTGATTGACAACGGTTATGAATAACCTTTCGATATTATGTTTTGGTAATGAGAGATAAATGTAAAGCGTATAGACACTGCGAACGCAATGCAGTTGCAATGAACGATCGTTCTTAGCATACAACTATTAGTATGGCTTCGACATTAAGAAAAAATAATGAACACGAGGTTCATGGGATGGATAACGATTGAAAGTAATTAGAACCTTTAGTAAAGGTTGAATGAGAGATTAAGAGAAGAGCAACGTGAATATTAAATACGTAAACGATTCTCATGAATTGTATTCACGACGGACGAACATTCTAAGTATACCCTAGTTGTATGACGTAGACATTGATGAAGGTAGTAAGTAAGATATGAATTATCGAGAAAGCCATAACGAACGATAATAAGATTAATGAAAGCTGAATTTGAGTTGGATAAGAATGAATCCTGTGGTATGGCACTTAGTTATCAGAAAGCCAAATGGAATAAGAAGTTGACTTAACGAACATTATACTTAATAGTTTGGATTAGTTAAGATAAGTTTAGGTTGTGGTATAATCGTAACATTTTAATGGTTGACATATGGGAGCTGGGCTAAATAATTCCTTCAGAGAGCAAAGGTATATACGAAACTGGCAACTGATCTAACTCACTGTGATAACAGTGTAGATGAGACGGGAACTTGTTTGTTGGTTGTTTGTGGGAAACCACTCAGAGTACCATATGGACTACTAGTAGAGAAGTGATGTGTACTAAGTCCTAGAGAAGTTATAAGAAGAAGAAAAGAATGTAAAACATCAAAGATGATGAACATATAAGTAAGATATCTCCGTATGTCATGAAGCCATAAACCGGTAATGAAAGTTGGTCACGTAGACTTTGATTTCAAGAACAAAAATCCTAAGAAGTAAAGTTAAACTTAAACAAATGCGCAAGTCATGTATACAAGACTAATTGGTGTATGTGTTATTTTTCTTATATGCTACATAGGAATTGGAATGAGCAGTTCAGCATAAGTTGTAGCTGGGCGTAAGGAAAGTTTCCTAAGTTCATTCATATTCTAAATGAATGATATTTTCTTAAACTTCTCAGATGTTAAATTTGAGAAGTTCAGTCTATGTGCTAATGTGTGATATTTGTACAAGGTTGTAGAACGTATGAGACCTTGTGCCACAATGTGAACACTCCGGTGTTTCTATGAGATGAACTGTTCGGTGATTTAACTGTTTAATAAAGAATGCTCTGTTTATACATAATCCGTTATTGTTAAGTCTGTGCTAATGATTCTAGCCAAACATAATGTACATGAAAAAGGTAGAAGAATGAAAGTATTTTAAAATGAAAGTGAATATTATTTTAAAATGATAGGAATCGAGATTATTCTTATTATTCAAGCTGCTTTATAACCTTTGTTCGGTTATTGAAGTTCTAAAGAAATGTTTAAACTCTTAAAGTTGTTTGTTCAACTGCTATGACTTGCTGAGCAATTGAATGCTCACAGTTGCTTTAAATGAAAAACATTTTCAGCAAACAATGTATGAAGAACTTAAGGATCCCGTAAAGATCAAGTTGACTGGTATCCAAATGTAGTTTCATTCAGTATGTGAATGAGCGTGAAGATCAAGAAAAGACTTGTAATATAAAATAAGTTAAATGAACTTTAGATTAGTTTAATAAATTGTTATATATCCTTAGTGGCGGATGAAAGTCACTCGTGTAAGATGTAAAGAATAATGTAATTATCGTTATTTGTAATAAAAGGAGTTATAAGGTTTTAGAACTT
Source organism: Panax japonicus (assembly GCA_020205505.1). Lineage (NCBI taxonomy): Eukaryota > Viridiplantae > Streptophyta > Magnoliopsida > Apiales > Araliaceae > Panax > Panax japonicus. The sequence goes on from CM035102.1 coordinate 23,522,504, forward strand.
GGGAATTTAGAATGTATGTTGTTATATTTCAGTATATAATGATGTGTGTATAGAGGAATGACGTACTAGTGATGCACGAAATTCGGGTGTGAAGATATACCGAATTTTGGGGCGTTACAAATTGGTATCAGAGCTGATAGGTTATAAATCTTAGGTAAGGGTACCTAAGACTATAATCGTAGAGAGAGGGATAAGAAGATCACCACGTGATCATAGTGAATTGTAGTAATAGAAGAGCTATTAAACAATGAATGATTTATAATACTATGAAGTAGTACGGGAAGAAGAACTCAGATTGAGTTGTAAAGGATAGCATACGAATTAAAGAAAATTTGTATTAAGTAAAGAGAATTTTAAAAGTTGTAAAATTTCAATTGAGGACTCGTGTGATAGTCGAGTTATATGAACCTTTGTTATGGGTAGAGGTTTGTGCTTGGTGTAACAACTGATTAGCTTATTACATCGATAATCATTAGAATTGGTCGCGCTGTCATGATGTATATGACAAGAAGGTGAATTTTTTCTCATGTATATACTTGATAGGTAGAGAACGATAAGGTAGGTGCAAGTTCTTGAAATTCATACTTATGGTACGTTCGTGACTCATAATGATATGGTAGGTTTTTGAACTTCTCAGCGAATGGACGCTTATGGTCTGTCTGGGATATTTCTTAAACTCATATTATTGTGGAAAGTTCATGAACTCATAATGTGTGGTAAGTTCATGGATTGTACTAAGGTATAGGGATTTTAGACTAAAAACAAGTTATTTTCAGTTGGTTTAGTATTGAAGCTGCTAGAGAAGATTAAGTATTGTCGCAAGTAAGACAATGAAGGAAGATGTAGAATAGGATATTCTAAGTCATCTAGCTATGCTAGATTTCGAACTTTATTGAAATCGTGCTTATATGTGCGTGTTTTGAAAATGAAAAAATTGGTTCGACTTTTGAAACCAATGGATTTTTAAAGAACTATTCTTGGTATGTCTATGCTAATTGTTTCGGCTAGATAGAAATTGATTTGAAATATCAAAATGAATTTTATATCATTCATGCATTCGATGCAAGAATAGTAAAAGGATGGAGTTGTTAATGTAATTGAACATAGTGTTGGATGTGATCTTAGGATCAACAACCAGCTATGGTATTATGTATAACGACGAAGTCACAAACTGAAGAAGTCCTCAACATATCGTGAAAAGTACGGTATCATGACGTCATAAAACGTTTTGATGAATTTAAAAAGAATTTAAAGAAGTAGTCGATGTAAATTGAGTTGTCTAGACGAATGTTTCAAGTTGATATCTAATTTATTGATATGGTCTAAGCTACTTGATTTGGCTAAGACGAATAGTATGACATGTTTAAAAGAAAATCGAGCTTTCTTTGAAGAAGTTGTGCCAATCCAAATTATTTTTGTGCGGAATCTAATGATTAAGTGTAGCAACCCCGAATCCAGGTCCCAAATCTCATCGGATTCGGTATACTATTTCTATCACTATTTGCGGAAGATATAAACATAAATTGTTTATACATTACATTACACATTATTCCCCAAGGTCGAGTAACCTTAACTTATACACAATTCTTAAAATATCTATTACACAACAACATTTATCAAAATAGACTATTACAAACTAGTCGCATATTTAACCCAAGTAAAACTTGACTTTAACCTTTTTCTGTATCCGAACGAATTCGCTTTATCTGCAATGTTTATCATGATATAGCAAGGGTGAGCATAAAAGTTGCCCAGCAAGTTTAAATACAACAATATAACAATATATCATGATTGAAGAGTATGCATAATAAGCTGACTATAATTCATCAATATAGTTGAGAATTATTACGAACAAACTTTTGACTAAACAAGTTTTAAACATGAACAAATATTTATGAACCAACTATTAATGAAGGTGATCAGCCTTTCATACTTGACTTATACATGCAAGATGTACAAAATATAATTTTCATGGCAATCAGCAATGATTAACCATCAGCTTGAATAAAATACTCTTATTAGAGTTAAGTACAAGAAAACTTGCCTGAACCGTTGATTACCGCAACGAAATTTAATAACGCTTTACCCCGAAGACCTAATATTAATAATATAGATCTCCAATATTAGAATAATATCATCACAGTATAATACTGTTATATTTTTACACACAGAATAACCTAAACACATAGCACATAACCCTATCAGTCTTTACAACACATAAGACTTAGTATCAGGTCAAACTATTTCAGTCTGACTTGAAACCGACACAATTCTATCATCCCGACAGTCTAGTCGGACAAAAATCGAGTTTAAGTTCAATTAAACTCTGACTTAATACTTAACAATATCACAGATAACTTTGTTATCAGTCAAAACATTTTTCCTAGGCTCGTAATAATTTTCGGATAATTATTACCATTTATCAATAATTTTCAATCCTTAAAACCGTATTTAAAATGAATTAAATACCACTTAATACCTTAATCATTAATATTCATTTAATATAAAATATTAATAAAAATCATTACATAATATTATAATATAATTATAATATCACAAAGTATTTTTAATACTATAGAATCATTTTTATATGATTTTCCAACACTTTAATCCATTATCTGATAATTAATATTAATATTAAAATATTAATATTTTCATGCCAAAATATCAAAAGTAACATTTTATAACGTCAAATATTTTTATAACACTTAAATCATTTTTATATGATTTATAAAGTATTAATTCCATTTTTCCTTAATTTATTTAATATATCTATTAAATAAACTAATTATCATTAATATTCATTAATTAATGAATTTCATCACAAAATATTAAAAGTTATCAAAAATAACTTAAAATATTTTCTTATACCATAATATTATTTTTCATGATTTTTTATGAATTAAAATCATTTTAAAATAATTTATTTAATATTATAATTAAATAAATAAATACCATTTATATTTCAAAAATATTAAATATTTTCAAAATATACTCAAAATAGTTAAAAACTATTTTGGAGACTTTAAAATAATTTTTCATAATTTATTTTGTATTTTTAATAATTAAAAACCATTTTTTTTCTAATTTTAAGTTAATTTCCAGAAAAATAATAATAATAATCTGTCGCTAAAGGCCTATAGCGATACTTTCTGTCGCTATAGGTGTTCTTCACTCAAGAACACTGACAGTTAGCTTGGCAAGGGTCATGGTTTGACCGCGATTTAATCTGTGTTCCTTATGATTTCTGGGCATGGTGATTGATTTCATGTTGTAGTATTTATGTAATACTACAATTCTATACCATTATATAAGTCATTAATTATCACAGTTGCAAGATTCAAGCTTGCCAAGTTGCTGTCAGAGGCTTGTTGGGATTTCTGGGTTTTCCAGAAATCCAGTCAGTTCCAAGTGACCACTTTGTGGCTAACAAATCCTATGCTTCTGGTCGTTAGTTTAATAGTTTTATGGTTTCTGTTTATAGTCGTTATATCAAGGAACAATTACCTAACACGATCTGAGTTCAAAAACAACAGTTCAACAAGATATGCTCCGGTCAAAGTATGGGTCAGACACTGTTCTTCACGATTTCAGGGTTTTCCAGATTTCGTCAAGAACAGTCGGTCAAAGCTACTTTGACCTTAATTTCCTTCCGTTCCAGTTATGATCTAGGTGTTCTAATTAATTTAACATGTAATCTATATACCAGACTACAATAAACAATCAACAACTTGGCTAAAACACATGTCAGACGCAAGATCAGAGGCCAAAGAAAACTTGTCAGAAATTCTGGAAATTTCTGGGTTTGCCCAGAAATCAAATTTCGTGTTCGGTCAACTAGGTTTGACCGATCATAACTTTTGATCTAGACATGATCTGGACTTGATTCAAGTTTTAGAACAAAGACCACATTTCAAACTATATATCCAAACAATAAAACATCAAATATCCATAACATAGACAGATCTAGAGCCACTGACATTCGACTGTCAGACCATAAATTTCCATATTTCCAGATTTCCAAAAATGCAAGATTCGTGCACTTTGATGTTATGGGTTAATGATCCAACAACCGAGATCTCTAATTGACTCCGTATTACACAACTTTGAACAATCACTAACATCAAACAACATCAAATCACAGATTTCGAAATTTTAGGGTTTTTATACCTTTTGAGCTTGATTTTTGATTCTGATCCTTAAGATCTGTTCTTGGCTGGCTAATACTTGATAATGGATCATCTTTTAACTCTCTCTCACTCTAGATTTTCGAAGAATGGAGAGAGAGAATGGTTTGGACCAAATAAATTGGAAAGTGAGATTTTTTCTTAATTCTAATCTATATATTTGATAATGTATTGCACATGGCTGATTTTGCTGAGATTTCTAGACATAAAAGTCACATGGCTATGCTAGGTTTAGACTAGCGTTGTTCACCAACCCAAAGATTTTGCAAGATTTATACTCCACATCCAAGAAAATGTGACAAAAAAGGGCATTATGGACTTTTCCATTTATTTCTAGGATTTTCCATGTGTTGCAAACCCTTAGGGTTAGGGTTTGGATTATTGAGAGTGTAGGGTTTGACCCTAAAAAAATTTAGCAACTTAGTTTCTAACATTTTCCAAATTCATATTTTCAAAAATAGAAATTTAATATTTCTTACTTATAATTAGTATTTACTAATTATATAAAAATTTCTTAATCATAAATTCATTCTTGCTAATTAGGATTAGCATTTTCTAACTACAATTGCTAATAAAGCAATTAGGGTCAAAATGGTCTTTAGGGTTCAAAACCACATTTTAATATTTCTTACTTATAATCAACTAGAATTTCCAGTAATTCATTAGGGTTTTCCCTAATTAATTAATATTAATGACGTTTAACCTTGTATATAGCATTGCATTCCCAATCTAGGGTTTTTAATATCCGATTTAGGGTTTCGGATTCTCGGAAACTGAAATTAGGGTTTCCAGAACCAGTTTCTAGGGTTTCTTATTAATCGTTAGAGTTTTCTAACTGAACGTCATCGTTCTTAATATAAACTTAGGGTTTGTCACAGATATAATTTATCTGATCAACCCATGACCCTTAACCACATTCCGAACACATCATTAACCATAAACACAGAAAATAATCACATAAATCCTTAATCCCGAATATTTCACCTATATCCTTCTCAGAATTTTGAAACCCTCAAAATTCCTTCCCAATAACATTAAACACATACACTTATTTTCTGTCTAGGTCTAATATTTGACCTTAAATTAATCATTTAAGATTTCATAAATTGTCCAAATTCTAGGGTTGTCACATTAAGTCTGAGGTGAACACACCCCGAAATGGGGTTATGCAATAGGTTGATCGCCTATGTATGAAATAGGTAGTTTACCTTCTTGCTGACCGTAGAAGAAGGTTACGACGTCATGTTGTTAAACCTACTAAGAGTTCATGGTCAATTTGACTCCTCAACAAAAGTATGATATGTTTTAAAGGAATTTTTATATTCCTCGTTGTTCATTCTACTTCATAATTCTTGCTAAAGTTATGAAGATGAGGGAATGTTTGAAGGATTAGGACTCCTTTGAAGAGAAGTTGAGAAGAAGAGTAAGCTAAAATTTCGAGGATGAAATTCTGTGAAGAAGGGGTGAGTGTGATGACCCGGGTAAGGGTGTGGTTTTAAGAAATTCCGAGGACTGAATTTCTATAAGAGGGGAAGAGTGTAACGACCCAGAAATTCAGATCGTTTAGAATATAAGTTTAAAGAATTACTTATTCATAAAATGAATTTTTATTAATAATATTTCGTGCTATGTGTTTATTAATCGTTCTACAACCTAGTATGATTATAACCCGTGAGGATTCTGACTATGAGCAGGATTGAACGAGTAAGAATTTTGAAGACGAAAATAAAAAAAATCGGGAACAAAAATATTTATTGGGTAAAAGACGAAATAGGCACTATTCACCCGACAAAACCTAAGGATTAGGGTTTGAATAACCTAAGCCTTTTCGAGAGTTCGGTACGTCAAAATAACATTTCGTCGAAAGATTTGATGATAATATCTCGTGAAAAGTTAAGTAAGCCAATAAAAGTTTTTCTCAAAAAACGTGCAGAAATCGGACGAAATAAAAATGACGAAAAGTACTGCTATGTACTTTTCATTCGTTTAGCTATGTTAGGGGAAAACGTGAAGGAAAACGCTTGACACCAAAAAGTGTTTTTCAATTTTTCAGAAATCCGAAGAATACATAAATGTTAATTGGTAAAGGAAAGATGAAATATCCAAAAATTGTTGGATTCTGAGAATCTCAGTTTTTAAGACATAGTTTAATGAGAATATGAAGTAAAAGATGTAAGAATGATTTCATATGGTTGAAATCATGAGAAAATGAAGAAATAAGAATTTAAAGTTTAGTTTATAAATGTCTTAAGGAAGTATACGATTCATAATGAATTAGAACAATTCGAGTGGATTATATGAATGAGTAGGTGAAATAAGTAAGGAATCGTGTTCTATAACATTAAATTCTAAGAAAAAGTGAAATCGTAATAAAAAAAATATCAATTAAAAATGAAGAACGAATAAAGAACACGCAAAGAACATGAAGAACGTTGTTGATGGACAAATTTAAAACCATCGTATGATAATTATTATTTATGGACAAGTTTAAAACCATCGTGTATAAGTTAGATGCTTATTGCTTGGTTAGGAACGATAGAACGGATTAAAACTGAGCTATAACGAAGTTATGGCGAAAATTCATAAAAGATGAACGATTAGAAAGTTAGTAAATGAACCCGAACATGTACGGTATCATAATAATGTAAGAGAATATAAGAAACGTGAATCGTGGACTCAATAATGAACGAGTTCTGAGTTTGGATGACCGAATTACGGATGAGCAAACAAAGAGCGTTAAAAATGTAAAACAAACGAAGGGTGAAGATTAAGCTAATTAAATGGCATGTTAACAGATTCAGAATGAAGTTCTGCCCAATGGGGATTGAAGTACATAAGAAAAGGAAGGGAATGGCATTGGAACGACCTCATTTTGAGTTATAATGAATAAGTTATGAAAGCGGGAAGTAAGCGTCTCAAATTGAATTTAACACATAGAGAAATTTTTTAGGGTTAGGGCTTGGCGATGTGGCGCCAGACATGCCTTGTAAGGTGGCAATGCAGTGCCAGACCAGGGAGCCTAGTACTGCAAACTCATGCCGCGACACGAGAGATGGAAGGGAGAGTGGCGCCGCAGCGCCAGTGTAGAGAAAAAGCCAGAGAAGAGCTTTTAACTGCTCAACTCTTAGGGGAAACATCAGGAAAGATAAAGAACATAATTTTCAACTAATGTAACCCTTAATCAAGTGTTTTAAACCTTTAATAAAGGTTGAACGAAAAGGTTAAATGAGAGTAGAAGATAAAGAATGTAAATGCGGGTTACTGAACCGATATCCGAGGACCGTAGTCGCATTAAGAGAACGTGAGGGATTTCTATGATGGTGATTCCTTAGACGTTGATTGACGAGGGTTATGAATAATATTTTGATATTATGTTGTAGTAATGAGAGATAAGTGTAAAGTGTATAGACGTTGTTAATGCAATGCACTTGCGATGAATGATCGGTCTTAACATACAACGATTAGTATTGCTTCGACATTAAGAAAGAATAATGAACATGGGGTTCATGGGATGGATAAAGATTGAAAGTAATTAAAACCTTGAGTAAAGGTTGAATAAGAGATTAAGAGAAGAGCAGCGTGAATGTTGAATACGTAAAAGATTCTCATGAATCGTATTTGCGTCGGATGAACGTTCTAAATATACCCCGGTTATATAACATAGACGTTAACGAATGTAGTAAGTAAGATATGAATTATCGACAAAGCCGTAACGAACGATAATAAGATTAATGAAAGCCGAATATGAATTGGATAAGAATGAATCCTGAGGTATGGCATTTAGTTATTAGAAAGCCAAATTGAATAAGAAGTTGACTTAACGAACATTATAGTTAATAGTTCGGATAAGTTAAGATAAGTTTAGGTTGTGGTACAATCGTAACCTTTAATGGTTGACATATGGGAGCTGGGCTAAACAATTCCTTCAGAGAGCGAAGGTATATACGAAATTGGCAACCGATCTAACTCACTGTGATGGTAGTATAGGTGAGACGGGAACTTGTTTGTTGGTTGTTTATAAGAAACCACTCAGAGTACCATATAGACTACTAGCAGAGAAGCGATGTGTGCTGAGTCCTAGAGAAGTTATAAGAAAAAGAAAAGAATGTAAAACATCAACGATGATAAATGTATAAGTAAGACATCTCCGTATGCCATGAAGCCATAAACCGGTAATGAAAGTTGGTCACGTAGACTTAGATTTCAAGAACAAAAATCCTAAGAAGCAAAGTTAAACTTAAACCAATGCGTACGTCATGTATACATGACTAATTGGTGTATGTGTTATTTTTCTTGTATGCTATATAGGAATTGGAATGAGCAGTTCAGCATAAGCTGTAGCTGGGCGTAAGGCAAGTTTCCAAACTTCATTCATATTCTAAATGAATGCTAGTTTCTTAAACTTCTCAAATGTTAAATTTGAGAAGTTCTGTCTATGTGCTAATGTGTGATATTTGTACAAAGTTGTAGAACATATGAGGCCTTGTGCCACAATGTGAACACTCTGGTGTTTCTATGAGATGAACTGTTCGGTGATTTAACTGTTTAATAAGAGAATGCTTTATTTATACATTATCCATTATTGTTAAGTCTGTGCTAATGATTCTAGCCAGACAGAATGTATATGAAAAATGTAAAAGAATCAAAGTATTTTAAAATGAAAGGTAATATTATTTTAAAATGATATGAATCGAGATTATTCCTATTATTCAAGATACTTCATAACCTTTGTTCTGTTATTAAATTTCTAAAGAAATTTTTAAACTCTTGAACTTGTTTGTTCAACTGTTATGACTTGTTAAGCAATTGAATGCTCATAGTTGCTTTAAATGAAAAACTTTTTCAGTGAACGATGTATGAAGAACTTAAGGATCCCGTAAAGATCAAGTTGACTGGTATCCAAATGCAGTACCATTCATTATGTGAATGAGCGTCAAGATCAAACGAAGACTTGTAATATAAAAAAAGTTAAATGAACTTTAGATTAGTTTAATCAACTTTTATGTATCTTTAGTGGCGGATGAAAGTCACTCGTGTAAGATGTAAAGAATAATGTAATTATTGTTATTTGTAATGAAAGGAGTTATAAGGTTTTAGAACCTGGGAATTTAGAATGTATGTTGTTATATTTCAGTATATAATGACGTATGTTTGGAGGAATGACATACTAGTTACGCACGAAATCCTGGTGTGAAGATAGACCGAATTTTGGAGCCCGAGGCAGCCGCAGGTGCATCTGTGGCTACCACAGGTACACCTGCAGCTCCCAGCTCTATAAATATAGAGCTTGAGGTGGCCATTTGTAAGAGAAAAAAGGCGATAAACCGCTATCCAATTTGCTCTATACACACCCCATATTGAGTGCTTTCTCATTTTAAACACCTGTTAGCTGATATATAGCTATATTTTACCGGCAGGAGATGAGTGTTTATCCATCTAGAGTAATAGAAGCCTACCTTGGTAGCCCACTGTAAGCCTTCTCACACTCTATAAAGCCTTTCTTTTCATCTTTGCACACACTATTCTTCGTGGCCTTTTACTGCTTTATTTACATTCCGTCCCGCCTGGAGTTTACTTCGTGGCGATTGATCATTTTTTACAGCTTTCTTTACATTTAGTCCCGCTTGGAGTTTACTTCGTGGCGGTTGATCACATTTACTGTTTTATTTAAATTTCTGATCCCGCATTGAGGTGCTTCGTGGTGGTTGATCATGTATATATATATATATATATATACCACTTTTATATATTTACATTTCTGATCCCCCGTGGAGGTGTTTCGTGGTGGTTGATCATGTCTGTATATATATATTTACAGCTTTTACATATATAATTGCTTACTGCTTTTCATATAAACTGGGGCATCATGTGAGCCTAGGAATCATGTGATCACAGATTCAGTCTACTGAATCTAGATTCAGTTCCTGTGATGGACTTTTTCAGCTGTAAGCAGCTTGTAAATTATTCACGATGTTTGAATTTCCTTAGATGGCTGTCATGCCTATGAAGAGTTCAGCACTGCTATATATTAATTTCTCGAAGATACTTCACATCTCGAAAATAAAAGCAATCAAGCCGAACATTTAATAATAAAATGGTAGTATGAAAAGGTCTTAATTACTATTGAGCACAGGGTTTGAAAAACCTCTTTTACAAAAATTCAATGCTATATCAGGTTTAAAACTGAGTTTTTAATATAAATTCAAACCCTTTGTATATAGGTGCGAACGAGGCCTCGCACGACTTCCAAATAAATTGCACATTGATCCACACACACATACACAGTCATATAACAGTTTCTTGAAAAGTGGCGGTCACCGTGGCAATACGGATGTCGGGGGGTGCCTAACACCTTCCCTCCAAATAATCAAACCCTCGAACCAAAATTAATCTCGGTTTCGTAGACCCGTTTAGCAGTGTCACATCACTGGGTCAATGTGCAATCCTTTTCTCGGTTGCGTTGGTGCAACTAGTTAAAAACACCAACTAGCGACTCTTACAGTCAAATCGTCGACATAATACATGTTGGCCCTTTTTCACTTGTTTTTTAATACAAATCTCACATAACATGAGAACACCAAAGAACAAGAATAGAAAAGGGACAAATAAAAATCCCGACGTCGATAGGTGGCAACTCTGCTGGGGATACCAGTAAGAGGGTTTAAGCCGTTACTACAAGCTTTTCAAAATTGTTATATGCTTGTGTGTGAATGTTGCATTTATATTTATGATGACTGTGTATGAATGCATTTTACTTACTGCACTTCCATATATCTATATGTGATATTATTTCTTCGCACATGTCATCATTTTCATAAACATTGAGACACGTTGTATGTTAATGTATGTTGTGTGGTTCCTCCACCAGGAGGCTATCCTGTCAGTGTTTGATTACTGGACTCGTAGGGAGACTAATTCCAATGAGGCTCGGGAAATGCACCACCCAGATTCGCTCCAGTTGAAAGACCTGATTAACTTCCCATCAAGTAAATTACGATTATCTGGGAACCTTCATGTTAAAAAGTCGCGAGAGTAACCCTAAGATAGGTCAGCCTCTGATAAACCAAACGCGGAGGAAAGTCTCTTCATGCTTTCCATTTTCTATTACTTGTAAAAGCATTTACTTGTAATTTTATTCCATGTTCATCTTTATGTAATGGAAAATATGAAGAATATTTGCACGATACATGACATGCTATCAATTAACATCCATTTTACAGGATAATATTCCTAACACGGGTATATCACATAGCATGTAAACATTTGCATTATCCCTAAGACTAAACTACATAAGTCTTTTGTAGGGAAACAATTGGGCCTGTTACCCGCTCAAAATCTAAAAAGGCCACGAATTTGCAGCCAATCATGTCTTCTTCTGACAAGTCTAATGCCGTTTCTCGAGAAGAATTTGATGGATTAAGTAAATAAATTACAGATTTGGTTGTTCTGCTTAAAGAATTGCATCAGTCTACTCAAGGATCAAAAATGCCTATACATACAGAATCCTCTACACAAGGAGGAACACAAGTTTTGGATAAAACAAATTCAAAAACTTAATTGGATTGACCAACACAGACCCTGAAAATACCCATCTCAAAGGAGATCTGGACACCGATGATATCAGGAAGAAAGTTCTTCAAATGGAAGAAACTATTCCTGCTCTCAAAGGGATTGGAACACATGGAAGTGTTTTATTTCTTGACCTTTGCATATTCCCTGGTGTTCATTATCTAGAGAAATTCAAAACCCCTGACTTTAAAAAGTATGAAAGATTAGGGGATCCTTACAAACATTTAAAAGTGTTCATTGGAGAACTTAGATCTTATACGTAAAATGAGAAGCTCATAGTACAGTTATCCAGAAAAGCTGACTGGAGAAACCCATTCATGGTATACCAGATTTGACAACTCAAAGATCCATAGCTGGGAAGAGTTAGCTCATGCCTTCCTCACTTAGTAGAGTTTTCAATCTCAGATGGCTCCTGATCGGTACTAGATTACCAAGGTCAAGAAATAGTCTAATGAGTCTTTTAGAGAGTACGCTCAAAGGTGTAGGCACCTAGCTTCTCAAGTTATTCCTTCTATGACAGAGTTAGAAATGGTCATGACTTTTATAGACATACAAGAAGCTCCTTTCTATGAGAAAGTCTTAGCTGGTATTGGCAAACCATTTTCTGAAATGATCAAGCACAGAGAGATGGCTGAGATGGGATTGAAGACCTAGTCGCTCTTAAATTTGTTGCTGAGCACATCCAATCCGGATCTTATGGAAACAACCCCCAGTAGAAATCCGATTTTCTCGGGCGTTACATGAATATCTAGACTTTGACTCACCAAGATATGGCTAGATTCACTCACTTCCCTCCAATAATGCATAAAGGGTAATTTAGTCTTTTTGCTTCCATTATTAAGGGTATTTAAGTAACTTGTGCAAACCTTTAGGGTTTAACCCCTAGGGTTAAAACCTAAGGTTCCCAAAAATTATTTTTCTAATATTTTCAATTTAGGTTTTCTAAATAGAAAATTAATATCTCTAAATTATAATTAGGATTTTCTAATTATATTCTAATTTTCCCAATCATAAACCAATCTTGATAATTAGGATTAATATTTCCTAATTAAAATTGCTAATTTAGCAATTAGGTCCATTAGGGTTTCAAATGAAACGATTAGGATTTTAAACATTAAAATTAGAGTTTCCCAAATAGTCAATTAGGGTTATCCCTAATTAGGTTTGTAATTAAAAAAAATATAAACCTTATATATAACATTTAAATTCCCATATTAGAATTATAATATCTGAATTAGGGTTTTAAATATCCAAAACTAAAATTACGGTTTTCAGAACCGATTTCTAGGGTTTTCTTATAAATTGAAGAATTTTCTAACTAAACGTGGACGTTCTAAATATATACATAGGGTTTGGACACTGATAAAATTTATCTAGTCAACCCTTGACCCTTAACCATATTCCGTACACATATAATATCATATTCACAGAACATAAACACATATACTCTTAATCCTAAATAATTCACCAAAAGCCCTCACAAAATTTTGAAATCCTCAAAATTCCTTCCCAAAAATCTCAAACGCACACACTAATTTTCTATCTAGATTCTAATATTGTACCCTAAATTAATAAATTCAAATTTTTAAAATTTTTAAATTCTTGGGTTGTCAAAACCCTCAAAGAAATTATATTAAGTTGTAACATTCAAAGATATTTGGAATAACGAACGTCGCCTTTTAGCATGGTAAAATAATAGAGTATTAAATATTTAATATGAGTTTGTTGTGCACACATAAGGCAAGTATTAAATATTTAAGATGTTATTTTATCACATTTAATACATGTTGTTTTGTTGTGCACACACAAGGACAATGTTTTTCTTTCAAATATATGGAAGTGTTAGGTATGATTTAACTTATATCATTTTAGTTCGGATGTGCACACACTTGACCATTATGATCTAAGAGGCAAAATACAATTAATGAGTTGCATAGTTAATGTTATTGATAAGAGTTATCTACCTATTTATTTATATATAGTTTGTTATGCACACACACGGCTATATACATTTGAAATGGGATCCTTATTCTCACTAGCATATATTTAATTAGATATTATCGAGCTATATATATTGAGGGTAATATAGTTTAAAGAAAATAGTGGGAAATACCAATTTAAAATAAGGCCTAATTTATTTTGGTAATTAATAAAAGAATGTATGCTAAAATGTTGTTAAGAACAAATTCATTTACAGAATTTTGCAATGCCTAAATTACTATCACTGTGTAGCATATTAGATGCTAAATTAACCAGACCGAATTAAACGGATTGGTTAAGGAAATTGAGAATAGTTCTCACAGCTGAAAAGCTATCTTATGTCCTTAATACGCCTATCCCTACAATGGTTGCAGATAATGCCTCTGAGGAAGAGATTGCTACTTTTAGAACGTGACAAGATGATGCACAGTTGGCTTAATGCATCATGCTCGCATCCATGAGTAACGAGCTTTAGCGTCAACGTGAAAGTATAGATGCTCTTACTATATTCATGCACATCAAGTAGTTGATGGTGAGGAAAGTAGAACTGATAGATATCAGATATCTAAGGAGCTCTTCCAATCTAGAATGACCGATGACTCTATAATACAAACAAAAGTCTATTATCAATTTAATTAAATAATTAGGACAACATGTTTTGTCATGAATGGGGAGTTGTGCCAAGATTTTATCTTGTACTCACTCTCGGACTCTTTTCATAATTGTTGTGAATTTTTCGTATGAACAAGCTAGATATCAGCTTTGCTGATTTGTTTAACATGTTAAAAAATGTTGAGTCACTTTCCAACCAAGAAAGACCATGTCTTACTGGTAGGGGCCAAAGGTTCTTCTGAAAAGAAGATCAATTCTAAGAAAGTTAATAGAAAGGGCAAAAAAATGGATAATAAAAACAAAACTGATACAGATAGTAAAGGAGTTTGCTTCCCTGCAATACGCCAGTACACTAGAAAAGAAACTGCGAGAAGCATCTTGCAGAGCTAACCAGAAGAAGCTTAGTGAAGCTTCGATTACAAATATAATTTTTATTTATGAATGAAATAAATTTTTCTTTAAGTCAAAGTTTTACCTAGATATTGGATACCGACTTTGGTTATCATAAATATCACTACAAGAATTTTAGGCTACAACGACAAGCTATACCGATGGTCAGTGCAGAAACGTAGCTATAGGGTTATATACCGACGGTCCCGCCTCGACCCTAGCTAAAACAGCTGAAGAGCAGCCCGATAGCGAGGGTCACCGCTTGGCCGTAGGTATAGGGTATGTTTTTGAGTAATCTGTTCGGTGTAAAATCTATTTTCAGTCTACGTTCTCTCTCTCATCTCCCATTTTTCTCCATCTCCAAAATCTTGCCCTTTCTTTCTCGCCAAATTTCATCTTTCATTTTTTCATCTCTAGGTCTAAGATCTTGCTCTTTCTTTATCGCCAAATTTCTTCTTCCCTTTCTTCATCACCAAATTTCGTAGCCAAATCTTCCTCGCAAATCTCAGTCAAAGCTAGCATTGCTCATCTAGGGCACTGAAATCGCAAAGCTCCTCACGTCTAGGGCTCCACTGACAAACCCAGAAACTCAGACGGGAAGTAGAAGAAGACGTTTGCGGCAACGGTGGTGGGCACGACGGCAGATCGTTAAGGAATCACCCTTTAGTCTGTGAGTAATCTTTCTTAATAACTCATCTTTTTCTATAAGCAATAAATATTAATCCATTTTAAGCTTCAACTTCTATTGGGTTCGTAAAATTTTGTATTTTCATAACCATGTTCAGCTGATGCTTATAATTTCAATATGAATAACTAGATAGTAGAAGAACATACTGTATCCGCAAATTTGACATTTGGGGTTCGCTGGGTTGGAATTAAATGTTGTATCAGCTCGACCAAAGGGGTAGAACAAAATCTCATGCCTTAAGATTAGACAGTTAGATTTCCATTTGTTTCTGTAGATTTTGTAGTGTGTGTATATATATATATATATATATTTAAATTGTTGACCTTAGATGTGGACAGGGTAAGAGATTTGAGTTGCACTACTTTTTCCTTGGTGAGTTGCACTACTTTTTCCTTCGAGTTTTACATGGGTGTGGTCCTATATTCCCAGTGTTCTAAAAATCGGCCTAGACGGGGGCCTGGCGCCACGCCTAAGGCCTAATCAGGTGGGAAAAAGCGCTAGGCGGCGTCTAGGCGGACTAGGCGGCCTAGACGGGAAGGCGGGAAAAGGCGGCCCAGGCGGGGCCCTGGCGGGAAAGGCAGGGCCTAGGCGGATTTTCTTTTTTTTAATTACTACCAAAATTAGATTTTGATGTATTTATTTTTCTAATGATTTATCATATTCTTAATGCAGGTTGTAGCTTATCAAATCACAACAAGAAGTGAACAAGATCAAGTCAAAATGAATAACTTTATTATATTTATAATTTGTTGAACTTGTAACAACTTCAAATTATATAAATTATGATACATTTGTAATATTTAGTTTAATTCAATATAATTCTTAAATTTATGTTTAGTTTCTTAATTTTTAATATTCAATTGAATTCTTAAAATTTTAAATTTTATTATTTAATATCAATTGTGTTTATGAATAAAACTATTAAACTAATACGTTAAAGATATATAATTATATATATAAAGATAATACTTACTAACACTAATTCTATAATTTAATTATTTCAAGCAATGGATATATATATATATATATATATATATATATATATATATATATATATATATATATATATATATATTCTTAAATTTATGTTTAAGTTCTTAAGTTTTAATATTAAATTGAATTCTTAAAATTTAAATTTTATTATTTAATAACAATCATGTTTATGAATAAAAGTACAAAACTAATAGCCTAATATGTTAAAGATGTTTTAATATGTTAATATGTTTTAATATGTTAAATTTTTAAGAGAGAAGAAATAAGTATATAATTATATATAAAGATAATACTTACTAACACTAATTCTATAATTGAATTATTTCAAGCAATGGATATATATATATATATATATATATATATATATATATATATATATATATATATATATATTATATATATTCTTAAATTTATGTTTAAGTTCTTAAGTTTTAATATTAAATTGAATTCTTAAAATTTAAATTTTATTATTTAATAACAATCTTGTTTATGAATATAAGTACAAAACTAATAGCCTAATATGTTAAAGATATATTAACCATACTTAGCATATGATATTTGTTATTTCCTTTTTGTCCTCAATTTGAAGATTACACAAAAAATAATAATTTCATAATTAATAATATCAAATGTATCATTCAATAAACTTCACACTAATTTTTAAAAATAATATTTATTTAAGTAGTAACACTAATTCTTAAAATTAAATAACAATCTTATATTTTTATTTATCATTTTTCTTTAAGTCCTTAATTTTAAAAATTACACAAATAAAAGTATAAAACTAATTTTATAATTAATAATATCATTTATTTACATTTAAATAACATTACCTTAACATTTTTTAA
The DNA here is from genome assembly GCA_020205505.1 of Panax japonicus. Classification (NCBI taxonomy): domain Eukaryota; kingdom Viridiplantae; phylum Streptophyta; class Magnoliopsida; order Apiales; family Araliaceae; genus Panax; species Panax japonicus. The sequence goes on from CM035102.1 coordinate 23,539,771, forward strand.
GAAAAAAAATCAAAAATACTTGATGGCATATTTGATATTGCTCAACACATGGCATGAATTGATGACAATAAGTAAGAAATTAAAATGAGATATTTACTCAAAGTTACAATAAGTAAGAAATTAACAAAGTCTCATAGTCATCAGATCTCTTTCTTCCTTTCTCTAAAGCAAGAAGAAGACCATCAAAGAAGAAGAAGCGACAGTGTACTGCAGAGTCTCATACTCCACCTGTCAACGTGCAAATCATCAGATCATCAGCGTGCAGATCATCAGAGTCTCATACTCCATCACAGCGACAGCCCACTCCATCGCCGCCACATCCACTCCATCCCCGCCACACGACCACAGCGCCACCGCCACTTTGTGTCAAGTAAGAGTTCATCAACAAACTTGTGATATAAAATTTAAACTGAACAATCTCTAGAATTCTTGTGACACAGATGTCAAAGAATATAAAACAGAGAATATAAAATATAAAATAGAGAAAAAACTGGTGTGAAAGAATAAACTTGTGATTGTTGAAGGTGGTGATGATGAAGTTGAGGGTTGTACGGGCCTTACTTGGGAGACGATTGGTGAAGCATCCGGAGCGGATAGCGTGCTAGAGCCTAGGAGAAGTAGTAGAAATGTTGGAGTAAGAGAACTTCATGAAGAAGATTTTTTGTCTGATGATGACACAAAGGAAGAGGGAGATGAGGAGTATGAGTGTGAGTCCGATGGAGATATTATCTTGGAGGGATATGGAGAAGAAGAGTTAGAGATATAGAGGGATATGGGGATGAAGACTATTAGTTTGTATTTTTGATTATTTGTTTGTGTTTGAATTTTGAACAATTGTGTGTTTGTTTAAACTTTGAAATTGGCTATATGTATGTGTTTAACATTTAAACAAATGTCTTTATTATCTGTATTATTGATTGTTTTACTTTCTATTAATGTTTTGTTAGAATAATGTAAGATAAAATATTAAAATTGACTTACAAAAAAAAATCCCGCCTAGGCCCCCCAGGCGCTAGGGCCCCCCTGGATGCCCGCCTCCCGCCTAGCGCCTTTTAGAACCTTGTATATTCCTATATATCATCGGATATAATATGAGATCAAGGAAAGCTGTACAACCATGGTGAAGCAATGGAACAAGAAAAACTGGATAGCTCTATAAATTTTCCTGTTTATTTAAATAATTTTGACATCTCTCTGTGTATCTACATTTCATGTGTCCATTCATCAATATAGCGATGTGATATATTCTTTGATGTATGCCATATTTATTTGTAGCATATAATTTTTTGTATGTTTAAATATCGGCTCTTGGTTATTCGTTTTGTGTGTGTGCAAATCATATGTATTTAATACATTTTAGGAAGGAATCGAAATGCCTCATCAACATTTAACAACAAAATTTTAATTGAAGGTTCTGTAATGACTTCAAGACTCGTTGTTCGACAAAATAGAGGTATCAAATTTGGCCTGTTGGTTTATTTTACGTTCTGGGTTCTTTTTATATACTCTTTTTCTTGTCTTTCTATTATCGGGTTATTGATTTTTTTTAGATGATTCTAATCTTGGTTTTTGAGTCCTTTTGGATCTTCATCTATATGAATCATCCTTGGATTTTGTTTTACTTGTATTGATGCTTCATTTTTGATATCAAAAGAGAGTGGGTCGTTTAAATATTCCCTTCTTTGTGCACATTGTTATTTATATCCATCGAAAAATTTAATTTCTTGGTTATGATTTGTAAATTTATTAAATGGGTTATACTACATTGATACTTAATCTTTGATATGAAAAGATCGAAAGAGAGTTGTTTGAATTTTCCTTGTCTACTGATTTTGCATTATATCTGATTTATCGAAGAATTTCACTTCTTGGGTTTGATTATTGTATTCCATCTTTTATTCAATATGTAATCTTTAATTGATTTTTTAGGGAGGTTTCAAACTTGTCTGGTTATATTTTTATTCGGTTATGTTCTTAAATTGAAGTCATAAATCTCATTACTGTTTATCAAAATCGAATTGTTAATTCACAGCAGAGGCAGCCGCTGGAGGAGTTCAGCAGAAAGTCATGGCTGCTGAAGGGAGAAATCGCTGAGCACTTAGGTGATATTCAAAATCTTGTTACTGTTCGTGGGATCGATGGCAAGCCACTACCTCAAGTCTCTCGCCCTGTCACAAGGTCCCCTCTCTTTCTTTTTCTTCTCTCTTATATCTCCCCCATTAAAATCATACAATATTTAGTATGCGAATGATCTTTATTAATTTTCTGTTTCTGTTCTTTTTCAGGAGTTTCCTGTGCCCAATTACTAGCTAATGCACAGGCTGCAGCTACTAAAAACAAAAAGGTTTAAATTCTTTCTTAAACCCATTTTCTTGCATATGTTTATATAATTTATATGTCTTCAGTGTTCATATTAGAAAGAAATTTAATTTATTTTCATTATTGTTCCATCTGTTGAATGTTGTGCATCTTCTTGTTTAATTTTTAGAAACAAAGGGCTATTGTTGGGGATGGGGCCTTAGAAGGAAAAGCAGCAGGCAAAGAAGCTGTGGTACCTAAGGCAGTTCACCATAAGAAAGTCACGGTCAAGCCGAAGTCGGAAGCTGTTATTGAGATTAGTCTGGATACTGAAGATGTGAATAAGGTGGAGAAGCATTTGAACAGGAAAAAGGCCAATGAAGGGTCATCAAAGAAGAAAGGCCAGACTTTCACTTCAACTCTTACAGCTAGAAGCAAGGTGCATATTATTTTTATGTCCTTAAAAACTCTTAAATTATTATGCCAGGTTTTTTTCTTGTAGGTTTCTAATTTCAATCCCATATTACAGGCTGCTTGTGGATTGACTAAGAAACCAAAGGAGCAAATTGTTGACATTGATTCTGCAGATATCAATAATGAATTGGCAGTTGTTGAATATGTTAAGGATATGTACAAGTTTTATAAGCTTGTTGAGGTACATCATTTTGATATATACATATCTATCTTGATGACCCATTGAAAAAGAGTTTATAATATTTATATTGGGCTTTGTCAATATAAAGTTATTTATTACTTTTAAAAATGAAAATGTTATACAGTTGTTAACATGAAAATAAAAATGTTATATATTGGGATCGAATTGTTATATCTTAATGAAAATGTCTCACAGTTGTTAACATCAATTGTGATAGGATGATTTACACAAACACAAACACAAAAGTCAAGCTAAATTGCAGTATAAAATTATAAACAATCGCAAGTAGTCATCTCTATTGGAGCAGTTGTATACATCAAGAATGCCCCCATGTCAAATCATCATTCATATAGCTTTAACTATTCGCATATAGCAAGGACTTTTATATATGCTGCTTGATTTTTGTGATTATTTTATGGAGTTCAATATTTCTTGTTAGCTAATCTAGAAAAACTTGCACATGCTCTGTGTGCATATTACCTGGTGTGCACTGAGAATTTGCAGTTAGAGTAAGGTTACATTTAGGTTCTTATAGTTAGTGGACCACCGTCTACATAAATACTTGAGTGCAGTTACGTTGGGTATAAAACAGAGTGCATAAACAATGTGCACGTGCTCAAAGGAGATTCAAAGGGTCAGGTCATATACCATAATTGATACTATACCAAAGATCAGAATTGTGCCAAACATAGGAGTTCTCTTTCTAAAAAATGACAAGTAACTAATAATATAACAGAATAGATGATTTTCTGTAAAACCTTTATTAGATTTACTTGAATATGCTTGATGTTTCTTTGTTATTACCTTCCTGATTCTTCTGGCCCTATTATGGAGTTAAAAATTCTCTTCAAAATAGTTTAAATTTTTTCTGAAGACCCTGTTAGAAAAATACTACCTTCTACACCCTTGAATGTTTTATAGAGTGAATTTAAGGAAGTTATTATCTCTTTTGACATAATTGCTTATCAGATCGCTTCTTTTTTGTTTCTTTCAGTTGACGTGAAGAGGCAGGCCTAGAGACTTTATGAAGGCTGCAAAAGAGCTTCAACTCTATTTTATAGGTCTGCAACGTAAGGATCAGTCCAACCAAGGTAGAACTTCTCCAAAAGGTAATATAGGGATCAAATTGTGATTGTATTTTATGAATTTAGCAGTTTCAGATTTTTTTTCCTTGCACTGACCAGGTATGTTTCATTGGCCTTTTACATGATATCTTCATAGGATATTGTTGTGATGGAAGAAGAGTTGAAGAAAAAGACTGAACTTATCAAGAAGCAGGAAAGACTGATCCAAGGATGGAGGAAGGAATTACAGGACCAACTGGAAAAGCACAAAACCGAGTGGTATAATTAATGTAATCGATATCTTTTGTACTAATTGTAATGTTGTAATGTGAATGATTTTAAATGATGTATATAATATTTTTTTATATTTTATTTTATATTGTATTTGTGTTTATTGAATAAATTTGCATTATTAATAAATCTTTTTTAAATATAAAAAGGCTATAGCGATGATCATCGACCGTAGTTATAGTGTTTTATAAAGCACAGTACTATAGCGATGGTCGTCAAGCGTCTTTATAGATATCTAAACACGATTTTGTCATGAACTATAGCGACAGTCGGCGACCGTCGCTTTAGGTCAATTTTCTAGTAGTGTATAGATTTATGGAGGGACCAAGTAGAAGTAGAAAGCTAAACAACGGATAAGTAATCTTATATGTTGGAAATGAAGCAAAGGTGGTTGTATTATACATAGGAACTTAATAGTTTAACATTGTTTACGGGCAAGTCTATTAAGTCAATAAGTTGTTATTGTATTTCAGTTCTCGTTAAAATATTATTTTCATTTTGTTGTTGGACAATAAAATTTGTTGGTATTATATTTTAGAACAATTGTTGTTCTATATATAATAATAATGTTTTGTATAGAACTGGGAATATTACTTAATGTATTTTGTATACTTGACTTACGTGAAAATAATTTTGCATATTGAACAAATTAGTATAAGAAAAAGAGATGCTCATTCAAAGAGTTGAAATGTGTGTATTTGCTAAAATACAAGTGTGAATTATTTAAAAGGTTCAAAGAACTCAGAAGTGAAACAAATTAGCAAAGTATTAGGATTCTTTGATCAGATCAAGGAAGGAATACTTGTGCAATGAGTTTCTACATCATCTCAAATGGTTTTCTCACAATGGACGCCTCCTGATACACAATAATTGATTAATGTATCTGAAAGGAAAAATCGAATCTTGTTGGACATGGTGCAGTCCATAATAATTTTATCGACATTCCAGTCTCCTTCTGGGATAATGTCCTAGAATGGTTGCATATCTACGAAAAAGATAACTTCAAAATTCGGCCACAAGACTCCACAAAAGTTATGAATAGGAAGGATTCCTAATTTTAAGTAAGTTAAGATAAGGGGTTATCCAGCTTATGTGAAAAGGTTTCAAAGGATAAGCTTGGGACAAGATTTGACAAGTACAAATGTGTGGGACATCCTAAAGTAAGTTTAGGGTATATGTTCTATAATCCTACTTAGCAAAAGGTGTTTGTTGCGAAACATGCTGCCTTCTAAGATAAAGATGTTTATCATTGAAGGGGCTAGTGGGAGGATAATACATCTTGAAGAGTTCAAGAACCACAAAACACTATAAGTCAAATAATAGGAACTTGTAGATACACCTATTATACCACAACTGAATCGTAAATCTAGAATAATACCGAAGATACCTATGAGTTATGGATTCATCATAGATGATGATGATGAGGTCCACATTATAGAAGATGATGATCCAGTTATATACGATGAGGTAAGAGTTGTAGACACTCAGAGAAATGGATTGAAACAAGCTTCTCAAATATGGAATATTCGTTTTGATGAGACAATAAAAAGAGTTTGATTTTATCAAAAACAAGAATGAACTTAGTGTGTAAAAAAGGGTCAATGGGAGCGTCGTGACATTTCTAGTATTATATGTTGATATATACGGATAAGGAATGACATACTAATGCTACAATCAGTAAAGATAAAGTTGTCTAAAATAATTCCTCCATGAATGATTTAGGAAGAGTATCGTAATTTGGGATAAAATCTATATAGATAGATTTAATAGGATGCTCGGCTTAACCCAAGAAATGTATATTCATTTGATGCTATAGTCGTTTAGTATGACAAACTCTATAGGAAGTCTCATGTTGATGATGTGACAACCCGATATTTTCTATATAAATAAATCATAAATTTTGCGTATAATTTTTTTTTATTTATTAAAATAAATATGAATGATATGTGTCAAGGTAATGTGTAATTATAATTATATGTGTGATAAATAAAATGTATTTATTACATTAAGTATTGCAAATAAATTTATTTTAGAATTATTGACTATTATCAATTATATTTTTATACTAATTAATTCCTTATTGGAAATGTTTTATTAATTATTTCTTTAAAGAAAATATAATCTTATATTATTTAAATAATATAGGAAATGATTTTAGAATAATTATCTATTTTAAAGGTAAGAATGCGTGAAAGGAATTATGTATGTATCTATGTGATGAATATAAAATATATTTATTACATGAATGGTTATGAATAATTTTATTTTAGAATTATTGCTCATTATAAATTATATTCTAATAATAATTAGTTTTATAGTAAAAATGTTTTTAATGTGTATTTTCCATGAAAATATGATAATTATATTATATATGATATGAATATAGAATTTTTATAATACTTATTCTATTATATGAATTTTGTTCAAGATATTAAGTAAATTATTTCTACTTAATTATAAGGTTAATTATGGCAGATAAATCAGATATGGAATCGAAACCCTAATTCTGGGTTTTGATCAAGAAATGAAATAATAATATTATATTATTATTTATCAGTGTTATATATGTGTGTGGTTATGTATGTAATGTTAATGTGTGGAACAGTTTTAATATATTTCTATCAAACCCTAATTATGGGTCTGAATTAAGGAATGATAATAATATTATAATATTTTGATTTTTCAGTGCTATAAATATGTACTGTATGTTTGTGGATTGACAATGGTTGGTCAATTATGGTGTAAAATGCCAAAACCCTAGTTTAAGCTGTTAAACCCTAAGTTAAAGCCGAATGTCAGCTTAAAACTGTTATGTAATCATGTTAATGTGATTTATGATCGGTGTTTATGTATTAACCCTAATTAGGGAGAATCGTAATTATTCAAAACCCTTATTATTATTATTATTCTATATTATAATCCTTAATTATAATTTTGGAACCCTAATTGAATTGAAACTCTAAAGCGAAAGTCATTCACGACTTTGAGAATTTGTAATCACAATAATGTGATTAACGACTGGTGATATAGGATTAAAACCCTAATTTCTTAAATTAGAAGCCCTAAATAATAATTAGCTAATTGCTAAATGAAAAATCCTAATTTAAAACTCAGGTTGAGTTCGACACTGTTCTATAATTGTGTTATATGGTGCATGCATGTTATGTATTATATAATTTTTATATTGATTAGGTAAACCCTAATTAATAATTTAGAAATACTAATTTCTAAGAAACCCTAATATTTATTTTATAAACCCTAATTTAATTAAATTGTAAACCCCAATTGTTGATTTGGAAAGCTTAATACTAATTAGTGTATCTCAAAACCTAATTAGTAAGGTGTTAAGTAATTAGAAACCTAATTAATTAAGAAACCCTAATTTTGTATTTTAGAAACTAAAATTTTATTATTTTATTATTTATTTATTTTAAACCCTAAATTAGAAATTATAAAAATTATTTTTTTAAACCCTAAAATGGTCCAAACCCTAAACCCTAACCCAAACCCTAAACCCTAAGGGTTTGCCAAGATTATAATTTTACCATTAAAATGAAAAACCAAATGACAAAAATGCCCCTCTTACATAATTGAGGCTAAAATGTAGGGTTTGACAATAGGCTAAGTTGTTGAACAACTTTAACCACTCCATGTGACCAAAGCCAGCACATTTCAGCCACCTAGCATCCTCATTCATTGCATCTAGCATGTCTATATAAGAAATTAGAGAGAGAAAATTTCATTTTTGTTCACTAAAATTTCACAACACTCAACCAACTCTCATTCTCTCTCAAACCTCCGAAATTTCCAAACAATTCAGTCCTAAATCAAAGCCCCACGTTTACCAAAAACAGATCAAGAAGTCAGAATAAAGAATTGGATCGAAAAGGTATAAACCCTAGCCCAAAAATCTGTCCAATTTTCTGTTGTTAGATTTTATGTTTGATGTGATAAACATGTTGATTATGGTGTCAATGGATGATCTGGGTTGCTAGATGTTAGATCCATAACATCTAGAGGCTCGGATTTGATGATTTTGCAAATCTGGAAAAATTATGTTTTGTGGTCTGACAACGAATGTCAGTGGCCTCAGATCCTTGGTGGTTTATGATTTATGTTGTTTTTAAGTTGTTACGTGTAGCCTGTATTGTGTTCTGTAATCTGAAAGTGGCCTCAAGGTCATTTGATGTCTAAAATAGAAGTTATTTACGGTCAAAGTAGTTGACCAGCCATGACCGGGCGTTTCTGGGTAACCCAGAAACAGCCAAGAACCGGTTTGACAAGATTTTTATCCGGCTAGATCGTTCAGTGTATTTATGTTTTGTTGTTTGTGTTGAATCTAAATTATAGTATGTTAGTTCAACTCATGATATGTGCTTTTAGAACCTATAAATAATTCTTGTACTAGTTTTGGAAGTTGGTCAAAGGAGGTCAGACGATCATGAAATCAGTTTTCTGGGCATAAAACTGATGAACAAGATCTCTGACAGACTTTGACCGGATCGAATATGCTTTATTTATTGTTGATATGTTGATGTTTTGTAATGGAATTATAGTATCACATGTTGTCTACAAGCTGGAACTTTTAGATCATAAAACTATCACCTAGATCACATTTTGTGGAAGCCCAAAACTGGCCAGTCGAACTATTCTTCATTTCTGGGTAACCCAGAAAATGAAGAACAACTCTGACAGCATGTTTGAAGGCACAGATCTCGTTGATTATATGTTGTATGAACTTGTTTGTTGTTGGATCTTGTAGTCGTGCATTAGTACTACAATATCTGACTAATAACATGCCCAGTAACATCAGGATCTGACGGAAAATCTTGGTCAAATTCGGTACCTTGCAAACTGCTATGAATGTTCTTGAAGGCTCAAGAACACCTATAGCGACGGTTCTGTCGCTATAGGGGCTTTCAGCGACGGTTTCTATTATTTATTTCTGAAAATTAATTAATAAATAGAAAAAAAAGTTTTTAATTATTAAAAATACAAAATAAATTATTCAAAATTATTTTAAATACTGAAAATTAGTTTTTAATTATTTTAAATATATTTCGTAAATATTTAATATTTTTGGGATATTAAAAGTATTTAATTTATTTAATTATAATATTAAATAAATTATTTAAAAATGATTTTAATATTTGAAAAATCATTTAAAATTATACTATGGAATAAGAAAATAATTTAAGTTATTTTTTGATAACTTTTAATATTATGTGATAATTTTCATTAATAAATTAATATTAATGATAATTAAGTTATTTATTAAATGAATTAAATAATTAAATTAAAAATGATTTTATTATTTTAAAAATCATTTTAAATAATAATAATGTATTTAAGAATATTAAAAGTTATAAAATATAACTTTTAATATTTAAAGCTAAATTTCATTAATTAATTATTATTAATGATATTAAAGTTATTTAATAATTATATTAAATAATTTAGTTTAAAAATAATATTAATATTATAATAATCATTTTAAATGAAAATAAAGTGTTTAAAGATATTTTAAGTTATAAAATATAAATTTTAATATTTAAAGAATAATTTCATTAATAATTTAATATTAATGATATTTATTTAATGATCAATGATATTAAGTTTTTTTAATAATTATATTAAATAAATAGTTTAAAATGGTTTTATTTATTTAAAAATCATTTAAAAAGGATATAAATGAATTAAAAATATTTTAAGTGATAATTAATGACTTTTAATATTTGGTTAAATAGTTCATTAATATTTAAATATTAATGGTAATTATTTAATAATGTTTTTAAATATTTTAAAAATCATTTAAGGGTTATATAAGTACTTTACAAATATTTTAAGTTATTATAAATAACTTTAATATTTTGGCAATGGTTTCATTAATAATTTAATATTGAATAAATGTTAATGATAATAGAATTGTGTACTATTTAAATCATTTAATAATGATTCTTATATTTCAAAGATTATGATAAATGGTAATGATGATTTTATAATTATTATAAGGTCATGAAAAATGATACTGACTGTTATTTAATTAGTCTAAATGGATATTGAACAACTGTTTAGAGTCTTAGACTCGATAATTACCCGATAAAGATGTCGGTAGACCGACATGGTTCAGAAATTGATCTGGACTTAGAAATTTAGTTAGTTAATTATTTTATTTGTGATTCAATGGTGGATAAAGTTGTGTGACAATGTGATTAAGAATGAGTGGTGTTTGTTTGTGATAACATGATTGTTGAACATGTATGACAATGTGATTATGTTATGTGCTGACTGCAATAAGCAGTACTATGTGTTATGATATGTGATTCTAATCGATAGAATGATCTTATTAATGATAGGTTTCGGTATAACAGATAGATCTAAGTTGCGTAATTGTAAGCAGCGCATCAGGCAAGTATCCTACCTTTGCATTTTCTTTATGCATTGGACAAGTGTAAGAATGTTTCAAAGTTATATTATTACTGTACAGATTGTTAAGCCTATATTATATACGCCCATTGATTATTAACATGTTAGTATATGATAATTCAGTTATATATATTCTGTTCGTTAATTTCTATAAATGATTATACAAGTGTCCCCACTTGGATAATTATTGTATTTAATCACATGTTGATACACCTTTGATATACATATATGTTGAATTATATAAGACCTTTGTTATGAAAACCCTGACAAATATGAACATCCCTCACCAGGGAAAACTTTTATGCGCCTAAGGCGGACCAAGTAAATGGTAACACCATTTTTGTAATGTAGTATTGATCAATACAGGGCCCATGGACTGTACACCCTCAGGCCCATAAGCAATGACCGGTTTACAGATGAATTTCTGTTTAAACCCTTTCGAAAATGAAAACAATGTTCATAATATGTCATAGAAACCTATGTATATACAATACGCAGTTTCAAAAATTTGAAAGAAGGTTGTTATGTTATTGTTATTGGTACAGATTACTTCACAACTATTGACTGGTTGTAGAAGAATATTATAAAGAAAACTATTTAAATTCTTTCAGCTTATACATATATATATAATACTTGCTGGGCACTCAAATGCTCACCCTTGCTTTATTTAAATGTTTTCAGCTAAGTGTGAAGGACCGAAAAGCTCATGCCAGATCTAGTAAAAAGGAAAGCAAACACAATTTGTTTATTTGTATCATTTGTAATAGTTAGACTGTACTAAGTTATGATATGTATTTTATATCATGTAAAGAATGTAGTAAAGGTTGCGTACTTGGGATTAGACTCTGATAACTGTAAGTTAATTTTAAAATTTATATTATTGTTATTATTAATAGTATTATTCCGCTCATAGAAATGATATCGTGAAGTACCGAATTCGGGTTTCAAGTATCCGGGTTCGGGGACTTTACAGGTTGGTATCAGAGCTATAAGGTTAGAAACTTTAGGTGGGTTAGACCTTAGGCTATAACCTTAGGACAGAGGGAAACGTTCAAAATACAAATAACTCATATAGAGTTTAAAGATAGATGAATTGAATAAATTCATCGTCAAACAAAATAAAAGATAACTTATAAAACAATTATGTGCTGTGTGTATTTATTATTTGTTTGTCATGATAATTTTTGTGTGTAGGTATTAAAAAGGAACAGAATTAGGATACTCTTAAGGTCGTAAAGAATAAGTCAACTTCCATGACTGAGCCAATATCAAAGCTAATAGCTGCAATAGAGGCTCACATTGAAAGCTACCTCAAAGAGGTGGTTATTTTGGAAAGTATAGTACGGGATCAAGAAACGTTAAGTATAACTGATAGGTAAAGTATAGCTAAAGGATTATAAGTGGTCAATGTCGAGTTCTTAAACTCGTATGTTTGTGATGAGTTCTTAAACTCATAAGGTGTTGAAAGTTGTGCCAAATTAGGTATAGTTTTACGTGGTATATATGATAGGTATATTGGTGTAATGTAATGTTTTGTATAAATTATGGCAGCGATTTCCGACTTTCGAGTCACAAAGGGATAGCGAATGTTTAAAGCACAATGTGTTAAGGCATGTCAAGTGTTATGAATACGGGTCTATGATGGATTAATGGGATAAATTGGTATAAAGATAGTAAATATTAATTTGGTCGCTGGTTATTTGAGTAGACCGAGTTTTCAAAATCTAATATTTTGAGTACATGATTATTTGAATAAAAAGTTTTGCGTTATATGTCGAACGGATACGATAAGGCTTAGAATGTAAGAATAATTTATGAAAATGCTGTCAAAACGAAAATGAAACCAAAGGATAGAAGGACCTGTGAACAAAGCTTGAGGACAACCAGACCCGACACCAAATTTTTATGAATACGGACGATCAAGCCATGCAGAACGAAATACCAGTCGTGGGAAACCAACTAGACAATCGATCGACAAACTTCAAAGACTTCAAGACAACCGGATCGCCAGGAATGTAGAAGATCAACCGACCCTGTTAAAGCGTATGTGATAGCTAGGATAACGGTGGGGCAAAAGACAACTTTTGTCACCTATATGATAAAAGAAGATAATTCGATAATACCGGAAATAAGCCGGGAATGTGATTAAAAGAAAAAGCTTGTGTTCGAATCAATGAAGCATAAGGTGAAAGACTGTCCAAGAAAGGAAATAGAAACAAGGAATGCGAATACGGAACAAGGCAGCATGACATTGGCGACAACGGGATCAACTTCAACAAACAAACCAACGAAATCAACCGCAAGCGTCTTCAGCGTGATTGTTCGAGATTCGGTAGCAGCCGGGGATGCAACTCCAAGTATTAATCTAACCAATTTTTATTTTCATATTATTTTCTTATATATAGTAAATTATTTTTATAAATTATTTTGAAGGAGGAATTTGAGTTCTCTTAGAAATCAAATTTATGTTTAAAAGTATAGATAAGCTTTTTGCTGAAAAGTTAAAGATCGAATCGATCAACCATGATCGAGATCTACTTAGAATGATTGTGTATGCTATGTACCCTGGTATGTATAGGTTTTAAAGTGGTGATTCCGGGGACGGAATCTTTATAAGGAAGGGTGAATGTGACAACCCGATATTTTCTATATAAATAAATCATAAATTTTGCGTATAAATTTTTTTTATTTATTAAAATAAATATGAATGATATGTGTCAAGGTAATGTGTAATTATAACTATATGTGTGATAAATAAAATGTATTTATTACATTAAGTATTGTAAATAAATTTATTTTAGAATTATTGACTATTATCAATTATATTTTTATACTAATTAATTCCTTATTGGAAATGTTTTATTAATTATTTTTTTTAAAGAAAATATAATCTTATATTATTTAAATAATATAGAAAATGATTTTAGAATAATTATCTATTTTAAAGGTAAGAATGCGTGAAAGGAATTATGTATGTATCTATGTGATGAATATAAAATATATTTATTATATGAATGGTTATGAATAATTTTATTTTAGAATTATTGCTCATTATAAATTATATTCTAATAATAATTAGTTTTATAGTAAAAATGTTTTTAATGTGTATTTTCCATGAAAATATGATAATTATATTATATATGATATGAATATAGAATTTTTATAATACTTATTCTATTATATGAATTTTGTTCAAGATATTAAGTAAATTATTTCTACTTAATTATAAGGTTAATTATGGCAGATAAATCAGATATGGAATCGAAACCCTAATTCTGGGTTTTGATCAAGGAATTGAAATAATAATATAATATTATTATTTATCAGTGTTATATATATGTGTGGTTATGTATGTAATGTTAATGTGTGGAACAGTTTTAATATATTTCTATCAAACCCTAATTATGGGTATGAATTAAGGAATGATAATAATATTATAATATTATAATATTTTGATTTTTCAGTGCTATAAATATGTACTGTATGTTTGTGGACTGACAATGGTTGGTCAATTATGGTGTAAAATGTCAAAATCCTAGTTTAAGCTGTTAAACCCTAAGTTAAAGCCGAATGTTGGCTTAAAACTGTTATGTAATCATGTTAATGTGATTTATGATCGGTGTTTATGTATTAATCCTAATTAGGGAGAATCGTAATTATTCAAAACCCTTATTATTATTATTATTCTATATTATAATCCTTAATTATAATTTTGGAACCCTAATTGAATTGAAACTCTAAAGCGAAAGTCATTCATGACTTTGAGAATTTGTAATCACAATAATGTGATTAATGACTGGTGATATAGAATTAAAACCCTAATTTCTTAAATTAGAAGCCCTAAATAATAATTAGCTAATTGCTAAATGAAAAATCCTAATTTAAAACTCAGGTTGAGTTCGACACTGTTCTATAATTGTGTTATATGGTGCATGCATGTTATGTATTATATAATTTTTATATTGATTAGGTAAACCCTAATTAATAATTTAGAAATACTAATTTCTAAGAAACCCTAATATTTATTTTATAAACCCTAATTTAATTAAATTGTAAACCCTAATTGTTGATTTGGAAAGCTTAATACTAATTAGTGTATCTTAAACCTAATTAGTAAGGTGTTAAGTAATTAGAAACCTAATTAATTAAGAAACCCTAATTTTGTATTTTAGAAACTAAAATTTTATTATTTTATTATTTATTTATTTTAAACCCTAAATTGGAAATTATAAAAATTATTTTTTAAACCCTAAAATGGTCCAAACCCTAAACCCATACCCAAACCCTAAACCCTAAGGGTTTGCCAAGATTATAATTTTACTATTAAAATGAAAAACCAAATGACAAAAATGCCCCTCTTACATAATTGAGGTTAAAATGTAGGGTTTGACAATAGGCTAAGTTGTTGAACAACTTTAACCACTCCATGTGACCAAAGCCAGCACATTTCAGCCACCTAGCATCCTCATTCATTGCATCTAGCATGTCTATATAAGAGATTAGAGAGAGAAAATTTCATTTTTGTTCACTAAAATTTCACAACACTCAACCAACTCTCATTCTCTCCCAAACCTCCGAAATTTCCAAGCATTTCAGTCCTAAATCAAAGCCCCACGTTTACCAAAAACAGATCAAGAAGTCAGAATAAAGAATTGGATCGAAAAGGTATAAACCCTAGCCCAAAAATCTGTCCAATTTTCTGTTGTTAGATTTTATGTTTGATGGGTTAAACATGTTGATTATGGTGTCAATAGATGATCTAGGGTTGCTAGATGTTAGATCCATAACATCTAGATGCTCGGATTTGATGATTTTGCAAATCTGGAAAAATTATGTTTTGTGGTCTGACAACGAATGTCAGTGGCCTCAGATCCTTGGTGGTTTATGATTTATGTTGTTTTTAAGTTGTTACGTGTAGCCTGTATTGTGTTATGTAATATGAAAGTGGCCTCAAGGTCATTTGATGTCTAAAATAGAAGTTATTTACGGTCAAAAGTAGTTGACCGGCCCTGACCGGGCGTTTCTGGGTAACCCAGAAACAGCCAAGAACCGGTCTGACAAGATTTTTATCCGGCTAAATCGTTCAGTGTATTTATGTTTTGTTGTTTGTGTTGAATCTAAATTATAGTATGTTAGTTCAACTCATGATATGTGCTTTTAGAACCTATAAATAATTCTTGTACTGGTTTTGGAAGTTGGTCAAAGGAGGTCAGACGATCATGAACTCAGTTTTCTGGGTAACCCAGAAAAAGTTTTCTGGGTAACCCAGAAAACTGATGAACAAGATCTCTGACAGACTTTGACCGGATCGAATATGCTTTATTTATTGTTGATATGTTGATGTTTTGTAATGGAATTATAGTATCACATGTTGTCTACAAGCTGGAACTTTTAGATCATAAAACTATCACCTAGATCACAAGTTGTGGAAGCCCAAAACTGGCCAGTCGAACTGTTCTTCATTTCTGGGTAACCCAGAAAATGAAGAACAGCTCTGACAGCATGTTTGAAGGCACAGATCTCGTTGATTATATGTTGTATGAACTTGTTTGTTGTTGGATCTTGTAGCCGTGCATTAGTACTACAATATCTGACTAATAACATGCCCAGTAACATCAGGATCTGACCGAAAATCTTTGTCAAACTCGGTATCTTGCAAACTGCTATGAATATTCTTGAAGGCTCAAGAACACCTATAGCGACGGTTCTGTCGCTATAGGGGCTTTCAGCGACGGTTTCTATTATTTATTTCTGAAAATTAATTAATAAATATAAAAAAATAGTTTTTAATTATTAAAAATACAAAATAAAATATTAAAATTATTTTAAATTCTAAAAATTAGTTTTTAATTATTTTAAATATATTTCATAAATATTTAATATTTTTGGGATATTAAAAGTATTTAATTTACTTAATTATAATATTAAATAAATTATTTAAAAATGATTTTAATATTTGAAAAATCATTTAAAATTATATTATGGAATAAGAAAATAATTTAAGTTATTTTTGATAACTTTTAATATTATGTGATAATTTTCATTAATAAATTAATATTAATAATAATTAAGTTATTTATTAAATGAATTAAATAATTAAATTAAAAATGATTTTATTATTTTAAATAATAATAATGTATTTAAGAATATTTGAAGTTATAAAATATAACTTTTAATATTTAATGGTAAATTTCATTAATTAATTATTATTAATGATATTAAAGTTATTTAATAATTATATTAAATAATTTAGTTTAAAAATAATTTTAATATTATAATAATCATTTTAAATGAAAATAAAGTGTTTAAAAATATTTAAAGTTATAAAATATAACTTTTAATATTTAAAGAATAATTTCATTAATAATTTAATATTAATGATATTTATTTAATGATCAATGATATTAAGTTTTTTTAATAATTATATTAAATAAATAGTTTAAAAATAATTTTATTTATTTAAAAATCATTTAAAAAGGATATAAATGAATTAAAAATATTTTAAGTGATAATTAATGACTTTTAATATTTGGTTAAATAGTTCAATAATATTTAAATATTAATGGTAATTATTTAATAATGATTTTAAATATTTTAAAAATCATTTAAGGGTTATATAAGTACTTTACAAATATTTCAAAGATTATGATAAATGGTAATGATGATTTTATAATTATTATAAGGTCATGAAAAATGATATGACTGTTATTTAATTAGTTTAAATGGATATTGAACAACTGTTTAGAGTCTTAGACTCGATAATTACCCGATAAAGATGTCGGTAGACCGACATGGTTCAGAAATTGATCTGGACTTAAAAAATTAGTTAGTTAATTATTTTATTTGTGGTTCAAAGGAGGATAAAGTTGTGTGATAATGTGATTAAGAATGAGTGGATGTTTGTTTGTGATAACATGATTGTTGAACATGTATGACAATGTGATTATGTTATGTGCTGACTGCAATAAGCAGTACTATGTGTTATGATATGTGATTCTAATCGATAGAATGATCTTATTAATGATAGGTTTCGGTATAACAGATAGATCTAAGTTGCGTAATTGTAAGTAGCGCATCAGGCAAGTATCCAACCTTTGCATTTTCTTTATGCATTGGACAAGTGTAAGAATGTTTCAAAGTTATATTATTACTGTACAGATCGTTAAGCCTATATTATATACGCCTATTGATTATCAACATGTTAGTATATGATAATTCAGTTATATATATTCTGTTCGTTAATTTCTATAAATGATTATACAAGTGTCCCCACTTGGATAATTATTGTATTTAATCACATGTTGATACACCTTTGATATACATATATGTTGAATTATATAAGACCTTTGTTATGAAAACCCTGACAAATATGAACATCCCTTACCAGGGAAAACTTTTATGTGCCTAAGGCGGACCAAGTAAATGGTAACACCATTTTTGTAATGTAGTATTGATCAATACAGGGCCCATGGACTGTACACCCTCAGGCCCGTAAGCAATGGCCGGTTTACAGATGAATTTCTGTTTAAACCCTTTCAAAAATGAAAACAATGCTCATAATATGTCATAGAAACCCATGTATATACAATACGTAGTTTCAAAAATTTGAAAGAAGGTTGTTATGTTATTGTTATTGGTACAGATTACTTCACAACTATTGACTTGTTGTAGAAGAATATTATAAAGAAAACATTTAAATTCTTTCAGCTTATACATATATATATAATACTTGCTGGGCACTCAAATGCTCTCCCTTGCTTTATTTAAATGTTTTCAGCTAAGTGTGAAGGACCGAAAAGCTCATGCCAGATCTAGTAAAAAGGAAAACAAACACAATTTGTTTATTTGTATCATTTGTAATAGTTAGACTGTACTAAGTTATGATATGTATTTTATATCATGTAAAGAATGTAGTAAAGGTTGCGTACTTGGGATTAGACTCTGATAACTGTAAGTTAAGTTTAAAATTTATATTATTGTTATTATTAATAGTATTATTCTGCTCATAGAAATGGTATCGTGAAGTACCGAATTCGAGTTTCAAGTATCCGGGTTCGGGGACTTTACAGGTTGGTATCAGAGCTATAAGGTTAGAAACTTTAGGTGGGTTAGACCTTAGGCTATAACCTTAGGACAGAGGGAAACGTTGAAAATACAAATAACTCATATAGAGTTTAAAGATAGATGAATTGAATAAATTCATCGTCAAACAAAATAAAAGATAACTTATAAAATAATTATGTCCTGTGTGTATTTATTATTTGTTTGTCATGATATTTTTTGTGTGTAGGTGTTAGAAAGGAACAGAATTAGGATACTCTTAAGTCGTAAAGAATAAGTCAACTTCCATGACTGAGCCAATATCAAAGCTAATAGCTGCAATAGAGGCTCACATTGAAAGCTACCTCAAAGAGGTGGTTATTTTGGAAAGTATAGTACGGGATCAAGAAACGTTAAGTATAACTGATAGGTAAAGTATAGCTAAAGGATTATAAGTGGTCAATGTCGAGTTCTTAAACTCGTATATTTGTGATGAGTTCTTAAACTCATAAGGTGTTGAAAGTTGTGCCAAATTAGGTATAGTTTTAGGTGGTATATATGATAGGTATATTGGTGTAATGTAATGTTTTGTATAAATTATGGCAGCGATTTCCGACTTTCGAGTCACAAAGGGATAGCGAATGTTTAAAGCACAATGTGTTAAGGCATGTCAAGTGTTATGAATACGGGTCTATGATGGATTAATGGGATAAATTGGTATAAAGATAGTAAATATTAATTTGGTCGCTGGTTATTTGAGTAGACCGAGTTTTCAAAATCTAATATTTTGAGTACATGATTATTTGAATAGAAAGTTTTGCGTTATATGTCGAACGGATACGATAAGGCTTAGAATGTAGGAATAATTTATGAAAATGCCATCAAAATGAAAATGAAACCAAAGGATAGAAGGACCTGTGAACAAAGCTGGAGGACAACCAGACCCGACACCAAATTTTTGCGAATGCGGACGATCAAGCCATGCAGAACGAAATACCAGTCGCGGGAAACCAACTAGACAATCGATCGACAAACTTCAAAGACTTCAAGACAACCGGATCGCCAGGATGTAGAAGATCAACCGACCCTGTTAAAGCGTATGTGATAGCTAGGATAACGGTGGGGCAAAAGACAACTTTTGTCACCTATATGATAAAAGAAGATAATTTCGATAATACCGAAAATAAGCCGGGAATGTGATTAAAAGGAAAAGTTTGTGTGTGGAAAGTAAGGACATGAGAGATATATATCTTTCCTAAATGTCCCAATCCAAGAATGTATAGTGAATGTGTTGTGTGCGAATCAATGAAGCATAAGGTGAAAGACTGTCCATGAAAGGAAATAGAAACAAGGAATGCGAATACGGAACAAGGCATCAGGACATTGGCGACAACGGGATCAACTTTAACAAACAAACCAACGAAATCAACCGCAAGCGTCTTCAGCGTGATTGTTCGGGATTCGGTAGCAGCCGGGGATGCAACTCCAGGTATTAATCTAACCAATTTTTATTTTCATATTATTTTCTTATATATAGTAAATTATTTTTATAAATTATTTTGAAGGAGAAATTTGAGTTCTCTTAGAAATCAAATTTCTGTTTAAAAGTATAGATAAGCTTTTTGCTGAATAGTTAAAGATCGAATCGATCAACCATGATCGAGATCTACTTGGAATGGTTGTGTATGCTATGTACCCTGGTATGTATAGGTTTTAAAGTGGTGATTCCGGGGACGGAATCTTTATAAGGAAGGGTGAATGTGACAACCCGATATTTTCTATATAAATAAATCATAAATTTTGCGTATAATTTTTTTTTATTTATTAAAATAAATATGAATGATATTTGTCAAGGTAATGTGTAATTATAATTATATGTGTGATAAATAAAATGTATTTATTACATTAAGTATTGCAAATAAATTTATTTTAGAATTATTGACTATTATCAATTATATTTTTATACTAATTAATTCCTTATTGGAAATGTTTTATTAATTATTTTTTTAAAGAAAATATAATCTTATATTATTTAAATAATATAGGAAATGATTTTAGAATAATTATCTATTTTAAAGGTAAGAATGCGTGAAAGGAATTATGTATGTATCTATGTGATGAATATAAAATATATTTATTACATGAATGGTTATGAATAATTTTATTTTAGAATTATTGCTCATTATAAATTATATTCTAATAATAATTAGTTTTATAGTAAAAATATTTTTAATGTGTATTTTCCATGAAAATATGATAATTATATTATATATGATATGAATATAGAATTTTTATAATACTTATTCTATTATATGAATTTTGTTCAAGATATTAAGTAAATTATTTCTACTTAATTATAAGGTTAATTATGGCAGATAAATCAGATATGGAATCGAAACCCTAATTCTGGGTTTTGATCAAGGAATGGAAATAATAATATTATATTATTATTTATCAGTGTTATATATGTGTGTGGTAATGTATGTAATGTTAATATGTGGAACAGTTTTAATATATTTCTATCAAACCCTAATTATGGGTCTAAATTAAGGAATGATAATAATATTATAATATTATAATATTTTGATTTTTCAGTGCTATAAATATGTACTGTATGTTTGTGGACTGACAATGGTTGGTCAATTATGGTGTAAAATGACAAAACCCTAGTTTAAGCTGTTAAACCCTAAGTTAAAGCCGAATGTCGGCTTAAAACTGTTATGTAATCATGCTAATGTGATTTATGATCGGTGTTTATGTATTAAACCTAATTAGGGAGAATCGTAATTATTCAAAACCCTTATTATTATTATTATTCTATATTATAATCCTTAATTATAATTTTGGAACCTTAATTGAATTGGAACTCTAAAGCGAAAGTCATTCACGACTTTGAGAATTTGTAATCACAATAATGTGATTAACGACCGGTGATATAGAATTAAAACCCTAATTTCTTAAATTAGAAGCCCTAAATAATAATTAGCTAATTGCTAAATGAAAAATCCTAATTTAAAACTCAGGTTGAGTTCGACACTGTTCTATAATTGTGTTATATGGTGCATGCATGTTATGTATTATATAATTTTTATATTGATTAGGTAAACCCTAATTAATAATTTAGAAATACTAATTTCTAAGAAACCCTAATATTTAATTTATAAACCCTAATTTAATTAAATTGTAAACCCTAATTGTTGATTTGGAAAGCTTAATACTAATTAGTGTATCTTAAACCTAATTAGTAAGGTGTTAAGTAATTAGAAACCTAATTAATTAAGAAACCATAATTTTGTATTTTAGAAACTAAAATTTTATTATTTTATTATTTATTTATTTTAAACCCTAAATTAGAAATTATAAAAATTATTTTTTTAACCCTAAAATGGTCCAAACCCTAAACCCTATCCCAAACCCTAAACCCTAAGGGTTTGCCAAGATTATAATTTTACCATTAAAAAGAAAAACCTAATGACAAAAATGCCCCTCTTATATAATTGAGGTTAAAATGTAGGGTTTGACAATAGGCTAAGTTGTTGAACAAATTTAACCACTCCATGTGACCAAAGCCAGCACATTTCAGCCACCTAGCATCCTCATTCATTGCATCTAGCATGTCTATATAAGAGATTAGAGAGAGAAAATTTCATTTTTGTTAACTAAAATTTCACAACACTCAACCAACTCTCATTCTCTCTCAAACCTCCGAAATTTCCAAGCATTTCAGTCCTAAATCAAAGCCCCACGTTTACCAAAAACAGATCAAGAAGTCAGAATAAAAAATTGGATCGAAAAGGTATAAACCCTAGCCCAAAAATCTGTCCAATTTTCTGTTGTTAGATTTTATGTTTGATGGGTTAAACATGTTGATTATGGTGTCAATAGATGATCTGGGTTGCTAGATGTTAGATCCATAACATCTAGATGCTCGGATTTGATGATTTTGCAAATCTGGAAAAATTATGTTTTGTGGTCTGACAACGAATGTCAGTGGCCTCAGATCCTTGGTGGTTTATGATTTATGTTGTTTTTAAGTTGTTACGTGTAGCCTGTATTGTGTTCTGTAATCTGAAAGTGGCCTCAAGGTCATTTGATGTCTAAAATAGAAGTTATTTACGGTCAAAAGTAGTTGACCGGCCATGACCGGGCGTTTTTTGGGTAACCCAGAAACAGCCAAGAACCGATCTGACAAGATTTTTATCCGGCTAGATCGTTCAGTGTATTTATGTTTTGTTGTTTGTGTTGAATCTAAATTATAGTATGTTAGTTCAACTAATGATATGTGCTTTTAGAACCTATAAATAATTCTTGTACTGGTTTTGGAAGTTGGTCAAAGGAGGTCAGACGATCATGAACTCAGTTTTCTGGGTAACCCAGAAAACTGATGAACAAGATCTCGGACAGACTTTGACCGGATCGAATATGCTTTATTTATTGTTGATATGTTGATGTTTTTAATGGAATTATAGTATCACATGTTGTCTACAAGCTGTAACTTTTAGATCATAAAACTATCACCTAGATCACAAGTTGTGGAAGCCCAAAACTGGTCAGTCGAACTGTTCTTCATTTCTGGGTAACCCAGAAAATGAAGAACAGCTCTGACAGCATGTTTGAAGGCACAGATCTCGTTGATTATATGTTGTATGAACTTGTTTGTTGTTGGATCTTGTAGTCGTGAATTAGTACTACAATATCTGACTAATAACATACCCAGTAACATCAGGATCTGACCGAAAATATTGGTCAAACTCGGTACCTTGCAAACTGCTATGAATGTTCTTGAAGGCTCAAGAACACCTATAGCGACGGTTCTGTCGCTATAGGGGCTTTCAGCGACGGTTTCTATTATTTATTTCTGAAAATTAATTAATAAATAGAAAAAAATAGTTTTTAATTATTAAAAATACAAAATAAATTATTAAAAATTATTTTAAATTCTAAAAATTAGTTTTTAATTATTTTAAATATATTTCATAAATATTTAATATTTTTGGGATATTAAAAGTATTTAATTTATTTAATTATAATATTAAATAAATTATTTAAAAATGATTTTAATATTTGAAAAATCATTTAAAATTATATTATGGAATAAGAAAATAATTTAAGTTATTTTTGATAACTTTTAATATTATGTGATAATTTTCATTAATAAATTAATATTAATGATAATTAAGTTATTTATTAAATGAATTAAATAATTAAATTAAAAATGATTTTATTATTTTAAAAATTATTTTAAATAATAATAATGTATTTAAGAATATTTTAAGTTATAAAATATAACTTTTAATATTTAAAGGTAAATTTCATTAATTAATTATTATTAATGATATTAAAGTTATTTAATAATTATATTAAATAATTAAGTTTAAAAATGATTTTAATATTATAATAATCATTTTAAATGAAAATAAAGTGTTTAAAGATATTTTAAGTTATAAAATATAAATTTTAATATTTAAAGATTAATTTCATTAATAATTTAATATTAATGATAATTATTTAATGATCAATGATATTAAGTTTTTTTAATAATTATATTAAATAAATAGTTTAAAATGGTTTTATTTATTTAAAAATCATTTAAAAAGGATATAAATGAATTAAAAATATTTTAAGTGATAATTAATGACTTTTAATATTTGGTTAAATAGTTCATTAATATTTAAATATTAATGGTAATTATTTAATAATGATTTTAAATATTTTAAAAATCATTTAAGGGTTATATAAGTACTTTACAAATATTTTAAGTTATTATAAATAACTTTAATATTTTGGCAATGGTTTCATTAATAATTTAATATTGAATAAATGTTAATGATAATAGAATTGTGTACTATTTAAATCATTTAATAATGATTCTTATATTTCAAAGATTATGATAAATGGTAATGATGATTTTATAATTATTATAAGGTCATGAAAAATGATATGACTGTTATTTAATTAGTCTAAATGGATATTGAACAACTGTTTAGAGTCTTAGACTCGATAATTACCCGATAAAGATGTCGGTAGACCAACATGGTTCAGAAATTGATATGGACTTATAAATTTAGTTAGTTAATTATTTTATTTGTGATTCAATGGTGGATAAAGTTGTGTGACAATGTGATTAGGAATGAGTGGATGTTTGTTTGTGATAACATGATTGTTGAACATGTATGACAATGTGATTATGTTATGTGCTGACTGCAATAAGCAATACTATGTGTTATGATATGTGATTCTAATCGATAGAATGATCTTATTAATGATAGGTTTCGGTATAACAGATAGATCTAAGTTGCGTAATTGTAAGCAGCGCATCAGGCAAGTATCCAACCTTTGCATTTTCTTTATGCATTGGACAAGTGTAAGAATGTTTCAAAGTTATATTATTACTGTACAGATCGTTAAGCCTATATTATATACGCCCATTGATTATCAAAATGTTAGTATATGATAATTCAGTTATATATATTCTGTTCGTTAATTTCTATAAATGATTATACAAGTGTCCCCACTTGGATAATTATTGTATTTAATCACATGTTGATACACCTTTGATATACATATATGTTGAATTATATAAGACCTTTGTTATGAAAATCCTGACAAATATGAACATCCCTTACCAGGGAAAACTTTTATGCGCCTAAGGCGGACCAAGTAAATGGTAACACCATTTTTGTAATGTAGTATTGATCAATACAGGGCCCATGGACTGTACACCCTCAGGTCCGTAAGCAATGGCCGGTTTACAGATGAATTTCTGTTTAAACCCTTTCGAAAATGAAAACAATGTTCATAATATGTCATAGAAACCCATGTATATACAATACGCAGTTTCAAAAATTTGAAAGAAGGTTGTTATGTTATTGTTATTGGTACAGGTTACTTCACAACTATTGACTGGTTGTAGAAGAATATTATAAAGAAAACATTTAAATTCTTTCAGCTTATACATGTATATATAATACTTGCTGGGCACTCAAATGCTCACCCTTGCTTTATTTAAATGTTTTCAGCTAAGTGTGAAGGACCGGAAAGCTCATGCCAGATCTAGTTAAAAGGAAAGCAAACACAATTTGTTTATTTGTATCATTTGTAATAGTTAGACTGTACTAAGTTATGATATGTATTTTATATCATGTAAAGAATGTAGTAAAGGTTGCGTACTTGGGATTAGACTCTGATAACTGTAAGTTAAGTTTAAAATTTATATTATTGTTATTATTAATAGTATTATTCCGCTCATAGAAATGGTATCGTGAAGTACCGAATTCGGGTTTCAAGTATCCGGGTTCGGGGACTTTACAGATGAGCCCTGGAGTGTATCTCTCTTAATAGTCCTCATAAACTTATAAAAGAGATATCACATTAGTAACTATCATGTATGCAATGAAATGTACGAGACCTGATGTTGATCAGTCATATTCTTGAGAAGTTCACTACGAGTTAGTAAAAAATATCTTAAAGTACTTATTGTGGGTCTTAATTAAAACTAGAGGGCTTAACAGACTCAAGTTGTTTTCAAACAGACCAAGACGACAAAAAATCCACTTTAAGGTAAAGCGTTACCTTGAACGGTGGTGCAGTGAATTTGAAATGTTTCAAACAGCAAAGAGTTACTGGTTTAGTGATAAAGACAAAATATATAGCTATAAATGAAGCTTCAAGTTGATTGTTTGGATGAAAAGTTTATTACAGAACTAGGAATAGTTCCTAAGTCTAATCTTATATCTAAACATGTGTTGTGGCACTTTTATTTGATTATAGGAATCTTTAAAAGATGGGAAATCACTATAGAGATAGTGGACTCTCAAGAACAACATTACATATCCATTAACTAATGCTTATCCAACAGCAAGATAATCGCCACATATAGAAGAAAGGTATGAGATACCTTGACGATTGGCTTTAGTGCAAGTGAGACATTGAAAGTAGTATGCACACAAGCCAATCATGTTTGATGATAAAGCATATACTTCGTAACAATCTTATTCATTTATTAATAAAAAGTATTAATTTATTAAAGGCTTTTAATTATTTACATGATGCTGCTTTATAATATGTGATAAACACATAGTTTTAAGCAATGCTTTTAGAATAATGATGATGATCATTCTAATGAAATCTAAATTCGTAGAAATTTTAAAACTAAAATAATTTGCAATCGTTGGATTACTAAATTGGGGATTAGAAAATCCGGATAGATTGGTACATACGTTACTTACTCATTGGATGATGATGATTGTTCTCATGATCATTTGTGTGGAGACACTAAAGCAAGTATGTAGGTGCTTATTAGAGAATAAGTTCACTAAACGTGGCTCGTTAAGGAATACCTAATGAAATTTTACTTGCCTGTCAATAGAAATTCATGTAGTGATAGTAGTACAAGTGATCCTTGTACTTGAGATCATCATAGTATCTTGTGTATAATGATTTATACTTTGACTTATTCCTTAAGACCCTTAGGGTATACCTAAGGGTATGCTTGGGTATAATTAGTTGTACATGGAGATAATGTATGATTAATAAATAATCTACCACTTCTAGTAAAAGAAGAGAAATGTCCTATGTGATTCGATAAATGACAACCCAGTAGTCCTTGGCCATGACAGAATGAAATTAGAAAGGAGTTTCTAATTTGTATTATTTGGATTTGTGCATTTAAGAGTCGAAATATATATAATTAAATAAAATAAGACTTGACAGTAATTCTATGTCTTATATTTAATTTGGACATTGTATGGTAGAAGGATTGAATTATACAGTAACTATTTACTCAAAGGTTCTTTTATGATTAATGTTGAAATCTATATTATCTGGAAAGTCGTTGATCGTTAGGGAGGCTTATCCCTATTGTAGAATAAATATTATTTATTTAAATAAATTAATAGTTTAATTTATTTATATAAATAAGATTAGAATTGTTCTAATTAATTTATTCATAGCCGTTTTAATATAGAGAACCTAAAGGTTCACACCATAAAAGTAAGAATAATTATTTAAGAAGTAAATGACATCGTAATAATAAGTTAAGTATATTTAATTTAATCTATGGTGATAGAATAAATTAAATAGCTTAATATTTATTATTTAATATTTTGGAAATATTAAATATAAATTAATAAAAGGAGTCTTATTAGTATTATTACTATTATTATTATTTAATTCCTAAAGGAGTTTGAGAATTATTTAATAAAAGTACTCTCATATATCCTAATAAGATTAGGAGGCTAATTAATTAAAAGAGTTTAATTAATTACTCCTAATAAGATTGGGAGCCTAATTAATTAAAGGAGTTTAATTAATTAAAATAAAACTCAATTCCTAAATTGTCAAGGAGGGTTGCCCACATCTATAAATAAGATGACTCTTATTATGGGTGAGGGTGATTGACACTTTCAAAACACGTGAATACATAATTTCAATAGTTGGGAGAGTACACCCTTTTCTATAAGAGATAGAAAAACTAGGGTTTGGCAAAATACCCATCCTCTTGAATCTTTCTTCTTCCTTGGTGGATCACTTCTAGAGGCCAAACACTTGTGTGGCTAACATTGATCAAAGGAAGGAACCAAACCTAGTAGATACAAGTTTAACGCGAAAGGATTTGGAGGTGAACTTGTACCTGAGAAAACTCGAATATTCAAGGGTATAATTCTTGTTCTTTATCTTTTCTTTTAATTAATAATTGTGCATAAAAGATGAACCGGATATATGGTTTGTAAATTTTTAAAACTCTATTTTACCACGTTTCTGCTTACTTTGTGCAATTTGATTATGTTTATGAATATTACAAACCTAACAAAGGTTAAGCAGCCTTGACATTATCAGTCGTTGGTAATTAAACACAACGAAGCATCGGAGATGATTCAATGACATTAGCCGTTGAAGGACATTTTAACGATGGTCGGGCAACCCTGACAACACAAACTTTTGGCAGTAACTCCAGCAAAGCACTGGAAAGACCTAAAGATACAAACCAGGGAAAACTATCCTTATCTAGGAGGACCGATGATGGAATCAGTTATACGAGTCTTCATCAGACAAGGCATAATTCCCCACAAGTCTCTCGTACATGAGAAGTACATCCTTAGTGGGAAGGCTGTAGTCAGGATTAAGGACTTTGGTGATAACCCCAATGTCACTACTAGAAAATGGACCTATAGCAACGGTCGCCGACCGTCGCTAAAAGTTTTAGTGACGGTCGTCGACCGTCGCCATAGAAACCATCACTAAAAGCTTTTAGCGACGGTCTTTGGGCCTATAGCGACAGTCGGTGACCGTCACTATAGGTCATGACAAAATCACGTATAAATGTCTATAGCGACGCTCGCCGATCGTCGCTATAGGCCTGTGTTTTATAGAACACTATAGCTAAGGTCGATGACCGTCGCTATAGCCTTTTTATATTTAAAAAAAATTAATTAATAATACAAATTTATTCAACAAACACAAAATACAATATAAAATATAAAAATATTATATACATCATTAAAAATCGTTCACATTACAACATTACAATATAATAGTTGAATAATTCATCTCCTCAAATATGATGATCAGTATTATACCAAACTACTAAACTAATAACTTTTACAATCTATCATTACAATATTTTAGTTACATTAAGAAGAGATGTTGAACTCAAGTAGAGATACTAAAATAATAACTACAAGAAAGTCTTTGTTTCCT
Organism: Panax japonicus; assembly: GCA_020205505.1. Taxonomy (NCBI): domain Eukaryota; kingdom Viridiplantae; phylum Streptophyta; class Magnoliopsida; order Apiales; family Araliaceae; genus Panax; species Panax japonicus. The sequence continues at coordinate 23,569,243 of CM035102.1, forward strand.
TGCAACCCATTTCGATCTAGTTGCTTCACAGCTACAACCTGAGTAAAAATGAACCAAGTTGCTATATTTTTTTCTTATAAGAAAAAAGATGCCAAGTCTAACATTAGATATAGTTCAACAGTCATAAATTACCTGGCCAGTTTTGTCAAATTTTCCCTTATAAACTCGTTCAATAGTCTTTGTTGTGGTTGCTAGCTGTCGAAAAGTGAAAGCTTAAGCTGCAATATTGTTGTTGCCCACGTCTTAAGAGGCAACATTATCGTTGGTAGCATCAATAGAGGACCTTCTAGGTGCAGGCTTATTGCTTATAACTTCACTCGGGACCCTTCTATGGTTCCCTACTGCACAACATAAGCCGCAACATTATAATGCCTTCTCATAGAAATAATCATCGTTAAAGTTATACTACTATCAAATATGTTTTGATTCACATTTTCAAAATAAAATCTTAAAAGATGACTCTTTTCATGGATAAACAAATGCCAAGGCAACCTTTGGCCAACATTTTAGGAAACTTTTTTAATAAAATAAAGATAATACAGAATTCTACAGATGAGGCAAGTTAGTAATCTCCCTTAAAAGGCAATATTTACTGATAAAATGTTGTTCTAAAAGTTAAAATTAATCTCATAGTAAAATATGCAAGAGGGGTCAATTTAGCAAGAATGTAATAGTCTTAGGCTATTAAGCCAAGAAATAAGAATAAATCGAGATATTGCTTCTAGCAACCATCATTCTTTGCGCATCTAGCATATACATTCTTACACTAGTGATCATGCGAAGGGGCTAAACAACGATGAAAATGTAACAACTAGAAAAACTAAAACCCTCTTAATCAAATTCAAGTTGACAAAAGATTGTGTAGCATACTTTTGCTTCATGTATTATCTTAGACTCGGGATATTTATATGTCAAAATTTAATCTCAATTTACTTGATAATTACTGTGCCTTGACTGCTGTTTAGGGGGTTCTCTATGAGGATGTGCAGCTGCTGGCATCAAATTCCTTATTAAACAGCCATCCAACAGGTTCAATTTCATACTTTATAGTATTTAGTAGACCAACTGAATGAATGAAATTGATTAATAGCCCTTTAATGTGTGAACCATCATGATCCTGCATAAGCACGTCAATTTTAATTTGATAACTGTGTATAAGTAAACAAACATCGATATTTCCTTCTCTAAAAATGAGTTTTATTAGGAGTATTACCCGATCAGTCATTATCATCAAATGACCGTATCTTAGGGACTTAACACTATTATATTTTTTCTCGTACTGGAGTCCAAGTATCTTCTTGATATTCTGGATTTCGATATTTTCCATTATCTGTTTATGGCTTGCTTCCCTCACATTGAGCAATTTACCTCTCAAAGAAAAAAACACCATAATAATTTTGACCAACAACAGAAAGTCCAGCCATCTGTATATAAACTCAATCATCTCAACCTTTTATATATAAAGAAACCAAACTACATTACTTGAATCAAGAGGAAAATAACTTACTGTAAGAGCTTTAGCTGAATCATCTCAACCAGTTCATGTCCAGAAACCATGTTTGATGAAACAAAATAATGTAAATGGTGTTGTTCTTCATAAATGCATCTATATCATATTTACTCATAAGTATTGAAAGGAGGCATCTTTGGTGATGAATTTTATGCTTTTGGGATGATAGAGTAATAAAGCTATAAGAGTGATGATTTGACATAGAGTAATAAAGCTATATGAGTGATGATTTAGAAGAAGGTAGCGGCAACTATGCAATGACTAGAGTAGAATGAACTATTACAAAGTATGAAGAGTATGAAATAAATAGTATGAAGGTACCTTAGTAGCAGAAGGTAGCATGAATAAATATTACTTTAGTAATTGCTACCTTAGTAGCAGAATTTATCAAACCAAAGAATTACATTGGTTTTGTTGCCTTACCATCAGCAAGTTTTACAGATGGCTTTGGAGTTTGAAGAAATCTCCTTTGTACACATTCTTAGTAATAGGAATGATTTTACGGATGCACTAGCTACGTTGACCTCCTTGATTCACATACTTGACAAGGAAAACATACCAAACATCATATTTGCTCTTCAAAAGGCCCCAGCTTATGGGAATTATGTTGGAGAAATATCGGATGAGCTACCTGCCATCCAAAACCCTTGGTATCAACATATCAAGGAGTATCTATGAGATGGATCTACACCCACTGAGGTGAGCCTAACTGAGAAGAGGCGGATTTGTCGACTTGCTATGAAATTCTACCTGAGCGGAGATGCACTCTATAAAACAGATGCAGGATTAGGTCTCCTTAGATGTTTGGACAAAGACCAAGCTCAGAGGCTCATGGATGAGATCTATGGTGGAGTATGTGGCCCCCACAAGAGCGGCCCCTTATTTATCAAGAAAATTCTCAGAACAGGGCATTATTGTCTTACACTCAAAGCTGACTTTGATGATCACGTCAAGAGATGCTATCAATGCCAAATTCATGGGAATGCTATCCACACCCCTCCAAGGGAACTCCATAATATGAGTTCGCTATGGCCCTTCTCAATGTGGGGAATGGACGTGATCGGGCCCATCGAGCCCAAAGCCAGTAATGGACATATATTCATATTCACCATGATCGACTACTTCACCAAATGGGTAGAAGCAGCATCTTTCCCCAGGGTTACCAAAGAAGTAATCATTACTTTCATTAGAAATAATGTAGTCTGTTGATATGGACAACCAGAGGTCATTGTGTCAGACAATGATAAGAACCTCAACAACAAAATGATGGAGGAGTTATGCAATAAATTCCACATCAAACACCTTAACTCTGTCATCTATCCGTCCAAAGATGAATGGTGTAGTTGAAGCGGCTAATAAAAATATCAAGAAGATCATGTAGAAAATGTCCGCCAATCACAAAGGATGGCCTGACCTCTTGCCTTTGACTTTATTAGCCTACAGAACTTCAATGCGTACTTCCACTGGGGCAAAGCCCTATTCATTAGCCTATGGGATGGAAGTAGTGCTCCCCATAGAGGTGGAAATGGAATCCCTCAGAGTGTTGATGAATGCTTAGTTGGATAAAGACCAATGGGTACAAGACAGGTATCACCAATTTTCTCTAATAGACGAAAGGTGAACCGCGTCTATCTTCCATGGTCAGTTATATCAACAAAGGATCGCACGATCCTACAACAGAAAAGTCCGACTACGGCAGTTCAAATAACATGACTTGGTTTTGAAGAAGATCATTAACAACCAAGATCAATCTAAGGGAAAATTCACTCCTAACTGGGAAGGCCCATTTGTTGTCAAGGAGGTATTGACAGGAGGCGCTCTCAGACTACAGGAAATGGATGGCGATGAATTTCCACAGCTAATCAACTCGGACTCTGTGAAACGATACTATGTCTAAAGTTACCATTAAGCAAACATCCTGGTATTGATCACCCAATCACCAGTCATTTCGATTTTGAACCCTCTCTTTTTACAAAGTCTTCTGCCCCTCAGGGAAACATAAATTTAAAATCAGCAGCCTGGTTTAACTTCATTTCAAACCTTTCATATAATTTTGGATATCCTGAAGACGGGATTGAACCTTTAATATCTGCAGTTTATCCTGAAGATGAGATTAAAATTTTCATGCCTGTAGTTTATCCTGAAGACGGGATTAAACTTTTCTATACTTGCAGTTTATCCTAAAGACAAGATTAAACTTTTCACACCTGCAGTTTATCCTGAAGACAGGATTAAACTTTTCTACGCTTGCAGTTTGTCCTGAAGAAGGGATTAAACTTTTTCCACAACTGCAGTTTATCCCCATTATGGGATCAAACTTTCTTCCCCCCACAATATAGCTTGCACATGGAATTCACACTTCTCTTTAGCTGTAAATTCATCCTGAGGGGTGAACTACGTCGACCTGATCTCCCTGATACCCGGGAGTACGTAGGCAACCATATTCTTTATGGCCCAGTCGTAATAAACAAAAAACATTTTTGCCCTTCCTCTATAAAAAATAAAAACAATAGAAATACTTCTACACCCATCTGCCTTTCACATTCAACGTTTAACCTCTTACACCAGGTTCGAACTACGTAGACTTGGTCTCTTCTTCAATAGGAGTATGTAGGCAGCCATTTATGGTTCAGTCTAACCCCTACCAGAACAAAAATGCTTGTCACACTGGTACTGGTATTAACCTTCAATCTACCACATTTCATTGGCTTCAAACCAAGGGGATGGAATTACCCAACATCTCCTCACAAATAGGAGATTCGGTGACCATCTAAGCTGCGGTTGTGCCTCAAAGAGCAATACCAATCCATAAGAGATGGAATTAACTAGGCTACTCACAAATAGAAGTGCTGGCGACCATCTATGGAGCGGTCAATCTCAAAGAGGAAGAGCCACACTCCTCTCCATATTTCCATACAAATACCAGTCCCAAGACACCAAAGATGGTAGAGATACATATAGTTCAATGATCCGTTCTGAGAGAACCTGTGATGGCTCAATGTCCACATATCAAGGATAAGTTCAGAATACATCAAGATCACAAGGCCTTGAAGAAACATGCAAATATCAAGCAAATATCAAGGCATAACAGAAAGGTAAGTAAATCAAAATATATTTCTCTGCCATATATACTACTGTTTGATATATGCATCTGTGCTGTACATGAAAAAATGGCTAAGCTAGTCTGTGTAGGAAAATACAAAGCTATCTACAGATCTGTGTGTATGCGGACTATCAGATCTAACATATCATCCCTCTTTGAAGACGGAGGTAAAGATGCAAGCTCCTGCCCAATGGCATCTCCACGAGCTAGCAGATCAGAGGCTAACTGCATGGTGGCATGATGCTCATCTATGTATGCACTCATATCGACAAGGATGCCAATCATAAGGGATCTCACTGAGGTACTGTCTACAATGGCCACATCCCTAGCAGATAGAGCAGCATCCCGCTCCACAATCAATGCATCCCTGGCTGATCTAGCCTCATCCCTCTCTAACAGAGCAGCGTCTCTCCCATCAAGAGCTGTCAACATCGCGGCCCTAGCCTGATCTCTATCATTGGTCATCGGATGTAAGCTCTGCTCCAAATATTGTGCTGAATACTGAGTAACAGTGGCACTCGGGGTGGGAGAATCCATCACAAATGCTGGCAGCCCAGTTGTCAAGTCCCCATCGATGGGAATGTCATCCTCCTCTATAGGCTCCTTATCGTCAGAATCAATATCCTGCACTGTGGATACTACTATAGTCGATGGAGTCTATATCTCCATCCATGCTGAATACTCTGCAGAATAACCCAGATGACTGACAGAAAAATTAGATAGCTCTCGCTAATCCTAACAGGCATACAACCTGGATCTATCCGCTGATGATAAGTGGCAAGAAGCGAAACGCTGAATCACTGCCCCCTCAAATGGGTGGAAATCCTGAAACTGGTCAAATTGACACACCAACTGTGACGCCCCCAAAATAGGTATACAACACCCATTCTGAGTCGCCAGATACATGGTACAGAAACAACTACAACTTTATTAATACAATTGTCGTGCAAAATACGACAACAAATAAACTGTGAGTTTAAATACAAATATTGTCATCTAGACAATATCCACACTCAAATAAGTCCCCATTACAATTATTGATACACTATTTTACAAAATAGTGAGGACTACTAAAACAACTTCTAGAACCATCATTCCACACCCCGACTAGTACTCGCTACATTCTCGCCTCCTGAGAAGAAAAATGGAACAAAAAGGAAAAGGGTGAGCTCAACTAGCCCAAGTAAAGAATATTATGACTAAGATAATATAAAACAAATTATCGTTAGTCTTCAACATGGAAAAATTTGATAAAATACAATAGATAACAAGTTTTAAATTAATATTCGCAGCGGAAATAACAATTCATTAGAAGAGTTACGTAGAGAATGAAATCTACTATCATTTATGATTTTTAAAATCCATCATCAATATTTTATGCTCTATAACATCAATCAATATACATTCTTAAATCAAATATTCATCTTTGCACTACAGGCCAAAGATATTCATCAGTTGGTCATGTTCATCTCAACACCAGTACATCTTTGCATTACGGGCCAAAGATATTCACAAGAAAATCAACCATCTTTGCACTACAGGCCAAAGATATTCAGTAATATCATCATTTAGGACTGAGGATGATGAAAAATATTTTAAAGAAAACGAATCCAGTGTAATAAAAGAACAAATATTAAGGATTCGTACTTTAAACAGTCCAAGTTCAAAAATACTTCATAAATAACCATAGTGAAGTAAAATTCAAGAATGAAGACCAAAACATGAATACAATCAAAGCTAGTATCCATAATAGATATTTTGGACAAAAAATAAAATATAATTTTTTTTTGTGAATAGTGTTGTATTCGTGAATAGTGTTGTATACGTGAATAGTGCCGTATACGTGAATAGTAACCCCGACACTAAAAGACAAGAATTTCACAAGAAAAATCTTACCAATACTCCAACATAATGATATTAGAAGAAATAATATCATTTTTAAAAAAAATAACATCCCTTACCTCGAAAAGATAGTACTTCTGACTGGAATACTGGATATAGTACTGCAGAGAACTTGTACCGTATAGCAACACTCAAAGTCTCGAAATACTCACAAGAATACGCTCGATAATATAGAGAGAAAAAGAGAGAGAAAACTTATTTTTGGTGTGATTTTCAATTCTAACCTAAGCACCGTATTTATAGGAAAATTCTTAGAACACCAAAGCAGAAAATTTAATAAAATAATATTATTTATAATAAAATTCTATGACCACCTCTAGACATTTGAGATCAGCATGTTTACAACATTTGTGGGGTCTACCAAAACAATAAAAACGTTTTTCTTTAAAAAAGAACTAAAACTTCCAAAAAATTAATTATTCTGAAACTTCGGAACTTTAATAATTCATAATAAATAGCCCTTTTATCAGAAAAATTCAAATCTTATGTCCATTCCATAGGAAATTCAATTCTCTACAACTTTGCAGAATAAAATTATTCCAAACAGAAATTGACTGAAATCCACATACGGACGATTTTGCAGGCTATAATCAAATTTCAGTCAAGAAATGGGATCCACCGACATGTTTAACATGTTTTAAATATTTTTAGTAACAAAAATACTCTTTCTCCTCATATATTCATATATCCCACATTCATTGTAAAAATATCACCATTATTATATTATTAAAATATAATAATATATTTAAATAATTATTTTATCAGAAAAGATAAAATATCAATTTTTCATTAATTGTCACTTTAAAATTTTCTCCATCTATATCCACATAAAATGAATATTTTTATTATCATATAAATCAATAATTAATTATTCACAAATAATATTACAGAATCACAATATCGACAACCAGGTCATTCCTAGGAAAGAGGGGGCTTCCAATAAGGATTTCTCCTTACTGGTGCGCAATTAGGTGACCAAACCTCTCCTTAGACAAAATTTTCTAGACATTGTCAATAATGCTATCTAATAATATTATTCAAATAGTATGAATTATTAATTCGATAAAGGAAAATATTTTGTAATGACAATTATTGAAACAACAATAATATAAAATATCAACGCAGCAATTATTGAATCAATAAAATAAAATATTGAACAGTAATTACTGTAACAATTATTGAGTAGTGCCTTCTTATGTAAGAATCAATAATTGATGCAATACCATGTGCTACTGTGTTTTAACAACAGAGTATTTCAAAAGTATTAACGGTAACAACTACGCCGTTATTTATAAAGAACTTATACTTGTCGTTTTCTTCAACCAATCGCTTTTCGTTATGGGGCCCACACAAGGCTGCGCCTTCATACGAATATTCCCCAACAGTAAGAATATTCCATGACCAAACGAATATTCCCCGACAACAATGAATATTTTATAACCACTTGCTTATTTGAAATATTTGTGCATTTTACCCATAACTAACCACATTAATCAAATCAACCCTTACTATTTCAAAATAATAAATAGAGGAAATTTAATTTCATTTATAATAAGTCGGGGTCTTACATCACGACCAATGGGTGGTAGGTGATCATCCCTCTTAAACCAGCTAGAGGTAGATAATCCATGCCCGGAGTATGAGTAATGAAGCTGTAGGGTGAGCTAAGCCCTGTACACGGCAATATAGTGAATGGATCTCCAATCCCTGCTCGGAAAGCTGACCAAGATGCATCATATGTACACTCCGTAGGCTGAAAGGAGTACGACATGGCTATATCATGGGTGAAACAATATCCATGCCATCTGAATGTGCCAATCGATCCCAAGTGTGACATAAACCACACGTACAGCATGACTGAGCTGCCAAAGAACACTCCTGCCGTATAAGTGCAGCAATATGTGGCCGACCTAAGAGTCTTTGCCATAATCATCGGTAAGATGGTGTGACCCTCCTGGAGAGCTCTCACTGCTATAATGATACCGATGTCTAACTCATCCATATACAGTGGCATAGACGTATGACAATACGCACAACAGTAGTACATCCACTCTGGCCAAATGCCACTGATCCTCCGGTGTGGTGAAATCCCTGGGATGCCGTGCATAACTATCCTCAGAGACAAATCTGTCAAACAGAAAATGCTGGGATATCACGTGGCCGGATGTAATCTCATCCTGGACCACTCTACGCCTCAAGCTGGTAAGGGTCATGAACTGTCTACTCATATCTCCGATCGCCATGTGCACGCAAGGTCTGTCCAACGACAGCATCGTCAACCATGCATACTCCTCTAAAGTAGGAGTCAACTCTCAGGTCCTGAATCAGAAGACCTGTCTCTCCGGTACCCAATGCTCTAGCATACCATCTATAAACCTTGTGGGAACCTGAAACATCAAAAAGGTCATAGTGTGCTGCAGCAAATCATCTACGGTCACCCTGTCTGGTGGTGACATACTATCATACCATGAACGCATACCAGATGCCACCAAAAATGGTGGGGTATGATCAATACGACTAACTATTGAAGAAGACAACTGTATGGGTCGTGTCATAAGACCATCCAGGGGTCAATACTGAATATCTCTGGATATACATACATATGCAAAATATAATAACATGCATGATACAACAGATGGCAATATGATATAGGGAATGGAAAATTGTACATACATTCCTAAGTATATCATCATTTAATACATCTTTGTACAGCTAAAATACTGGGAAATGGGGCGAAGCTACCCAACATCTCAACAGAGGCCTATTAAAAGATATAGCGAGAATGAGGCGAAGCTACCCAGCAGCTAACAGAGGCCTATCAAAAGAGATAACGAGAAATATACATCAGAAGAAGTCAATGGTATCGATGTCTACATCGTCGATCCTGTCCACCTGATGTAACTCCTCCTTAGTTAATGGATCTCTATATATAGGGATGTCAGGCCTATATAAGGGAGGATCCGTGAAAATTACTTTAGAATCAAATAACAACTAAAATAAGAATAATAATGAAATAAATCAAATCTGGAAATAATGGGATCCTAACTTCATTTAATAATTCATCTAATTACCACCATCATGCAAGATTGTTCACATATCACAGGAAAGTAGCCAAGAGCACTAACATAGACATAACCATTTTTCAATGCATTATGACCTACTTACATAGCATCTACATGCAATAGACACCACGTAATCATCAATATAACCAAAATCACTATATGTCTATGTGAAATTGTAACCATATTGAATTTAAGCAAAAGCCCTTATTTAAATCATACGGTGAAACAGTATATGTCTATCCGATTAACAAAATACAAAGCTAAGCAAAACAGCCCCATATACGCATGCTATCATGATTACAAACCATACCCGCATGTTATTTTTTAATTCCATATAAGCACTTAAAACGAATGGTGATCAATCATTCATATATGCAAACCAACTATGATAGAAATTCCTTATGATAAGTAAAACAATCCAGCAGTCAAGCAATCAATTAAACTATATATTAAAATCTGTTAGAATCCCATAATGGAGTGTAGTTCATGACTGAACCAAAAGCCATTATGGGATCAAACTAAAACATGGATATTAAGAAAATAATTGAAAGAGGAATGATAGAATCGATCAAAACCAATTGCTGATTGTAACCAAATAGTAACGTTCAAATCCTCCATAAAATCCAGCAAAGAAATAGTAGTCTTCAACAATGATTGAAAATCCAAAGAAGAAGTAGATAATATGAAGTTTTTGGATTAGTTATACGTTGGAAATCTCCCAAAGTGAGTAACCCTAGTTCCAATATGAAAAGCACGTAAATACTAACTACATAATACATCTGACACCAGTCAGAATTGTTTTAACCCATTATAACTCTTCCAAATTAAAAATTAAAATAAAACAGATCAGCAGCCTCTGATGTCAGGCGTGGGCGCGCGCTCCCCTTTATATTCCTCGCGCGGGCGCGCGTCTTCAAAATTGGTCAAGTCGGGTGATCGCGCGGGCGCACGTCTATAAGTCTATTTAGCTGCACGACTTCTGAATTGTTGATTTTGTGCTCTGCTGCTGCTACTGCTCTGTCCTGCTGCTATTGCTTCTTTGTCATGTCACTCTTCCTTCATCTATCCTCAGTTGCATATCTCCAATTATTCCTCGCGTCATGCTTCATTAGCCTCATGCCATCTACCATTGCCAAGTTATGCCATTTCCTGCACTTTTACACCAAAGGAGTTCTTAGTACATGTAATGCAAAATAACATGAAATGCAACTAAAAACCCACTAAAATGTACTTGAGATGAGCATAGTTCGCGTGAATTGTTATCCAATAAGTAGGTATAAAACCCACTTATCAAATACCCAAAAACTTGAACTATTGCTTGCCCTCAAGCAATGCATACAACATAAACAATGAAAATGCAACTACATTACTATGCAACTAAATTCTTATGCAAAATAGTCTCACATTGTTCTAGCTCTAACAAAATTTCAGTCCAAAATGTCTCAACGAATTATCCAGATTCAAGAATACAACTTTAAACCAAACTATAGGCATAATGTCATACACTCATATAATTCATATTCTATAGAGATGTTATGTGTGTGTTGTGTTCACCAAAACTTGATTTAAGCAAAGAATACACATGTTAAACTACTCAAAATAGAAAATTACAGTCTAAACCAAGACTCATGTATACTTATGCAACGAAGACTGTTCCAACATATTAAAACAAACTAAGGTTCAACAATGGGCTTAACTGCTTTATTGCTACTCATGAGGGTGATTTTCGCTCTTTCCCGCGGTGTTTATTGCTATTTTGTTCTTTTTTTTTCACATGACTGTGAAATGCCTTATTCCATTAGGCAAACACTGCTACCCCTTAGCGAGCTTTCAACCAACGAATCCCAGACCATGAAAGACCTTAGGGCGCTAGGTGTTAAGACACCCCTACGGGTGTACTTACTCAAGTAGCCAGGGCCCCAAAATAAGACTAGCCACGTTATTGCTTTTTTTTACATAGCATACCCATGTTTTCCCAAAATTTGAATATCAATGTTTTGCACAGTCTAAATCCATGTTCTACATATTTCTCTTTTTTTAAAACCACATTTTCTATTAAGCAATGTAACACATCATTCTTATACCTACAAGCAATTGTGAACACGTCCGTGAAAACCAAAAGCATCTAAACAACAACATGAATTTCATCGTGTAAAAAATTATAACTAGGTTCATGTTATCCAAAATACTCAACAATCCTTCAAAATTCACTATCATCATCGGCTAGATAAAATTTCCATAAAGTTAGACTTTGTGAGACATGCACTTTGCATAAAATTCAATTAAACATATACTAACACAAGTAATAATAACTAAAACCAAAAAAAATTCTGCAAATTTTTATTATTATGCCAAAAGTAAACTAAACATGCACAAACTATATAAAAATTTAAACTAAACATGTGAAACTAAACATGCACATACTAAATGCAACTACACTACTACCCCAATACCCCCAAAATTATAATATTCATTGTCCCAATGAATGAAGGTAAAAGGGTTAAAGAAAACTCTCCTAATGCTCTGCTGCACCACCCTCCTCGGGTGGTGAATCCGGTGGTGGATATGGCATGACTATCCCGAACTGAGGCCACTCTAGCATCGTTCCCTGCTGCGCAAACGCCTCTGCAAGTGACCTCGTGAGACCCATAGCAAACACTGTGAAGTTATCGTATATGGCATCAACTTTACGCTCCAACCTTTGGAGCTGGCGATCCCCAGGGGCATCATGTGCTTGCATTGCTGGGCATGCGTCATCCGACTGAGAGGGCTACAATGGTAGAGGTACAGCGAATATAGGTTGCATGATGAACCCGCATCCTCTCAGATGCGGTATACCTCCTGCCCAATCCTCGAATTTTGCAATGGTAGCATGTGTGATATCTTGACTCGTGGTCTGCATCTGTTCATTGTCCCAATGGTAGCCTTGATGAGCACATAGCATAGCTATAACTGACACATGAGGAATGTTCCCCAGTAGTGCTTCCTTGTAGATACTTCAACATATTTTGGTGAATTAGATGGCCCACATTAATGTATTTCCCTGTAATTATTCCCCACAGGATGATTGTCCTCTCCGCTGTGATCTCATGCTGATTCGAAGACAGAACTAATTTTGCGCATATGAACAAATTCCACGCCTTTGCATATCGATTCAGGGCTACGATTGGGAATATATGAGGCTAATTCGTGCCAGATTTATAAGTCCACTTCGTACTTGGCACGCATAGCTTATCAATAACCAATTCCAAGTTTGTTTCCAAATGTGCACCTTCGACCCAATTGGCAGCCCCTGTCGGTGGTGTGGTAGTGATCCTGAAAATTTCCCTTATTGCAGGTGGTCTGTAATCGATTTCAACTCTGCGAACCATAGATAGACCGCTCATGGTAACTTTAGCATTGACATAGAACTTGCGGACTATACTCATCGGAATAGGCATAGGAGTGGCAGTCAATCCAAGCCATCCCCTCTCTTTAATCCTTTTACATAGTTGACCATCTTGTCTCTCAAGCTTGAATCCTATTTCTTTCACAGATGTTTTGGCTACGATTCTATAATACTCTGTTTGTGCTTCCAAAATCAGAAATTTGGTATGATCGACCACATCCTCCCCTTAACTGCTAGAGGCAGATGATGATGAAGAAGACGAAGATCGTGCTCTCTTTGGACCCATTTGCTTTGATAGATAAACTGAAGATAAATTGCCTGAGAATGAATAAGAATTGATGAAGAGAGTAATCATAACCCCCAAACTGATTTCACATCACCACTCTTTGAAACCCTAACTTTATACTGTACTTATGAAACGTGGGTTGAGATTTGAACGTGGAGAGAATTTTGGGTAGTCGAGGAGAGATTAATGGCTTCACATTGTAACTGTGGAGAGATAGAGAGCCATGCGTTTGTGGGAGAGGAAGTTATTGCGCCTTCTGTTATGTCAAGTGAGAGACCAAATAATCCACAACACTTTTTAAACTAAAAAAAAAAAATTACTATCCTGTGTCGCGCGCGGCCGCGCATCTTTTTAATGGGCATGGGGCGCAGGCACGCGGTCTTGTGCTGCTATCTTTGCGCGGCCGCACGACCCTGCTCCCTGTACTGCTAACTTTCATTCTAGTATTACAGATCCTTATTGAATTTGGTCCAAGATACTTACATAAACATCAATACACATTGTTAAGTCATGAATACGAAGTAAGCAGGAATGACCAAATAAACTCTATACTACATCTAACACCTCTCTATGCAAATTCAGCTACACACTCAATTATGCAAAACATAAGAATCTATCACATCGAAAAGGAAGATGAACTAATAAAAACAACGTAAACTGAATAAATAAAAAAAATAGAGATAGAATAATGGGTTGCCTCCAGTGCTAAGTTATAGTCAATCAGCTTGTCTGTCTCTGAATCTCATGTCGAAGAAAGAATGGAGGTGACTTTTTGTCTGTCCACCTCGCCACCAAAGTAATGCTTCGATCGCTGTCCATTCACCTTAAAAGGCTTGTCCAGAAACTTATCAAATATTTCAATCACACCATGTGGAAAGACAGTCTTCATTGTAAATGGCCCTGACCATCTCGATTTTAGCTTTTCAAGAAAAAGTTTAAGTCTGGAGTTATAAAGTAAAACCCTTTGTCCCGGTTCAAATGTCCTCATTATGATCTTTCGGTCATGCCATTTCTTCACCTTCTCCTTGTACAGCTTTGAATTCTCATATTCCTGTAATCTAAATTCATCCAACTTATTGAGTTGGAGTAGGCATTTCTTCCCTGTAGCTGTCAAATAAAAATTGAACTTCCGTATTGCCCAATATGCCTTATGCTCTAACTCCATAGGCAGGTGACATATTTTTCCATACACGAGCTGAAAAGGTGACATGCCCAACAGGGTTTTGTATGCAGTCTTATAGGCCCATACTGCATCATCCAACTTTAACGACCAGTCCTTCCTCGTGGGATTCACAACTTTTTCAAGGATTCTTTTGACTTCTTGATTCGACACTTTAGCTTGGCCATTCGTTTGGGAGTGATAAGTTATAGCAATGCGATGGTTCACCCCATACTTAGCCAACAAAGCTGTGAACTGCCTGTTCCAGAAATGACTGCCCTCGTCACTAATGGTGGCCCTTGGAGTCCCAAATCTCGTGAAGATACTTCTGTGTAAAAATCGGAGGACTACCTTGGCATCATTTGTCGGAAGAGTTGCCACTTCTATCCAATTTGACACATAATCAACTGCGAGCAAGATGTAGAGTTACCACATGAAGAAACAAATGGTCCCATGAAATCAATCCCCCACACATCAAAAATTTCTACTTCAAGGATCGTATTCAAGGGCATTTCATTTCTTTTCGAGATGTTCCCCACTCAGCTGACATCTATCACACCGCTGGACAAAATTGTATGCATCCTTGAAAGTTGTCGGCCAGTAAAATCCTGCATGTAGTACTCTAGCCGTTGTTCGTTCTCCTCTATAGTGACCTCCATACACAGTAGAATGACAATCCTGCAAAATCCCCTCGGTCTCGCTATATAGAATACACCTTCTTATCATTTGATCAGAACACTATTTAAACAAATAAGGCTCATCCCATATATACCATTTGACATCATGCAGAAATTTCTTCTTTTGATAACCCACCAAGTCAGAAGGTATCATCATACTCACCAAATAATTGTCTGTCCCCGACAACGGCGTAAAAAAATTGTTGCCTCTTTTTTTAGTTCTAACAAAAGAGCTCTTACTCATGCAAGTATACATGTGTCAACAAGCAATATAGAGTAAGTCGAGTATCGATCCACAGAGAAAGTTGCTAAATCAAATTATTATGCATCAACTCTATCACTATTTTTATATGCTTAAACTAATAATTATGATGATAATTGAAAATTACTTTAGAATCAAATAACAACTAAAATAAGAATAATAATGAAATAAATTAAATCTGGAAATAATGGGATCCTAACTTCATTTAATAATTCATCGAATTACCACCATCATGTAAGAGTGTTCACATATCACAGGAAAGTAGCCAAGAGCACTAACGTAGACATAACCATTTTTTAATGCATTATGACCTACTTACATAGCATCTACAAGCAATAGACACCACGTAATCATCAATATAACCAAAATCACTATATGTCTATGTGAAATTGCAACCATATTGAATTTAAGCACAAGCCCTTATTTAAATCATACGGTGAAACAGTATATGTCTATCCGATTAACAAAATACAAAGCTAAGCAAAACAGCCCCATATACGCATGCTATCATGATTACAATCCATACCCGCATGTTCTTTTTCAATTCCATACAAGCACTTAAAATGAATGGTTATCAATCATTCATGCATGCAAACTAACCATGATAGAAATTCCTTATGATAAGTAAAACAGTCCAGCAGTCAAGCAATCAATTAAACTACATATTAAAATCCGTTAGAATCCCATAATGGAGTTTAGTTCATGACTGAACCAAAAGCCATTAAGGGATCAAAGAAAAACATGGATATTAAGCAAACAATTGAAAGAGGAAGGATAAAATCGATCAAACCCAATTGCTGATTACAACCCAATAGTAACGTTCAAATCCTCAATAAAATCCAGCAAAGAAACAATAGTCTTCAACAATGATTGAAAATCCAAAGAAGAAGTAGACAATATGAAGTTTTTGGCTTAGTTCTACGTTAGAAATCTCCCAAAGTGTAACCATAGTTCCAATATGAAAAACACGTAAAAACTAACTGCATAATACGTCTGACACCAGTCAGAATTGTTTTAACCCATTACAACTCTTCCAAATTAAAAATTAAAATAAAACAGATCAGCAACCTTTGATGTCGCGCGCGGGCGCGCGCTCCCCCTTTATATTCCTTGCGCTAGCGCGCATCTTCAAAATTGGTCAAGCTGGGTGATCGCGCGGGCGCGCGTCTATAAACCTATTTAGTTGCGCGGATTCTGTAGTGTTGATTATGTGCTCTGCTGCTGCTACTGCTCTTGTCCTGCTGCTATTGCTTCTTTGTAATGCCACTCTTCCTTCATTTATCCTCAGTTGTATATCTCAAATTGGTCCTCGCGTCATGCTTCATTAGCCTCAGGCCATCTACCATTGTCAAGTTATGCCATTTCCTGCACTTTTACACCAAAGGAGTTCTCAGTACATGTAATGGAAAATAACATGAAATGCAACTAAAAATACACTAAAATGTACTTGAGATTAGCATACTTCGCGTGAATTGATATCCAATAAGTAGGTATAAAACCCACTTATCAAGAATATTTGTGTGTAGGGGAGAATGTGACGATTTGATTGTTTGAATTGTGATTCTGGGGACAGAATCATTGTAAGGAGGGAAGGATGTAACGTTCCGAAATTTTAAAGTGTAATTTTAAATATTTATTGATATATATAAATATTTATTTGAGGTTTTTATTGTTGAATAAATAATTATTGATGTGATGGTCGTTAATAAATATTTGTAAATCTGAATTTAATAGATAAATTTCTAAATTAAATTAATTTATAATTTAGAGAATTGTGGTATAACATGAGATGTTATATTATTTTTTTGATTTAATAATTTAGATGGCATATTAGATTATTATGTAAAGTTATAATGAAAATTATAAATTTGTGATATTTGCTAAAATGGTATATTTAATTAAAATATAGTATGTGATTAATTTAATGGGTCAATGTTGGATATAGAACTCCAAATAAATAATATGTGATTGTAAATTATAAACTAAAGTGTTTATTAAAATAAATTAAAAAGGATTTAAAGTAGTTTTGCCAAACAAGGCTTAAGTATTTTAATTCTTTAAAATTTAAATGTTTTGCCAAACAAGCCTTATGGCTTTTGATATTTATAATTTTGAAATAAAAATTTAGTAATATAAATAAAATAAATTAAAATAATAAATATAATAAATTTATATTATATGCGTTTCTTTTAGTAACTGATATTAGTTATTAGGCGTATTAAGGGTTCAGTTTTTGATTTTTACGCTTAAGTTAGTCTATGGTTTAGCCTAAGAGGAGAAAACTAAGAAGTTCAGAGAACTTGAGAGAGAATTGGAGAGGAGCCTTAAGAATTTTCTTAGCAAATTCAGTGTTTAGCAAGGTTGTCCAAGTTAATTGAAGGTATTTCTCCATAATCTCTATATTATGTATATATATGTATATGTATGGATGAGTTTATGGCGTGAAGTTTCAAACTCTGTGAATTATAGCTTCCTATAAATTGTGTTACGTAATCTGTTGATGGTAATTAGATAGAGTGATGATTAGAAAGTATGTTTAAACAATAATTGCATACTAATTTCATTTAGTAGCACTAGAAAATTTTGACAGTATATGTGTTCTTCATATGGCTTGAGTAATTTTCAATTATAGTGGCCAATTCGGGTGTGAAACTGTAAATATACTCTTGTATATGGTAGTTCATTAACAAATGAGCATAATGAAATTTGAATGAAGTGATTTAGCCAAATAATGAATTCACGGTGTTAATTTTTGGATGAATATCAAAAATATGGAGTTTTATATTTTAAGTTATAATTAATAAATTTTAATATTTTGATGATAATTTTATTAATATTTAAATATTAATGGTGATGGTTTAAAAATGATTTTAATTATTTTAAAAATCATTTAAGTAGAATATTGATGATTTAAAAATATTTTAAGTTATTAATAATACCTTTAATATTTTGACAAGTATAACATTAATATTTTTATATTATTAAATATTAGTGATGATAAGATTATTTGATAATTAAATCATTTAAAAATGATTTAAGTGTTTGAATTTTTTTTATAAATTATAATAATTGTTTATAAATTATTAAAAGCTTTCGAAAAATATTATATACGATATTTGACTTATCTAAAATAATATTGAAGCTTTGAAACTGAGTTTCATTGACAATCAATGTGTTAATTGTTGGATAGGATGACCAGAACACCGAGAATAGACAGAAGTCCAACCAGACTGAAATAGTTAGACTTGTTAAGTGTTTATATAAGTTATAAACACTGATGTGGCTATGTGGTAATGTGCCTAGGAAAAGGTTTGACTATGAATTAT
Source organism: Panax japonicus (assembly GCA_020205505.1). Taxonomy (NCBI): domain Eukaryota; kingdom Viridiplantae; phylum Streptophyta; class Magnoliopsida; order Apiales; family Araliaceae; genus Panax; species Panax japonicus. Next base: position 23,587,918 of record CM035102.1, read on the forward strand.
AATGTTATGTGTTATGAAATATTGTGCTAATTGTGAGACCGATATTATTGTTTATAGGTCTTTCAAACGCAGATAAGTTTATTGTGTAGCTGTAATCAACGCGGAAGGCAAGTTTCCTTAACTCAACCTTGAGTTAATATTGTTCAATTAATATGGTGGTTAATTATTGTTAATTAGACCACATCCAATAATTTATTGTTGATTATTTGCAGTTAGTGCATGATTATTAATTCAAATTGAATTATTGATTCTGAGAATATACTTGTAGAATAACTTTTGTTGGATATTCACATATATAGAAGCTATTATTGATTTCAAATAGTACAGTTAAATTTTGTCTATTGTTAAATCATATTGAAAAATATCTTATCTAATTGTTTTGGCTAGACGAACATTTGTTAGAACTTGATAGGTTCGAGAAGAAAAGAGAAGAGAATTCAATTATTATTGATAGATCAATGCCAGTTGTTTCGGCTAGATCAGAAAAGAAAACTTGATAGGTTTGAGAAGAGAAGGGATTAGATATTGAAATCATAGTATTTCGTTGTAAATCATATTATGATTCTGAGACTGAGAAGAACAACCTTTTATAAAAAGGGAACATTTTATTGGTTGTATATTCGGCCTTTGCGCGCGTGTATGTATTATAATAATATAGGGTACAATGAGTTGGCCGGCTCTAAGTACTTGCTGAGGGATATGATTTAATCTTTATGGTTATCTAATACACCTGCGTATATATCAAAGTAAAACTTTGATATATACAATAGAAGAGAAATTCAAGATCTAATGGATCATTCAACATAAATCTGGAAAAACATTCCACTTTGTTATAGCGTAAAATTGATTCTTGATTACTCATTAGAATATCGTAGAAAATTTGAAAGCGTTATACTCTTTCATTATCAAATTATTGTGTTGCATAGAATGCGAAAAGACTTGTTATTGAATAACGATTTGTTCAGCTATTTCAAAGTTCTCCGAACTTTAGTTTCATTCTATCAAAATAGTTAGTCTGTTATTTTTGGATTCTTATACTTCTATTGTATGTCTCAACTTGCGGGGTAAATTTGTTGCTCACCCTTGCTAAATAAAATATTTCAGCTAGGGACGAAGTGGCAGGAGGTGCTGTGAAGGACAAGAATAATGCATCGTGATAAATTAGTTATGATTAGCATATTTATTATGTTGTTTGTAAATCCTTTTTGTGCATGTTTGTAATGTTAAGGTTAACGGACCTGGAAATAATGTATTAACAACATATGTTAATGTGATATGTATTACTATTTCTATATGAATGGGTAGTTAGATGGTATTATATTGTGGATCGTGAACACCAAACTCGGGGGTCAGGTAACCCGGATTTGGGGGCGTCATAGTTATGATATCTAGTTTGTAGCCTATAACATATACTATAGATATATGTCATTAGATCCTTCAAATCATCAACATATCGAACGGAGTGGCTGCTCAAACTAGCCTACTCGACTTTGATGTCTGTTTTCTGGAATTTCCAGAAAAGGGATGAACAAGCCCTCTGACAAGGTTTTACCGGATTGAATCTGGAAACTAAGATGTGCTTGAACTGATCTATTGATATTTTTGAGACATGAGATCGACCAGTTATTGAACAGAACCTAGAGTAAATCGAGCCACAATATAGGCACTCGTAACTGCTTGGGTTTCTGGGTTACCCAGAAAACCCAGGAACCGTCTGACAACGAGTTTGAAGCTCTGGATCTTGCATCGGATTTGTTATTTGACTAAGGGTGATGGTTATATTTTGTAGTATTACAACAATACTATAATATTAGAGTCTTAGATTTCCTAGAACTGGATTGAACAGAGAATAAGAGGTGGTCAAAAAAGAAACCTCGATCACTATCTGTCAGTGTTCTTGAGCCTCAAGAACACCAACCGCGACAAAAACCGTCGCTAAAGCCTTTAGCGACAGATTTAATTATTTTAGTTTTCTATTTTTTGGAAAATGATTAAAAATAGAAATAATTTCTAAAAATCATTTTAGAATGCTAATTAAATTGTAAAAATTACAAAATCAGTTTTAAAAATTATTTTAAGTTATAAAAATTAACTTTTAATAATTTGGCATATTTTTCATAAATATTAGTAATTATTTGAAAATTATTGATATTCAATTTTTTTAAAAATGCATTAAATAAATTAAATAAAAATCATTTTATTATATTAAAAATATTTTAAGTTATAAAATGAAACTTTTAATATTTTAAAGCACATTTTATTAATTATTTAATATTAATGATATTAGATTTATTTAATAATTATATTAAATAAATTTGTTTATAAATGATTTTAATATTATAAAAATCTTTTAAATGAAAATAAAGAGTTTAAAGATATTCTAAGTTATAAACTATAACTTTTAATATTTTAAGATAAATTTTATTAATTATTTAATGTTAATGATATTAGATTTATTTAATAATAATATTAAATAAATAATTCAAAAATGGTTTTATTGATTGAAAAATCATTTAAAATGATATAAATGGTTTAAAAATATTTAAGTTATTAAAACGACTTTTAATATTTTAGTGAATAATACCTTAATATTTAAATATTAATGGTAATTAATTAAAAATGATTTTTAATGTTTTAAAAATCATTTAAGGGTAATATTAATACTTTAAAAATATTTTGAGTTATTATAAATTACTTTAATGGTTTCATTAATATTTGGATATCATTAATGATAATAGAATTATTTAATATTTAAATCATTTAATAATCATTCCAGAGTTTGAAAAATTATGCTAAATTATTAAAAACTATTAGAAGTCATGAAAAAATAATATGATTGATATTTAAATTATCCAAAATATTTTTTAAGATACAAATTAGAGTTTTATTAACAATAAACTCAATAATTTCCCGATAAAGCTTGTCGGTACACCAAAATGCTCTTGAAATTAATTTAAACCTAAATAGGATGACCTGATAAGTGTCTGTTTGTGTCCTAATAACTGATAAATGTATGTGATAATATGATTAGGTTATGTGTTGACTGTAAATAACAGTACGATGTGTTATGATATGTTATTCTAATCAATAGAAAAATCTTATGAATGATAGGTCATTGAATTAAAGATAGAACTAAGTTATGTAAGCAACAGACCAGGCAAGTTTCTTAATTTTTACTCTTTTACTAGTGCAAGTATCCGAACCCTACTTTTATTGTGCAAGTATCCTAAACCTTTGCATTTATTTTATGCATGGACATGAGTAAGAAAGTTTCAGAATTATACCATCGTTGTGCCAGATTATTAACTCTATTGTTATTGATTATGTATCCAAATATTCGTATTCATGCAAGTTCTCGAACTTTATTCGTTCATTAGTTATCAATATAATATTACTGTAAGATTTAAATATATATATTTTGTTCGTTAAATGCTAAGTATGGTTATACGAGTGTCCTCACTTGGATAATTATTGTATATGTTGATACATACTTGTTGATTTCTAGGATGTATACCTTAATTAAAAGTCGTCTAAGCTATTTGACTAGGCTAGACATAGATTTAAAAATATCGTTGAACATGATAGAACCCTATTAATATCCTACCAAATTATTTTGGTTCGGATTCAGGCTAAGTATGAACATCCCGAATCTGGGAAATTGTTATGCGTCCAAGGCGGATAAGACGAATGAGAATATTGTTCTAGTATGTAGTATTGATCAATACAGGGAATAACAGGCTGATCACCCCCCGTGCCTGTAAGTTATGACGGTTTACAGATGAAGTTCTGTTCAACCTTTTTGAAAATTGAAAACTCTGTTCATAGTATATCGTCTACTCTCCATTTATAGTCAGTACGTAGTTTCAAAATTTGAAATAGAATTGATATGTTAATTAGAATTATTTCATTTTCTTTATAACTATTGCTTCGTTATAGAAGTGTCACTCAAAGAAAACATTTAATCCTTTCAACTAATGTTTATTGTTTGCTATTACTTGTTGGGTACTCAAATGCTCATTCTTGCTTAATTTAAATGTTTTCATTTAAGTATAACCAACCAGAGAGCTCTACCAGGAATAAAGGGAAAGAAAAGCTGTCAGAATAAGTTTATGTTATCTTATGTAATAGCTAGACTTAAACAAGATGATGTTATTTATTATCTATCATATAATGAAATGTTTTAAGGTCGCGTACCTGGGATTTAGATAACTCTGATATGTAAATTAAGTTTTATATTTATGACAATATTATTATTATTCCGCTCAAAGAAATGGTATCGCGAAGCACTGAATTCAGGTTTCAAGTACTTGAATTTGGGGGCATCACAATCTTGCACATTTAACAACTTTCAGAGTGGCTAGGTCTTGAATCTTTCTTGACTTCAATCCTATCTCAGCCATCTCTCCATGTTTAATCATTTCAAAAAATGGTTTGCCAATGACAGCTAAGACTCTCTCATAGAAAGGAGCTTCTTGTATGTCTATGAAGGTCATCACCATTTCCGACTCAGTCATAGAGGGAATAACTTGAGCAGCATGGCACCTCCACCTTTGAGAATACTCTTAGAAATACTCATTGGATTGTTTCTTGACCTTGGTAATTTGGTACCGGTTAGGAGCCATCTGAGACTGGATGAGGAAGGAATGAGCCAACTCTTCCCAACTATGAATCTAGGAATTGTCTAATCTGGTATACCACGATCGGTCTTCTCCAGTCAGACTTTTCTGGAACAGCTGCATTCTGAGCTTCTCATCCTCGGTATAAGATTCAAGTTCTCCAATGAATACCTTTAAATGTGTGTAAGGATCTCCTAACCCATCATACTTTTTAAAGTCGGGAGTCTTAAACTTCTCTAGATAATGAACACCAGGGAATATACGAAGGTCAACATATGAAACACTCCAATATGCTCAATCCCTTTAATAGACTGAATGGTCTCTTCTATTTGAAGGACATTCTTCCTTTTATCACCGATGTATGGATCTTCTCTAAGATGGGTAATTTTAGGGGTTTTGTTGGTTTAGTCCAACTGAGACTCAGCTGCTGGCGTTTATTTGTCTGGAGGACCCTGAGTTCCTCTATGTGCAGAGGATTCTGTATATATGGATATTCGTGGACCCTAAGTAAATTGGTGAAGTTCTTTAAGTAGAACAGCCAAATCTGTATTTTGTTTACTTAATCCATCGAACTCCTCACGAGAGACATGAGCAGGATTAAACTGGTCAGATGAAGTCATAATTGGCTGTAGGCTTGTTGCCTTTTTGGACTTTGAACGGGTAATAGGCCCAATTGTTTCCCTACACAAAACTTATGTAGTTTAGTCATAGGGAATGTATAAATATTACATGTTATTTGATGTGTCCGTTTTAGGAGTATTATCCTACAAAATGAATGTTAGCTGTTTGTAAGATAGCATGGCAAAAATGGAATTAATGTACACATTTTCCTTCATAATTTCTATTACATAGAGATTAACATGGAATGAAATTACAAGTAATTGAATTTACAAGTAATTAAAATGGGAAAGTATAAAGAAACTTCCCTCCGCGTTTGGTTTATTAGAGGCTGACCTATCCTAGGTTACTTTCGTAGTTTTTTGGCATGAAGGTTCCAAGATCATCGTAATTTACTCGACAGGAAGTTAATTTGGTCTTTCAACTAGAGAAAATATGGGTGGTGCCATTTCCTGAGCCTCATTAGAATTAGTCTCCCTATGAGTCCAGTAATCAAACACCGATAGGATAGCCTCTTGGTGGAGGGACCAGACAAAACATTCACAACGTGTCTCATCATTATGGAAATGATGACATATGCGAAGCACTTTAATATCACAAGTAGATATAGTGCGAAGCACCAAGTGTAGTAAGTAAATGCATTTGTACACATTTTAAATGTAAATGCAACATCCACACACAAGTAGATAACAGTTTAAAAAGTTTGTAATAACGGCTTAAGCCCTCTTACTGGATGTCCCCAGCAGAGTCGCCACCTGTCGACGTCGGGATTTTTACTGTCCCTTTTTTCTTCTTGTCTTTTGGTGTTCTCATGTTAGGTGAGATTTGTTTGAAAAAATAAGTTGTGAAAGGTCCGACATGTATATGTCGACGATTAGATTGTAAGAGTCACCAGTTGGTATTTTTAAATGTTTGAACCAAATCAACCGAGAAAAGGTTTGCACATTGACCCAATGATGTGACACTATTTAATAGGTCTATGAAACCGAGATTCGTTAGGGTCCAAGGGCTTGATTATACGGAGGGAAGGTGTTAGGCACCCCCCGACATCCGTGTTACCACGGTGACTGCCACTTTTTAATTAAACTGTTATATGAATGTGTGTGTGTGTGTGCGTCAATGTGCAGTTATCTGGAAGTAGTGTTATGCCTTATTTGCACCTATATACAAAGGGTTTGAATTTTGTATAAAAATTCAGTTTTAACAAGATATAGCAGTGATGTTTTGTAAAATAGGTTTTTCAAACCCTTATGCTCAATAGTAATTGAGGCCTTCGATACTTCCATTTTATTATGTGTTCAGCTTGATTGCTTTTATTTTCGAGATGTGAGGCATCTTCGAGAAAATAAGGTATATAGCAGTGTCGAACTCCTTGTGGGCATGAGAGTCGTCTAAGGAAATTCAAACACCGTAAATAATTTACAAGCTAATTACAGCCAAAAATGTCCATCACAGGAACCGAATCTAGATTCAGGAGTCTGAATCTGTGATCACAAGATTCCTAGGCTCACATGATGTAGTTGTAATAACCTGATATTTTCTATATAAATAAATCATAAATTTGAGTATAATTTTTTTTATTTATTAAAATAAATATGGGGAATATGTGCCAAGATAATGTGTATATATATTTATGTGATAAATAAAAATATCTTTATTACATGAATTATTACAAATAATTTTTATGTTAAAATTATTAATCATTATAAATTATATTCTTATAATAATTAATTTTATAGTAAAAATGTTTTTATTAATTATTTTTTATGAAAATATAATTATATATTATTTATTTAAAACATAAAATGATTTTTAGAATTATTATAATACTTTTTATTATAAGAATTTATTAAGTTAATTATTTTTAACTTAATTAATAATGTTAAACATGAAAGATAAATCAGATATGGAATCTAAACCCTAATTTTGGATTTTGATCGAGGAATGAGAATAATAATATAATATTAATTATATTTTGATTTCTCAGCGCTATAAATATGTACTGTATGTGCGTACTGTTAATGGTTAGACAATTATGGTATATAATGTCAAAACCCTAGCATTAATTTGTTTAACCTTATTTTGTAATTCAAAAGGGGAAATTCAAGAATGTTATATAGCTGTGTTATATGATTTTATGATTAATTAGGTAAACCCTAATTAACATTTTGAAATATTAAATTCTAAAAACCCTAATTTCTATATTTTGCAACCCTAAATAATAATTATATAACCTAATTACTTATGGTGAACCCTAATTGCTAAATTAACAAGGTTAATTATAATTAGTAAATAATTAAACCCTAATGTTCCTGTATAAAGTAATTAGAAAACTAAATTAATTAAAAACCCTTATTTTTTTAAATTAGTAACGCTAATTGCTATATTGGAAACCCTAATTTGCTAATTAGGAATGCTAATTGCTAATTATAAGCCATAATGCTAATTAGTAAATTATTAAACCTAATATGTGGTTCTAAGTAATTAGGGAACCTAAACATGATTAAGAAACTCTAATTTCATTTTTAGAAACTAGAATTTCAATTTTTAGTTTAATTACAAAATTCTAGAAAATTTTTATTTTAGCCTTAATTACAAAATGCTAGAAATTATTGTACAAAACCTTAGGGTTAAACCCTAAGGGTTAGACAAATGACAAATTGGCCATTAAAATCACAAGCTTAATGACCAAAATACCATTTGTCACATTTTTTTATTAGATTTCTTGCAAATCTTGCTAAGATTGGAGTGGTTGAGCAACTCTAGATCAGCCATGTGACACATAACAACTCAAATCAGCAGCAATATCTCAGCCACTTCATTACAAGTCATTGTATATATAGATCAAGAGAGAGAAAAAGTCATATTCTTGTTCATTTGTTCACAACTCTCATCCTTGACTCTCTCAACCCTAAACCTCCACAAATATCAAGAGATTCAGTTACAAAAATAAGCCCCACTAACACCCTTAACCAAATCAGTAGCCAGAATCAAGGAATTGATCATAAAGGTATAAACCCTAACCAAGAAAATTGAGTTTTGATTCCATGTTAGATCTTAGGTTTTAATGTTTAAACATATTATATGTAGTCTAATTAAGTGATCTGGGTTGGCTCATGCTAGATCCATAACATTAATATGCTCAAAATCAAGTTTTTGAAAAATTTTGAATTTTTTTTGGGTTGTCTGACAACAAATGTCAGAGCCCATAGATTCTTCCTTGTTTATCATTTTTGTTCTTTGAAGCTTTGAATGTGTAGTCTGACATTAGTACTTTGTTCTAGAGCTAGAATCGTGGTCATTTAATGTCCAGATTTTGAATTATTGTTAGTCAAAGGTCGTTGACCGACCATGATTGAAGGAGATCTGGGCAGCCCAGAACATGCCCAGATCGGTCTGACAAGAAGTTTAGAGGCATAGATCTTGCAAGTTGTTGTTGATTTGTGTTTGTTGTTGCATCTAAGTTATATTATGTTGCTTAGACTGTAATCTCATGCCTTGATATCACCTAAACGATAAACATATGGGATTTAGCAGCCGGTCAAACTAGCCAGGTCGAACACATTTTCTGTTTTCTGGGTAACCCAGAAAACATTTGAATGTGTTGCCTGACATGGTTTGACCTGGATCTTATCTGCTTGATTTGTTGTTGATATGATAATGTTTTGTATTAGATCTGTAGTACTACATGTGGTCTACAACCTGGAACCCTTAGATCACTTAAACATCAGTAGGATTTCAAGTTGTGGAAGCCCAAATATGAACAGTCGAACTGTTCTTCATTTCTGGGCAACCCAGAAAATAAAGAACATCTCTGACAGATTGTTCATGGCTCCAGATCTCACTCATGTTATGATGTTTGGCCATGCTTGTTGTTGGATCGTGTAATATTACACGAGTACTACAAGATCTGACAAAGAACATTCCCAGAAACATTACAGTTTACAAATTAAACGTGGTCAAACTAGCTAACTCGAAACTGGTTTATGAATGCTCTAGAACACCAAAGGCTACACTTTCTGTCGCTAAAGGGCTATGGGGACAGTTTTATTAATTTTAATTAGTTAAATTTTCAAAAATCATTTAAAAATAGAAATAAATTATTAAAAATTCCAAAAATAATTTTAAGTTATAAAAATTAACTTTTAATAATTTAGCATATTTTTCATAAATATTAGTATTTATTTAAATATTATTGATATTTAATTTATTTAATAAATATATTAAATAAATTAATTAAAAATGATTTTATTATATTAAAAATCATTTTAAATGATAATAAGGTATTTAAAAATATTTTAAGTTAAAAAATAAAACTTTTAATATTTCAAGGTAAATTTCATTAATTATTTAATATTAATGATATTAGAATTATTTAATAATTATATTAAGTAAATTAGTTTAAAAATAATTTTAATATTATAAAAATCATTTTAAATGAAAATAAAGTGTTTAAAAATATTTTAAGTTATAAAATATAACTTTTAATATTTACAGGATTATTTCATATTAATGATATTAGACTTATTTATTAATTATATAATTAAATAATCAAAAAATGATTTTATCGATATAAAAATCATTTAAAAGGGATATAAATGAATTAAAAATATTTTAAGTTATAATTAATGACTTTTAATATTTGGATAAATAATAATTTAATATTTTAATATTAATAGTAATTATTTAAAAATAATTTTAAATATTTTAAAAATTATTTAAGGGTAATATTAATACTTCAAAAATAATTTAAGTTATTATAAATAACATTAATAATTTGGCAATAGTTTCATTAATAGTTTAATGTTAATTAAATATTAATGATAATGAAATTACTTAATATTTAAATCATTTAATAATGATTCTGGTGTTTCAAAAATTATGATAAATTATAATAATTATTTAAAAATTATTATAAGGCCATGAAAAATAATATGACTGGTATATAAGTTATCTAAATGAATATTGAACTACTATTTAGAGTCTTAGACTCGATAATTATCCGATAAAGTTGTCGGTATACCGACATATTTTAGAAATTGATCTGGACTTAAATAGATTGACTTGATAAGTGTTTATTTGTGATTCAATGGTTGTGAAATTATGTGACAATGTGATTAGGTTATATGTTGATTGCAAATAGCAGTACAATATGATATGACATGTTATTCTAATCAGATAAATTATCTTATTAATGATAGGGCTTGATATAAAAGATAAAACTAAGTTGCATAACTGTAAGTAGCAGATCAGACAAGTATCTAATCCTTTGCATTTACTTTATGCAATGGACATGTGTAAGATAATATCTGAATTATTCTTTTTCATTGTTCAAATATTTCAACATTTGTATATACTTATGAAATGATTCTGTATAAGTAAGTTAATAAATTATAATTTGTTGTACAAGTTCCTTAATTCTGTTATTGTAGATCAAGATATATATTTTGTTCGTTAATTTCTAAACATGGTTATACAAGTGTCCTCACTTGGATAATCATTATATTTTATCACATGTTGATGCATACTTATCGGTGTCTAGTATGTATTCGTTGACTTAAAAGATGTCTAAGCTATTTGATCCGGCTAGACACAAACTTAAAAATTATTGTTCAACAAGATAGAACTTTATTATTATCCAACCGAATTTCTTTGGTTCAAATTCTAGACTGGTATGGACATCCCAAATATGGGAAATTTTTATGCGCCTAAGGCGGATATGTTGGACGAAAATATCATTCTTCTATGTAGTATTGATCAATACAGGGTATAAAGGGCTGATCACCCCCGTGCCCGTAAATTATGACGGTTTACAGATAAAGTTCTGTTTAACCTTTTCAAAAATAGAAAGTATTGTTCATAGTCTGTCGAGTGATCCTCATTTATAGTCAATACGTAGTTTCAAAATTTTGAAATCGAAATGATATGTTATTTATTATTGGTTCAAGCTTACTTCACAACTGCTGATTCATTTTAGAAGTATCATTCAGCAAAAACATTTAATCCTTTTAGCTAATTGTTATTGATTGCTATTACTTGTTAGGCATTCAAATGTTCATCCTTGCTTAATTTAAAGGTTTTCAGCTAAGTGTGAACAACCTAAAGGATCTTCCAAGAATAAGGGAAAAGGGAAGGTTGTTTAATGAATGTTTATGCTATATATTATGTAATAATTAGACTTTATTAAGATAAGGATGATATATATTATCTATCAAGTGTTGTAATAAATGTTTAAAGGTTAAATACTTGGGATTAAACTCTGATAATTATGTAAATTAAGTTTGCAATTTATATTATTGTTATTATTATCAGTATTATTCCGCTCATAGAAATGGTATCATGAAGCACCGAGTTCGGGTTTTAAGTAACTGAATTTGGGGGTGTCACAGTAGCAGTTTGTATAAAAGTTGTAAGTAGTTATATTTATAAAAGCTGTATATATATATATATATATATATATATAAATGATCAACCGCTACGATGTAACTCCAGGCGGGACAAAACGTAAATAAAACTGTAAATGGCAACGAAGTAAACTCCAGGCCTGACAGAAATGTAAATAAATATATATATATATATATATATATATATATATATATATATATATGTGTGTGTGTGTGTGTGTGTGTGTGTGTGTGTGTGCGTGTTTGTATGTGTGTAAAAGATGTAAACGCACTAGATATATATCGATCCAGGCTCGGTTCCTCAGCTCAGTGATATATATATATATATATATATATATATATATATATTTGTACTAACATTATCGAGTTATGCTCCGGACGTAAGTCCAGGCTCAATCGAGGTATAACTCGATAATGTTAGTACAAATATATATATATATATATATATATATATAAAAGAAATAAAAACCACGGACAGAAGTCCGGGCATAAGCACACAACACGACTCTCAACATGAATAACTGTGTGTGTAAAATATGGAGAAAGGCTTTACGAAATGTAAGAAGGCTTATAGTGGACTGCCAAAGAAGACTTCAGTAGCTTTAAATGGATGAACACTCGGTTCCCACAAAGAAAATACAGAAAAACATAAGCTCACAAGTGTTTGAAATGAGAAAGCACTCAGTTTATAATGTGTACACAACAAATTGGACATGACTTCCTTTCTTTTTCTCCTTTCAAAATGGTCACCCCAAGCCCTCTATTTATAGAGGGGGGAGCCACAGATGTATCTGTGGAAGATGCACCTACGGCTGCCCGAGGTGCTTCGGGCTTTGCGGGTCCTGTCATCTCGAAGTACGTGCACGCATGTAATGTGATGTCCGCTCGAACTTTCAAAACTTCAATTCAGGCATCCGATTGAGGTATATAAGACCTTTTTCGGAATGTTGTTGTCGAGAGTTATACAATGACATGGGATTAGTGGTTGTACGAAGTCAGGAAGGTGGGGGAGCAATGCCCAGGTCTTCAGGCTTCAAATTCTATCTGGTGTGCTGTCTTGTGTAATAGTTACTCGGGATTGGAGCTCTGGTTCTTGTAGGAAATTGTTGTGTAGAATGTATGTTGAAATGTTGTTGAGACGGCGCATGTGACGCCCCCAAAATAGGTATACATCGCCCATCTTGAGTCGCCAAATACATGGTACTAAATTCAAATACAACTTGATTATACAACAGTCATGTAAAATATGAAAAAATACATGTTGTGAGTTTTAATACAAATATTGTCATCTAGACAATATCCACACTCAGTTTAGTCCTCATTACATTTATTATCACACTGTTTAACAGAATAGTGAGGACTACTAAGACACCATCTCGGACCATCACTTCGTTCCCCGATTAGTCCCGGCTACGTTCTCATTTCCTGAAGAGAACAGTAAAAGAAAGGGTAAAGCTCAACTAGCCCAATAAGAAATATTATGACTAAGATAATGCAGAATAAATTATCATTAGCCCTCAACAGTGTTAAACTGATAAAATACAATAGACATCAAGTTTAACTGCAGCAGAACATGCAATCCATTAAAAGAGTCAAGTAGAGAATAAAATCTACTATCTTTTATTATTTAAAAAGGTTTTTCATCACTTTTAATCGCTGAGACTTAGCTTAATAAATAATCCACATCATCCCTGCACTACGGCCAAGGATATTCATTAGGGTCACGACCACAAATTATCTATGCACTATGGGCCAAGGATATTTGTGTATTCATCAATGGTCATGATCATGCCAACAACTGTCCATCAATGCACTTCGAGCCAATGAGGACTTTTACCACATCATTTGTAACATTACGGTCATGATTACACCGAATAATCCCTGGTCATAATCATACCAAGTCCATCTATGCACTACAGGCCACAACTGACTTTCAAAAATAATATAAACATGAGGATGATGACAATGATATAAGAATTCAAAAAATCAAGTTCAAGAATTAATTTATTCAGGAACTAATAACGTCCAAATTGTCAACATGATACTTCTTTGTAAAGTAAAATTCAAGAATGCTCAGAAGAATATTTCCATGAAAAGATACTGAATGAAGCGCAAATATCAAGAATATTCCACTAATTTCATGGAGTGTAGAATTCAAAACTTTAACCAACTGAGTATAATAAAGAATGAAATAACAAAAGAAATCACCATGCATGCGGTACTTAGCATAGACATGTTATTCCATCAGAATAATAAATAACGAAACCAGGTCAGGCGTAATACGCACCGACAGGATATTCCAATAGAATAATAAAGAATGGAGTACAATAGAAATCACCAGGCATGCGGTACTTTGTATAGACAGGTTATTCCAACAGAATACTAAATGACTGAACCAGGTCAGGTGAAATTCACACCAACAGGATGTTCCAACAGAATAAGTAATGCACAGACATGATATTCTAACAGAATAATAAAGACGGAACCAGGTCCGGCGTAAAGCACAGACAAGATATTCCAACAGAATAATAAAGAATGGAATACAGAAGAATTTTACCAAGTATAGGGTAGCCCGCGTATACAAGTTATTCCAACATAATAATAAAGATGGAATAATAGAAGTTCTCTTCATGAATACAAAAGAAATAATACCCCTTACCATAAAAGAAACTTGATATCGGAGTAGTGAAGTGGCAGAATACTTTTCTTCTTTCTCTCTATAGTTTCTCTCTCTAGAGTTTTAGTGAATTCGTAAGAAATAATGAAGGAATGAGCTTCTATTTATAGAAGAATGGAATGAATAGTAACTAATCCATGAACGGTCCAGATTGATTTACTTTAATCGGACGGTCCATATTTAAAGCAACATCTTTTAAATAAAATATAATATATTCTATTTATAATCTAATAAAACGAATAACTTTTAAAAAGATTTTACTATGCAAATACTATGCAAGCACTATACAAACACTATGCATAATAAAATATAATATATTCTAATTATTGTCTAATAAAACAAATAACTTTATAAAAGTATTCTGTTTTATATAAAAAGATTTTACTATTAGCCTAATAAAACGAATAACTTTATAAAAGTATTCTGTTTTATATAAAAAGTTTTTCTATTTTATTACGTTAATAATACGAATAAAAAAACGTCATCATCATTATTATTATTAACACTATTAATCGACCAGGTCGTTTTAGGAAAGAAAGGGATTTCCAATAAGGATTTCTCCCTATTGGCGCGTAATTAGGTGACCAAACCTCTCCTTCCCAGAACTTCTAGACATCGTTAATAATGCAAATAATAATATTAACAACTTCGTCATCTCAATTATTGATTTAATAACATATAAAATATCGACAATAATTGAATCAAACTGAGTGACTTCTCATATAAGCATTAATAATTAATACCGTGTGCTACTATACAACCACGTGTATTACTGCACTTTTACTACCGAGTAGTTCAACAGTATCAATGGTAAAACTTCCACCGTTATTTTCGTAAAAATATTTTTGTTATTTTCTCAATCCGATAATAATTCTGTTGTGGGGTCCACCAATGATTGTACCGTCGTACGAATACTCCCTAACCAATCGAATATTATATAACAACTTGCATACTTTGCAAAATTTATAAATATTATCCACGACTATAACATTATATCAAATTTATTCCATAATATTCAAAAATGATATTTATAGAATATTCATTTTTATTCATAAAAGTTGGGGTCTTACAATCTCCCGTTCTTATGAAATTTCGCCCTCGAAATTAGGGTACGTACTTGGTATGTCGAAGAGGTAAGGATACCTTGATTTCATATCAAATTCTAACTCCCAGATCATTTCCTCAACATCGTGGTTCCTTCATAACACTTTGACTTGAGATATAACCTTGGAGCGTAGAATATGTTCCTTCTTATCTAAGATTTGAACAGGAACCACTTCATACGTTAAATCTTCTGCTATTTCGTCCAGTTCTAACTCAATAATATGGTTCGGGTCTTTCACATATTTACTTAACATGGATATATGAAAAATGTTATGAACACGAGACATACTTGGCGGTAAAACAAGTGTATAGGCTACAGTCCCTACTCGATCGAGGATTAAAAATGGGACAATGAATCGAGGATTGATCTTTCCTCTCTTTCCAAATCTCGTAATTCCTTTCCATGGAGCAACACGTAACAACACATGATCTCCAATATCGAATTCCATGTCCTTTTGATGAAGATCAGCATAACTCTTTTGTCAGTCTTGTGAGGTTTTGATACGTTGTTGGATCGTTTGAATCTTTTCCATAGTTATATGTACCAACTCCGGTCCCAACAACGTTGCTTCACCCACCTCATCCTAGCATACTGGAGAACGACACTTTCTTCCATACAATGCCTCGAATGGAGCCATGCCAATACTTGCTTGATAACTGTTGTTGTAGGAAAGCTCCACCAATGGTAAGAACTTGTCCCAACTTCCCTCGAAGTCAAGGACACAAAGTCTTAATAAATCTACAAGAGTTTGAATAGTCCTCATTGATTGTCCGTCCATCTGAGGATGATAAGCCGAACTAAATCGTAAATCTGTGCCCATAGCTTTTTGCAAACTAACCCAAAATCGTGAAGTAAATCTTGGCTCTCGATCAGAAACTATGGATACTAGTATACCATGCAGTCTTACAATCTCGTTTATGTACATACGAGCAAGACGTTCAAGTGTATAAGTTTCTCGTAATGGTAAGAAATGAGAAGACTTGGTCAATCTATCAACAATGACCCAGATTGCATCTATGCTTTGAGAAACCTTGGGAAGACCAGTAACGAAATCAATAGTAATGTGCTCCCACTTCCATTCTAGAATTTCAAGTGGTTACAATGGACCTTTTGGTACTTGATGCTCCTCTTTGACTTGTTGACAAGTTAGACACCTTGAGATAAATAGTGCTATCACTCTCTTCATATTGCTCTACCAAAATGTATGATGAAGATCACAATACATTTTGGTACTCCCAGGATGGATTACAAATGGTGTGTTGTGCGCCTCCATCATGATTTTATACTTTCAATCAGGGTCGTTAGGAACACAAAGTCTAGAGTTGACTCGAAGTATTCCTTCTTCATCGATTCTTGCATACAGCATAGCACCTTCTTGTACTTTCTTCCTTATATGCATTAGCTCTAGGTCTGTAGCTTAAGCAGCTTTAACTTTATCGATTAAATTCGATTCTACTCATATATTCGCCATAATCACATGGGTCCCTAGAGTCTTTAATTCTATCTCCATCTTTTGCAAGTCATACAAGATGAGCATTTGCATTGACAATATCGCACTTGTACCCACATATGATCTTCTACTCAATGCGTCAGCTACCACGTTTGCTTTTCCAGGATGGTATGATCATAATCTTTCAATAGTTCAAGCCAACGTCGTTATCGTATGTTGAGTTCTTTTTGAGTGAAGAAATATTTGAGGCTTTTATGATCCGTAAAGATCTCCACTTTCTCCCCATACAAGTAATGCCTCTAAATTTTAAGTACGAAGATAACAGCTGCCAACTCTAGATCATGAGTAGGATAATTCCTCTCATATTCTTTGAGTTGTCGAGAGGCATACGCTATGACTTTCCTATATTGCATGAGAACACATCTTAACCCCTTGCCTGAAGCATCACTATAGATGACAAATCCTTCCAAGCCAGATGGTATTGTCAGAACAGGTGCTAAAATGATTCTTCTTTTGAGTTCTTGAAAACTCTTCTCACATTCCTCGTTCCAACCGAATTTTGTATCTTTATGAGTCAGCTGAGTTAAGGGAGTAGTGATTCGAGAATACCCTTCTACGAATCTCCGATAATAACCAGCTAAGCCGAGAAAGCTACATACTTCGGTCACTGATTTAGGTTGCTCCCATCTTTGAATGGCTTCAATCATTGTCGGGTCAACAGATATTCCATGACTTGATACCACGTGCCCAAGGAATGCTACTTCCTCAAGCCAGAACTCGCATTTCTTCAACTTGGCATAAAGCTTATATTCACGAAGCTTTTGGAGTATCGGCCTCAAGTGTTTCTCATGATCTTCACGGCTTTTGGAATAAATAAGGATGTCATCAATAAAGACGACCACAAAGTGATCCAAATATTCCTTGAATACTCGGTTCATCATATCCATGAAGGCAGCAGGAGCATTACTTAATCCAAAAGACATGACTAGGAATTCATAATGCCCATACCGAGTTCTGAAAGTTGTCTTTGGAATGTCATCAGTTCTAATCTTCAACTGCTGATATCCGGAACGAAGATCAATATTTGAAAAGAATTTGGCGCCTTGCAACTGGTCAAACAGGTCATCAATACGTGGCAATGGGTACCTATTTTTGATGGTGACATGATTCAACTCCCGATAATCAATACAAAGTCGCATACTCCCATCTTTCTTCTTCACGAATAGAGCAGGAGCAACCCAAGGAGAAGTACTAGGATGAATAAAGCCAATGTCTAACAATTCCTGCAGTTGGGTCTTTAACTCCTGAAGTTCAATAGGAGCCATTCGATATGGGGCTTTGGAAATAGGTTTTGTACCATGATTAAGGTCGATACAAAATTCAATTTCACGCTCTGGGGGTAGGCCAGGAAGTTCTTCAGGGAATACGTCAGGAAATTCATTAACAATAGAAATATCATTCAAAACAGACGTATTTTTGTTTAGATTCGTGACATGAGCTAAGAAAGATTGACATCGATTTTTCAATAAACGAATAGCTTTATGACTTGAGATGACAGTGATTGATTTTAATGGTATGGTTGCTTGAATTCACATAATAGGTTGATTAGGAATATGAAAGCTAACAACCTTACGAAAATAATCAATTTTTACATGATGAGTAGTTAACCAATCAATCCCTAGAATTACGTCAAATGCAAGTATTTTCAATGAAATAAGGTCGACAGGTAATGTGAGGGTACCGATTTGAACCAAACAAGATTTATAAACAGTGGATGTAATGAAGGTTTCTCCCAATGGAGTTTCAACAAATAAGTCAAAGTCTAATTTCTCTAGAGTCAAATTTAAACATTGAGTGCAAGTAGAAGAAATAAAAGAATGGGTAGAACCGGTATCAAATAAGGTATATATTTCACTAGAATTTATGATAAGCTTACCCGTGATGACCTCGTTCGGGTTCCTTACTTTCTGGGAGGTCACGACAAATGCTCTCCCTTGAACAACCGGTTTTGTCTTGTCTAGGATGACCTTCGCTGTCTCCATCCCAGCTGGACTTGTCTTCAGTGCACGACAAAATCGTGCCATGTTTCCTTCTCTTCCATAATTGTAACATGCTTTGGTGGTCATCACACAGTTTGGACTGATGTGTCCCTCCCCTCCACATTTGAAGCATATGATAGGTGGTCATTCTCCTTCCTTAATGACAGGTGCTAATGCTGACGTCTTTCCATCATTTTTGAATCTTCTTTTCTTGAAATGTCCATTCTAATTATTTTGGCCATGATTACCACCAAAGTGGTTACCATTTCTGGCATGTTGATTCCATTCATGCTTATTGTCAACGCTTCGATGACTGCTATCACTTGTATTATCATTTTGTCGGCTGCTCTCTTTTGGTTGGGTTGACTCATTATCACGCTCCAATAACTGAGCCCGATTAACAACATCTGAATACAAACACATTTTATGAGAGATAAGATATTGACGTATCTCTGGTTTCAAACCTCTTAGAAACATTCGCGTCTATCTCTCCTCATTATCAACCAAATGGGATGCAAACCAGGACAGCTCGGCAAACTTGGCTTCGTACTGTGACACGGTCATGTTGTTTTGTTCCAGTTTAATGAACTCTACCTCTTTCATGTGACGAATACTTTCGGGAAAGTAATTGTCATTGAATAGTTCTTGGAACTTCTCCTAAGTACATCTTCAGTGCGGCAGGTTGAGTATGCTTTACAAATTTCCACCAGTAATCTGCCTCTGCCCGCAACATGAAAGTGGCAAAGAGAACCTTTTTCTCCTCGGAACAACCCAAGACATTAAATATCTTGTTGATCTGCTTTATCCACTGTCTCCACCTTAAGTGGTTTTGGCTCTCCAAAAAACTCCAGTGGTCCCAGCTCCTTGAACTGTTTGGCGGTGACCGTCAGAGAGTTGCCAGTGTTTCCACCTGTATTTTGGACAGGAGCCGCTCTCGCCTGGTGTTGCATAAATTGCATGAATCCTCGGAACATTCCATCGTTCATCATTTGGTCAGTTTTGTTGTTTGAAATAGGATTGTCGCCTTCTTGATGCACATTATCCTGATTATTGATATGTGGAGACTCAACGGTCTCCTGTGCTCCATTGATGTTCTCAACATTCTCGGATGCCATTTTCAAATACTGCCACAAAATAAGGGTTAATTAACATATCACATATTATCCCTATACTCTGACCGACCAATTAAATACCAAATAAACTTAGGTAGGTCATACTAGCGAAGGAATTCCCCGTCTCTCCCCTCCTAGTTCATATCTCACATCTCAGCCAGGGATCATATCCCTAAGGTTTGATACCAACTGTGATGCCCCCAAAATAGGTATACATCACCCATCTTGAGTCACCAAATACATGGTACTAAATTCAAATACAACTTGATTATACAACAGTCGTGTAAAATACGACAAAATACATGTTGTGAGTTTTAATACAAATATTGTCATCTAGACAATATCCATACTCAATTTAGTCCTCATTACATTTATTATCACACAATAGAATAGTGAGGACTACTAAGACACCATCTCGGACCATCACTCCAGTTCCCCAACTAGTCCCGGCTACGTTCTCATTTCCTGAAGAGAACAGTGAAAGAAAGGGTGAGCTCAACTAGCCCAATAAGAAATATTATGACTAAGATAATGCAGAATAAATTATCATTAGTCCTCAACAGTGTTAAACTGATAAAATACAATAGACATCAAGTTTAACTGCAGCAGAACATGCAATCCATTAAAAGAGTTAAGTAAAGAATAAAATCTACTATCCTTTATGATTTAAAAGGTTTTTCATCACTTTTATCGCTGAGATTCATCTTAATAAATAATCCACATCATCCCTGCACTACGGCCAAGGATATTCATTAGGGTCACGACCATAAATTATCCATGCACTACGGGCTAAGGATATTTGTGTATTCATCAATGGTCATGATCATGCCAATAACTGTCCATCATTGCACTTCGGGCCAATGAGGACTTTTACCATATCATTTGTAATATTACGGTCATGATTACACTGAATAATCCCTGGTCATAATCATTCCAAGTCCATCTATGCACTACAGGCCACATATGACTTTCAAAAATAATATAAACATGAGGATGATGATAATGATATCAGAATTCAATAAAACAAATTCAAGAATTAATTTATTCAGGAACTAATAACGTCCAAATTGTCAACATGATACTTCTTTGTAAAGTAAAATTCAAGAATGCTCAGAAGAATATTTCCATTAAAAGATACTGGATGAAGCGCAAATATCAAGAATATTCCACTAATTTCATGGAGTGTAGAAGTCAAAACTTTAACCAACTGAGTATAATAAAGAATAGAATAACAAAAGAAATAACCATGTATGCAGTACTTAGCATAGATATGTTATTCCATCAGAATAATAAATAACGGAACCAGGTCAGGCGTAATACGCACCGACAGGATATTCCAATAGAATAATAAAGAATGGAGTATAATAGAAATCACCAGGCATGCGGTACTTTGTATAGACAGGTTATTCCAACAAAATACTAAATGACGGAACCAGGTCAGGTGAAATTCACACCAACAGGATGTTCCAACAGAATAATAAAGACAAAACCAGGTCCGGTGTAACGCACGGACAAGATATTCCAACAGAATAATAAAGAATGGAATACAAAAGAATTTCACCAAGTATAGGGTAGCTAGCGTATACAGGTTATTCTAACAGAATAATAATGATGGAATAATAGAAGTTCTCTTCATAAATACAAAAGAAATAATATCCCCTTACCGTAAAAGAAACTTGATATCGGAGTAGTGAAGTGGCAGAATACTTTTCTTCTTTCTCTCTATAGTTTCTCTCTCTAGAGTTTCAATGAATTCGTAAGAAATAATGAAGGAATGAGCTTCTATTTATAGAAGAATGGAATGAATAGTAACCAATCCATGAACGGTCCAGATTGATTTACTTTAATCGGACGGTCCATATTTAAAGTAAAATTTTTTAAATATAATATAATATATTCTATTTATAATCTAATAAAATGAATAACTTTTAAAAAGATTTTACTATGCGAATATTATGCAAGCACTATGCAAATACTATGCATAATAAAATATAATATATTCTAATTATTATCTAATAAAACAGATAACTTTATAAAAGTATTCTGTTTTATATAAAAAGATTTTACTATTAGCCTAATAAAACGAATAACTTTATAAAAGTATTTTGTTTTATATAAAAAGTTTTTCTATTTTATTACGTTAATAATACGAATAAAAAAAACATCATCATCATTATTATTATTCACACTATTAATCGACCAGGTCGTTTCCAGGAAAGAGGGGGCTTTCTAATAAGGATTTCTCCCTATTGGTGCGCAATTTGATGACCACACCTCTCCTTGGCAGAACTTCTAGACATCGTTAATAATGCAAATAATAATATTAAAAACTTCGTCATCTCAATTATTGATTTAATAACATATAAAATATCGACAATAATTGAATCAAACTGAGTGACTTCTCATATAAGCATTAATAATCAATACCGTGTGCTATTATACAACCACGCGTATTACTGTACTTTTACTACCGAGTAGTTCAACAGTATCAACGGTAAAACTTCCGCCGTTATTTTCATAAAAATATTTTTGTCATTTTCTCAATCCGACAATAATTCTGTTGTGGGGTCCACCAATGATTGTGTCGTCGTACGAATATTCCCTGAGCAATCGAATATTATATAACAACTTGTGTACTTTGCAAAATTTATAAATATTACCCACAACTATAACATTATGTAAAATATATTCCATAATATTCAAAAATGATATTTATAGAAAATTCATTTTTATTCATAAAAGTTGGGGTCTTACAGCGCAATGTGGGATCGAGGTGGCAAAATGACAATTTTTCCCCTCACCGGGGTAATCTCCGATTTGGGCTGATGTAGAAGTCGTTGCTCAGGGTTATCTCTGAGATTGGGCTACTGTGAGTACTGAAGGTCCTCAAGGTTGTCTCTTAGATTGAAACTAAAAATCCCGGGATTATCTCTAGGACTGGAACTGGGTATCTCGGGGTTGTCTCTGAGATGGTAAAACTATTAATTCTGGGGTTGTCTCTGGAATTGGAGTTGCTTTGTCCTCCAGGGTTATCTCTGAAAGATGATTTTGCTCTCCTACAATATTAGTCACAGGAATGCAAAATTTCGAGTGTCTACATTGGACCTTCTCAAACTTATTTTTTCAAACAAATCTCACCTAACATGAGAACACCAAAAGAAAAGAACAAAAAGGGACAAATAAAAATCTCGACGTCGACAGATATGAACTAATTTCAGTAGTAACTAAGTCTGAGAATTTCCCAGAGTGGCGCAGCTGCGCCACTTCTGTACTGTAAACCAGTGCAGCTGCGCCGGTAGCAAGACTTGGAAAATAATTTCGACTGTGTGAATGAGTTACAAAGATGGTTTATTAACATTAATATAGAATGGGTAATATAGTGGACCAGTTACCATTATTATTAATGTGAACATTATTATTAAATATTGTTATGTACCACCATGTGTAATATACGAAAATGTAGGTAGTAGTACAATATAATTACTTCATGCATGTGATATTAAATTAGGTCTGACACTTAATTGTGAATAATGTTATACAAAACTATATAATAATAGTAAGTAAATCATAAAGTTGATTTAGATGAGTTTTTGTTACCTCATCATGTATGGTGGGACAATTAAATGTGTATTCTAAAATATGGGAGTAAGTAAATATATACTATTAAAATATTTATTTCAATACTGATGTGTAATTAAATAATAAAGTTTTAAGGAAATATTGGATTATTAGTAACCAATTAAATTGTGTTCATAAATGTTATAAATGATAATTGGACTAGACTAATTTACATGGATTATATGATATGGGTACATATATAATCCCTAACTTTTTATTTTGTAATAGCATTAGTACATTAAAATCACATGAGGGAACCAAAGAGGAATTAAATTAAGCACATTATTACTAAATGTTGGGTATTAGGAGAGAGTGCCCCATATTCATTATCACTTTTCTTCCTCATGTGTTTAGGCCAATGGCCTCTAAGCCTATTACTTGCAAAAATCAAACTTTAACTTTGTAGCTAATGATGGAGGGGGAGTGGTCTTCAAAGTGACTTGTATTGTGCTACCAAACTTTGAATGTCCATCATCTTCTTCCTTCTTCCATTATTTTAATTTTTCGGCAAAGTCATTGCTCGGTTAATAACTTTCCTATAAATGAGAGTCTTTGTAAGAACCCGAATTTTCAGAAAATATTAAAATAAGAATTTAATAGATAAAATTCTTAAAGCATGTGAAGGGTTCAAATAAAAATATATAATGTGTTACGTGGTATGTGGTATTGTGTTACATAGGGTAATATGCACTATGTAATAAGTGTGGTTATGTTTAATAAATATATATATTGTTATTATATATTTATTATAAATTATAGAGAAGAATTAGTAAGAAGATGGATAAAAATTTATCTATTGATATTAAATAATATATGTGAAATTATTTTATAATAGTAAGTTGGTGACATTAAAATATCTTTGATAATCACCAATTTCTTGAGTATATGTACGAGTGAGTATCAAGTCTAAGGTAGTGCAATCGTACTCTTTAATGGTGAATGTATAGAAGCTAGGCTAAACAATTCCTTCAGAGAGCGGAGGTATATACGAATTAGTAACCGATCTAAGTCACTGTGAAAATAGTGTAGACGAGAAGGAAACTAATTTGTTGTTTGTTTGTGGGAAACCACTCAGTGTACTATATTGAATACTATTAAAGACTCGATGTGTGTTAGGTTTAGACTTGTATATATGCACGTTGTTGACAAGGGAAGAAAATCGATATACCTTTAAAGTGGTAGAGAATTATTGAGTAAATTGATACACAGCGAGAAGTGAAGATTAAAGGGATATATGTATGTATTATATTCGAGTTTTGTGTTATTGGTGGAAAGAAGTACTATAAATGAGATTTTATAGTTGAGAGAAATAGAGTTTTAGAACTCGAAGTGTGATCCTTAAATTATTAAGGAAAATAGTAATCGATGATGTGAAACCAAAGAGAAGATTGGTGTTAAACGAGTTAACACTCAAGGAGGATGCGTAAAGTATGTAGAAGCGTAAGGTTTCATTTCTGCTAAGGCAAAACTTGTCTGCCTCTAATTTTGGTATGGCACAACTGCGCCTGTCTGTAGGATCAGTTTTTGGAATTGTAAAATTTATGAAATGGGTGTTAACGACTTATAAGGATAATAAAATCTTAAATAATGATTAAGTTGTCCAGGAGTGGATTTGAATAAGAGTTAATTAATTAACTCGGAATAAATATGGTTAATTAAGAGATATTATGGAATATTATAATCCTTGTAATGCAGTGGCATGATAATAAATTAAATGAAAAAGGGTTAGTTCACTTGTATAAGATAGTGAGTTAACATATGTGTTTAGCATAAGAGGATGAAAGAAATATGTTAATTAACATTTGATATTTTAATATATTACATAGTTTTGTAATATATAAAAGGGTCGATATTTGAAAGATAAATGATTAATATTAATTAAGCGTTGTGATATTAAAATATAATAATGGGTTGAAAGTACCCGACTGAATGATATTTAGCCCAATTAAAATATTAATTATCATTAAATAGTATTACTATGTGTAATATGGAAAATATGGGGAATGGTGATATAAAATATATATGGCCTAAGAATACATGAATTGTGACATTTAATTGGGACTAATGTTATGAGGTACCAAGTGGTACAGTAAAATCATATGTAATTTTAATACATAAATGGGTATTCTAAAAACTGAGAACAGAATTAAATGTTTAAATAAACATTAAATATGGTTATAATGTGGTTATGTGAGTAATGGAGAGAATTAATGGTTATGGAGATCCATAAATACATTAATCAAGGAAGTGGATAATTTATCTATTTTACATAAATCAAATAAGTAAGTTATTAATATAATAAGATTATGTTGACTATTATGTGCATAAGAGCAATAATTAAAAATATAATATACAACTATATTATATAGTGTGGCGTAACATTTATGTGACTATTATATTATAGTAACCATGTATTAAGATTTATTGAAACTATATGATATGAATACATCATAAAATGTGTATGTGGCAATATGCATGTGGGTAAACATTAAAATAAAATGTACATGGATTATATGTATGTTGCATAACACCTACTGCCTTGAAATATTAAATCACATTGTGGCATTAAGTTATAATTATTGTAAGGTTGAGATGTGGGTAAAATGGGACATAAGAGTAGGAATTAGTATAAAGGTTGCAAGAATGCTAAGATAATTGGCTTGTCCCAAAACTAGTGTCCCATTTGCTCTCATTTTCTCAGTCACGTGAATCACCAAAAAAGGCTAAGGCCTATTGTCTCTTTCTTCTTCCAAGCTTTTCTAGATGATGATTATGGAGGGAGTGGGCATAATGATGCAAATTAACAACCATTTACCAACTCCTTGTTAACCTTCATGCAATACTTAAATCTGTGGGTTTGATTCAATGGGAAATTACAAAATCTGTATATTGGGTTTTCTATATATTTGGACTCTCCTTCTTCAATTGCAATTACTGAGATTTGTTAAGTGTGAGGTTGAGAGCATACAAGTGTTCTAAGAACTTGGGAGTTCATTAGGAGCAAATTCATTTCACATTACGAAGGTATAATCCCTCTTCCTTGCTTTCCATTTTATTCTCTGCCAAAACAGAGTTCTTGGGTCTTGAATTTCAATTTCTTGATTATGTGAAGTTGGATGTAAATAGGGTTGGGTAATGGTTGTATAGTTGTTATATAAATATATAAGCATGTTAAATGGATATATGACTATTTAGAATCAAATTCGTGAATAATTTATGTGGTTCGGCTAGAGTTCTGCCGAAGTAGACTGCTTTTACGCCTGAACCAGACATGGCGCAACTGCGCCATAATTGAACTAAGGCGCAAGCTGTCCTCTGAGTTCAGTTGAGCGTTCTGTTTTAAAAATCTGCTAAGTGTGATCAGTTATTATGGCTTAAACCAACATGCAAGCATGTGTAACATGTATATATAAGTATAGTAACCTAATGTGAGCATGTTTTACTAAGATTAACATGATTTGGTATAAGATCTTTAACAAGGACTTTAAGTTTTGAAAACAAACTTTGTTAAAGTTCATGTTCTACAAATTTTGAGATTAGTGGTCTATACACATGACTGATTTTACACATAAATGAGCTTGCTTAGTGTACATAGTTCCTTTGTTCATAATCAAACTCGTTAGACCTTGTGTGAAAGAATTTTTAAGAAAACTTGGAATAAAAGAACTAAGGTGCATAAATACTACTTGCTATACATTCTGATCTTGCGAGCATGTTAACATGACTTGACTACATATGAATAGAGCCTTAAAGTTACCTTATATGTGTTTAATGACATTGTTCAATTTTAAAGTGGTTTCAAAAGTAAACTTGAACATATTTTCAAAATCTAGTTGTATCACATGGATATCTAGATTCTGAAGGGTTAAAATAACATGTTATGTCTATAAAATCCCTAGATATGATTTATATGTGCTATATCACATCATTCATGAAAATGATTTCAAAGGCAACCATGTTTCGAACTTAAGTTACATTACATATGAGTATTTAGATTTTAAAGGCTTGAGATGCCATGTTATGTTTCATTATGTCTCTAAACATAAGTCTTATATGTTAAACATAATGCAAGTAAACCAAGCATGAGGTTAAAGCATGTTTTAAAGTGTTAAACAATGCTAGCTATGAGTAAAAGATATGAAAATTAATGAGCATGTGTAGTACAGATTATGTGACCTCTTTATGAGAACATAAGGCTAAATTAGTACACCTAGTAATTATATGACCCTATTTGGCTTTAATTTCGTGAAAATCCTAAACTAAAGTCCCTAACATATAAAGTTGATCTTGGAGTGGTCATACAAGTGTGCAAAGACCTCTAAGTGTGTACGCATGAGAATTATAAGAGTCTAAGTGTGTTAAAGTTTGGATAGAAAGAGGAAGTACAAAGACTCAACCTTGGTCTGGCCAGGGGATAGCATAATTGCGCCGTCTCTAAGCCTAGATATAGCACAGTTGCCCCATTCTGCAGTCTAGAATATGTTCTGGTTTTGATTTGATGTTTGAAGCATGCTTGTATAATTACTATATATGATCAGTATGGTATGTAATTTGTTAAAAAGCATGTTATGTGATAAAGATGAATGTTAATTAAGACTTTCAAAATTTTAAAGTTCAAAGAAATGTTTACAAGATATAAAGAAATGATACGGATGATACGTTGTTTGAATTTGTGGTGTCTTACAATCTAATTTGTGATATATAGGTGATGTTGTATACAGTTACAACTAAGTTAGACGTTTGTGTGTACGGTTGAACTTACCTATATGAGTTTTAAATGTGTCGAACACATAGCGAGTCCAGTGTGTGGTAGATATATATGAATGTTGATGTCAATTACGAGTGGTTAAGGTATACCTATACATACCTAGCTATTCTAAGAGGATGATGAGAAATTGAAGTGTAGTTTTTATGAACCTAGTTAGGAAATAATGTAACATTGTTATTACATTGAGAATGCATGAAATATGTTGTTGATGGATGTAGACACTCGAAATTTTCTGCACTCCTATTACTAACATTGCAAGAGGGTAGATTTGTCTTTTGGAGATAACCCTGAAAGACAGCTTACATCCATTCCGGATACTACCGGAAATTCAGTTCCAACCTGGAACACAAACCGGGAACATCATCTCAAACCCGGAACACACACCGGGAATGTCATTTCCAATCTTGGAGATAACCCCAAGATATAAAGATCAAAAGACTGGTAACAACACCGGAGAGGACAGTTCTGTCTCGACGATAACACCGCGACGCTCAGTTTCAGTCCCAGAGAAACACTGGGAGTATCAACCCCATCCTTGGTGATAGCCCCAAGAGATGCCATTGCAGTTCCGGTGATAACCCCAAAAATGCTTGTTTCAAACATATGCAATCTGCTTCAACCCCAGACATCTTCCCGAGGCACACACACCTCAGACCCGGAGTTGACAACGGGCAGACAGGAACATCCACAGATGACAGTGAGACATACAAACAAGCAGCAGTCCAATCTCAAATGTAACCCTGAGCAACGTCTGCTTTCCGCTTTAACAGGCAATAACCCCAGTGAGGAGTCACAATGTCATCTTACCATCTCAACAAGATGATATCACGGCATACCAACAAGTTGTCCAATCTCAATTGTAACCCTAAGCAATGTCTACTTTCCGCTTAAACCGGCAATAACCCCAACGAGGAGTCAAACATCATCTTGTTCTTTCAACACCAGCGCGTCGTCTAAACACTTCATACATACATCCATCCAACAATGTCCCACAAGAGCTGAGGATTGACAATCCCCAGTGACTATTACGCGTGGTAGTACTTTTGATAGAATTTGAAGCTTGAAGACCATGGGCATAGACCCCTCTTTCTGACTTCGTACAACCTCTAATCCATGTCACTTCATATCTCTCAACACAAGCTGTCCGAAGATGGTCAGATATACCTCGCTCGGATGCTCGGATTGAAGTTCTGCAAGTTCGAGCGGACAATACAGTGCATGAGTGCACGTACTACGAGACGATGGGACCCGCGAGGCTCGAATGCACCATGACCAGCCGCAAGTACAATTGTGGCCATCCGTTTATATATAAAAGCCTTGGGGTCAGCCATTTGAGGGGAGAGGAAGGGAAAAATGCGAGGAATCCATGTCCATTTTACTCTGCATACACATCTTTTGAGTGTTTCCTCACTTTTAAACACTTGTTAGCTCATATATAGCTATCTTTTATCTGGCGGGAGCTGAGTGTTTATCCATTTAAAGTCATAGAAGTCTACTTTAGGCAGCCCACTGTAAGCCTTCTTATATTCTATAAAGCATTCTTCTCATATTAGCACACATTGTTGTACACGTTGAGAGTCGTGTGAGTGTGTTTGCCCGGACTTCGGTCCGTGGTTTTCATTTTTTTCTGTATATATATATACTTATATATATGTGTATATATTTCATATATGGACTAACATTATCGAGTTATGCCTCGATTGAGCCTATACTTCGGTCTGGAGTGCTTAATTGTTTATATATATATATATATATATATATATATATAAAACTTTGGTCAGACTCTGTCAGATGAGCCTGGATTTTATATCTGGTGCATTTATTTGCTTTTATATATATATATATATACACTTATATATATAATTATTATCGGACATATTCGATGAGCCTGGATTCACATCCGGTGCGTTTACTGCTTTTATATATATATTTGTACATATATATATATATATATATATATATATATATTTACATTTCGTCCTGCTTGGAGTTTACTTCGTGGCAGTTGATCGCTTTTACAGCTTTATTTACATTTTGTCCCACCTGGAGTTTACTTCGTGGTGGTTGATCATATTTATATATATATATATATATATATTTACTGCTTTTATATATTTACATTTCCGATCCCCCATGGAGTTGCTTCGTAGTGGTTGATCATGTCTGTATATATATATTTACAACTTTTTTATATATAACTGCTTACTGCTTTCCATACAAATTGTAATATCATGTGAGCCTAGGAATCATGTGATCACATGTTTATTTTACTGAATCTAGATTCGGTTCCCATGATGGACATTTTTTATCTGTAAGCAGCCTGTACATTATTTTACAGTGTCTGAATTTCCTTGGATGGCTGTCATGCCCATGAGGAGTTCGGCACTACTGTATATTATTTTGTCGAGAATGCTTCGCATCTCGAAAATAAAAGCAAACAAGCCGAACATTTAATAATAAAATGGAAGTATGAAAAGGTCTCAATTCCTATTGAGCACAAGGTTTGAAAAACTTCTTTTATAAAACATCATTGCTATATCTTGGTTATAACTGAATTTTTCTATAAAATTCAAACCTTGGGTATATAAGTGCGAACGAGGCCTCGCACTACTTTCAAATAATTGCACATTTATCCACACACACACACACACAAACACACACATTCGTATAACAATTTCTTTGAAAAGTGGCGGTCACCGTGGTAACACGGATGTCGGGAGGTGCCTAACACCTTCCTTTCGCATAATCAAGCCCCCGGACCCAAAATGAATCTCAGTTTTATAGACCCGTCTAGCAGTGTCAAAACACTGGGTCAATGTGCAAACCTTTTCGGCTGCGTTGGTGCAACCATTTAAATACACCAACTTGTGACTCTTAAAGTTAAATTATCGACATTATATATGTCGAACCTTTTTCACTTATTTTTTCAAACAAATCTCACATTAACATGAGAACACCAAAGAACAAGTAACGAAAAGGGACACTCAAAAATTCCGACGTCGACAGGTGGCGACTCCGCTAGGGAATCCAGTAAGAGGGCTTAAGTCGCTATTTCAAGCTTTTCAAAATTATTATATGCTTGTGTGTGAATGCTGCATTTACATTTTTGATGAATGTGTACGAATGCATCTAAATTACTGCACTGCTAAATATCTATCTGTGATATTAGTGCTTCGTACATGTCATCATTTTGCATAAACAGTGAGACATGTTGTATGTGAATGTATGTTGTGTGGTTCCTCCACCAGGAGGCTATCTTGTCGGTGTTTGATTACTGGACTTGTTGGAAGAATGATTCCCTGGGGCTCAGGAAAGGCACCACTCAGATTCGCTCTAGTTGAACGACCGGATTAACTTCCCGTCAAGTAGATTGCGATGATCTTGGAACCTTCATGCCGAAAAGCCGCGAGAGTAACCCTAAGATAGGTCAACCTCTGATAAACCAAATGCGGAGGGAAGTCTCTTCATACTTTCCATTTTAAATTACCTGTAAAGACATTTACTTGTAATTTTATTCTATGTTCATCCATATGAAATGGAAAATATGAAGAATATATGTGCATGCATTACATGTTATCAATTAACAACCTGTTTTGCAGGACAAAATTCCTAAAACGGACATGTTATGATAACATTTATCTTACCCTAAGACTAAACTACGTAAGTCTTTTGTAGGGAGGCAATTGGGCCTGTTACCCGTTCAAAGTTCAAAAAGGCCACAGGCCAACAGCCAATCATGTCTTCTTCTGATCAGTCTAATGCTGTTTCTCGAGAAAAATTTGACGGATTGAGTAAACAAATCACAGACTTGGTTGTTCTACTCAAAGAATTACACCAGTCTACTCAGGGTACGAAGATACCTACATATACAGAATCCTCTACATAAGGAGGAGTTCAAGGTATGGAAAAAAAATTTCTAGAACATCAGTTGGATACAACCAACAAAGACCCTGAAAACACCCATATCAAAGGAGATCCAGACACCGATGATATCAGGAAGAAAGTCCTCCAAATGGAGGAAACTATTGGCTTTCTAAAAGGGATTGGAACACATGTCAGTGTTTCATATACAGACCTTTGCATATTCCCTGGTGTTCAATATCCAGAGAAATTCAAGACCTCTGATTTTGAGAAATATGACGTATTAGGGGATCCTTATACACATTTTAAGGTGTTTATTGGAGAACTTGAGTCTTACACAGAAAATGAAAAGCTTCGAATGCAGTTGTTTCAATAAAGTCTGACTGAAGAAGCCCGTTCATGGTATACCAGATTAGAAAACTCTAAGATCCATAGCTGGAAAGAGCTGGCTCACGCCTTCTTTGCTCAATACAGTTTTCAATCTCGGATGGCTCTTGACCGGTACCAAATCACCAAGGTCAAGAAACAGTCTAATGAGTCATTTAGAGAGTATGCTCAAAGGTGGAGGCGCCTTGCTGCTCAAGTTATTCCTTCCATGACTGAATCAGAAATGGTCATGACTTTAATTGATGTACAGGAAGCTCCTTTCTATGAAAGAGTTCTAGCTGGTATTGGCAAACCATTCCCTAAAATGATAAAACACGGTGAGATGACTGAAATGGGATTTAAGTCTGGTAAAATTCAAGACCTAGCCGCTCTTAAAGCTGTTACTGAGCACATCCAGTCTGGATCTTATGGAAACAACCCCCAGAGGGTCCATAAAAAGAAAGAGGATGTGACAACCCGAGAAATTAGACAATTTATGAAAATCTTAAATGATTGATTTAAGGTTAAATAATAGACCTATACAGAAAATAAGTGTATGCGTTTGATGTTATTGGGATTGAATTTTGAGGATTTCAAAATTCGGTGAAGGATATAGGTGAATTATTCAGGATTAAGGATTTATGTGAATATGTATGTGTACTAAATGTGGTTAAGGGTCAAGGGTTGACCAGA
This sequence comes from Panax japonicus, assembly GCA_020205505.1. Lineage (NCBI taxonomy): Eukaryota > Viridiplantae > Streptophyta > Magnoliopsida > Apiales > Araliaceae > Panax > Panax japonicus. The sequence goes on from CM035102.1 coordinate 23,621,245, forward strand.
TTAATTATATATGTGTCAAACCCTAAGTTTATATTAAGAACAACAACGTTCAGTTAGAAAACCATAACGTCTAATAAGAAACCCTTAAGTCGGATATTAAAAACCCTAGATTGGGAATGCAATGTTATGTTCAAGGTTAAACGTCATTAATATTAAATTAATTAGGGAAAACCCTAATGAATTATCTAAAATCTTAATTGATTATTAGAAAACCCTAATACCAGATCTGAAAACCCTAATTTCAGATTCTGATAAAATGAAAACTTAATCTGGGAATATAACGGAGAATTTTAATGCTTTAGTGCTATTAATTAAGTATTAATTAGGGTAAAGGTTAATTAATTAGCAAACCTTAATTTCTAATTTTTAGAACCCAAATTGTTCCGTCAGAAACCCTAATGCTCAATTGTGGATTTAATTGCTAAAATTAGCAATGCTAATTAGGAAACCCTAATCCTAATTATTTCAATTTATGAGTAATTAGAAAACTCTAATCTAATTACGAGATTTAATTTCTAAAATTAGAAAATTTATTTACTATTAGAAACCCTAATTAGTGGGTTATAAACTCTAATATGTGATTTTGACCCTAATTGCATAATTAGCAATGTTAATTAGGAAATATAAATCCTAATTGACAAGTTATTAGAAACCCTAATCTAATTAGGAAATCTAATTTCTAAAATTCAAATATTATTTTTCTATTTGAAAACCTTAATGACGATTTTGAAACCTAATGTGCAATTATGGCCCTAATTGCTAAATTAGCAATGTTAATTAGGAAATATTAATCCTAATTCGTTAAAGTCCTAATGTAATTAGGAAATTATAATATAATTAGAATCCCTAATTATATTTTTAAATCATAATTTTCTATTTTAAATTCTAATTAGAAAATCTTAGAAATCCAAGTTGCTAAATATGTAAGGGTTAAAATCTAAACCCTAAATGGTTAAACCCTAAACCCTAACAAACCTTACACCCTAAGGCAATTTTCTAGAAATTTAAGGAAAGGTCAAACATGCCCTTTGTGTATTATTTTAGGTTTCTTGCAAATCTTGGCAAAATATTGGTTGTTCACCAACCCTAGTCAAAACCTAGCCCTAGCATGTGCATATATCTCAGCAATCAGCCATCTAGCCAACCAAATACAATGAATCAAAATATTATAAAGATTAGAAAGAGAAATAATATTCACTTTAGTTTACAAACCCATACAAGACCTTCTCTATCTAGAAATTCGGGAATATAGAGTGAGAAAATGAGATAAATTATGCTAAGATTAAACTTTAGCTTGCATATAACAGATCATCAAAGTCGGATTCATGGATCAAAGCTCAAAAGGTATAAGAACCCTAAAATATGAAATTCTTAGATTTTATGTTATTTGTTGTTGTTTGTTGGTTAGATTTATGTTAAAGGGTGTCATTTGATGATCTGGGTTGTCAAAACCTAGATCCATATCATTTTGATGCTCGAAATTAAAGATTTATCAAATCTAGAAAAAGTTTGAAAAAGTGTCTGACAGTCAAATGTCAGTGGCTCTAAATTTATCTATGTTATAGATATTTGATGTTTTATTGTTTGGATATATAGTTTGATATGTGGTCTTGGTTCTACAACTTGAATCAGTGATATAGCATGTCTAGATCGCAAGATATATGCAGTTAAAGGTAGTTGATCGATCACGTTTGATGGTTTCTGGGCAAGCCCAGATTTCCAGATCGCCTGACAAGACTTTTAGCAGTCTTAGATTTCGCTTTCTGATAGTATTTATGTTATGTTGTTGGTTTTATCTTATAGTCTGACATGAGGAGTACAGATCCCAGTCCTTAGATCTCTTATATCGTAAACAGAACGGTATAGAATCATGGTCAAACTGCGTTGACCAAACTGCCTGATGAAGGTTTTCTGGAAAACCCAGATCTTCATCAGTCGAGTTTTTGTCAGAAATTGACCGGCTTTGATCTCTCAGTTGTGATGTTGTTAGGTTGATGTAATGTAATATAATTGTACCCTGTCATGTGTACTATATGTTGGAACTTTTATATCACAGAAACAATGTCTAGAATCAAAGTATAAAGGTGCAAAGCAGGAACCCTCAAACTGTTTGAATTTCTGGGCAGCCCAGAAATTCAAGAACACCCCTGACAAGGATTTTGAATGCCCAGATCTTTCTGATGTATTGTTTTATTGTCATGAAATGAATTTGTGGTTGTAGTACTACATTAGTACTACAATCTTAACTCCATAACCAACCCAGAAAACATTAGGAACTTAGAAAAAAATCGCGGTAAATCATGACCCTTGCTAAGCTAAACTGTCAGTGTTCTTGAGTGAAGAACACCAATGGCGACAGACAAGTGTCGCTAAAGGCCTATAGCGACAGTTTTATTATTATTTTCCAGAAATGAATTAAAAATTAGAAAAAAATAGTTTTTAATTATTAAAAATACAAAATAAATTCCGAAAAATTATTTTAAAGTCTGAAAAATAGTTTTTAACTATTTTGAGTATATTTTGAAAATATTTAATATTTTTTGAATATAAATGGTATTTATTTATTTAATTATAATATTAAATAAATTATTTAAAAATAGTTTTAATTCATGAAAAATCATGAAAAATTATATTATGGTATAAGAAAATATTTTAAGTTATTTTTGATGACTTTTAATATTTTGTGATGAATTTCACTAATTAATCAATATTAATGATAATTATTTTATTTAATAGATATAATAAATAAATTATGGAAAAATAGAATTTATGCTTTAAAAATTATATAAAAATGATTTAAGTGTTATAAAAAAATATTTTAAGTTATAAAATATAACTTTTGATATTTTGGCATGAAAATATTAATATTTTAATATGAATATTAATTATCGGATAATGGATTTAATGCTTTAAAAATCATATAATTATGATTTTAAGGTATTAAAAATATTTTGAAATATTATAATTATATTATAATATTATGTAATGATTTTCATTAATATTTTATATTAAATAAATATTAATGATTAAGGTATTATGTGGTATTTAATTCATTTAAATACGGTTTTAAGGATTGAAAAATATTGATAAATGGTAATTATTATCCGAAAATTATTACGAGCCTAGGAAAAATATTTTGTCTGATTAGAAATTATCTGTGATAATTGTTAAGTGGTTAGGCAGAGTTTAATTGAACTTAAACTCGAAAAAAGTCCGACTAGACCGTCGGGATGATAGAATTGTGTCGGTTTCAACTCAGACTGCAATAGTTTGACTTGATACCTAGTTTTATGTGTGTTATAGACTGATAGGATTATGTGCTATATGTTTAGGTTATTTTATGGGTATAAATATAACAGTATTATACTGTGATGATATTATTCTAATTATTGGAGATCTATATTACTAATATTAGGTCTTCGGGGTAAAGCGTTATTAAATTGCATTGCGGTAATCAACGGTTCAGGCAAGTTTTCTTTTACTTAACTCTAATAAGAGTAGTTTCTTCAAGCTTATGGTTAATCATTGCTGATTGCCATGAAATTTGTACTCAGTACATCTTGCATGTATAAGTCAGGTATGAAAAGTTTATCACCTTCATTACCAGTTGGTTCAGAAATGTTTGTTCATGTATAATACTTGTTCAGTCAAAAATTTCTTCGTGCTAGTTCTCAATTATATTGATGAATTATAGCAAGCCCATTATTCATACTCTTCAATCATGATATATCGTTATATTGTTGTATATAAACTTGTTGGGCAACTTTCATGCTCACCCTTGCTATATCATGATAAAACATTGCAGATAATGCGAATGCATTCGGATACAAGAAAAAGACAATGTCAAGTTTAGCTTGGGAAATAAAGTGCAGCTAGTTTGTAATAGTATAATTTGATAAATATTGTTGTGTGATAAATAGTTTATGATTTGTGTATAAGTTAAGGTTACTCGACCTTGGGGTAATGTGTGTAATGTAATGTATAAACAATTTATGTTTATATCTTCCGCAAATAGTTATAGAAATAGTATACCGGATCCGCGGTGATTTGGGGCCCGGATTCGGGGCCATCACAGAGGAGGATGTTTCCTTGATACTACAATGACAAAAGGCAATACAAGCATGCCTATGCAGAGGAAAAACTACTCCCCTTTTCCAGCACAATCTTCAAACCCTCTATTGCCTAAAAGTGGAGAAGTAAAGCGACCTCAAACGTTCACACCCTTAGGTGACTCGCTCGTGAATATTCTTGCTCTTCTGACTGCTCAGAAGAAAATTACACGTCTTTTTCCACCAGCCAACCCTAATGGGAGGGGTTTTAATGCTACTCAGAAGTGTATTTATCATGTCGGGGCACCTGGACATGATACTCAAGATTGTTGGGTCTTGAAACATAAGATTCAAGATCTAATAGACAACGGTGAGATCGTGGTCACTAAACCAGATCAACCTCATGTGCAAGATAACCCTCTTCATCAACACAAAGAAGAAGAGGTCAACATAATCAGTTGGAGCACTGTACAAGGTTCCAATTCTAACGGCGAATCATCCCAACCCATCAAAGATGGTGTTGACAAATGGGATTATGCAAAGTTCCAGTTTACCATAGAACGAAAGATGAAAGCTCTTTCTAAATAAATTGAACAATTGGTAGAATTGGTGACCCACCAGCATTAAGTCACATGCCAATTAATCTGGCAGGAGCATGCCTATCTTCTTCCTTTTGTTATGAATGCCTCCTCACAACCTTCAGAAAGCGAAGCTATGGAGGATACGGTTGTGAAGTGAGCAAATGCTAAAGCCCGTCAGGATTTTTCCAATCAGAGGGAATTCACCTATTTGGGTCAATATATGCAGGAGATACTACAAATGTTGATCAACGAAGGAAGAATTACCTTCCTTTTCCCTCCCATCAATCCCCGCTCAAGGCGGTTTAATCCTGATGAAATGTGTCAATATTATTCATATTCTCGCGGTCACAGCACAGAAGAATGCTGGGCACTCCGCCATCTTATTCAGAATCTTATTGATAGCGGTGTCCTACAAATAGCAGATGATTACACTGTACAACTCAAGGGTGGGAATGCATGTCCTACCAAATGGAAGGGATCAGTAGCAGTTATATCCGAAGTGGATGATGAGACTGTCAAAGTATTTCCCATACAACTAATTCAACTAAAAGGAGCTGACAATCCTTTGAAAGTGGTCGCATAAAAGCCAATTTCTTTATCTTTCAGACCACAATATCTTGTTTTCAGCTTACACAATATTCCATGGAATTATGGAAACGCTGAAGGATCCACGTCTCATACTACTGCTACAGTGTCGAAGGAAAATCCACTGTATCTTCCTCAACGGATTATTAAACCTACTTGCGAAGCAAAGGGGAAATTGCCCATGAAAAAGATTGAAAAATTCCTCCACGCTATGGTACACAATGAAGCCAAAGTAGTTTTAAGCTTACGAGAATCTCCACACCAGATTTCAATACTGGACTTGGTTTTCTCTTCCGAGGATCATCGGAAGATCTTGTTGAAGGTTTTAGAAGAAGCCTATTTGCCAAAATCAGTGGATGTGGAAAAATTTTAACATTTGGTTGATCACATTTTCAGCAGCAATGTGATATCCTTTACTGATGACGACATACCTCCCGAAGGGACCGATCATTTACAAGCCTTTGCATATTGCAATTTTGTCTTCCAGGTATATGCTAGCAAGAGTATTGATAGATGGAGGCTCATCTCTAAATATTTGTCCTTATGCCACCTTGGTAAAGATGAATATCAATCTAAAGTGGATCTAAAGCAGCCATACGGTCATCAGAGCTTTTGATGGATCCCAGCGAAATTCCATTGGAAAGATTGAATTGCCAATTGAGATTGGTCCTAATACATTCAATGTATCCTTCCACGTCCTCAAGATCGACTCAGGATACAACCTGTTATTGGGGAGACCATGGATATACATGGCTGGAGTTGTTCCCTCCATGCTACATCAACAACTCAAATACATTATCAACAACAGTCTAGTCACTGTCAACGCTGAGCCAGATTGTCCTGAACAAGGAACTCTACCAATTATCTGCTTCATTTCAGAAGTTGAACCAACCAGTTTTCATACTTTGGAAGTGAGTAACACGCAATACCATTCTATTGGAGCACCACTTCCCGTACCCAAGATTTCTGCCGAGGTTATGTCGGCCACTCAAGAAATGATGTTATTTGGTTATCAACCTGGACAAGGGCTTGGTAAAGATAAGCAGGGTATTAAGCACCTTATTCAAATGCCCAGTCAAATTGGAACAGCCAGACTAGGCTATTCTACCAGTTCCAGTTACAGGAATCCTTATAAGCACAAGCAGGTTCCTCAAGCTTCCGCCGCACGGCGATTTTCTATACCTTTACCCCATGAGTTCATGCAATCTCCTGTAAAGGTTCCAACCCATGTTGTGGCTATGCTGTTTCCAAAACTAGTGTCAATCAAAGCAAAAGAGGTGCTGATTCCTGACTTTGAAACGAAAGAAAAGGAACGGAAATGTAAACATAACCTTGCCCTGATGATGGCAGGCATTCGCGTCATTGTTCATGATGAACATACAAATAGATACACCCCAGAAGATGATTGCCCAGATGTCATGGTTATCATTCGGGAGAAGGAGGACAATGATGATCCTTCCATCACTGCAGTCCATCAGGACTTTTGCCTCGACAATTGGAGCAACAATCCTTTCATTGGTCGATGAGGGTAAAATGGGCAGAAAATCCCTCTGCCCTGTAGATAACTTTAACTGCTTGTTTTGCTTTACAGCACTAGCAGTTATTTTATCAATTACATACTAACACTTTTGTATGATCGAACAGTTGCATATATTAAGTGAAATCATCTTTTGTTTCAGGACTATGAATTTAGATGTGCTTGTCCTTGCTGATGACATGCCTTCTCTCCACAAGGGCTGTAACTTTGATGCAAAGTTGGACATAGACTTGTTGGACATCCAAGAGAACATTGAGACACCTTAGGAGATTAAGGAATGGGTCACAGACAAACCCAAACCCAATCTTGATCAAACAACTCATTTCAATCTCAGAACCTTAGAAAACCCTAAGCTAATCCAGATTGGTTCAGACCTTACCACAAATCAATGAAATGACATGGTTGCACTATTAACCCAATTCTAGGATGTGTTTTCATGGTCTCATGAAGACATGGTGGGTTTATCCACTGACATTGTTCTTCATTGCCTTCCCATCAAAGAAGGATTCAAGTCAGTTAAGCAAAAGCTCAGGCGATTGAACAAAGCTTGCCTTAAAGATAGCTTTCCCGTGCCTTTTATCCACGTTCTTATTGACAATACTGCTCAATACGGCATGTACTCCTTTGCTGATTGCTTTGCGGGTTACCATCAAATTATGGTCGCTAAGGAAGATCGTGAGAAAATTGCTTTCATAATGCTTTGGGGAACCTTTTGCTACAGACGGTTGTCATTCGACCTCATTAACGCCGGGGCAACCTATCAACAAGCTATGATGACTCTTTTCTATGATTTAATCCACAGAGAGATAGAGATCTACATGGATGACATCATTGTCAAATCTCGGAAGGAGGATGACCATTTGGACCATCTCAAAAAGCTTTTCAACAGGTTGTGTAAGTATAACTTGAAGTTAAATCCCGCCATGTGGGCCTTTGGTGTTAAGTCAGACAAGTTGCTAGGTTTCCTAGTCAGCCACAAAGGGATTGAACTGGATCCTACCAAAATCCAGGCCATCAAGGAAATGGCCATTCCTCAGACAGAGAAGGAAATACGGGGATTTTTGGGAAGAATCAACTTCATTAGCAGATTCATTTCTCAACTCACAACAACCTATGAGCCAATCTTCAAGCTGTTAAGGAAGAACACCTCCATGAAATGTAATGATGAGTGTCAGAAAGTCTTCCTCACAATCAAAGAGCAACTGATTAACGCTCCTATTTTGGTACCTCCCAGGGATGATGTTCCCTTGTTCATGTACCTGTCCATAAATGACAATGGCATGGGCTGCATGCTGGGGCAAAAAGATAATAGAGGCCAAGAGCGAGCTATCTATCACCTCAGCAAAAGATTTAGCATCAGTGAACACAAGTACACTCCGATTGAGAAAACTTATTGTGCTTTAGCATGGGCTTCTATGAGGTTACAACATTACCTCCATGGTCACACAACACATCTCATATCCCAAATGGATCCTCTTAAATATGTGTTCAGTAAGCCCATACTGAATTGTCAACTGTCCAGATGGCAGTTGATCCTACAATAATTTGGCATCGTCTACGTGACGCAAAAGTCTGTCAAAGGTCATGGAATTGCGGATCAACTGGACGCCGCACCTGCAGGGGATTACAAACCTTTAGAAACATACTTTCCCGATGAAGGGGTAATGACAATTCAGCTACAACATCAGTACAATACATGCCATACGTGGAGAATGTATTTTGATGGAGCTGTTAATTCAGAAAGCTCTAGAGCTGGAGCAGTTTTAATATCCGGTACGGGGGAGCAGTATCCCGTTACCGTCAAATTGCAGTTTGTCAGCACCAACAACACATCTGAGTATGAAGGCCGTATCATGGGGCTAAAACTTGCCCGTTCAATGGGCATCAGGTGGTTAACTGTCTTTGGGGATTCTAAATTGGTAATCAAGCAATCCACAAGAATCTATCAAACCAAAGAATTACATTTGTTGCCTTACCATCGGCAAGTTTTACAGATGGTTTTGGAGTTCAAAGAAATCTCCTTTCTACACATTCCTCACAATAGGAATGATTTTGTAGATACATTAGCAACGTTGGCCTCCTTAGTTTACATACCGGACAAGGAAAACATGTCAAACATCACGTTTGCTCTGCAAAAAGCCCCATTTTATGGGAATTACATTGGAGAAGTATCAGGTGAGTTACCTCCCATCCACAACCCTTGGTATCAATGTATCAAGGAGTATCTACAAGATGGATCTACACCCGCTGAGGCGAGCCTAACTATGAAGAGGCGGATTCATCGACTTGCTATGAAATTCTACCTGAGCGGAGATGCACTCTACAAAAGAGATGCAAGATTAGGTCTCCTCAGATGTCTAGATAAAGACCAAGCTCAGAGACTCGTGGATGAGATCTATGGTGGAGTATGTGTTCCACACATGAGCGGCCCCTTACTTGTCAAGAAAATTCTCAGAATGGGACATTATTGGCTTACACTCAAAGCTGACTGTGATGATCACGTCAAGAGGTGCTATCAATGCCAGATTCATGGGAATGCTATCCACACCCCTCCATGGGAACTCGACAATATGAGTTCCTCATGGCCCTTCTCAATGTGGGGAATGGACATGATCGGGCCCATCGAGCCCAAAGCCAGTAATGGACATCGATTCATATTCACCATGATCGACTACTTCACCAAATGGGTAGAAGCAACATCCTTCCCCAAGGTCACTAAAGAAGTTATCATTGCTTTCATCAGAAACAATGTCATCTGTCGATATGGACAACTAGATGTCATTGTGTCAGACAATGCTAAGAACCTCAACAACAAAATGATGGAGGAGTTATGTTGAGAATTCCACATCAAACATCTCAACTCCATCATCTACCATCCAAAGATGAATGGTACTGTTGAAGCGGTTAATAAAAACATCAAAAAGATCATGCAAAAAATGTCCGCCAATCATAAAGGATGGCCTGACCTCTTGCCTCTGACTTTATTAGCCTACAGAACTTCCATGCGAACTTCCACTGGGGCAACCCCCTACTCATTAGTCTATGGGATGGAAGCAGGGCTCCCCATAGAAGTGGAAATGGAATCCCTCAGAGTATTGATGGATGCTCAGTTGGATGAAGACCAATGGGTACAAGACAGGTATCACCAATTATCTCTGATAGACGAAAGGCGATCCACGACTATCTTCCATGGTCAGTTATATCAACAAAGGATCGTACGATCCTACAATAGAAAAGTCCAACTACGGCAATTCAAACGACATGACTTGGTTTTGAAGAAGATCATTGACAACTAAGATCAATCTAAGGGACAATTCGCTCCTAACTGGGAAGGCCCATTTGTTGTCAAGGAAATATTGAAAGGAGGTGCTCTCAAATTGCAGGAAATGGATGGCGACGAATTTAAACAACTTATCAACTCGGACACCATGAAACGGTACTATGTCTGAAGTTACCATCAAACAAACATCCTGGTTTTGATCATCAAATCACCAGTCATTCCAGTTTTGAACCCTTTCTTTTGATACACTTCAAGCCAACAGCCTGGGTTTACTTCATTTCAAACCTTTCATACAATCTCTGTAACGCACCGGAAAATTGAATATTTTGTAATTACTTTTAATAATGAATAAAATAATATTATTTATTATTATTACGTGTTGATAAGATGAATGTCGTTCTATGACCTAGAAATGTCAGAATGTCGTAGTATTTTAACTACGAGAGAGAATTAAGGTGTTTAAATTTCTAAGATGAAAATAAAAGCTTTCCGAGAAAATTTTCGAAAAACGCTATTAATCGATTTCTGCTCGGGAATTATTTTTGAACTTTCGAGAAATATGTAACGTTATAATATCAAAGAGATATTGATTATGTAATAATAATCTAAGTATGGAAAACGTAATATTTTGCATGTAGACCTAAATTGAGAACGTTAGGTTTATTAAGCGTAAAGGAAGAAAGTTATGATCGTATAATGTGTATACATTGTATGAAGTGATGAATGTAAGTATAATACGACGTATTGTACTATTATGTATGAAGAACGAGATAACGTATATTACGAACTAGTATACAAGTTAGCATACGAAGATTATACGTGGGGTATAATTGTTAAGATGGTTAACTAAAGATAATGGACTTGTAGGATTATTAGCATAATAAGTATAAGTCCAATATAATGTGACAATCAAGCCCAAGTGTTTGATATATCATTAGTCCAAACTATGTAGCACAAGCCCATTAAGAAAGTAGTTAGATTAATTAACCAAGCCTAATAAGAAGCCTTGATCCATGGGTCAAACCAAGTAGGAAGTGGGTAAGCTTGATGGGCAAGGATTATGTGTGATGACCAAGTACTTTATGTGGTTAGCTAGTAGACTTAGAGGTCAAGCAATGAATAGTAAGGAGGTGGAGGATGAGGAGGTGGAAATAAGGAGGTGGGATGGTTTAAAGTCCATTTTGCCCTAAACTTTAGTTGCCTATAAATAGAGAAGCCACAATTCATTTGTTGGTTGTTCAATAATCATCCAACTCCTCTCAATTATAAGCTACTTATTTGGTAGAGCAAATAAGCACTTTTAAGTCAAAGTTAGATTTTCCAAGAAGAAGAAGTTAAACTTCAAAGGTAATGATCTTGTGTCCAATGTTCTTTCATCTCTATTATAATAGGATGATAAGGGAAGTGTTATTAATGAACATGTATGCTAAGATCATGTAATAAGTTAATAAGGAATGAACTTAAACCGAATAATTTGGATAAGCAACTTGAACATTAATAAGTTGCTAGAACCATGAAGAACTTATCATATGTTGTCATATAATGATTAGTATGTTGAATATAGCATAAGAACATTGATTAGTGGACTTAAGTTATTAATAAGTCATGAGCATGAAGATTTATAGTTCATATGTTGAATAAATCAATGACTTATGAGAATAAGTCAAAAACCAACTTTGATTATAAGTTGGTGTAATAAGTAATTTGTAATGCTCATATGATGGTTGAAATCCATTTAGAATCAATAAGAATGTAGTTTTGCCGGAATTCACACGATTGGACGATTATCGTCGAATTTGTAAAATTCTTGGAATGGAAGTCGTATTTTGTGTTTGAAGTTGGAAACGTTGGTTTTCAATAGTGACAAGTCATATTTGGCATTATAGAGTTCCGAACTCAATAATGAGCGTTGAACGTTCACGAACGTTTATCGTTTTTGTTAAAAATGAACACATAGGTGAAATTTTAGCAAACGAAGTCAAATAGATAAAATTCTTGCATTAACGCATAGAGTATGTAATTTTTGAATCGTAGGCTTTTGAACGGACTAATTCAAACTTATAACAAAGAAGTTATGTGTCCGGGAGTTTCGTGAAATTTTCAAAATTTTGCAAACTATCTGAGGCACAGAGTCCGCGCCGCGGCGCAACTCACAGCCTTAAAGCCCGTGCCGTAGTGTGAGGCTGGAACCGTGCATACTGCTAACTCGTGCCACGGCGCGAGATGCAGAGTTAAGTGTTGCGCCGCGGCGCCAGTCCTAGAGTTTTGTTGGATAAGAATGTTTACAAGTGTGGAATGAAAAGGAACTTATTAGTAATGAACTGAGATATAAACATAACATTGTAAGGTACTTGTAAGACACTAATGCATGATGATTAAGAGTTAATAATCAATTGAAAGTGAACGTAATGTGAATGATGTAATGAAAGCTAGAAACCCATAATAGCAAATCTAAGTCAGAATTTAGATTGAGATGAAGGGTAAGATATAATAGTATACCTACATGATTATATAAGACCTAATGTGGTATGTTATATGATCATGTATTATAGAAACGTATAGACTTAAAGTGTACGTTTGTTAATTAGTAAGCAGACGGTGAAGGTAAGTATTCTAACCCTTGTTCCAGTTCAGTCTGGACAAGCTTTGTAATTCATGTATTCTTTCGCATGAAGTTTTTAACGATGAAGTCTAAAGCCAATTTTTTCGGCTAGACTTATATTATGATTCTGTCAAGTATGATTTATGTTTACCGAGTTATGTTGGTATGGTTTTTAATCGAAGACCATGTAGGCTCAAATGTTTTTGTCGTTTATGACAGGCACGTGAGGTTGCCATAACTTAAACGTATACACGTTTAATGAATGTAGTGTTGATCAACATAGAGTACTATGGGCTGATCACCCAAAAGTGCTCATAAGCTATGCCGGACTTACAGACTTAGTGTCGGGTTGTCCTTTTCAAAAGAAATTATCAACTGCTCATAGTTTTAAGCCTTAGTTGATATTCTACTGAATATTGTTGTTGGAAAACGTTTTGAATGAAAAGAAGTGCTATTTTGAATTATCGATAGTACTTCGTAACTATTGTTCAGTTACTGAAGATATATGAGTTCTATGTTTCAAGCATGTTGTTTATTACAATTATAGTACTTGTTGAGCTAGTAATGCTCACTCTTGCTTGAACCATATGAACACAGCTAAGATCGAGCGAACAGAAGGCTCGGGCAAGGACAAGAGGAAGGCGAAGACGAACCCTTAGATTGCTTATATAATAGAATAGTTGAACAATTTGTAATATATTTGATATTATGACAAGAATAAATGAATGGGTTACAAAGAACTTGGGAAATGTAATATTATTTTGAATATATAAAAAGTTATATTGGTCCTTTTGAGACTATTTCAATTGAATGAATGAATGAATGAATGGTAGTACCGTGTAGCACCATCTGTCGGGTTGGAAGAGACCCGGATTTGGGGGCGTCACAGGTTGATATCAAAGCATTAGGTTATAAAACTTAAGGGGGGGATTAAAAACCTTAAGTCATATCCTTAAGAGGTGTCAAAGAAGTACAAGAAAGGAAAATAACCTTATAAAAATGCATTATGATTATGTTATGTGTTTTTATTATTCTACTGACGTGTACTAATCAACTTAATTATTTTGTGTAGATGTCAGGAATAAACGGAATGTTTGTAGATGAGCAAACCATTAGTGAAGAATCGGCGAACTAAGTAGAGGTTATACCGAACACTATAGCAGCAGAGCCAGATGTAGTGATTATTGAGTCTGGAGACTCAGAGGAAGCTGACTACATGTCAGTGTTTGATGGGATGATAGAGGAGGAGGTAGAGACAGTCTCCTTTAACCTAGTGGATATAGCAGCGGAGATAGCTCCTGGGGGGGTCGATGATGTCTCTGTTCGTGTCAGTGTTGGATAGAAATATCCATTACTGTGAGAAGGTTAAGGAGTTGAAGGCAGAGATCCAAATGGTTATAGAGGACAAGACTGATGTCGAGTCCATGTGGGAGCAGGAACATGATGAGAGGATTTTGGATAAGGACAAAGTCCAGGATTTAAAACATGAGGTCTTTGAGCTCAAGGAGGAGCTAAAGACTAAGGTGTAGAAGATAGGGAGGATGTCCTATATCTATAGGAGTTCTCACATGGATTTCCAGTAGCAGGTAGCTGGATATCCGGTGGAGGTGGGGCAAACACGACATACTATTAGCCGTGATATTATTGCCGGTCTTGCCAAGGCAGATTTCGATAATGCCTTGAGGTAGATGTAGATTAGGGGTAGTCAGACTAGTGTGTAAATATTTTTTTAGTAGTAGAGACGTAAAACCCTTTTTGTATAGTAAAGGTGTAAGACCCCAACTTATTATTAATGAAATTTAATTTTCTCTATTTATTATTTTGAAATAGTAAGGGTTGATTTGATTAATGTGGGTAGTTATGGGTAAAATACGCAAATATTTCAAAATAAGCAGGTGGTTATAAAATATTCATTGTTGTCGGGGAATATGCATTTGGTCGTGGAATATTCTTGCTGTCAGGGAATATTCGTACAACGGCGCAGTCTTTTGTAGGCCCCATAACAGAAAGCGATTAGATGAAGAAAACAACAAATATAAGTTGTTTAAAAATAACGGCGTAGTTGTTACCGTTAATACTGTTAAAATACTCGGTGGTTAAAACACAGTAGCACACGGTATTGCACCAATTATTGATTCTTACGTAAGAAGGAACTACTCAATAATGGTTACAGTAATTACTATTCAGTATTTTATTTTATTGATTTAATAATTGTTGCGTTGATATTTTATATTGCTGTTGTTTCAATAATTGTCATTACACAGTATTTTTCATTATCGAAGCAATAATTCATATTATCTGAATAATATTGTTAGATAACATTATTGGCAATGTCTAGAAAGTTCTGTCTAAGGAGAGGTTTGGTCACCTAATTGCGCGCCAGTAAGGAGAAATTCTTATTGGAAAGCCCCCTCTTTCCTAGGAACGGCCTGGTTGCCAGTACTGTGATTCTGCAATAACCCGAGATTTTCTATATAAAATAAATAAGAAATTTTGTGTATAAATTTTTCTTTATTTAATGACGAGACTAAGTGTCAAGTAAAGTGAACGATAAATGTGAATATATTTATTTCTTGAAAAATTAGAAATAATTTTGGAATTATTATTTACCACAAATTATATGGTAATAAATTTCTGTAAGCCAGAATGTTTTTATTAATTATTTTCCATGAAAACATGATTGGAAATAATATATGAAGTGATAATTAGATTTATATAATAAATATTTTATTATATGAATTGTTCAGAATATTTAAGTTAATTATTATTGATTTTGTGTACGAAGAATAAGTCAGATATGAGATCCAAACCCTGGATTGGGATTGTGATCAAGAGATGAGAATAATAATATTATATTATTTATATAATGATTTTACAGTACCATAATTATGTACTGGGTATGTGCGGACAGATAATATTGAGCAATGATGGTCAATTAGGTCATAGCATATTACCGTGCTGTGAAACCCTAATTATTAAACTCAGTTATGAGATATGACTGAGTAGTGACTGTGTATAAGAATATCGGTAATTAGAAGAAACCCTAATTACTGTTGTACGTCACTAATTAGGAAAACTCTAATTATTATAACCTTAACCGGTTGAAGTTAGAAACCATAACGACTATGTTAATAACATACACATCTTATAGAACCCTAATTTTAATTATCGGGTTTAATTTCGATGTTATTGTATAAGTGTTTTAATTTACCAAAGGATAGAAGTTAATTGGTAAATTGTAATATTTAAATCTAGTAATTAAATATTACATTTAATTGCCTTGTATAAGATTGCCCTTGAAATTATATATGAAATGACCAAAATACCCTTTTTGGCAAAAAAAAAGGTATAAGAACACTAAACCAAGAAATCCTTTGATTCGATGCTATTTGATGCAATTGATTGTTTAAAGTTGTGTAATAGGATGTTAATTGATGATATGTGTTGATAAATCAAAGACCCATAACATCAAAGTACACGAATTTGAAGATTTAAGAAATTTGGAAAATTTCATTTCTGTGATTTTTCGTCAAATGTCAGAGCTTATAGATCTTTGGTCGATCATGAATTTTGGTTGTTTTTAAGTTGTTATGTGTAGCTTGTTATATGGTCTTTAATCTGCAAAAAGAATCAAGTCCATATCATATATAGATTAGAAGTTATAGATGGTCAAACATGGTTGACCGATCATGATAAACTATTTTTGGGCAGTCTGTAATGGGGGCATTCTCGTCCACTTTTTATGCTTTAAAAGGTCTGGGCTTTTGATATGTTGTAGTGCACTGAGTTAGGAATCCATAGGCTTTGGAATGATCTCATTCCGACCTCGGATGAGGGAATTACGGTGATTGGAAGGAAATGTGTCAAATTTCTCAAAACTAAAAGTCAGCAGCGAGATGTGCTATTCGGAACACTGTTTCGATCAGTTAATGTTTCCAAAACCGTCTGGAATTTTGATATGTTGTAGTACACTGAATAAGCTTTCCATAGACTCCGAAACGGACTAAATCCGATATCGGAGGAGAGAGTTATGACATTTCAAAGTAGTAGTGTCAAAACTGTCCAACAAGTGCGGTGTAGTCCACTTGAACGGAATTTCTGGGCTGATGTGTTCGGAATTTGGAAATGGTCAAAGAATAAAAGTTGTAGCCCCAGAAGTTAGCTTCGCGTGGGCTCAAGAATCGCTCAAAAATATTTTGAAACAAAAAAGTTATGACTATTTTAGCGAGAGAGGGTAAAGCTGAAACGAAATTAAAAACTGTTATGAACGTCTACTTTTGACGCACTGTTTGGGCTACCTAATGAACCCGAATTGGGTAATTAGTATTTTTTAAAAATACTCTGGTATACCATGTATAACATATCCAAAGTTGGGAATGTTCTGATAAATGAGCAAGGCGTGAGAAAATCACAAAATGAGCTATTGAAAGATTAGTTTAAACCAAGTCCCACATCGACTAAATTGAGAAGTTCACCATTTTCTAAACTTATAAATAGAAGGGCTTGGCCTTTGTTTCATTCACCAACAATAAGGCTTCCAATTTTTGAGAAAGGCTTTGTTGGGGGAGGACTTTTTATAAAGATCTCCTTAGTTAAATTTTGGCGTGGAAGTGCGTATTCAGTTTGTGGAATTCGTATTTCGGGTATGTTTTCTTATTTAATTTTTGTAATGTATTTAATTGTTAGTTAAAGTTTGAATTTTTGAAGTTTAGTTAGTTTGTTAATAAACTAGTTAGTTTACTATGTTTATTTTGGCTTGAAATTGATTATGTAAATGAGTTATTTGTGATGATTTTTAAAATTTTGTGATGAATTTCATTAATTAATTATTATTAATGATATTAAAGTTATTTAATGATTATATTAAATAATTTAGTTTAAAAATGATTTTAATATTATAAAAATCATTTTAAATGAAAATAAGGATTTAAAAATATTTTAAGTTATAATTAATGACTTTTAATATTTGGATAAATAGTACATTAATATTTAAATATTAATGGTAATTATTTAAAAATGACTTTTATTGTTTTAAAAATCATTTAAGGGTAATATAAATGTTTTAAAATAGTTTGAGTTATTATAACTTTTATATTTTGGCAATGGTTTCATTAATAGTTTAGAATTAATTAAACTATTAATGATAATGGAATTGTTTAATGATTAAATCATTTAATTATGATTCTGATATTTGAAAGTTATAGCCGGCTAAACTAGCTGACTTGAGAACCGATTATGAAGTTCTGAATTGGATGAAGAACACCTATAGTAACAGTCATACCACTATAGGCCCTTTAGTGACAGATTTGAATTATTTTAAATTTTTCAATTTCTGAAAATTCTGAAAATGTTTAAAAATAAAATGTCTGATATTTACAGATGTTGAAATACAGAATAAGAGTCTTAGACTCAGTATTTACCCGATAAAGTAGTCGGTACGCCGACAAGTGTCAGACCTTATAAAAGAAAGAAAATGCTACTGTAAGAGCATGGATGAGATATTTGAAAAATGTATAATAATATTTCAAGTATAGAATATGAACTAAAAGTATGATCACTGTGATTATGTGATTAGATTACGTGCTGACTGTAATAGACAGTACTATGTGTTAAGATAAATTGTTCTAATCGAACGAATGATCTGATTATTGATAGGTTGTGATAAAGAGATAAAACCTAAGTTGAGATTTGTAATCAGCGAATCAGGCAAGTATTTTACCATTGTATTTCCTTTATGCAATGGACATGAGTAAGAATGTTTCAGAATTATTCTATTCCTGCATAAATTATGTACGCTTTGATTATCAACATGTTAATTCAGATATATATATATTTTGTTCGTTGATTTCTAAATGGTTATACAAGTGTCCCCACTTGGATAATCATGACATTTATTCACATGTTGATAAACCTTTGTCAATTACCCGTATAAACATATATGTTGAACTACATATTATTGTTGAGCAAGATTAAAAACCTTCGGGTTTGGAACCAGACATGTATGAACATTTCTATATGGGAAATTTTTGCGCCCAAGGCGGATAGAGTGAGCGATGAATTTCTTTCAACTTATGTAGTATCGATTAATACAAGGTACAACGGGGTTGATCACCCTCTGTGCCCGTAGGTTATGACGGTTTGAGGATGGATTTCTGCTAATCTTTTTCGAAAATGAGAAAGAATGTTCATAGTATGTTTCTTAAACCCTATTCAAGGGTAGAGCCAGAGCTAAATTTAAAGAATTTGAAAGAGAGTTGTTATGTGAATTTTTTATCAGTACAGATTACTTCACAACTTTCAATTCGTTGTAGAAGTGTTATGTAAAAAGAATACTTATATTCTTTCAACTTATATATATAATTGTTATTACTTGCTGGGCACTCAAATGCTCATCTTTGCTTAAATTAAATGTTTTCAGTTATGTATGAGCAACTTGAAGGCTCATGTACGAACAAGGAGAAAAGAAAGCTGTTCGAATGAGTTATATTATGAGTTAATGGTTATAGTCAGTATTGGTATCTATTCAGGTATCGTATGGAATGTATTTGAAGGTTTCGTACCTGGGGAGTAAACTTTGATGTATGTAAATTAAGTTTGAATGTAATATTATTATTGCATTATTCAGCTTATTGAAATGGTATCATGAAACACCAAGTTCGGGTTTTAAGTACCTGGATTTGGGATCGTCACAGATTCTGTAATATTATTTGTGAATAATTAATTATTGATTTATATGATGAGGAAAATATGGATTTTATATGGATATAGATGGAGAAAATTTTTAATGTGACAATTGTTGAAAATTAATATTTTATCTTTTTCTGATAAAATAATTCATTTAAATATATTATTTTAATAATATATTAACGGTGATATTTTTATAATGAATGTGGGATATGTGAGTATATGAGGAGGAAGAGTATTTTTGTGGCATTAAATGTTTAACACATATTTTGTGTGTTGATGGACACAATTATTGACCGAAATTTGATTATAGCCTGTAAAATCGCCCATTTATGTATTTCGGTCAATTTCTATTTGGAATTTGGAAAAACTTCTTTCTGCAAAGTTGTAGAGAATTGAATTTCCTATAAAAAATCGCAAGATTCAATTTTTCTGATAAAAGGGCTATTTATTATGAATTATTGAAGTTCCGAAGCTCCGAAATAATTGATTTTTGGAAGTTTAAATTATTTTAAATTAGAAAAACGTTTTTGATATGTTTGGTGGGCTTGGTTGGTTGTTGAAATGAGCTGATTTCAGTTTATAAGAGTGTGCGTAGGAAAAATTTTATATATATTAATATTATATTAAATTTTCTACTTTGGTGTTCTAAACATTTTCCTATAAATAGGGTGCTTAGGTTAGAATTGAAAATCACACCAGAAACTGAAGTTTTCTCTCTCTTATATTATCGAGCGTATTCTTGTGAGTATTTTGAGTATACTTTGAGTATTGCTATACGGTGCAAGTTCAAGTCATAGCCTATATCCGGTGTTTCAACTAGAAGTACAGTCTTTCGAGGTAAGAGATGTTATTTTCTTCTCAAATGATATTATTTCTTCAATATCATTATGCTAAAATATTGGTTGAAACTTTTTATCAAATTTGGAACTTTTTCATGTCGGGGTTACTATTCATGAGTTGCTATTCATGAGTTACTATTCATGAGTTACTATTCACGAGTTACTATTCATGAGTACTATTCACGAAGCATGATGATGTTTTTTGTGAAATTTCTATCTTTTGGTGTCGGAGTTACTATTCACGTATACGGCACTATTCATCGAAAAATGAAATTTCTTCTTTTTGTCAAAAAAAAAAATCTATTATGGATACTAGCTTTAATTGTATCCATATTTTGATCATTCTTGAATTTTATTCCACTCTGATTACTTATGAAGTATTTTTGAACTTGGATTGTTTAAAATACGAATCCTTAATATTTGTTCTTTTGTTTCACTAGATTCGTTTCCTTTAAAATATTTTTCATCATCCTCAGTCCTAAATGATAAAATTACTGAATATCTTTGGCATGTAGTGCAAAGATGAATGATTTCTTGATGAATATCTTTGGCCCGTAGTGCAAAGATGAACAGGTGTTGAGATGAACATGACCGACTGATTAATATCTTTGGCCCGTAGTGCAAAGATGAACAGGTGTTTAGATGTGACAACCCGGTATTTTCTATATAATTAAATAAGAAATTTTGTGTATAATTTTTTTTATATATATTAAGGATGAGGATTTGTACAAGATATTATGTATATGTATTTATGTGGTAAATATAAAATCTATTTATTACATGAAAAATTATAAATGATTTTATTTAGAATCATGGTTTATTCTCAAATATAATTTTATAATAAATATTTCCATATTGGAAATGTTTTTATCGATTATTTTCTATGAAAATGAAATTTATATTTATAACAATTATTTTATTAAATGAAGTTTATTCAGTTAATTAAGTTATTTATGAAAGGTAAATCGGATATAGAATCCAAACTCTAATTTCGGATTTTTATCAGGAAATGAGAATAATAATATTATATTATTATTTATTAGTATTATAGATGTGTATGATTATATGAGCAATGTTAATGTGTGGAACGATTTTATTGTACGACCAAATCCTAATAATATTTTTACCGACCCTAATCTTGGTCTTGGATAATGAATAATAATAATATTATGATATTTGAATATTTTAAGTGTTATAATATGAATTGCATGTACGAGAGCTGATAATAATTAATCAATTGTGTTATAGTATTCAAAAACCCTAGATTCACTGTATAAGATTTAATACTGTATATATCTGTGTTATATGATATAAAGTTATGTGTTACTTTAAAGTGTTTTAAATTAGAAACCTAAATTATAATTGTATTTTTTTTAATACTAGAAAACTCTAATTGTGATTTTAGAAATCCTAGTTTATTGATTTGATAAGCCCTAAATTGCTAAGATTAGTTAGATTAAATATACTAGTGTTATTAAACCCTAATACTTTGTCCAAATCATTTTTGTTCCATAAAAATTAATAAGGAAATGACTTTTATGTCCTTTTTGCACATGTGATTGGAGATTGAGTGTGAATCTTGCTAAAGCTTGAGTTGGTCACCAACTCTTGATATTTTCCAGAATTTCAGTAACACGTGGCAGCAATCAAACTCAGCCAATCATTCTCTAAGTCTAGTATATAAGATTAAAGAAAGAAAAAATTGCTCATTTGGCCATTTTATTCACCAACACTTCTCTTAGACTTTCTCTCTCTAAAACCAACGAGTTTCAGTGTTATATTAGCCCAAAAATTCAGCCCCACGAAATTCCATATCAAATCAGTAGCTTTAGATCAAGATCAAACCCAAGAAAGGTATAAAACTTAAGCTAGAAAATCTGTCCATATTTTGTGTTTAGATTTTGTGTTTAAGTGTTATAATATGTTGGTTTTAATATCTAGTGATGATCTGGGTTGCTAGATGTTAGATCCATAACATCTAGACGCTCAGAATTGAAGATCTTCAATGTCCGGAAATAGCTTGATTCTGTGGACTGACAATGAATGTCAGTGGCCACAGATCCTTGCTCGATGATGCTTTGTGTTGTTTTTAAGTTGTTAATAGTAGTCCTGCATGTTGTCTTTAATCTGTAAAAAGAAGTAAGGTCATATCTATTATAGATCAAAAGTTATTTGAGGTCAAAGCACGTTGACCAAGCTTGACTATCTGAGTTCTGGGTAACCCAGAAACAGTCTTCAGTGTCTGACAACATGTTTGGGGCTTCTGATCTTGCTGTTAGTTGTTGTTTTGTTTGATTTGTTGAAGCTGGGTTGTAGTATAGTATATTGACTATAGATTCATGCCTTTACATTGTTAAAATATTACTTATACTGAAATTTGTGGCTGGTCAAAGTAGTAGAGAAATCCATATTTTCGGTTTTCTGGAAAACCCAGAAAACTTATGAACACTGATTCTGTCAGAGGTTGACCGGCTTGTAATTGTTTGATGTGTTCATGTTTGGTGTATTTTATGTAATGAATAAGTAGTCCTACATGTGGTCTACACATTAAAGCTCTTAGATCTCAAAAATAGTTAACGTGTAGCAAGTTACTAGCGATCAAAAGTAGTCAGTCGGACTGTTCTTCAATTCCGGGAAACCCAGAAATGAAGAACAGCCTCTGACAACGAGTTTAGGCGGCTAGATCTGGCTGGTGTTATGTGTTTTATCCATGATTATTGTTGTATCTTATAGTCTTGTAATTGTACTACACAATCTGACCAAAATCAAGTCCAGAATCACAGCACACACAAAGTTATGCACAGTCAAACATAGCCTCTCGGTTCTGAGTATGAATTTCTGGGCATGAATGAAGAACATGAAGAACACCTATAGCGACGGTTCTGTCGCTATAGGTGGTCTTTAGCGACGGAAATCAGTTTATTTTCCGGAAATTAAGAAAAAAATAGAAAAAAATAGTTTTTAATTATTAAAAATACAAAATAAATTATTAACAATTATTTTAAATTTTGAAAATTATTTTTTAATTATTTTAAATATATTTCATTAATATTTAATATTTTTGGAATATTAAAAGTATTTAATTTATTTAATTATAATATTAAATAAATTATTTAAAAATGATTTTAATATTTGAAAAATCATTTAAAATTTTATTATGGTATGAGATAATAATTTAAGTTATTTTTGATAACTTTTAATATTATTTGATAATTTTCATTAATAAATTAATATTAATGATAATTAAGTTATTTAATAAAATGAAGTAAATAAATAAATTAAAAATGATTTTATTATTTTAAAAATTATTTTAAATAATAATGAGATATTTAAGAATATTTTAAGTTATAAAATATAACTTTTAATATTTAATGGTTAATTTGATTTATTAATGATTAATAATGATATTAAAGTTATTTAATAATTATATTAAATAATTTGGTTTAAAAATAATTTTTATATTATAATAATCATTTTAAATGAAAATAAAGTGTTTAAAGATATTTTAAGTTATAAGATGTAACTTTTATTTAAAGGATGATTTCATTAATAATTTAATATTAATGATATAATAATGATATTAAATTTATTTAATTATTATATTAAATAAATAGTTTTAAAAATGGTTTTATTTATCTAAAAATCATTTAAAAAGATTATAAGTGAATTAAAAAATATTTTAAGTTGTAATTCATAACTTTTAATATTTGGATAATGATAAATTAATATTTTAATAGAATTGTTTGATATTTAAATCATTTAATAATGATTCTGATATTTCAAAAATTATGATAAATGGTAATAATTGTTTTAAAATTATTATGAGGTCATGAAAAATATTGTGACTGTTGTTTAAGTTATCTAATTAAATATTTCGATATAGAATAGAGTCTTAGACTCGAGTATTAAATTATAAGGCTGTCGATACGTCAACATGTTTCAGAAATTGATCTAAACTTAGATAGGATTGACTTGTAAATTGTTTAATTGTGATGTAATGGTCGTTAAGTTATGTGACAACGTGATTAGGAATGTGCTGACTGCTATATGCAGTAGTATATGTTATGATATAATGTTCTAATTGAATGATTGATTTGCTTAATGATAGGTTGTGATAAAAAGGGTAGAATTAAGTTAAGAAATTGTAGCAGCGCATCAGGTAAGTACCCCTACCTTTGCATTTTCTTTATGCATTGGATATATGTAAGAATGTTTCAAAGTTATATTATTACTGTACATATTTTAAAGTCTATATGATATACGCCCATTGATTATCAACATGTTAGTATATGATAATTCATATATGTATTCTGTTCGTTAATTTCTATAAATGATTATACAAGTGTCCCCACATGGATAATCATAGTATTTAATCGCATGTTGATGCTTCCTTAATATATATATATGTTGAATTATAAACTATTGTTGGATGATGTAAAACCTTTGGCTTGGAACCTTGACAAATATGAACATCCCTTACCAGGGAAAATTTTTATGCGCCTAAGGCGGATCATGTAAATGGTAACACCATTTTTGTAATGTAGTATTGATCAATGCAGGACACAACGGGCTGATCACCCCCGTGTTCGTAAGTTATGACGGTTCACAGATGAATTTTCTGTTTAACCTTTTCAAAAATGAAAATAATGTTCATACTATGTCATATAAAACCTTTATATAGTCTGTACGTAGTTTCAAAAATTTGAAATAGTTATGTAGTTATTGTTGATATAGATTACTTCACAACTGTTGCCTTGTTGTAGAAGAATAGTATATAGAAAACATTTAAATGCTTTCAGTTCATATATATATACTGTTAATACTTGCTGGGCACTCAAATGCTCATCCTTGCTAATTTAAATGTTTTCAGTTAAGAGCGAACAACCTAATGGTTCTGTCAAAAACAAAGGGAAAGGGAAGATAGCTGGTTGACTGAAGTTGTTATTAATTGTAATAGTTAAGATTATGAAGACTATGATATATGTTATTATTAATATGACTGTTAATGTATGTTTAAAGGTTACGTACCTGGGAGGTGAACTCTGATGATTAAGTATTGTAAAATGTTTGTTTATATATTATTATTATTATTATTATTAGTAGATTCCGCTCATAGAAATGATATCGTGAAGTACCGAGTTCGGGTTTTAAGTATCCGGGTTCGGAGACTTTACATTAGATGAACATGACCAACTGATGAATATCTTTGGCCTGTAGTGCAAAGATGAATATTTGATTCAAGATATATATTGATTGATGTTACAGGGATAAACTATCGACGATGAACTTTTAAATTCATATATAGAAGATAGTAGTTTGCATTCTCTACTTAACTTTTCTAATGAATTGTTGTTTCGCTGTAGTTGTTGATTTAAAACTGGTTGTCTATTGTATTCTATTAGATTTTTCCTTGTTGAAGACTAACGATAATTTGTTGAATATTATCTTAGTCATAATATTCTTTACTGGGCTAGTTGAGCTCACCCTTTTCCTTTTTATTCCATTTTTCTTCTCATGAGGCAAGAATGTAGCGAGTACTAGTCAGGGTATGGAATTAAGGTTCTAGAGAGAGTTGTTTAGTAGTCCTCACCATTTTTGTAAAATAATGTGTCAATAATTATGATGGGGATTTATTTGCGTGTTGCTATTGTCTAGACGGAAATATCTGTATTTAAACTCACAGTTTATATGTTGTAATAATAAAGTTGTAGTTATTTCTGTACCATGTATTTGGTGACTCAGAATGGATTGGATGGAATGGACCTATTTTGGGGGCGTCACAAAAGGGTAGTCTTTTATAAATCCCAATTTTTGGAAAGTGATAGCGGGAAAATAATGTAATCATCTTAGGTTGTGTAAGTAACCGATGTAGTGTTATACTATGAGAATGAATATAAAGACCTTTTTATGAAAAGCAATGAGTTATGGATGTTGGAGTTATTGTTTAATATTGAATGATAACTAATAAAGAAAGGAATAATAACGCAATGTGTTTATTGTATCGCAAAATGCCGCCAAGAAGAGTGCAACGTAATCAAGGTGCGAGCGTAAATCAACCGGAAGGAGGTCTGGTTAATAATAGCTACCTTTAATAGAACAGGGGCTAATATCCCCGTAAATCCAGGAGTAGCACGAGCTACTACCTTTAAGGATTTCAAGCGCGTGGGTCCGCCAGAGTTCAAAGGAACTACGGACCCTATTGAAGCCCAAACGTGGGTTACGGAGATAAAGAAGGCATTTGTGATAGCAAATGTCGATGAGGCCCAAAAGGTTGCCTTTGCGACCTATATGACGAAGGGAGAGGCCAACTTTTGGTGGGAAGCCAATCAGGCTAGGCCCGGGATAGCAAATCTGACATATGATAGGTTCAAGGAGATATTCTTCGAGAACTACTTTCCCACGAGAATGCAAGGGATGATGGAGATGCGATTTTTGGAGTTGAAACAAGGGGACATGATGATTCCCCAATACGCCGCCAAGTTTAATGAACTGGCAAGGTTCGCTCCACATCAAGTGGATACTGAGGTGAGGAAGGCGCGATGGTTCGAGCAGGGCTTGAAACCCTGGCTCTATAACCGCATATCGGTGTTCCAAAGTACTTCTTTTGGGACCGTTTTAGAGAAGGCGATAATCGCCGAAGGTGGTAGTGAGGCATTGAGCCAATACCACAAAGAAAAGAAAAATAAGGGTAAGGTAGATGGGGGAGTAAAGATCGTGGGAGCCAGTGGTAATGGCGAGGGTCAGAAAAGGAAGGTATTTAGCTCTGGGAATACCAGAGTGAAGCAAGGAGACCCGAAGAAAAGAATGGAGGCCTGCAAGACCTGTGGGAAGACTCATTTAGGAGTGTGTCTTAAGGGGAAGGCAGTCTGTTACAATTAAGGACAGGAGGGGCACATTACGCCTAATTGTCCGAGTCCGAAGAAGAACCATGGATGCTTTGTGTGTGGATCAACTGACCACATGGCAAAGAACTGTCCGAAGAAGGGGACGGATGGGAATCGGGGCGCTAATAGCGGTAAGCTAACTATTAGTGGGCCAACACAGCCGGGTAGGCCGATGGACCGTACCTTTAACATGACAGTCCAAGATGCAATTGCATCAGGGGACGTCATCACAAGTATTATTCCAATTAACGATATCAATGCATACGTGCTATTTGATTCTGGTGCTACTTGTTTGTTTATAGCATGCGATTTTGCTAGATTATTAGGATTACTTCTCGAAAATTTTCCTATACCTTTAAATATTAAGGTAGCAAATGAAGAGATAATTCCTGTTGAAGATGTTCATAAAAGTTGTTGTGTAGATATACATGGTTGTAAATTATCGGCATATTTGTTACCAATAAAGTTAGGAGAATTCAACGTAATTCTAGGGATGGATTGGTTAGTGAACCATGGGGCAATTATAGATTGTCAAAAGAAATATGTGAACATTAAGACGTTAGAACAACCTCGAGTAGTATTTTACGGGAATAGATCGTCGGGACATTCGTGTTGTCTAACCATGACACAAACTAGGAAATTATTGAGGAAGGGATACCTAGGTTATCTGTGGCATGTTGTTAATACCCACAAAGTGGTAGCAACCATGGAACAAATACCGATAGTAAGAGAATTCGTCGATATATTTTCAAGTGAATTATCGGGTCTTCCGCCGGATAGGGAGACAGAGTTTGTGATAGACATTGTGCCAGGAGCGGCACCAGTTCGTATGGCGCTAATGGAGATGAAGGAGTTGATGGTACAGTTGCAAGAACTGTTAGATAGGAAGTACATTCAACCGAGTGTTTCACCGTGGGGAGCACAGGTACTGTTTGTCAAGCAGAAGGACGGATCGTTAAGACTGTGTATCGACTATTGAGAGTTGAACAAGTTAACGATAAAGAATAAATACCCATTGGCCAGGATCGTTGATCTCTTTGATCAGTTAAAAGGGGCTAAGTATTTTTCTAAAATAAATTTAAGGACGGGGTATCATCAATTGAAGGATTATGAGAAAGTTTACCCTACTCATGATCTGGAACTGGCCGCAGTAGTTTTTGCTCTAAAGATATGGAGACATTATCTTTATGGAGAAAAATGTGAGATATACACGGACCACAAAAGTCTAAAATAAATCTTCACACAGAAGGAGTTGAATATGAGGCAGAGGAGATGGCTGGAGTTGATAAAGGATTACGATTATGAAATTCTGTATCACCCTAGAAAAGCCAATGTAGCTGCCGACGCCTTAAGTAGGAAGGGTCGGGAAAAGTTGTCTTTATTGACGGCTCAAACTGAATTGATAACACAGATGGCTAGGATGGAGTTGGAAGTGAGGCTGCCAAGTGAAGGGGGACAAATGCTGTTTGCGATGGAGATGCAATCTACCATTGTAGAGAGAGTTAAAAAGGTACAACTCAAAATGGATGAGTGTGACCGGATGAAGGAGCGGCTGGCCAATGAAAAAGATACTAAGTACAGTCTTGATAATGAGGGATTATTGAGATTTGAAGGAAGAATTTGGGTCCCGAATGAGACGAAATTAAAGGAGCAAGTGTTGCAAAAGGCTCATAGTTCGAGGTTTTTGATTCATCCTGGTAGCACTAAGATGTATCAAGATCTTCGACAGAGTTTCTGGTGGCTGAACATGAAGAGAGAGATCGCCAAATATGTGAGTAGGTGCTTAACTTGTCTGAGAGTTAAGGCCGAACATCAACGACCTAGTGGCTTGCTACAATCATTAGAAGTTTCGGAGTGGAAATGGGAGAATATGACGATGGATTTTGTGGTGGGACTTCCGACTACTCAGAAGAGGTATGATGCAATTTGGGTAATAGTAGACCGATTGACAAAGTCGGCTTACTTTTTGCCAATTAGGGTCAAGTATAACTTAGACCAATTAGCCTAGAGTCTATATTAAGGAAATACTATCCAGACATGGGGTACCAGTATCGATTGTGTCAGATCGTGATCCACGATTCACATCGAACTTTTGGAGGAGTCTACAAGAGCAGTTGGGGATGCAGTTGAAGCTGAGGGCGGCGTATCATCCACAAACGAATGGACAAAGCGAGAGAACAATTCAAACTTTAGAAGATATTCTAAGATCTTGCGTCATGGATTTCAAGGGTAGTTGGGATGATCATCTACCATTAGTGGAGTTTGCGTATAACAATAGTTATCATGCAAGCATAGGTATGTTGCCTTACGAAGCTTTGTATTAGAGGAAATGCAGAACGCCACTGTATTGGGATGAGGTAGGAGAACGCCGAATGTTGGGACCAGAATTGGTGTAACAGACAACAGATATTGTCAAGAAAATTCAGATGCGTCTTCTAGCAGATCAAGACATGCAGAAGAAGTTTACGGATCCGTATAGAGAGAATCGGGAGTTTGAAGTAGGTTCGTACGTATTCCTAAAAGTATCTCCCTGGAAAGGAAATATACATTTTGGAAATAAGGGAAAGTTAAGTCCAAGGTTTATAGGACCTTTTGAGGTTTTAAAACGGGTGGGTGAGGAAGCCTATATGATAGCATTACCTCCAGACCTAAAACGAATACATATTGTATTTCATGTATCTCTGTTACATCCTTATAAGCCAGATTATAAACACGTGATAGAATATAAACCTATTCATGTCGGGAAGGACTTAACGTACGAGGAAACGCTGATTCAAATTGTCGATAGAAAAGAATAAGTTCTGCGAAACAAAGTCATACCTTCAGTAAAGGTGATATGGAAGAACCACAATGCAGAAGAAGCAACGTGGGAGTTAGAAGAAATGATGAAAAAGAATTACCCTTATTTATTTGTGTAATTTTTTTTTAAATATATAGCGAGATTCTGGGGACAGAATCCTTATAAGGGGGAGAGAGTGTAACGCCCCGAAAAATCGAATATTTTGTAATTACTTTTAATAATGAATAAAATAATATTATTTATTATTATCAAGTGTTGATAAGATGAATGTCGTTCTATGACCTAGAAATGTCAGAATCTCGTAGTATTTTAACTACGTGAGAGAATTAAGGTGTTTGAATTTTTAAAACAAAAATAAAAGCTTTCCGAGAATTTTTTAAAAAAACACTATTCATCGATTTCTGCTCGGGAATTATTTTTTAACTTTTGAGAAATACATAACGTTATAATATCAAGGCGATATTGATTATGTAATAATAATCTAAGTATGGAAAACGTAATATTTCGCATGTAGACCTAAATTGAAAACGTTAGGTTTATTAAGCGTAAAGGAAGAAAGTTATGATTGTATAATGTGTATACATTGTATGAAGTGATTAATGTAAGTATAATACGACGTATTGTACTATTATGTATGAAGAACGAGATAACATATATTACGAACTAGTATACGAGTTAGCATTTGAAGATTATACGTGGGGTATAATTGTTAAGATGGTTAACTAAAGATAATGGACTTGTAGGATTATTAGCATAATAAGTATAGGTCCAATATAATGTGACAATCAAGCCCAAGTGTTTGATATATCATTAGTCCAAACTATGTAGCAGAAGCCCATTAAGAAAGTAGTTAGATTAATTAACCAAGCCTAATAAGAAGCCTTGATCCATGGGTCAAACCAAATAGGAAGTGGGTAAGCTTGATGGGCAAGGATTATGTGTGATGACCAAGTACTTTATGTGGTTAGCAAGAAGACTTAGAGGTCAAGCAATGAATAGTAAGGAGGTGGAGGATGAGGAGGTGGAATTAGGAGGTGGGATGGTTTAAAGTCCATTTTGCCCTATACTTTAGTTGCCTATAAATAGAGAAGCCACAATTCATTTATTGGTTGTTCAATAATCATCCAACTCCTCTCAATTATAAGCTACTTATTTAGTAGAGCAAATAAGCACTTTTAAGTCAAAGTTAGATTTTCTAAGAAGAAGAAGTTAGACTTCAAAGGTAATGATCTTGTGTCCAACGTTCTTTCATCTATATTATAATAGGATGATAAGGGAAGTGTTATTAATGAACATGTATGCTAAGATCATGTAATAAGTTAATAAGGAATGAACTTAAGCCAAATAATTTGGATAAGCAACTTGAACATTAATACGTTGCTAGAACCATGAAGAACATATCATATGTTGTCGTATGATGATTAGTATATTGAATATATCATAAGAACATTGATTAATGGACTTCAGTTATTAATAAGTCATGAGCATGAAGATTTATAGTTCATAAGTTGAATAAATCAATGACTTATGAGAATAAGTCAAAAACCTACTTTGATTATAAGTTGGTGTAATAAATAATTTGTAATGCTCATATGATGGTTGAAATCCATTCAGAATCATTAAGAATACAGTTTTGCCGGAATTCACACGATTGGACGATTATCGTCGAATTCGTAAAATTCTTGGAATGGAAGTCGTATTTTGTGTTTGAAGTCGGAAACATTGGTTTTCAATAGAGAAAAGTCATATTTGGCATTATAGAGTTGCAGAATCAAAAATGATTGAATTCCGACTTAGAACGAAGAAACGAGCATTGAACGTTCACGAACGTTTATCGTTTTCGTTAAAAATGAACTCATAGGTGAAATTTTAGCAAACGAAATCAAATAGATAAAATTCTAACATGAACATATAGAGTATGTAATTTGTGAACCGTAGGTTTTTGAACGGACCAATTCGAACTTATAACGAAGAAGTTATGCGTCCGGGAGTTTCGTGAAATTTTCAAAATTTTGCAAACTATCTGAGGCACAGAGTCCGTGCCGCGTCATGACTCAGAGCCTTAAAGCCCGCGCTGCAGCGCAAGGTTGGAACCGTGCATACTGCTAACTCGCGCTGCGGTGCGAGATGCAGAGTTAAGTGTGGCGCCGCGGCGCCAGTCCTTGAGTTTTGTTGGACAAGAATGTTTACAAGTGTATAATGAAAAGGAACTTGTTAGTAATGAACTGAGATATAAACATAACATTGTAAGGTACTTGTAAGACACTAATGCATGATGATTAAGAGTTAATAATTAATTGAAAGTGAACGTAATGTGCATGACGTAATGAAAGCTGGAAACCCATAATAGCAAATCTAAGTCAGAATTTAGATTGAGATGAAGGGTAAGATATAATAGTATATCTACTTGATTATATAAGACCTAATGTGGTATGTTATATGATCATGTATTGTAGAAACGTAGAGACTTAAAGTGTACGTGTGTTAATCAGTAAGCAGACGCTGAAGGCAAGTATTCTAACCCTTGTTCCAGTTCAGTCTGGACAAGCTTTGTAATTCATGTATTCTTTCGCATGGCGTTTTTAACGATGAAGTCTAAAGCCAACTTTTTCGGCTAGACTTATATTATGATCCTATCAAGCACGATTTATGTTTACCGAGTTATATTAGTATGGTTTTCAATCGAAGACCAAGTA
Organism: Panax japonicus; assembly: GCA_020205505.1. NCBI lineage: Eukaryota > Viridiplantae > Streptophyta > Magnoliopsida > Apiales > Araliaceae > Panax > Panax japonicus. Next base: position 23,653,785 of record CM035102.1, read on the forward strand.
GGCTAAAATGTTTTTGTCGTATAACGACAGGCACGTGAGGTTGCCATAACTTAAACGTATACACGTTTAATGAATGTAGTGTTGATCAACATAGAGTACTATAGGCTGATCACCTAGAAGTGCTTGTAAGCTATGCCGGACTTACGGAACTTAGTATCGAGTTGTCCTTTTCAAAAGAAATTATGAACTGCTCATAGTTTCAAGCCTTAGTTGATATTCTACTAAATATTGTTGTTGGAAAATGTTTTGAATGAAAAGAAGTGTTATTCTGAATTATCGATAGTACTTCATAACTATTGTTCAGTTACTGAAGATATATGAGTTATATGTTTCGAGCATGTTGTTTATTAGAATTATAGTTCTTGCTGAGCTAGTCATGCTCACTCTTGCTTGAACCATATGAACACAGCTAAGATCGAGCAGACCGAATGCTCAGGCAAGGACAACGGCAAGGCGAAGACAAACCCTTAGATTGCTTATATAATAGAATAGTTGAACGATTTGTAATATATTTGATATTATGACAAGAACAAACGAATGGGTTACAAAGAACCTGGGAAATGTAATATTATTTTGAATATATAGAAGTTATATTGGTCCTTTTGAGACTATTTCAATTGAATGAATGAATGAATGGTAGTACCATGTAGCACCATCTGTCGGGTTGTAAGAGACCTGGATTTGGGGGCGTCACAATATCGGCTATCCTGAAGATGGGATTTAACCTTTCATAATTTTGGTTATCCTAAATACAGGATTGAACCTTTCACACCTGCAGTTTATCCTGAAGACGGGATTAAACTTTTCTACGCCTGCAGTTTGTCCTGAGGACGGGATCAAACTTTTTACACACTTGCAGTTTGTCCCCATTATGGGATCAAACTTTCTTCTCCCCGCAGTATAGCTTGCACATGGGATTCACACTTCTCTTCGCCTTCAATTCGTCATGAGGGGCAAACTACGTCGACCTGATCTCCTCTTCAATAGGAGTACGTAGGCAACCATATTCTATATGGCCTGGTAGCAATAAAGAAAAACAACAAAAACATTTCTACCCTTTCTCTAAAAAACAACAAAATACAACAAAAAACATTTCTACACCCATCTGCCTTTCGCACTCAGCGTTAAACCTCTTACACTAGGTTTGAACTACGCAGACTTGATCTCCTCTTCAATAGGAGTACGTAGGCAGCCATTCATGATGCAGTCTAACCCCTACCAGAACTACATACTTGTCACACGGTACTGGGATCAATCTTCAATTTGCCCTATTTCATCAGTTTTAGATCAAAGGGATGGAATTACCCAACCTCTTCTCACAAATAGAAGATTCGGTGACCATCTAAGTTGTGATAGTGCCTCAAAGAGCAATACCAACCCATAAGAGATGGAATTAACTAGGCTTCTCATAAATAGAAGTACTAGCGGCCATCTGTGGTGTGGTCAATCTCAGAGAGGAAGAAACTACACTCCTCTCCACATTCCATACAGATACCAGTCCCAAGACACCAAAGATGACAGGGATATACAGAAATCAATGATCCGTTCTGAGAGATCTTGCGATGTCTCAATGTCCATCTATCAAGGATAAGTTCAAAATGCATCAAGATCACAAGGCCCTGGAGAAACAGGCAAATATCAAGCAAGTATCATGGCATAACTAAAAGGGAAGTGAATCAAAATATATTTCCCTGCCATACATAATACTGTTTGATATATACATCTGTGTTGTACATGACAAAATGGCTAAGCTAGTTTGTGTAGGAAAATACAAATCTATCTACAGATATGTGTGTATGCGAACTATCAGATCTAACATAGCATCTCTCTCTGAAGACGGAGGAAGTACTGAAAGCTCCTTCCCAAGGGTATCTACACGAGCTAGCAGATCAGAGGCTAACTGCATGGTGGCATAGTGCTCATCAATGTAAGCACTCATATCGGTAAGACTGACAGTCATCTGGGATCTCACTGAAGTGCTGTCTGCAATGGCCATATCCCTAGCAGATAAGGCGGCATCCTACTCCACTATCAATACATCCTTGGCTGATCTAGCCTCATCCCTCTCTAACAGAGCAGTATCTCTCTCATCAAGAGCTGTCAACATCGCGGCCCTAGCCTGATCTCTATCATAGGTCATCAGATGTAAGATTTGCTCCAAATGTTGTGTCGAATACTGAGTAACAGTGGCACTCAGGGTGGGAGAATCCATCACAAATGCTGACAGCCCAGCAGTCAAATCATTGGTGGGAATAACAGCCTCCTCTATAGGCTCCTCATCGTCAGAATCAATCCCCTACACTATGGATACTGCCGCAGCCGATGCAGTCTCTGTCTCCATCCACACAGAATACTATGTAGAACAACCTGGATGACTGACAGAAAACTCAGCCAGCTCTCGCTGATCCCAACAGGCATAAAACCTGGATCTGTCCTCCGTTGGTAAATGGTGTGAAGCGAAACACTGACTCACTGCCCCCTCGTACGGATGAAATCCTGGAATTGGTCAAATTCACACATCACAGCCAGTGGGTGGTAAGTGATCATGACCCTCAATCCAACCAGAGGGAGATAATCCATGCTCGGAGCATGAGTAATGAAGTTGTAAGGTGAACTAAGCCTTGAACATGGCAATATGGCAAACGGATCCCTAATCCCTACCAGGAAAGCTTACCACGATGCAGCATCTACGCACTCTGCAGGCTGAAAGGAGTATGACATGGCTATCTCCTGGGTAAAACAAAACCCATGCCATCTAAATGTGCTAATCGGTCTCAAGTGTGACATAAACCACACATACAGCATGACCGAACTACCTGTGAACACTCCTGCCGGATAAGTGCAGTAGTACATAGCTGACCTCAGAGTCTCTGCAATGATCATTGGTACAATGGTACGACCCTCCCTGAGAGAGCTCACTGCCATAATGACGCCGATATCCTAGCTCATCCATGTACCGCGGCATAAAGACGTATGACAATACACATAGAAGCAGTACATCTACTATGGCTGAACGCCAATGGTCCTCCGGTGTGGTGAAATCCCCAAAATGCCGTGCATAGCTGTCCTTAGAGCCAAACCTGTCAAACAGGAAACTGGTAGGATATCACGTGGCCGGATGTAATCTCGTCCTAGACCACTCTACGTCTCAATCCGGTAAGGGTCATGAACTATCTGCTCATGGCTCCAATAGCCATATGCACGCAAGGTCTGTCCAGCGGCAGCATCATCAACCATGCATAATCCTCCAAAGTAGGAGTCAACTCCTGGGTCCCAAATCGAAAAACCTGTCTCTCTGATACCCAGTGTTCTAGCATGCCCTCTACAAATCATGTGGGAACCTGAAACATCAATAGGGTCATAGTATGCTGAAGCAAATCATCTATGATCACCATGTCTGATGGTGATATACTATCATAACATGAGCGTATACCAGCTACTACCACAAATGGTGGGGTATGATCAATACGGTTAACTGTCGAAGAAGACATCTGTGCGAGCCGTGTCATAAGACCATCCAGGGGTTAATGCTAAATATCTCTGGACATACATACATATGCATAACACAATAACATGCATGGTACAATAAATGTTAATATGATATAGGGAATGGAAAACTGTGCATACTTTCCTAAGTATATCATCATCTAATACATCTCTGTACAGCTAAAATACAGGGAAATGGGGCGAAGCTACCCAAAAAACAACAGAGGCCTATCAAAAGATATAGCGAGAATGGGGCGAAGCTACCCAGATGCTAACAGAGGCCTATCAAAAGAAATAGTGAGAAATACATTGAAAAAGTCAAGAGTGTCGATGTCTACATCATCGATACTATCCACCTGATGTAACTCCTCCTGAGTCACTGGATCTCTATCTACAGGGATGTTAGGCCGATACAAGGGAGGATCTACGCTAGCAAAACCATATGGGTCACCTGAGGGATCGACGCCAGAGCTGGAAGGATCAAAAGTATCTACCTCTGCAGGATCTCTGCCCAAATGCCGAATAAAAAGATGTGACCGGTCAAGCTGCCGAGTCAATCTATCAATCTGTGTCACATGAGTCGGATCTCTGACACAAGCTAGCCAATCCATCATCATCACGGAACCTAGGAACCATATCCCCCATAAACTGTGTGGTGCGGGTCTGAGCTCCAATCGTACGAGGGATCCACCAATGTTGGAACATCTCCTGAGAACAGGGGCCCTCTGACAATGTAAAACCGTCAATCCCCATCAATGGGATGTCAATGATGGGTGACTGCAAAACAGGCCAATAACACCTGGTAGGAGGCAAGATCAGCATACGTTTCTCTCCTGTAGTGCTCCTAATGACACGCTCTCCTAAATAGAGCTCTCATCCTCCATATTTAAAAAGAGAAATCCTGCGGGTGGAAATTACGTACTCAACTCCAGTCGGGTACCCATCCTCAAAACCAACTCCCAAATGCTCTCTAGAGTAGGGTATCCATGTGATGACATCGGTTGTCAATAACTCTAACTGTAGGCGACAATGAGTAAAACCCTCAGCAACAGGGACCTCCGCCAGTATGGAATGATGCCATCTCCAGTCCTCGTGGATAGGTATCTAAATCTAACATGCTCATAGGATGCAAACAAGGAAGCCTCTCATAGGCCCAAAACTGCCAACACAAAGGCAAACATCTACTGTCAGTTAACACTCTTAACCCATACATGGGAAAAGATAAGAAAAATACTCACCAGCAGAAATGGGTATAATCCTAACCTACGCCTCGGTCAAGCCCTGCGATTGCATAAGCATTCCCCTGAGGAAGTAGACAAAGGTGTAGGAACCCCAATCATACTCTCCTATACGGTCCACGTGTCGAGTGGCGCTGATCAAAGCGAAGGACACCGTAAAAGAGTTATCTATTATGAAGCAGCCCCTAATGATCATCAGGAACAATCGCCAGAGAATGCGATCCCTGACTCTCACATCATCGGGTATGGGCTCACTCAACAGCCCGCTCATAGCATCTATGCTCAAAGGACCTGTACGAACAGTCCTGTCCTTGAGCGCCTCCGCCGGAACTCCCAACAAGGATCTGAAGGCAATATGGGTGATATCCGACGTGCAAGGCACCAATTCCCCTTCAAACTCCATACCTATGATAAACCACCAATCCATCAGCGTCATCATCACCTCACAGTCCAACAAATGGAGTGACTGAGTCTGGTGAAACCACCGCTCATACAATGCCCTGAGGTAACCCCAGGGACAACGACGGGGTAGAATGGAGAAGAACCTCTCGAATCCCCAGCCATGGACGATCGCTCTGTAGTCATCATGCAAGGCCTGATACATAGAGTGGGATGCTAAACCAGTTCCCTTGAGGCTGTGTGAAGCCGGGAACCTACATCAAATACAGATCAACATCAGACTCATTGACTCCTCATCAATAGGAAATAAGGAAGATTAAAGATCTAACATCATACCTCGTTTGCGTGTAGGTATACTGAAGGATGCCTACTCAAGTCCCCCAGAAGATCTGGGTTCGCCACTTGAATACTTGGCAATAATCTATGGGGAACACGTACAGTAGGATCAGGAACCTCGATCGGTACATCCTCCTCCTCATCCTCGACATTCGGCACTTTAACCCGAATAGGACGTATTATCGCCTCAGCCAAACGACGAGGCTGTCTAATAGAACGGCGCTAAGGCTCTTCAAAAGCCCTCCTCCGTACACCAGAAGTGGTCCTGTGGGAAGTACTCGGCTGATCTGGATCCATGATATCTGGACAACAAGTCTCCAAATCACCTCAGAAAGGGTGTGGTAATTTCTTACCTGGAGTCTTTTCAAAATGCATTCTATGATTACATGCATGCATGCATTGCTTTAACATACATCTGCAATAGAGTTAAAAATGCATGACTACCCAATACCTACATTTTAGGGAAAATTTTGCCATAGCCCCTTTTTAAATGGGACTATCCACATGCACATAGGCATGACTAGGTGGCCATTCAGTAGCACACCTATACACAGTCATATACATCATGTATGCATCAATACATTGCAGTAAAAAATCCGTAAGTGTAGTCTAATTACCAGGATTATTTTGCTTGTCTAACTTTACTCATTTGTCCTCATATAAGATAAGAAATGACTGTAAAAGGTACCAATTTGACTATTTTAAAAGTCAAAATTATCACATCATTATGTTCAGCATGGATTTAATACTAACATTTGCTATGTTGAATATTTTTTATCAAGTCATATCAGCATGCATATTCACTACTATGTGTCTAAATGCATTTCATACGATAAGTCATTTTCAAACAGGACAAAAATTGGAAAAAATACATGCATGTGTTACCAGGACAGTGAAGAATGCTTGTACAGTGGTAAGAATATACAAAAAGTTGCCTGAACTTAGTAGATTTGAAGAAAAGCTATCGGATTTCCTTTGCTATGCAACTTGAAAATGACTTATGAAAGCAACCAGTCGCCTATACATAGGCACGATTGGCCGCAGGCTAACTTGCGGCTTTTGCAGGTACACCTACGACACTCCTACATGGGTCCCACACCTCTGGCTCGCTCCAGTTAGAGTTGTAAAGGAGGTCTCACAAGCTAAAAAGGCCAAATCAGGAATAAAAATGCTACGCAATTGAGCGGAATAGCCTGAAATCATGGTTTCTCGTCGGTCAGAGTTAAACTACCGTCGTCTCAAAGGTATTCGCCTGAATCCAGTGTATACTATATCAATGAGCTCAGCTTTCACAGATCATGCTCGGCAATACCCCACAAAGGTCTTATGCCGTCATTTCCAGGGTCACAACCCTAAATCCTACCCGGCGGGGGTTACAACGCAAAACCATAAAATATCAAACCTCCCCAGTGGGGGTTACAACGCCGAAGTTATCAACATCTACGTATCCCCTGCGGGGGTTACAACATATATCTTTCAAACATCTATGTATCCCCGACGGGGGTCACAACGCGCATCTTTCAAATATCTACGTATCCCCGGTGGGGGTTACAACGTAATACAACCATTGATACACACATCAATGATTGTAAAGTAGCCTTAACGTCATATCAACCGATGGCAAGTAAACCCATCGAAGAAACCTTCCCCGATGGGGGCCACAACGCAATGCTACCATTGACAATACATCAATGAAGGTCAAGCAACTTTGACAATGCATCAAGTAGGGATTTATCCGATGATACACACATCAGCGAAGATCAGGCAACCCTGATAACAACAAACTATTGGCAGTAACTCCGACAGAATGAGGGAATATGTTATACACATCCTCAAATGGATAAAGCTTTATCCCCACAGATCTCTTACAGAAAAGAGGTACCTCTATGGAATATAAGCCAGTGTCTAGGATTTAAGGCTTTGGTGATAGCCCCAACGTCAACATCTTTGGAAACTTGGATCGCATGTCCAAGCCATCACTGATTGTCATCCCAGCAGGATTACCTGACAATCATTCATGCATTCTACATGCATTTGCATCATGTTGCTGCATATAGTATCATGTTTATCTTGCTTTCATTTCAAGTGTCTAGTATTCTTTATCCTATCCATGCCTTGCATTGCATGAATATGATAAAAAGGGGCATCAGTAGACACTCGAAATTTTCTGCACTCCTATTACTAACATTGCAGGAGGGTAGATTTGTTTTTTAGGAGATAACCCTGAAAGACAGATTACATCCATTCTGGATACTACTGAAGTTCAGTTCCAACCAAGAACACAAACCGGGAACATCATCTCAAACCCAGAACACACACCGGGAATGTCATTTCCAATCTCACAGATAACCCCGAGATATACAGATCAAAAGACCGGCAAAAACACCGGAGATGATAGTTTTGTCTCGGCGATAACACTGCGACGCTCAGTTCCAGTCCTAAAGAAACACTGGGTGTAGCAACCCCTTCCTTGGTGATAGCCCCAAGAGATGTCATTGCAGTTTCGGCGATAACCCCGAAAATGCTTGTTTCAAACATATGCAATCAGCTTCAACCCCAGACATCCTGTCGAGGCACACACACCTCAGACCCGTAGTTGACAACGGGCAGACAGGAACATCCACAGATGACAGTGAGACATACAAACAAGCAGCAGTCCAATCTCAGATATAACCCTGAGTAACGTCTGCTTTCTGCTTAAACTGGCAATAACCCCGGTGAGGAGTCACAACGTCATCTTACCATCTCAACAAGATGATATCACGACATATCAACAAGTAGTCCAATCTCAGCTGTAACCCTGAGCAACGTCTACTTTCTGCTTAAACCGGCGACAACCCCTATGGGGAGTCAAACGTCATCTTGTTCTTTCAATACCTGTGCATTGTCTCAACACTTCATACATACATACATCCAATAATGTCCCACAAGAGCCGTGGATTGACAATCCCGAGTGACTATTACGCGTGGCAGTACTTTGGATAGAATTTGAAGCTTGAAGACCATGGGCATAGACCCCTCTTCCTGACTTCATACAACCTCTAATCCATGTCATTGCGTAACTCTCAAAACAAGCGGTCTGAAGAAGGTCAGATATACCTCGTTCGGATGCTCGTATTGAAGTTCTGCAAGTTCGAGCGGACATTATAGTGCATGAATGCACGTACTATGAGACAACGGGACCCGCAAAGCTCGGATGCACCACGACCAGCCACAGGTACAACTGCGACTACCGCAAGTGTACCTATGGCCATCTGTCTATATATACAAGCCTTGGAGTCAGCCATTTAAGGGTAGAGGAAGGGGAAAAGGCGAGGAAGCCTTGTCCATTTTACTCTGCATACACATCTTTTGAGTGTTTCCTCACTTTTAAAAACTAGTTAGCTCATATATAGCTATCTTTTATCTAGCGGGAGCTGAGTGTTTGTCCATTTAAAGTCATAGAAGTCTACTTTGGCAGCCCACGGTAAGCTTTCTTATATTCTATAAAGCCTTCTTCTTATATTAACACACACTGTTGTACACGTTAAGAGTCGTGTGAGTGTGTTTTCCCAGACTTCGACCCGTGGTTTGCATTTTTGTCTGTATATATATACTTATATATATATATATATATATATATATATATATATATATATATATATATATATTTATAAAAGCAATTAAACGCTCCAGACCGAAGTCTAGGCTCAATTGAGGCATAACTCGATAATGTTAGTCCATATATGAAATATATATATATATATATATAAACTGTGGTCAGACTCTGTCTGATGAGCCTGGATTTTATATCTAGTGCGTTTAATTGCTTATATATATATAGTTGTTGTCGGACATATCCGATGAGCCTGGATTCACATCCTGTGCGTTTACTGCTTTTATATATATATTTGTACATATATATATATATATATATATATATTTACATTTCATCCTGCCTGGAGTTTACTTCGTGGCAGTTGATTGCTTTTACAGCTTTATTTATATTTCGTCCCACCTGGAGTTTACTTCGTGGTGGTTGATCATGTTTATATATATATATATATATATATATATATATATATATATATATATATATATATATATACCGCTTTTATATATTTACATTTTCGATCCCCCATGGAGTTGCTTCGTGGTGGTTGATCATGTCTGTATATATATATTTACAGCTTTTATATATATAACTGCTTACTGCTTTCCATACAAATTGCAGTATCATGTGAGCCTGGGAATCATTTGATCATAGGTTCAGTTTACTGAATCTAGATTTGGTTCCCATGATGGACATTTTTTAGCTGTAAGCAGCCTGTACATTATTTTACAGTGTCTGAAATTCCTTGGATGGCTGTCATGCCCATGAGGAGTTCGGCAAAACTGTATATTATTTTCTCGAGAATGCTTCGCATCTCAAAAATAAAAGCAAACAAGCTGAACATTTAATAATAAAATGGAAGTATGAAAAGGTCTCAATTTCTATTGAGTACATGGTTTGAAAAACCTCTTTTATAAAACGTCATTGTTATATCTTGGTTAAAACTGAATTTTTCTATAAAATTCAAACCTTGTGTATATAGGTGCGAACGAGGCCTCACACTACTTTCAAATAATTACACATTGATCCACACACACACACACACACAAATACACACATTCATATAACAATTTCTTTGAAAAGTGGCGGTCACCGTGGTAACACGGATGTCCAGGGGTGCCTAACACTTTCCCTTTGCATAATCAAGCCCCCGGACCCAAAATGAATCTCGGTTTCACAGACCCGTCTAGTAGTGTCAAAACACTGGGTCAATGTGCAAACCTTTTCGGTTGCGTTGGTGCAACCAGTTAAATACATCAACTGGCAACTCTTAAAGTCAAATCGTCGACATTATACATGTTGGACCTTTTTCACTTGTTTTTTCAAACAAATCTCACATTAACATGAGAACACCAAAGAACAAGTAACGAAAAGGGACACTCAAAAATCCCGACGTCGACAATGGATATTAATCCATTATTATATAACTGTGTAGAAATACACAAAGTGCAGATAAGCGTTAAACAGTTAAGTCATAGTTCATAAACTATGAATCAGGCAAGTCTTTTAGTTCCTACTTGATATATGAATTCTATAACTGTTACTTGAACTATATTATGATATGTAAATGTTGATGTATATATATGAAATGCATATGAGATCTGTATGAAATATGAAAGTTGATCTTTGATGATATGTTTATGTTGGTAAATCTCTATGCCTGTTATGTGTGAAGCAACATGCGTAGTAAATATTAATTGATTATGAATGCATGAGCTGAATATGCTATTATATGTTATGTGCTGCATGAAAACTGTTAGAATTGTTGGGCTGTCGAGCTCACCCTTGCAAATAACCACTTTTGCAGGTTAAGGATTCACGGTAAAGATTACGTGCTACTTGATTGATAGAGTTCAATAGTAATTGAAGGAGATTGGTTTTTGTGTTTAAATATATACTCTTGAACCATGTTTATGTTCTAGGAGAAATACAAGATAGTAGTTTACGAGGTGTAATACATGTTGCATTGCAAAGTTGTATTATGTGATACATAGAAAAATTCAAATTGAGATGTAAAGATTTATAAGAATATTGAATAAAGTGAATCATAGAATAATTTGATTCGGGGATTTGTAATTGATTTAAGTTAAGATATCATTAAAAGATTTATTTTTTTCAAAGGAGATTGAAAAAGTTTAAATTATTTCGCATATTTTTATAACATCGATTATGATGTAAAATAGGCATGGTAAATGATCAAGATTTGAACTTATAAAAGTTTGGGGTCATTACATAGATCCTGGAAATGGAAAGAATTTATATTCTAAATTTTAATAAGCAAGGTTATATTCATTAAGTTAGGAATAATTGATATAAATAGTTTGACGGTAGTAGTATCGTGGCGGACCGAATCTGAGGTTCAAAGGGACTCGGATTTGGGGGCGTCACAGTCTTCACTTCACAAAACGTGATTACATAAATTCTTTGTTGAGACCCAGTAAAATATAAGTATAGTAGGATTGGAGAAGCATTCAGCAACAAGCTTAGAATTCAATTTCACTAAGGTATAATCCTTAACATTGTGTTCTTGATTTTAATTTCTAAGAATACTAGAATTATGACATCCCCAAATTCGAGTACCTCAGATCTGGTACATCATTTTTATAACTATTGTGGAAGATATAAATATAAATTGTTTATACATTAACCTTTTACACATCATTCCCAAGGTCTACAACCTTAACTAAATACATACCTTCAATATCTAAAAAGGTTTACAATGTTATTTTCAGCAAAAAATTTAATAAATCTAACTGCACCATAATTAAATCTTGCACTTTGTTTTTGCTTCTGTCTTTACTCAAGCTTTCATCTTAATCTGAAAATTTTTATCATGATATAGCAAGGATGAATAACAAATTTGTCCAACAAGTTTTAAATAAAATGAAGATATATCATGATTGAAAGGAATGAATAAGCTTTCAAGTTTTCAACAATATAATAATTGTGAAACATGAATCAAGTTTCAATAATTGCATGACTGAATCAATAATGTTTGAAGGTCAAAAATGACCATGAACAATTTAACTGAACCTTATAGTAATGAAGGTGATCAGCCTTTCATACATGATGAACATATGCAACATGCACTAAGTGCGAATCAATAATCAATATAGACGTGAATAATCAACAACAATTATTCACTAACATGCTTTGAACATATAACTCAAGTTTGAGTTAGGGAAACTTGCCTGATTCGTTGACTACTGCTATGCAATTTAAGTTAACTTCTTTTGTAAGACCTATCATTAATAAGATTGGTCTTTTAATCAGCATATCATACTTTGTATCATAATATAATTACTTTATCAATCAATTATCCAACACTTAATCACATAATTAAATATTAGATAACACCTTACAACATTAGCATTATTATTATCCTTTGATAACACTTTAATCACTATATCATATCCATTATGTTTTAACACCCGCTTTTTCATTTCATAAGTTATTCTATAACATCTAATAAGTCAAATACTAATATAGCAACCTGGATTCTAAATCTATCAATCAAATTGCCAATCCTGCATACCAAACTTCAATCCAGCAAACTGGATTCCAAATCCAGCAAGTTGGATTCAACATATTTTCAATTCAGTAAACTGCTTTTCAATCCAGCAAGCTTGATTCATCCAATTTTTCAATTTGGCAAACTGGATTCATAAATTATTCAATCCAGCAAGCTGGATTCCATATCCTTTTCACAAAAATACCAAATCAACTTATTATTTTTCTATCCTTTATCCAAACATATATACATATATTTTATACACAAAAAGTATTTTTTTTCATAATTTTCCAACTTTCTTTAATATATTTCAAAAATCATTTTTAGTGTGTAGCTTAAGAAATTAACCACCTCACGTTTAACTCCAGAAATTTCCATCTCTTGACACAATCTTATACGTGTTAACGTGAGCCTCCAATTTAAATTTTGTGTCCATCAGAGTTATAGAACTCCGATTATAGCCGTCAGAAAATCACAAAAATTGAAATGTTCATAACTTGGTCATTTTAAGTTGGAATGAGCTCATTTTTGGAAATGAGGTACTTTATACCATTTATTTTCATTTCCCAAAAGTTTGGATTTTTTCTCACAAATTAAGTTTCCGAAACAGCCCCTGGAAAGTTCTGGGCAGTAGCTATTTTGGATTAATGAGTTTTTCGTACTTTGTTAAAAATAATCTATACGAAAATCTACAACTCTTTTTTCAGTGATTCCATTTGGAGATGTAAGAAAACTTATCATAGTATCCTCCCAAATGTTTCAATAATTTTTGAATGTCGGAAAAATAATGAAACCGCCCCTACCCTTTACTGTCCAATACACAAAATTGTTTTTGCTAAATCAGTCACTACAGACTGTTTACTCAACATTTTTGAGTGATACGACTTGGGTTTAGTAGATAACTTACATATCTAGAAGCTCTCTTTGACGGATCTCAAAAAGAAGGTGTAGATCAAAAACGGATCTAAAAAGAAGGTGTAGAAATTTTAGGGTTTATAAACTAGAAAATTACTTTTCTTTACTCTTGATTTCCAACTAAAACAACACCCAATATGGGTATATCTAAACATGAAATACTCATTAACATTTATATACATGGTTCTTGAGTTTAGAAATATAGATTCAAGATTTGGTTAAGAATAATCAAAAAATAAAATTACATAAACGAAAGGGGTTTATACCGTTGATTTTTTTTTCATGCTCCCTTTTTTTCTTCTTCTTCCCAAGATGCCTATGGAGTTAGGTAAATTTGAAGAAAACTCTCCCTCCTCCCCCTCTATGGCTGCCGAAGCCTCTCTTCTTCTTCTTCTTCTCTCTCTCTCTCTATTTGGTTTATTTTACTCGCAAATATGGAAATGAAATAAAAGAGGAGAGAGAAAACAATAGATTTTAGTTATTGTTAGTAAAATGTGTATAGATATATTATGTATATCTATTAATTTCTCCCATATTCCTTGCTCTTTCTCTCTCTCACTAACCACTAAAGCTTTGCTTAGAAGCATTGCCAAAGTGTTGGCTAAATGGGAAAATGACACCTAGGAGGTTTGTTCACCTAATAAAGTAAACAACTAGCACATTCTTCCCCCCTCCTTTTCCTTCTCTACGCAATCTGGCCAAGTGGCCTTAGCTTGCCCATATTTGATTTTTGTTTTATGTAATATTTAGTATATCCAATGACTAAAATGCCCCTCTTCAATTGGGCTAAGAGATTGTGCTTTAATTAAATTCTTTTGGGCTTGTACTTTTATTATTTTGCTTACTAACAAAATAAATTTAGGCTTCCACCCAAAAATTAATTGGGTCATTATAATACGTGTCCCACACATAATATATTAGGCTAGATTAACAATTTAATCGCCCTTAATCACTTTATCCACAAGTCATAATTAATTAATTGGACTTGTTTAAAATAATATAACCTCCTTACTCATATATCTTTAATTCCATAACCCAATTAAACTTTGGTTATAACATTAATTATTTGAGATATATAAAATAAATCTCTTAATGTTAGTATATATATTTATATACTAATATTCTCTCATATTATAACCTCTTAGGTTATTTAATTATCACACCTAATATATATATTAGGTTACATAACCTAATTCTTAATTCACTTTTATATACAAAATAAATGTATTCACATTATATAATGTATATTTATTTAATCATATACATAATTCACATAATCATAACATATTTCACTACTCACACTAATTTTGACTTTCTCCATAAAAAGTCAACTGTTAACTTTGACCAAAAGTCAACCCTTAGACATTTTGTGTTTACTATCCATTCTGACTAAACTTGATATTCCGAACGCAATCGAGTAATCCATGCTTAAAAATTCTATCTCTAACTCTAATTTTGAGTTTTAAATTACTCCCTTCTTATTGCTAATCATATTAACTAACGACTTTATACTTATTCAAATTCTTATTTTCCAGTCAAGGCCAACGTTCAAGCTATGTTAGTTACTAACATAGTTTTATCTTGATCCTTATATCATAAACTTAATTCATCATTCCTCTTGCTAAAATCTATATAGCACCTTACTAAGTATATATATTTCTATACATATACTCATCTTCGTTTAACCTCATAGCATCTATTCATGTGAAATCTTATCTGCTTAAGAAAATTTCCATATTTACTTATATAACATTTCTTAGACTATTCAGTTCACATCGAATTTACAGGTATCGTAATTCCTTATTCTTGATATTCCTTCAAGTATATATTAATTCATTTCTAGGGTTTAAGAATTTTATTACCTATATTTTCTCTATTCTCATTCGAATAGCAAACCATATAGGTTTTACTTGAAAATTTTAAATAAATCCTCAAATTCTCATCTAGGTTTTATTCTTTAACCTTTATTCTAATCATTCAAGATTTTATGAATTTTTTGGGTTATCACATTCACCCCTTCTTCTAAGAATTTCGTCCTCGAAATTAAAGCATACTAATATCTGCTTATTCTCTTGATCAAAACTAGGTTTTTAACTTAACCTTTAAAATTTCCTCCTTTGAGGATTTCTCATCTATTATCACATTTCACCATAACTACTCACTAGGAGTTTACATATTCTAAACATTCATCAAAACTAGGTTTTCATAATAACCTTTATTCCATCATCTCAGATTCTACTCGTACGTAATGAGTTCACACTATTTCATATCCATTATCACATACTACCACAACATTACTCTAAAGAGTTTAAAAAAAATTCATATCTATTTGAGGGATCATAAAAACTATGAACTTTAAGGTTTAGGGGTATTTCTACCTGCTACCTTTTTCAATTACAAAAGAAATGTACTCTACCTCTAAAACATTTCCTCCTTAATAGGTATGTCTACAATCACGAAGAAGGTAAACTACCGATGCGGGTAATTTAGATGATCAGTCTATTGTACCTTAGTAATCAGAACGACTATATGCGTTCTTAGATTGGAATATTTTATCCAATTAGTATATCCCCATTTTCAGGGTTGTTAACCTCAGACCTATCATAAGATTCCGTACCAAAATAATTTGGTTCGACATAAGCTTTCAAAGAATACTTTGAATTCCATAAACATTTGTCTAGCTGAATCAAATAGCTTAGACGCATATCAATAATTTGAATTTCAATTGAAACATTTCTAGCCAAATTTAGTTGGCAATAAATTATCTTTAAAATTCTTAAAATAATTTTGACGTCATGATACCGCACTGTATATACAGTCCGTTTGAGAATTTATTCATCTTGTGACTTTGTCATACTACATCATACTATAGTGGGCTGACGATCTTTAGATCACATCTGACACTAAGTAATTCTGCATTGATAACTCCATCATATTTATCATCTCTGCAGCAGGTTGCATGATGCATTAATGATATAAAAATACATTTTGATCATTCAAATCATTTTCATCTAGTCGAATCAATTAGCATAGACTCTTCTTTAAACCATTTAAAACTATTGAAAATCATCTTTGGTGTCATCATGCCACAACAGGTAATGATGTGTTAGTGGCCCGAAGTCCACAACTACACACTTGTCACCATGTGTTGAGGATAACAAAAAATCATTTTTAAAGGCACATCAGTGCGAATTTAGCTTGATGTCAAAAACTTCGAAGTCTAGCATAGCTAGAAGATTTGGAATACCTATGCTTCAACCATCAACTTTACTTTCTCTACTGATCCATTGCTTAATAATTCTATCTATTTCTATCATCCTTAATTCTCCATTCACAACTTTCCTATACCCAGTTCATCAAACTTACCACTACTAGAAAATCAGCCTATAGCGACGGTCGCCGACCGTCGCTATAGGCCAAAAGACCGTTGCTAAAAGTTTTAGCGACGGTCGCCGACCGTCGCCATAGAACCCGTCGGTAAATCCTATAGCGACGGTCTTTTGGCCTATAGCGACGGTCACCGACCCTAGCTATAGGTCATGGCAAAATCATGTATTTGCTTTTTACTAACGGTCGCTAAGAGTTATTGCTACGATCATGACCGTAGCTATAGATGTCTATAGCGACGCTCAGTGACCGTCACTATAGGGATGTGTTTTATAGAACACTATAGCTACTGTCGAAGACCATCGCTATAGCCTTTTCATATTTAAAAAAAAAATTAATAATGCACATTAATTCAACAAACACAAATACAATATAAAATAAAATATAAAAAATATTATATAGATCATTTAAAATCATTCACATTACAACATGAATTTGCAAAAAAAATTAACACCATCAACGTCTGACATGTTAATTAACACCAGAAACAGGGAAGGGAATAGTTACAATTGGGTTAATTTTTGCAACCCACAAAACACATCCCTTGTTCAACTTCAGATGAGAAATAAAACTTTTGATGAACAACATATCAACCCACCAGCTAAGAATATCATACAGGCGAGCACGATAATCTTCTATATACCCCTGCAATTATATGCCAATCTAAACAAATCAATAAAGAATGCCAGAACGACTTCATAGATCAATAACTCAAGAGCATAGAATGAAGATATTGACACAAGTAAGAAGCAGTAGAAATCCAAATAGAGCACAAGAACAAACCAACTTATCCTCCACACCAGTAAATCCAAGGATCATCCGTAGTACAATCCTGATTGAGATTTGAACCACCACTGGTCCATATAGGATTGAAGCAATCAATAAAGATGTTAATGACCTTTAAAGTTTCTAGTCAAATACTATAAAATTCAAGGGAGAAAATAAAAGTCGCGAACTTACCCCTCACTAACCAAGCTAAGTGCCCAATTCACCAGTACTGACTGAGAAAGGCCTAGTTTATTGAGGATGGATGTAAGAGGGGCATACGGATGCTGCACATTAAGCTCGAAATTTAGAGTTGTTAATATTATTTGCTCAGCCTCAATCACCCGTTCCCGATACTGCTCAAACCAATCTTGTTCAAGAGCAACCAAATTTAGGAAAGCATATTGAGAATTTAAACCGAGAATAAAATTTCTAAATCATCATCGACACTACACACTTGAAACACTGACCAATTTAGAATCTCACAGTTTCCAGAAGATCAGTAGTCAGTTAACGTTAAACAATCAGAATTATATTTCTCTTTCTCTTTAAGTTATGGATTGGCCAATTCAAGAATCGCTATATGTCGAATTTCTAGTAGTGTCTAAAATTGAAAAGCTCATCTACAGAACATGCCCTTAAACTGCACTCAATCAAGAATAAGTAGAATATTTACTGAACTAAGTTATATCAAAATGATATTCTCTTCATTCTAATGTTATACAAAGACTAGTCTCAAAAAAAAGTTCAACCCAGAACAGTAAAAAACAAAGAAAATAGAAGAAATGTGCATGCTAAACCTTATGCTAGAATTTCGTGAGCCAGCTTAGACAATCTGTAGCTGCATTGGTTCACAGAAAGTTCAAATCTGAGGTGATAAACTTCACGTATGTAGAGATCAGTAGCCATCCACCTGGATAAAAGGGATACATCTTTTGTGACCTGAAATACTAGAGCAGACATTTACATAAGATGACAAACTTAATAGACATACTAAAATAAATTAGCTCAAGTCAAATGCTAAATGAAGGTCATAGGTACAATAATTCCATATGAAAATTAATATACAGGCTTTTATAATATGAGTACTTAATAGTTCTGAAGAGGATATAAGTCAGTGTGAATGCCAAAAGTAATGGAGTAATATACAGGAGAACATATACAATTATTTTTTGCCTGGTTGTTCTACTTTTTTGTTACGGGTGGGGTAGTGAATGTAATGGTATTAAAACCTCCCTGCCACCCCCATTCAGTTTGTTTTTTGTTGCATTTGTTGGCATGCAAAGTACAACAGACACTTTCTATGCAAGTGTAAAAATTTCTAGAGAAAATGTACATGAATAGAGAAGCTGGTTTATATCCACCATTACTTTTGGTCCTTGTTGTTTCCCCTCCCCCGAACAACAAGTTCAGTAAATATTCATATATATAATTAAGCCTATATCTCATCAATAGGCTGTTTATTTATTCATATATATAAACACCGACACACGTATAACACAAGCCACGGCTAGACAAAAGACAAACTCGACTACCCCAGACTTAACAAATTTTGTGTGGGTTGAGACTGAGATGACCCCTAAACCTGTCCAACCTGCCCAAGTTGCACCCTAATATCACAAGACACAGCTAGACATTCGAGCCAAGTTCATAACGCTCGCCAGATAAATAGTTTAATTTCAACATAAAAAATTAGATATAACCAGATAATCACTCAGCTTCATATTCTCAAAAAAACAACCAGACTTCATGATTTTAGCAGACCTATATTTGAGCTGCAGTCCCAAAAGCTACTGTTGTGCCATTGGATTTCTCGAAAAACACCCTGATGTCTCAAGAACAGCCTCGTGTGTGTGCCCAACTGCCTATAAATGTTTAAATACGTTCTTCTATAGCAATTCAAAACCAACCCTTTATCCCATGAGGGCTTGAATTGGCAAGCCCGGTTAAAAGATGTCATTCATGGCATCAAAGCAGTATCTTGAAATTTAAAACATGAACTTTCAGTTCAAAATTTGTGTTTTTTCTTCCATTGTGAACGAAAGCTTCAATTTAAGATGGGAAGATGCCCACTTTAAATTAGCAACAAAAAAAACCCGAAGATGCCCACTTTAATCTCAAATACATGTAGAGAAAAATGAATGGATAATAATAAAGAACCAAACTGAAGCTAAAAGTTTATGTAATTTAACAATAATGTAGCAGTCTGAAGTTAAAATGGAAGATACTGCGCCAACCAATCTTCGTGTACAACAGAACTTCAAGACATACCAAACTAAATCCAAGGAAAATTCCTCTCATCACAACAAAAACCAATGTTACAGCATGTTTATTGTTCCCACCAACCAACTCCTACAGGCAATGACAACAATTTCCCGCCGCTCTCAAATATAAATAATATCCGCTGGACCATAACATGACATAGAAAATACACGACTGATTAATATTCACACCCCTTCTAATAAAATCTTTGGAAATAAGACTAGGTCTAGATGTACCCACCAAACCATCATAGAAATGAACGATTAAAAATGAGCAGACAAGGAAAATCTGAATCTAAATCTTAAATGAGATGTAACTGACCCTTTTTTCGGGGAAGAACAAGAAAACTATAAAATCTTGAAAAACACAACCCCGTACACCATATCCATGTCCAAACCCCAGATTTTTCCTTTACCAAATTAAAAGCTCTTCTGACAAATTTATAGGCAATGTTGCAGGGAACAAACACATCTTCAAGCTTCAATAAGCATACCTCAGTTGGACCAAAATCGTTGCTTGAAATAACTCGTTCCAGTAATAGAATATAATAGAGAACTATACCAAATGGAAGAGGTTCCATCATTCCAAAAATAATTTTAGTCGTAGATTAGATGATATTAACATTAACATCAGTCTACACGCTATAGTAATGTGAAACAAGGTTTGACTAAATATAAAGTCCTACAGCATGAAATAAAAGAATAGTAATATGATAGTGACATTAAAACATAGCTGAACTATGTGAAACTGATTTTAGTAACATGTGTATTTTCTTTATGTTTTCCCTCTATGCAATATTTTGTCAAAAACTCCCAAGACAAGGATACATTGCAAATTAGCCTACTATTATGTCATCCAATTCACAATTTCTCATCCTGATACAACATCAAACTACTCAATGGGACCAAATATGGAACACACTCATTCAATCTCAGCTTCAAACCAGCTAAGAGTTGAGATAAAGGTTTATACAGTACCCATCAAAATAAAAAAGGCAAAAAACATATCAAACTAAATAATAAAATATTTCAATTAATCCACAAGTGGAGTTCTCAACTTCTCATATGCATCATAATGAAAAATTCAATCTAAATGCAAGTATTGTCAAATCATCTTACAACAAACCACCAAAACCCTTGCAATTTATATCTTACATATAAAAACCAGCACAAACTCAACCCAACTTATAATCTTTATACATGTAAATCAACTCAACCAAACCTAAAATAAAATAAAAATATAAAGTTCAGATTCTACTTTCCTGTTTCCATAATCCTCACAAGTCACAGCAACCAAATGTAATTAAAAATAAGAAACTAGACTTACATGAGGTTTTGCTGCCAACATGGCCAAAAACAAGGCCTCCTCCGACTCGGGCGAGAAGAACAAGGCCAAGAACGATGGGGTTTTTGATTGGGACTCGACCGATCATCGAATGATTCAGCAACAACTTAATCAGATGGGGGCGACGCCGTTTCCTACCTCGATCGGGTTGCAGAGGCAGTCCAGTGGGAGTAGTTTCGGTGAGAGTTCGCTCTCCGGCGATTATTATGTGTCGTCGGTTTCTTCTGCGGCTTGCGATCACGATGGATTGGGTTTGGGATCGTTTCATGACAGTGGAGAATTTCAGGAAACATTTATGTTCATTTTTGCACTAAAACCCTAACTATTGCACCGTTCGTCTGTAACGAGAGAGAAAGAGTGAATATACTGAAATGATTTGGGGGAAGTTGGAGCATTTTATCTCTATACCGACGGTTCCGTCCAGACCGTCACTATAGATACCCTATAACGACGGTTCTGTGCCGACCGTCGTTATAGTTCGTCGCTATATGTCGAATTTGTAGTAGTGTTATGAGTTTAGTAACTTGCCACAATCATATGGGTTTAAGAACTTATCCTAGTCAGACCATAGGCGTCCATTCGTTGAGGGGTTCAAAACATACTATATGATTCTGAGTCATGAACTTACCATAAGTATGAGTTTTAAGAACTCATAACTAACCTTATATTCTCTACCTATTCATTATACACATGAGAAAAGAATCACCTTATCAACATGCATATAGCAAATAGCGCGACATCAATGTAAGAAACTAAGTGGTTGTCAAACCAAACTCGACCACTAATCAATATAAGAAGCTAAGCGGAAAATTACCCGCCCATACAAAGAATTGGTCAACCTAACCACTATATCGACCAAGAAGCTAAGTGATTCTAAAACCAAGTACAAATTCCCCGCCTATACAAAGAATCATACAACTCAGCTTCTGACCCGAGTCCTCAATTGAAATCCTAAACAATTCTAACTTTCTCTTTTCTTAATACAAATTTTCTTTAATCCGTATCTTAACATTTACCACTCTTTTTTGAGTTTACATCATACCACTTTATAGTACCTTCTCTTTATAGCATCAAGCTATACCATACCAATCACTTAATATTTCATATGTTATTCAACAATTTAATCTGATCATGTCGTGATCTTATTTCGTAATCATTTCTCCTTATATTTACGATCATTTTATATTACGATCTTCTTATTCTTCTCTTTAATCATATTATATTATGATTTTATTTGCACTTTTCATCTTATAGACATCGTCTATTTTGTAAGACCCCAACTTTTATGAATAAAGATGATTTTTCTATGAATATTATTTTTGAGTATTATGGAATGAATTTGATATAATGTTATAGTTGGGGATAGTATTTATAAATTTTGTAAAGTACGCAAGTTGTCTTATAAATATTTGATTGGTCGGGGGATATACTTTTTGCAGGGAATATTCGTTCAACGACACAATCATTGGTGGACCCCATAATAGAATTATTGTCAGATTGAGAAAACGACAAAAATATTTTGTAAATAACGGCAGAGGTGTTATTGTTAAAACTGTTGAACTAACCGGTAGTAAAAGTACAGTAATATGCATGGTTGCATAGTAGCACACGGTATTGATTATTGATGCTTACGTGATAAGTTACTCAGTTGTACTGCATTATTGCTACAGTAATTGATGCATCATATCTCTCATATTATTGATTCAATTATTGTCACAGTATCATGTGCATAATATGTTATTTTATTAAATCAATAATTGATACGACAAAGTTATTCATATTATTAAATTGCAATATTTACAATGTCTAGAAGTTCTGTCAAGGAGAGGTTTGGTCACCTAATTGCGCGCCAATAGGGAGAAATCCTTATTAGAAAGCCCCTTCTTTCCTGGGAATGACCTGGTTTTTAAATATTGTGAGTTATGATATTAATGATGATTAAGTTCATGTTAATTAAAGATGAATTTGATTGTTTCATGGTGTTGGGATTATTTGTGTTAATAGAAATTGACATCTATTCCGATGATAATTGATGTCTGAAAGTTATACTGTTCAATTGGGTATTCGGGATATTTTTGTATCGAAGTTACTATTCACGAGTTACTATTCATGAGTTACTATTCACGAGTTACTATTCACCCGGTTACTATTCATTCTATTATTATGCATTCGGGTATTTGGGTACAATATTATTCCATGAGGAGATGTGCTAATTTTTCAGACCGTTGGTTGAATGAATTAATATGGACCGCTGCTGGAAAGTTATAATAGTGAATCAATATGGGTCGTTGGTTTAAAGTTTTAATAGTAAATCAATATGGACCGTCGCTTTAAGTTTTAATAGTAAATCGATCTGGATCGTTCGTTTAAAAGTAAATCGATCTGGACCGTTCATGAATTAGTTACTATTAAATCCATTCTTCTATAAATAGAAGCTCATTCCTTCATTATTTCTTATGAATTCACTGAAACTCTAGATAGAGAAATTATAGAGAGAAAGAAGAAGAGTATTCTGCTACTTCACTACTTTGATATCTAGTGTCTTTTACGGTAAGGGGTGTTATTCATTCTTATTCATGAAGAGAACTTCTATTATTCCATTTTTTATTATTCTGTTGGAATAACCTATAAAAGTGGCATACCCTATACATAACCTGTATATGCGGCATACCCTATACTTGGTGAAATCCTTATGTTATTCCATTCTTATTTATTTTATTAGAATAACCTGTATACGCGGGATACCCTATACTTGGTGAAATCCTTATGTTATTCCATTTTTTATTATTCTGTTGGAATAACCTGTATGCACGGTTTGCCCTATACTTGGTGGAATGACATGTATATGCAGTTTACCTAATACTTGGTGATCTTCTTCTGTTATTCCATTCTTTATTATTATGTTAAAAAAACCTTTTTATGCGAAGTACCGCATATTTAGTGAAACTTCTTTAATTATTATGTTCTTTATTATTCTGTCGGAATATCCTGTCGGTGTGAATTTCACCTGACCTGGTTCCATATTTGTTATTCCGCATTTATTATTCTATTGGAATATCCTGTCTGTGTCTTTTACACCGGACCTGGTTCCGTCTTTATTATTCTGTCTTTATTATTCTGTTGGAATAACATGTCTATGCGAAGTACCGCATGTATGGTGATTTCTTTTGTTATTCCATTCTTTATTATACTTAGTTAGTTAAAGTTTTGACTTTTATACTCCATGAAATTAGTGGAATATTCTTGATATTTGCGCTTCATCCAGTATCATTTCATGGAAATATTCTTCTGAGCATTCTTAAATTTTACTTTACAAAGAAGTATCATGTTGATAATTTGGACATTATTGGTTCCTGGACAAATTAATTCTTGAACTTGTTTTATTAAATTATTATGGCATTGTCATCATCCTCATGTTATATTATGTTGAAAGTCATCTTTGGCTTACGTGCATAGATGGACTTAGTATGATTATGACCAGGGATCATTCGGTATAATCATGAAATGTTATAAATAATGTGATAAAAAGTCCTCAGTGGCCTGTAAAGCATTGATGAATAGTTTTTGGTATGATTATGACCAGGTTTATTCGGTATAGTCATGGCCATTGATGATTTAATAAAAATCCTTGACCGTGGTACAGGGATGATTAGATGTGGTGGTTTATTTATTAAGCTGAGTCTCAGCGATAAAATTGATGAAAACCTTTTAAAACATAAAAGATAGTAGACTTTATTCTCTACTTGACTCTTTTAATGAATTGTATATTCCGCTTCAGTTAAACTTGATGTTTATTGTATATTATCAGTTTAACATTGTTGAAGACTAATGATAATTTATTTTGTATTATCTTAGTCATAATATTTCTTACTGGGCTAGTTGAGCTCACCCTTTCTTTCAATGTTCTCTTCAGGAAATGAGAATGTAGCTGGGACGAGTCGGAAAAAGGAGTGATAGTCCAGAAGATAGCATTAGTAGTCCCCACCATTCTGTTAAATAGTGTGACAATAAATATAATGAGGACTCCTTGAGTATGGATATTGTCTAGATGATAATATTCCTATTAGAACTCTCAGTTTATGTATTGTCGTATGTTACACGACATTTGTATAATTAAGTTTGTATTTGTATTTTGTACCATGTATTTGACGACTCAAGATAGGTGATGTATACCTAATTTTGGGGGCGTCACATATTTAGTATCACCTTTCATTTCTATTACTGGAGTCAGGTAACTCCAGATTCTTATCTTTATAGCTCTTCAAGATTCTTCTTTGAATCTTATTTATCTTTCTCTTTACTTTAATAATGAATTTCCATCAATTCATCGCTTATCGCTTAAACTCTATTTGAGTTTATTACTTATCATCATCTCCGCGGTTATAGCCTAAGGTACACCTACCTGAGGTTTATAACATACGACTTTGATACCAACCTGTGACATCCCCAAATCCGGGTACTTTTTACCTCAGATCTGGTACATCATTTTTATAATTATTGCGGAAGATATAAACATAAATTATTTATTCATTAAACTTTTACACATCATTCCCAAGGTCTAGAACCTTAACTAAATACATACCTTCAAAATCTAAAAAGCTTTACAATGCTATTTTTGTCAAAAAATTTAATAAATCTAACTGCACCATAATTAAATCTTGCACTTTGTTTATGCTTCTGTCTTTACTCGAGCTTTCATCTTAATCTGAAAATTTTATCATGTTATAGCAAGGGTCAGCAATAAATTTGCCCAGCAAGTTTTAAATACAATAAAGATATATCATGATTGAAAGGAATGAATAAGTTTTCAAGTTTTTAACAATATAATAATTGTGAAATAACATGAATCAAGTTTCAATAATTGCATTACTGAATCAATATGTTTAAAGGTCAACAATGACCATGAACAATTTAACTGAATCTTATGGTAATGAAGGTGATCAGCCTTTCATACCTGATGAACATATGCAACATGCACTAAGTGCGAATCAATAATCAGTATAGACGTGAATAATTAACAACAATTATTCACTAACATGCTTTGAACATGAAAGACTCATTAACATTTATATACATAGTTTTTGAGTTTAGAAATATAGATTCAAGATTTGATTAAGAATAATCAAAAAACATTACATAAACAAAAGGGGTTTATACCTTTGATTTTTTTTTTCATGCTCCCTTTTTTTCTTCTTCTTCCCAAGATGACTATGGAGTTAGGAGAATTTGAAGAAAACTCTCCCTCCTCCCCCTCTATGGTTGTCGAAGCCTCTCTTCTCTCTCTCTATTTGGTTTATTTTACTAGGAAATATGGAAATGAAATAAAAGAGAAGAGAGAGAAAACAATAGATTTTATTTATTGTTAGTAAAATGTGTATAGATATATTATGTATATCTAATAATTTCTCCCATATTCCTTGCTCTTTCTCTCTCTCTCTCACTAACCACTAAAGCTTTGCTTGGAAGCATTGTCAAAGTGTTGGCTAAATTGGGAAATGACACCTAGGAGGTTTGTTCACCTAATAAATTAAATAACCAACACATTCTCCCCCCCCCCTTCCCCCTCCCCCTCCCCCTCCCCCTCCTTTTCCTTCTCTACACAATCTAGCCAAGTGGCCTTAGCTTGTCCATATTTGATTTTTGTTTTATGTAATATTTAGTATATCCAATGACTAAAATGTCCCTCTTCAATTGGGCTAAGAGATTGGGCTTTAATTAAATTCTTTTGGGCTTGTACTTTTATTATTTTGCTTACTAACAAAATAAATTCGGGCTTCCACCCAAAATTAATTGGGTCATTATAATACTTGTCCCACACATAATATATTGGGCTAGATTACCAATTTAATTGCCCTTAATCACTTTATCCACAAGTCACATGCTTAATTAATTAATTGGAATTGTTTAAAAAAATATAACCTCCTTACTCATATATCTTTAATTCAATAACCCAATTAAACTTTGGTTATAACATTAATTATTTGAGATATATAAAATAAATCTCTTAATGTTAGTATATATATTTATATACTAATATTCTCACATATTATAACCTCTTAGGTTATTTAATTATCACACCTAATATATATTAGGTTACATAACTTAATTCTTAATTCACTTTTATATACAAAATAAGTGTATTCACATTATATAATATATATTTATTTAATCATATACATAATTCACATAATCATAACATATTTCACTTCTCACACTAATTTTGACTTTTCTCCTTAAAAAGTCAACTATTAACTTTGACCAAAAGTCAACCCTTACACATTTTGTGTTTACTGTCCATTCTGACTAAACTTGATATTCCGGACGCAACCGAGCAGTCCATGCTTCACAATTCTATCTCTAACTCAAATTTTGAGTTTTAAATTCCTCCCTTCTTATTACTAATCGTATTAACTAACGAATTTATACTTATTCAAATTCTTATTTGCTAGTCAAGGCCAACGTTCAAGCTATGTTAGTTACTAACATAGTTTAATCATGATCCTTATATCATAAACTTAATTCTTCATTCCATTTGCTAAAATATATATAGCACCTTATTAAGTATATATATATATATATATATATATATATATATATATATATTTCTATACATATACTCATCTTCGTTTAACCTCATAGCATCTTTTCATGTGAAATCTTATCTCCTTAAGAAAATTTCCACATGTACTTATATAATATTTCTTAGACTATTCAGTTCACATCTAATTTACAGGTATAATAATACCTTATTCTTGATATTCCTTCAAGTACATATTAATTCATTTCTAGGATTTAGGAATTTTATAACCCATATTTTCTCTATTCTTATTCGAATAGCAAACCATATAGGTTTTATTTGAAAATTTTAAATAAATCCTTAAATTTTTATCTAGGTTTTATTCTTTAACCTTTATTCTAATCATTGAAGATTTTATGAATTTTTTGGGTTATCATAAGAATTCCTTGAATACTTATTAATTGATTGGGATATTGATTATCATTGTGTTATATGAGTTTACATGTATCCATGGTAGCAATGTGACTAATTTTGAACCTTTTACGTAAGGAATTTTAAGGATGGGTTAGATTTTTGCCGAAGTAGAGGCCATTATGGACTGTCTAGGGTAGGGCGTAGCTGCGCGCTCCCTGCAGTTCAGAACGGTGCAGCAGCGCCAGACCCCAAGAAATGATTCTGACTTCTGTTTTCAAATATGGTGAATTCTAACATAATGATATGATTTGGGCATACATGGAAATAGGTTTAACATGTGGATTTAGGTTCCTTGACATAGCATGAATGATTTTGGATTATGTTAGTATACATGTACTAAGGGAAATGATAGTTTTGAAAAATAGACTTTGATGAAACTTATGTACTTTAAGTTCTGATTTTGTGAGCATGCAGATATGACCTAACTACACATGAGATGTGATTCAAAGTGATATGCATGTACTAAGATGTATTTTCTCTTGGCTTAAAATAAATTTTAAAAGCAAACTCGGATGTGTTGTAAACTAATGAACATGATGTTGTGTACTATCTAAACTTAAAGTATGTATGACTAATACCCGTATGTGATCACACATGACTCATACGTACGTCCATCTTGGTTAGACACAATAAAAATTAGTCAAGCATGAGTTAGAAATGTTTTAAAGTAATAAAAGATGTTAGTCATGTGTATATGATAAAATCCTTTGTGAGCATACAAACTAATTGATTTCATGACCTTGAATTGCCTTACTTCAATAGAGATACTAACATAAGACTATAACATGTCAAGTAAAACTTAAGTGGATCTTAAGAGCATGTAGGATTCTTTAACATGTGTATAAGCTATGTGATCATATCTATGTATGCTTAAAATTAGACTGACCCGAGAAGAGTAAAGCTCAACTCTTGTTTGGCCAGGGGACAGCGCAGCTGCGCCATCCCTAAACCTAACCAGGGTGCAGCTGCGTCCTCCTGCAGTTTGGTCTGATGGTTTATTTATAATATGTAAAGTTGTAACATATATTGTATACTATTTTCAGTTCTAATACATAATTTCCATGATGTTTAAAGAGTTCTAACACCTAATAGCTATGAGAAACCAAGGATCTAAGGTTTTTACAAACTTTCGTATTTCTTTTATACAAGTTAAATAGATGATGGTTATATAGCTATGTGGTGTGATAGTATGTTAATGTGATATTCCATTTACGTTGCTAAGATAGAAATGGTTGTGTTATTGACTTATGTGATCGAACATATATAAGATTATTGAGTAACTAATAAATATGTTGTACACATAACTACGTTACAATAGGATTTCAAAGTGTTGATAAGCTATAAGTTGGTAAACTACGCTTGAGGTAAGTTCTCTAACTTCATTTGATTTTCATATTGAGTGCAAGTTCCCTAAACTCTTTACACTTTATATGTTGTATAATTCTGAATTATTGTCATATCGACCATATTTATATCAAGCAAATATCTATTACTATTCAAAAATCAATTTATATCTTGATGTTGCTACAAACATTGAACTTATCATTTTTAAATGCATCATAAAAGATTGTCTAAGACATTGATTCGGCTAGACTACTATCCTGTGTTAGAAAGCTATCCAAACCAATTGACTTAGGGTGGACTCTTATAAATCTACTAAGATGAACAACCTTCATTGAAAGGGAAATTATATAACTGTCGGGGAACTGACATGCGCACATACTAACATGTTTAAATGTTATGCATAACATAGGGTACTTAGGCTAATCACCTGTTGTACTCGTTTTTATTGAATTTTCAGTATAATACTGTTAATTCTAGCAAAAGTTCTTAGTCCTTAATGACTACTCAGTTTTCATTATTCTTGAGCCTTGACATGATTATTTTTGAATCTTGTTGATATCTTTCAGTCCATAGAGACCTTTATTGAGAATTGTTGATAATTCCTAAACTATTATTCACTGTCATACCCTTGAGATTTGAACTTTATAACTATTTACCCTTATTGCAATATTACTTGCTGGGAAATTTTTTTGCTCATCCTTGCTTTCCTTAAAACTTTCAGTTAAGGCAGAATGTGGTGAACCCTCAGGCAAGGATAAGGGTAAAGATAAGGCTTCGGAATAGCTTGTTTTTTAGTACTAGGAATCTACTATTATTATGATGTATGAAGACTTATTTAGTATGATGTAATAAGTTATGTTTAAATTAAGATGTCGTAGTAACGGTTGTGAGACTATAGGACTAGAATATTTATGTTATCACAATGTAAATTATTCTATATTCCGTTGTGTGAGATTTTGATTTATTATTATTAGATATAGCACGTGACAAACCAAATTTGAGATATGAGTGTCTGAATTTGGGGAGCGTCATATTTCACTTTCCTTCTTCACTTTTGGTACCCATTTAAAGTGAAGAGCTTTCCTCTCGTGGTTCTCATGCAAGGCTTTTCTCCCATCTCGCACGACTTTGTATCACACCTTTTTCTGCCGAACTCCCCCATCTTCAACACCTCTCACATGTGCCCGCATCGTATAAAGAGTGTCTACCTTCTTACCTCTAGTTACCACTAGAGACCCTTTGGTGGGCTTCCACTGACCTTCACCAAAGTAACTTTAATAACCATTCTCATTAAGCTTACCAGCAGAGATCAAAGTAAAACGAATATCCAGAATATGTCTGACTTCTCTCAGCATCAACCTGCAACCACTATTAGTCTCTAAACAAATATCTCCAATGCCTATAATCTTTGTTGCACTTTTGTTTCCCATCCGTACATAGCCAAAATCACAACTAGTGTAGGATGTGAATATCTCACCATGCGAAGTAGCATTAAACGAAGCACCTGAATCAATAATCGAATCATTAACATGGCACTTGGGCTTATCATCACAAACAATAACTACATCAACATTGGATTGATACACAATCAAATCTTTATCCTCATCTTTTTCCTTAGACTACTCCTTTTTTAAAAATCTGCACTCTCGTCTTATATGACCCGACTTCTGGCAGTAAAAATAAATTACTTCTTTTCTATCTCTTGACCTTCCCCTGAATTTGTCATCTTCTGGAGAGCTTCTCCCTTTGTTTTTACCCATACTCTGTGCGATAAAAACTTATGACTCAACACTAATCACCATGGTATCTCTTCGCCTTTGTTCATCATTAAACAAACTATCCTTGACTGTATTCATAGTTAGCTTGCCATTAGGAGAATAGTTACTCAATGATACAACCAGCGTCTCCCAACTATCATGTAAAGAGCTCAACAACAACAAAGCCTACATCTCATCGTCAATTACAGTCTTCATTGTACTCAACTGATTGATCAAACTCCGAAAATCACTCTAGTGTACTTAATGGAGTTTCCATCCTTGAATTTAGAATTAAAAAGCTTCCTAATTAAAAAAGCTTTATTTTGTGTCGTCTTCCTTTCATACATGGACTCCATTTTCTGCTAGAGAGCATAAGCTTTAGTTTACATGGCAACATAATGAAACACACTTTAATTAATTCACGATCTAATCAGACCAATAGTCTTCCCGTTCATCTTGTTCCACTACATGTCATTCTTGTTTTTGGGCGTAACTCCATTGTTCTCAAGTGGCTCGTACAAATCCTTGTAGTAAAGCTAGTCCTCCATTTTTTGCTTCCAAATTGCATAATTTGTAGCCTTAAGATTAATCATGCAACCTGTTGTCCACTCCTCCATTTAATTTGTGACACCCCCAAATCCTGGTACTCCATTCCAACAGAATTTGGTGCTCACTATCCAAAACAATTACATCTAACTGTCCATAATAAAGGATAAAGACATAACTTAAATAACTTAAACAATAGTCTTTCCCGTTAAAGAGTTACATCAACTTAAAACAATCCAAGGTAATCTAACCTTAAACTATTATATAAGTCTGTGGAATACATCACAAAATAACATAAGTCTTATAACATAAATTCATTTTAAGTAAATTTAAATAAGTCTTCATCACTTGGACATCTTGCTCTTTCCTTTGCTAGAAAATGACTCATAAACTTTCTCAACTTTAGTTGCATTGTTAATTGCAAGAGTGAGCAAATAATTGCTCACCAATATAAAGAATAATAATAGCAACAACATAAGATTAAACAATGAATATTGAACAATAGAGAACTCCTTCTACGAATCAAGAATAGAAAATAAGTTCAAGATTTATATCTGAGGGTCTTAAGACCATGAACCATGTCCCTGATACTTAGGTATTCTTACCTCAACCTTAACAGTCGATTATACTATATAGACCCTACCTTAAATACTTAGGGGGATCAGCCCTTTGTACCATATATTGTGCACAAACATCTAAACGCTGACGCGTACATAATCCCCTATATTAGGGTTGTTCATCTAAGTTTGACTCTAGGATTTCCGCACTAAAGAAAGTTTAGTTTGGAACTAGCTTATCAGTGATTCTAGAACTTTAGAACACTATTCAAATATAGATTAGTCCAATCAATAAATGTTTGTTTGATATTCGAAGGTTCAACACAATAATACAAGATTAAACCATGATACTTAAGTAAAAGATTGAATATTAACTATGACACCCCCAAAATAGGTATACATCACCCATCTTGAGTCGCCAGATACATGGTACAGAACTCACCTACAAACTTAATTATGCAATTGTCGGATAAAATACGACAAAACATAGCTGAGAGTTTAAACACGAATATTGCCTTCTAGACAATATCCACACTCAATGGAGTCCTCATTACAATTATTATCACACTATTTTATAAAAATAGTGAGGACTACTATAGCCACCATCTCAGACCATCACTCCATTCCCCGACTCGTCCCAGCTATATTCTCATTTCCTGAAGAGAACAATGAAAGAAAAGTGTGAGCTCAACTAGCCCAGTAAGAAATATTATGACTAAGATAATGTAAAATAAATTATCCTTAGCCTTCAATAGTATAACAAATGATAGAATATAATAGAAAACAAGTTTTAGATCAACAACTGCAACGGAATAAGCAATCCATTAGAACAGTCAAATAGAGCATAAAATCTACTATCTTCTGTGATTTAAAAAGTTTTTCATCAACTTTATCCCTGTAATACCCATTAACAGTTCTTTATTATACCCAAGATAAGAAGAATTCTCATCACCTGTCTTCACCTAAACCACCAAAGATTATAGTTAAATCCACAATTCATATTTATAATCATGTAAATCAACAGTTTCTCCTTGCCACAAAGGCTTAATAGAACGTTTACTCAATATCCTTACCCCAAAGGCTAAAGATATTCAAATGTAATAACAATTATCATACCAATCAGTTATCTACCTTTGTATTACGGGTCAAAGATATTCAACTAAAAAACCAATAGCCATGATCATTCCAATCAATTATTTGTCAGTGCACTACGACCAAAGACATTCAACTGTTAACTAATGGTCATGATCCTGCCAATCACATCATCGAATTATCCATGCACTACGGGCCAAGGATATTGGTTATTATCACCAGTGGTTATGATCATGTCATACACCTATCCATCTTTTCACTATGGGCCAAAGCTTTCAATCGACAGTTCATCTTTACACGTAAGCCAAAGATATACAATTGTAAAATCAATAATCAATAGTCCATCTTTGCACGTAAGCCAAAGATATACAACCGTAAAACCAATAATCAACAGTCCATCTATGCATATAAGCCAAAAATGACTTTCATCACAATATAAGCATGAAGATGATGACAATGATATAATCATTAATCAAACGAAATTAAGGATAAATATTAAAGACTTTAAATTTATCTAGTGTTTAAATATATCCAAATTGTCAACATGATACTACTTTGTGGAATAAAATTCAAGAATAATATTCATATACCAAAAATAATTTGGACATAAAAGAAATATATTTTTCGGATAAATAGTACCCCTGTGAATAGTAACTCGTGAATAGTAACTTATGAATAGTAACTCATAAATAGTACTCCGTATTTGTACATAGTACCATATACATAAATAATGTCATATACGCAAATAGTGCCATATACATGAATAGTGTTGTATACGTGAATAGTATCGTATACGTTAAAAGTAACTTCGGCACAAAAAGATATAGTTTCACAATAAAATCCATACCAATATTTATAACACCTTAATCCAAATATTATAAATCACTTAATAATCTCATAATCTAATATTATTAATATTACCACAATATTTTAATCATTTCTTAAACGTATAAATAATTTATTTTAATTGTTTACACTTTACTAATTAATGCATTTAATCATCCTAAAATGCCAAACTCATAAGATTTCATAACCAATAACCAAAACTCTCATCAAAAATCTGCATATACCTTATATAGGATTCTCAAGCCATAAAATCATATTTTTCAATTTTCTTACTTCACATAACATATTTAATTCATTTACTCATAAATATTCTATTTTCATGAAAAATACCAAATCAGTACAAAACAAATTTTCTTTTTTGGGATTTAACAAAATATAGTCCCATATTGAACATATATTTTTTCTAGAATTTTTAAAATTCATTTACTATTTTTATATGACTAAAACTGCCAAATATTTAGACATTTATAAAAAATTGTACTTTTGTCCAAAAATTTCAAAATTTATAGGGTATACTCCTATTATATACATGTACTCCCAATAAAAATTTTACCAATTTTGGAGTTAACTACAAAGAGTTATAAGGGTTTACTTTTAAAATAGTCTTTTCTCATAAAATCCATAACTCTTAATCTATACATCCAAAAATCGCCATTTTTTGGACACAATCTAGAAAACTCATCAAATTATCATTTCAAATTTTTTCAGAATTTTTGAGGGTCAAAAATATTACGAAACTGCCCCTGGCAGAAACCCCTTTTGAATGAAAATACTATTCATATGAATACAAAGGATCATTCACCATGCATGCGGTAATCCATATAGACAGGTTATTCCAATAGAATAATAAAGAATGGAATAAAAGAAGAATTCACCATGCATGCGATAGACCGCACAGACAGGTTATTCTCAACAAAATAATAAAGAATGGAACCAGGTCATGCGTAAACCGCACAGACAGGATATTCCAATAGAATAATAAAGAATGGAACCAGGTCATGCGTAAACTGCACAGACAGGATATTCCAACATAATAATAAAGAATTGAATAACAACAAAATTCACCAGGCATGCGATAGACCGCACAAACAGGTTATTCCAACAAAATAATAAAGAATGGAATAAAAGAAGAATTTCATCATGTATGATTGTACTTCGCATAGACAGGTTATTCTAACATAATAATAAGGAATGGAATAATAATAGCTCTCTTCATGAATACAAAAGAAATAATACCCCTTACCTCAAAAGAAGACTGGATACTGGAATAGTGAGGTAGCAGACTTCTCTTCTTCTTCTCTCTATAATTTCTCTCTATAATAATTGCTCTATAGCTTTAGTGAATTGGTGAGAAATAATGAAGGAATGAGCTTCTATTTATAGGAAAATATAGTTTCTATAATTGCACACTTTGGGGCTCAAAATATTATAGTATAATACCTTCCTCTTTTCCTTCATTTTTAATTTAATCATGCAAGTATTATCAAACTTACACCAACTCCCCTAATAGTAAATCTTGTGAATCAATAGTAAATCATGTGACTCAATAGTTCTAAACATGTGAAAAAATTAATTATAGTATAGTACCTTCATCTATACCTCCATTTTTAACTTAGTCACGCAAGTATTATCAATCCTGCACCAATTCCCCTAATAGTAAATGAATGTGAATTAATAGTACACATGTGAACAAATAGTTATAATCATGTGAATCAATAGCAATTAATTGCTCATTTATCCGGTTAATTACTCGGTTGATCAATATAACCTCAAAACATCAATTATTATCGAAATAAATGTCAATTTTCACTAACACTAATAATTCCAACACAATGGAACTATCAATTCCATCCTTAATCAACACGAACTTATTCATCATTAATATTATAATTCATAATATTTAACAATCAGGTCGTTCCCAGGAAAGAGGGGGCTTTCCAATAAGGATTTCTCCCTATTGGCGCGCAATTAGATTATCTAACCTCTCATTGACAGAACTTCTAGACATTGTCAATATTGCAAATAATAATATGAATAACTTTATCATCTCAATTATTGATTTAATAATATAAAATATTGTAACAATAATTGAATAAAACTGAGTAACTTCTCACGTAAGCATCGATAATCAAAGATACTCTACAATACAGTGTGCTACTATGCAACCACGCGTATTACCAGTACTTTTACCACTAATTATTTTATGAAAACTTGCTTACTTTGAAAATTTCACATATCACCCTTAACTTTAACCTTTTTATCAATTTAATCATTTACTAAATAGAATAATTATAAAAAAATTGAATACTTTCATTTCTTAAAATTCGGGGTCTCACATTAACAATATACATATGAATAGATATGGTATAAACAAAGTACTACATCCAAAAGAGTTAGGAAATCTCATTTGGAACAATAAATTTAAACGGTCTATGCTTTGGAATAGCAAAGAACAAAGGTTAAGAATGTGAAACTCGCTAAATGTAAAGGATTAGTGCGAGACCCCAGATTTTATGAATAACGATTTATGTATCTCGAAGTATTTTTTTTTGAATATTATGATATGGATTTGATATAATGTTATAGTTGTGTGTAGTATTTATAAATTTTACAAAGTATGTAAGTTGTTATAAAATATTCGTTTGGTCGGGGAATATTCTTTTTGTCGGGAATATCCGTACGACAACACAATCATTGGTGAACCCACAATGGAAGTATTGTCGTAGTAATAAAACGACAGAATTATTTTTATGAAAATAACGGCGGAAGTTTTACCGTTAAAACTGTTGAACTACCCAGTAGTAAAAGTACAGTAATACGCGTGGTTGTATAGTAGCACACGGTATTGATTATTGATGCTTACGTAAGAAGTCACTTAGTCATTCTCAATTATTGCTACAGTAATTGTTGCATCATATCTCTCATATTATTGATTCGATTATTGTCACAGTATCATCTGCATTATATGTTATATTATAAAATCAATAATTGAGACGAGAAAGTTGTTCATATTATTAAATTGCAATATTTACAATGTCTAGAAGTTCTAGTCAAGGAGAGGTTTGGTCACCTAATTGCGCACCAATAGGGAGAAATCCTTATTGGAAAGCCTCCTCTTTCCTGGGAACGACCTGGTTGTTAAATAATGTGAGTTATAATATTAATGATGAATAAGTTCGTGTTGATTAAAGATGAATTTGATAGTTCCATTGTATTGGGATTATTGGTGTTAGCTGAAATCGACATCTATTCCGATGATAATTGATGTCTGGGGTTATATTGATAAATCGGGTAATTTATCGGATAAATGAGCAATGAACAATTATTATAGAGAGAAGTTATAGAGAGAAAATTAATAGAGAGAAAGAACAAGAGAAGCATGCTACCTCACTATTCCAGTATCCAGTTTCTTCTGAGGTAACGGGTATTATTTCTTTCGTATTCATGAAGAGAGCTATTGTTATTTCATTCCTTATTATTCTGTTAAAATAACCTATATATGTGAAGTACCGCATACATGGTGAAATTCTTCTGTTATTCCATTCTTTATTATTATGTTGGAATAACCTGTATATGCAAAGTACTGCATACATGGTGAAATTCTTCTATTATTCCGTTCTTTATTATTCTGTTGGAATATTATGTCTGTGCGTTTACTCTGGATCCTGGTTCCATTATTTATTATTCTGTTGGAATATCCTGTCGGTGCGAATTTTGCCTGACCTGGTTCCGTTCTTTATTATTTTGTTGGAATATCCTGTCGGTGCGGATCACGCCTGATCTAGTTTCGTTCTTTATTATTATGTTGGGAATAATCTAGTCTATGCAGTCTCTATCGCATGCATGGTTAATCCTTCTGGTATTCCATTCTTTATTATTCTGTTAGAATAACATGTCTATGTAAATTACCACATGCATGGTGAATGATCCTTGTATTCATTCCTTATTAAATTGTAGAAATGATCTGATTATGACGAAAATCATAATAAAAGCATTGGACTGAATGAAAATTATGGGTATATGTAGTATTAGTAAGTGTTATGATAAGTTATGTTGGTTATTATGTGAAAACATGAAAGTTTCTTAGAAATCACAAAGGGTTGAAAATCAGATTTTGGAGGAAATGGAACATGAAATTCAATTGACCATATCTCCTACTATACTTTCAAATTTTTGGGTGTGGTCAAGTTCTAGAGTTGGATCTATGAGTCTGCTAACTTATCCAAGTGGAATCACTGGAAAAGGTGTTGTAGATTTTTGTGTGGACTATTTTTAGCAAAGGAGTCAAAAGCTGAAAAATAGAAAAAAACTACTGCCCAAAAATTTAAAAGGGCTGTTTCGGCCACTTAATTTATGAGGAAAGTTTCTGCCTTTGGGACATGAAAGTATATGGTATAAAGAATCTTCTATCCAAAAATGAGCTCATTCCGACTTAAAATGAGCAAGTTATAACCATTTTAATATTTAGGTTTTTCTGACAAAAAATGTTATAATCGGAGTTCTATAACTCCGATGACCATGAAATTTAAACTGAAAGATCACGTTAACATGTATAAGATCCTACCAAGATTTGGGAATTTCTGGAGTTAAACTTGAGGTAGCTAATTTCTTAAGGAATTAATTTGAAATTGATTTTTGAAAATTACTAAATGAATTTTAAAAATTCTGAGAAAAATATATGTTCAATATGGGACTATATTCTGCTAAATCCTAGAAAAGAAATATTTTTGGGACTGATTTGGTATTTTTCATGAAAATGATCTAGTTATGAGTAAATGAGTTAAATATGTTATGTGAAGTAACAAAGTTGGAAAATAGGATTTTATGGATTGGGAATCCTATATAAGGTATTTGCAGATTTTTGATGAGGGATTTGACCATTGGTGATGAAATCTTATGAGTATGACATTTTTGAATGATTAAATGCATTATGTTGTAAAGTGTAAACAATTAAATTAAATTGCTTATAAGTTTAAGAAGTGATTAAAATATTGTTATAATATTAACAATATTAGATTATGATTTATTTAAGTGATGAATAATATTTGGATAAATTTAAAGTCTTTAATATTTATCCTTGTTTTCGTTTGATTAATGCTTATATTGTGATGAAAGTCATCTTTGGCTTACGTGCAGAGATGAACTTGGTATGATTATGACCAGAGATTATTTGGTATAATCATGACCGTAATGTAACGAATGATGTGGTAAAAGTCCTCATTGGCCTGTAGTGCATTGATGGATAATTTTTGGTATGATTACGACAAGGGATTATTTGGTATAGTCATGACCATTGATGATTTAATGAATATCCTTGGCCCGTAGTGCAGGGATAATTCGATGATGTGGTTTATTTATTAAGCTGAGTCTCAGCGATAAAAATTGATGAAAACATTTTTAAATTATAGAAGATAGTAGATATCATGATCTACTTGACTCTTCTAATGGATTGCTTATTCTGCTGCAGTTAAACTTGATGTCTATTATATTTTATTAGTTTAACATTATTGAAGAGTAATGATAATTTATTTTGCATTATCTTAGTCATAATATTTCTTACCTGGGCTAGTTGAGCTCACCCTTTCTTTCACTATTCTCTTCAGGAAATGAGAACGTAGCCGGGACTAGTCGGGGAATGGAGTGATGGTCCGAGATGGTGTCATAGCAGTCCTCACTATTCTATAAAATAGTGTGATAATAAATGTAATGAGGAATCCATTGAGTATGGATATTGTCTAGATGACAATATTTGTATTAAAATTCATAGCATATGTTTTGTCGTATTTTACACTGACAGTTGTATTATTAAGTTGTATTTGTATTTTTGTACCATGTATTTGGTGACTCAAGATGGGTGATTTATACCTATTTTGGGGGCGTCACAGTTAGAATACAAGAGAATACATAATTATAAACAAGACGGAACTAATAACTTGCATAATGAAATATTAGAGTTAAAGAACTTGCTTGACAACAAAAGGTAAATATAGTTATGAAACTTGCATTCATTATAAAGAGAATGAAGTTAGGAAACTTGCCTCGTACGTAAGCTACACAAGTTTAATAAATTTTCTCCAATTACCCTACATATACCATTATGATCGCAATATCAATTAGTTATACTATCATTAGCTTTATAAGTTCAATTCACCGCAATATCAATTAGTTATTCTTCTCTACCTTTTACAACCATCAAATTTCATTCATTATATAACATGTTAACTAATTACTTACAAATCTTCATTTTTGGTATTACAATACACTATAATCTGTTATTATATCTTATGGTATGATTTAACATCTTATCATGCATACTAAGTTAGGTTAAGCCATCATATAATAGACTACAACTTAAAAAAAATATATTGTCTATGCTCAGGGTACGGCGCAGCTATGCTGTTCACTACCTCAAAAATCCAGCAGGCGCAGTTGCACCATTTTTGCCTTTGGTACTGATGCAGCTGCGCAAGTACGCAGACAGAAACTGCAGTAACTTCCCCCGTTACAACCGAAATTCCCATTCTTCTCAATTTCTACAAAAATTCACCAAATCCAAAAGCTATAAACTTACTAAAACATTGTTAAGCATAGATATAACATTTCTAACAATAAAAACAACTAAATTTTAAAGGATTAAAACCATGATTTTGTTATTTTCTCCATTTTAACACATTTAGCGAATTCAATCACCAAATCATTGTTTCTTAACCAAATTACACCATTTCAATTGTGTTTTTTTTTTGTTTCTTGATATACTAACACAATTCACATCCAATTTACAGATTATTGTAAGGATTAAACATAAATTTTGTACTTAATTAAGCCATTTCATATACATATAACACTATTACTTAATTTTCTTCTTACAACCCAATTTCCATGAATTTGATTACTCAATACCGCTTTTATATAACAATTATCATATTACACATGTATAATCAACATCTCAACCCTATTCTAACAAAATTCCAATTCACATAAAAATAAATATTGCAAAGAAGAATTTGGAATTAGTATAGAGTATACCTTCTAATCCTTTGTTAGCAAGATTATATCAAGTTTTAAGAAATTCTTCCTCTTCCTCTTCACAGCAAAATTCTATCAATTTCTTCTCTAGCTCTCTATCAAATTCTTTGTGTTTCTTTCTCCCTACCTCTTTTTTCTTTAGCCTTAGGAAAAATTACGTGTAAATATAAACTGACATAGGCCTCTCCCCACGTACGTCAGATAAGAAACCAATAGGCTACGTCAGTTGTAATATGCCCAAGGCCACAAGGCCATGTTTGGCTACAACATAGATTAAGTTCTAATTTATTTTTATATTATATAGTTCCATTTGTCGCACGCTTATTTAATTAATTTTAATAACTTACAATTACAATTATAAAAATTATAATTTTCATTATAATTATACTTAAGCTTAACAAATTATTACATATCTAATTTAATTATTAAATTAAATTAGAACATCATTTTATTTTATTTAATTATTTTATTAAATTAAATCTTCAAATAATACAATTACCATTCATTACTTTAGTTAACATACACACTTAACTAACTATTATATTACAATTTCATCAATTATTTATTTATCTCAATTAATAAATAAATTAAAATATTTATTTAATTTAATAAATATTTAAAATTAATTACAAAATTCTCAATCGTTACATCCTTCTCTTCTTAAAAGGATTCTGTTTGCAGAATCACGACTCAATAAATTCATTCGTTACATTCTTCCCTCCTTAACAAGATTCTGTACCCAGAATCGCTATACAAGATTAAGCAAATAACTGAGGATAATTTTTCATCATAGCATCTTCAAGTTCCCACGCAACTTCTTAAGCATTGTGGTTTCTTCTGTAAGATCGCAACTTATTATAAATAAAATTGAATTTCTCTAATTATTATTTTAAAATAATAAGGTGTTAATGTTTTGGTTATGGATGAAATGTACAAATTTTGCAAAATAAGCAAGTGATTATAAAATATTCATTGTTGTCGGGGAATATTCGTTTGGTCATGGAATATTCTTTTTATCGAAAATATTCGTACGACGGTTCAGCCATTTGTGGGCCCCATAACAGAAAACGGTTAGATGAAGGAAAACGACAAAGTATGAGTTTTTATAAATAACGACGTAATTGTTACCGTTAACACTGTTGGATTACCTGGTGGTTAAAATACAGTAATACGTGTGGTTGCACAGTAGCACACGGTATTGCACAATAATTTTGAATTATTGATTCTTACGTAAGAAGGCACTACTCGATAATTATTACAGTAATTACTGTTTAATATTTTATTTTATTGATTCAATAATTGATGCGTTGATAGTTTATATTATTGTTGTTTCAATAATTGTCATTGCACTGTATTTCCATTATCAGATCAATAATTCATATTATTTGAAAATATTATTAGATAG
Source organism: Panax japonicus (assembly GCA_020205505.1). NCBI lineage: Eukaryota > Viridiplantae > Streptophyta > Magnoliopsida > Apiales > Araliaceae > Panax > Panax japonicus. The sequence continues at coordinate 23,696,584 of CM035102.1, forward strand.
GATTATTGGCAATGTCTAGAAAGTTCTGTCAAGGAGAGGTTTGGTCACCTAATTGCGCACCAGTAAGGAGAAATCCTTATTGGAAAGCCCCCTCTTTCCTGGGAACTGCCTGGTTGTCATGATTGTGAGTATGTAATATTATTTGTGAATAATTAATTATTGATTTATATGATAAGGAAATATTTATTTGATGTGGATATAATTGATGGATTTATTTATGTGGCTATAATTGAAGGAATTAATATTGAGGTGTTTTATCAGTATTTTGTCGGATTGGAGGTATTAACAATCAAACCAGTGTTCTTAAGATATATTACATGAGTTCTAAATTTTAATCCGACCGTTGGATCGTTGTGATTTTTGGCTATTTTATACATATATAAGTTGATTATATGTCCACAAATTTTGAACCGTTAAAAATGAACGTATGATTTGTTATGAATTTTAAGAGGTGATTGGTTCAGAAATTGTCGAAGGTTCTGAATTTATCATTTTGGTGGAAAATTTTATAATTGGTGGACCCCACTTTTGGTTGGTAAGAAATGTGTTCAAATTTTATTTCAAATGTGGTGGACGGAAATAGTAGCAGGTAAAACCATCAGGTAGCAGGTCAAGTCTGCTTCGGCGTGCTAGCATTTTCTTATAAATAGGTGCTTAGGTTAGAATTGAAAATCACACCAGAAAAATAAGCTTTCTCTCTCTATATATTATCGAGCGTATTTTGTGAGTATTTAGATATTTTGAGCGTTGTTATTCAGTACAAGTTCCATTCAGCATCATATTCGATATTCCATTTCGAAGTATTTTTTATTTGAGGTAAGGGACGTTATTTTCTTTGTAAATGATATTATTTTCTTCAATATCATTATGCTGAAATATTTATATGAATTTTATTATGGAATTTTTACCTTTTTGTTTCGGGATTACTATTCACGTATACGACACTATTCACGAATACGGCACTATTCACCGAAAAATGAATTTTTTTTCTTTTTGTCCAAGATGTCTTTTATGGTTACTATCTTTGATTGTATCTATATTTTGATCTTTATTTTTGAATTCTACTTCACACATGGTTAATATGGAGTATTATTGAATTTGGATAAATCGAAATACGAATCCCTAATATTTATCCTTCTGTCTCACTGGATTTGTTCTCTAAAATGTTTTTCATCATCCTCAGTCGTTAATGGTGATACTTGATGAATATCTTTGGCCTGTAGTACAAAGAAGAATGTTTACCTATTGAATATCTTTGGCCCGTAGTGCAAAGATGAACAGGTGTTGAGATGAACATGACCAACTGGTGATACAAATGAATATCTTTGGCCCGTAGTGCAAAAATAAATATTTGATTCAAGATGTATATTGATTGATGTCACAAGGATAAAATATTCATGACGGACTTTTAAATTCATAGATGATAGTAGATTTCATTCTCTACTTAACTCTTTTAACGAATTGTTGTTTCCATTGTAGTTGTTGATCTAAAACTTGTTGTCTATTATATTCTATCAGATTTTTCCCTGTTGAAGACTAAGGATAATTTGTTATATATTATTTAGTCATAATATTCTTTACTGGGCAAGTTGAGCTCACCCTTTTCCTTTTTGTTCCATTTTTCTTCTCAGGAGGTGAGAATTTATTAAGGACTAGCCGGGGTATGGAGTGATGATTTAAGATAGCTATTTTAGTAGTCCTCACTATTTTGTAAAATAGTGCATCAATAATTATAATGAGGACTTTATTTGAGTGTGGATATTATCTAGAAGACAATATTTGTATTTAAACTCACAGTATGTGTTGTCGTATTTTGCACCACAATTGTATTAATAAAGTTGTAGTTGTTTCGTACCATGTATTTGGTAACTCAGAATGGGTTGGGTGGATTGAACCTATTTTGGAGGAGTCACATCTTCAGATTACCTTAACAGAAGGTATCACTTTGTTTCTAAGAACCTGTTTTTTCCTATCAACTATTTGGACTGGAACTTCTTCATATGACAAGTCTTTTTCAAACTGTAATGGTTCATATTCTACAACATGTTTGTCATCGAACTTATATGGCCTTAATACTGAAACATGGAAAATGTTATGAATATGTTCTAATTTCAGAGGTAGAGCTACCTCATACGCCACTTCACCAACTCGTCGTAGGACTTCAAAAGGTCCAATAAACCTAGGGCTTAGTTTTCCTTTTTTTCCAAACTGAATTTTCTCTTTCCAAGGAGGCACTTTTAAGAAAACAAAACTACCAATATCGAATTCCCGATTTTATCAGTGTTGATCGGCATAATTCTTTTGCCTATCATGTACAACTATCAATCTTGCCTGAATCACCTTGATGATCTCGATAGTTTGTTGTACCAATTCTGGACCTAGTAGTTGACGTTCTCCAACTTCGTCCCAGCATAACGGAGTTCTGCATTTCCCATCGTACAACTCTTCATAAGGCGCCATGCCAATACTTGCGTGATAACTATTATTATAAGCAAATTCAACTAATGGTAGATGGTCATCCCAACTCCCTTCAAAATCCATAATACATACTCTGAGCATATCCTCCAGTGCATGGATGGTCCTCTTACTTTGTTTGTCGGTTTGAAGATGATACGCTGTGCTCATTCTCAACTGCGTTTCCAAGCATTCTTGTAGTCGTTTCCAGAAATTTGATGTGAAATGTGGATCTCTATCTAATATAATGGACACCGGGACACTGTGTCTTAAAATAATTTCCTTTACGTATAGTTTTTCCAACCGATCTAGGTTAAATCTAATCCTGATTAGCAAAAAGTGTGTTGACTTCGTCAATCAATCGACAATCACCCAAATTGCATCGTAACCTTGTTGAGTCATTAGTAAACCTACCACAAAATCCATTGTGATATGCTCCCATTTCCATTCTGGTATCTCTAACAGTTGTAACAATCCGCTTGGCCTTTGATGTTTAGCTTTAACTTTCTCACACATTAAACATTTTGCCTCATATTCGGCCACGTCCTTTTTCATATTCGACCACCAAAAATGATGTCTAAGATCCTGGTACATTTTTGTACTTCTAGGGTGAATCAAATATCATAAGTTATGAGTCTCGGACAAAATTTCCTCTTTAATTTCTGGTACTGGCAGAACCTAAATTCTCCCTTTGAATCGAAGTAACCCTTCCGAATAAACATTAAATATGTCTTCCTCACCTTTAGACACTTTCTATCTTATCTTTTCACAGTTTTCATCCTGAAGTTGTGTGTTCTTTACTTTATCCACCAACATTGAAATGCTCCCTATCTGGAACAATTTTTCGTCTGATTCTATTAGATATTTAATTTCCAACTCCATCTTGGCCATTTCTTCTACAAGTTTTTCCTGAGCAGCCAACTTCATTAATTTCTCCCATCCCTTTCTACTTAAGGTATCGACAACAACATTTGCCTTTCCGGTATGATAAAAAATCTGGCAATCATAGTCTTTAATCAACTCTAGCCATCTCTTTTGTCGTATATTCAAATCTTTCTGTGTAAAGATACACTTCAGAATTTTATGGTCTGTATATATTTCACACCTCACTCCATAAAGATAATGTCTCCAAATTTCAGGGCAAACACCACCACAACCAACTCTAAGTCATGAGTCGGATACCTTTTTCATAATCTTTTAATTGATGTGATGCATACGCAATAACTCTACCATTTTGCATAAACACACAGCCTAGTCCTTTATGCGATGCGTCACTATACACCACAAAAATCCATGTATCATCAGGCAATGACAACACAGGTGCTGAACTCAATCTCTTCTTTAATTCTCGAAAACTTTCCTCACACTTCTCTGTCCAAAAAAACTTAATTTCCTTTCTATTAAAATTCGTCAACGGAGTTGCTCTTTTGGAAAATTCTTGAATAAAATGCCTATAGTAACCTGCCAATCCCAACAAACTTCTTACTTCCGACGGTGTCTTCGGTTGATCCCAGTTTATTACAGCTTCAACTTTCAATGGATCTACCGAGATTCTGTTCTTGTTAATAACGTGCCCAAGAACCTGAATATGTTCTAACCAAAACTCACACTTTGAGAATTTAGCTTACAACTTCTCTCTCCTTAATGTCTCCAATGTCACTCTCAAGTGTTCAACATGTTCCTCCTTGGTTTTAGAATACACCAATATATCATCAATAAACACCACTACAAATTTATCTAAGAATGGTTTAAACACCATGTTCATCAAATCCATGAACGTTGCAGGTGAATTAGTTAAACCAAATGACATAACTAGAAACTCGTAATGATCGTACCGAGTTCTGAATGTTATTTTCGGTACATCCCCTGGCCTCACCTTTAACTGATGATAACCACTCCTCAAGTCTATCTTTGAGAAATATCTCTTTCCCTTCAGTTGATCAAACAAGTCATCGATTCTTTGTAATGGGTACCTATTTTTAATTATAACCTGATTTAATTCCCGGTAATCAATGCAGAGCCGCATTGATCCATCTTTCTTCTTAACAAACAACACCGACGCTTCACATGGCGATACGCTCAGCTGGATATACTTCCTGTCCAGTAATTCTTGCAACTATACCATCAACTCATCCATCTACACTGGGACCATTCTATATGGGGCTTTAGATATCGGGGTCGTTCCTGGCACTAAATCAATAACGAACTCAACTTCTCTATTCGGCGGTAGTCCATGCAAATCGTCTAGAAATACGTCTTCAAAATCCCTAATGACTGTTATCTCTTCTAACTTTGCACTCTTCTTTTGTGTATCGACTATATAGGATAAGTATCCTACACATCCTTGTCTCAATAACTTCTTGGCTTGCATCACCGTCAGAAAACTTGCTTATCGAGGCAACTTGCTACCATAAAACACCACCTTTGACGGAGATATAAGGTTAACACATTTCTTTTGGCAATCAATTACTGCCCCATAATTGAATAACAATTCCCTCCCTAGTATAACATCAAACTCCCCAATTTGAATTGGTATCAAATCTACCATCATCTCATGACCCTTTATAACCACTCTACAATTCTTGTATATAAACCTAACAGGAATCACTTCTCTATTTGCAATCTCTATGCTTAAAAGGGAAATCTAATTCTTCCTGAGGAAAATCAAAGTTCTGAGCAAATTCATCGGATATAAATGAACAAGTAGTACCCGAGTCAAATAGAACATAAGCATTAATACCATTAATCAGAATGATACCTAACACCACATCCTTTGACTGCACAGCATCTTGCACGGTCATATTGAAAGTCCTAGCAGTAGGTCGGCTTGATTACACTGGCCCAGTGATAGTTAACGTACCACCACTATTGTCTTTCCTCCACTTGCGCTTCCCACTGTCTTTTTAGGGCAATCACGAGCCCTGTGATCCTTCGACCTGCAAGTGAAACAAGCTCCTTTCTTTGGGCTAAAACATTTTGGTGCAATGTGAACCTCCTGACCACAATTAAAACACACTCGTTTTCTTTTCAAACACACACCAGTGTGGTTCTTCCCGCAAGTAGCACAAGCTTCAAACTTCTTCTTTTGTTGACTTTCTTGATGTTCTCTTGCACTCGAATTCTCACTCCACTTCGTCTTCTGATTCTTACTTCCACCGTTTCTTCCACCAGCCTTGTTTTCACTCTTATTCTTCCTCTTCTTTTGTTCTTTATTATATTGGGTTAAGGCATCGCTTCCACCTTTTACGATAATTGCCTTTTCCAATACTGCCACAAACGTGTTTAATTGGGACATTGAGACCTTGTTATACAGCCAGGGCTTCAACCCTTGCTGGAACCTTCTCTCCTTACGCTCATCAGTATTAACTTGATAAGTAGAAAACCTTTCCATCTCATTAAACTTTGCAATATACTCTGGCACAGACATGGTTCCTTGCTTTAGCTCCAAAAATTGAACTTCCAACTGGTTCTGAGAACTCGTCGAAAAGTACATCTTGACAAATAATTTCTTTAAACCTATCCCACGCTATCATTCCCTATGCCCCACGAACCTTATTCGCCTACCACCAATAGCTAGCTTCAAACTTCAACATAAATGTCATGAAAGCAGTCTTCTAATCCTTGTTGACTCTGGCAACGTCGAACATCTTCTCCATTTCCATGATCTAGGTTTAGGCTTCAACTGGATTCATAGACCCTTGAAACTTTGGTGGTCCAACCGCTTTGAAGTCCTTAAAAGTCGTGACCTGAGCTTGCGGCTGATTCGCAAGTGCTCTCATTAACAAAGTCACCAACTGCTGAACTGGGTTAGTGTTGGCCTCGTTATTGTTATTGTTAGTAGACCCCTCAGGAGGTGGTTGTTGTCGTGGTTATCTTCTTCTAGGAGGCATTTTCTGTTAAATAATACGCTTATTAGATCACTATTCAATTCCTTGAATATCTTAAAGTTTAACTTTAAACATTCTAAGATAAAGTTTTAACACATAACATTCCAATAAACTTTAATATTTGTTTTCATTCAAAACTTTTCATAACATAGTAAGGATAGCATCTCTGCTATCAACATCCATTTTCCAGAACTAGTCAAATTTCAGGATTACCTACTCATCTTACCCCTTTATTTATCACAAATTAAGGGATTTTATTTAATCAAGTACTTAGTCACATATTATTATTATTATTATTATCTTGGCATATTAAGACATCGAGAGGCTTCTCTACGCTCTTCCTCTATAATACGATATGTCGTCCTACGATCCATCATGTACCACGACAAGTCTTCAAATTGAGGTGGGTAATAAAAGACTCGATCCTGGGCCCTATCAATCGCAGAATGAAAGGAACATTCCATTTTATTCATCCTAGCCTTTTTTGTAACGCCACCATATCTATACTCCCATGGTATCTGATATGGTGTTTACAGAAAATTAACATAATGCTTTTAAATCTATATACCCATGGTATTTGATTATAAGATTACATTAAATAGAGGGACTAGCAGATATAATTCCCATAGATCCAAAATTCACAGTATCCCATAACAGTTGTTAATTCTTAAGAGAACTTTTACAGTGTTTGGATACCCTCACTTGGATATATGAACTGTATCTGTGACTAGAATCTATCTATCCAAAATTCAGAGTATCAACAGTAACATGAACAGTCCATATTACTAATACCCTCACCCAGATGTATAGTCTAAGCCAACTGAATTTATACTATCGTTTCGATAGTAACTATCTATCCGAAATCCAGAGTATCAATAACAACATGAACATTCCATGCTATTAATAGCCTCACTCAGATAAATAGTTCCCAAGGATCTCAATTAGATTTGAAGAAGTCTAATTTTACATCTATGTATGTAAGAAACACACGGTTGCGAAAATAAAGATGTTATATATCATAATATTAAGATTCAATTACATGATTCTCATAACGAGTTCTTATTACAAGGTATTCAAACAGACAAGAATATAACCTAATCTATGTAAGGACGCTTCCCTTTATCTACTCCAGAAGCTCCAGGACTACCATCTAAAACTGCAAAGGGAATAATTTGCAAGGGTGAGCTATGACATGCTCAGCAAGTTCTGTATTTATAACAATATAGGATTTGAAGAAATATAACAGTTCAAATTTCGAGTGATAGTTGTACCATTTCTGGATTTCTAATTTCAACCATTTCTGGAATTTTCTTTATTTCTGTCAGTCACACAGACTTAGAAATTTTGTTCAGATATGAGATAGGGGATCAGCCTATTCAACATCTTAGGAGTATACATATAATCCTACTAGTTCTCAAAATACACTAAATGTCAATATATGAATTGACTAACTTTCAATCCCTTACGGAATACCCAACTTTAGTATAAGATGTCTTACCAAAACAATTTGGTTTGACTCAACAGTTTATGTTCAATAAACATTATCATATGAATAAACAATTCATTTCTTAGTTATGCTGGAGCTATATCAATAACTTTACAATAAGAAGGTAATTCAATTGTAGGTGTAGTATATTATATCAACAACATATCAAGATAAAAATCTTGTCCAATGAATAAACTGGGTTTAAGAAATTTTTTTTATAAGAGATTTAAGGATAGAGAACTTGCCTGAGCGTAAATCAGTCAAGTTATGATATTCAATCATTAATAAATACCTACGAAGTTCATATATATAAATCTAACACGTTAGTATTGATAATAATACTCAATTATAACATTAATATAATATCGGGTTAGATTAATAGGGTTTTGTGTTTAATACCTTTGATAAATGGACTAAAATTTATTTATAAAATTTAACTATCCTTTATAATACCTTTTTAGAAATTTTAGAGTATTTAAAACATTTTTTTTGATTTTTAAATTATTTATTTCTATTTTATAAATACTTAATATTTACTTAAAATTTTATAAAAACATTGATTATTATTTTTAAAGAATTTATATTCATTTATTATAATTTTTATATCATTAATAACATTTTTCCATAATTATTTAGTATTTATAAATAATTATTCTAATTTCTTTATTAATAAGTTAATTATTAATAATATCAAAATAATATAAAATAATTATTGAATTGATGTAAAAATATCAGAATTTATATATAATAATTTAATATAATTTTTAAAACTATTTTTATATTTATTTATATTTATTTATTAATTATTTCAAATTTTTTATAATTTATTTTTAAAAAAATAATTTTTGTCTATCGCTAAAGCCCTTCAATGACAGAAAGTGTCGCCGTAGGTGTTCTTGAGTTTCTGGGCAGCAGTTTGGTCATGGCCGAGTGACTGGGTTGACCATTAATTATAAGGCTATTGTTAATGAGTTTTGGTTTGTTCAAGAGTTGATGTTGTAGTACTCATACAGTAGTATGATATGAAACAAATTTTAGGCTTTAACCTACATATAACAAGAAGTTATAGAGGCTCAAAGTCACTATCAGAGCTGTTCTTGAGTTTCCGGGTAACCCAGAACAGAAGTCACGGCCGGTCAACGGTTTTGTGGCTTAAATATCTTCGATTCTGTATATTTGATGTGTGTAATGTTTTTTTGTAACATGTAGTATATATGTCAGGGTACCTGTATATAACATTAACATGAACAAAGCATAAATCTAAGGTCTCTATTTATGCTGGTCAAAGTACAACCAAACATTGTTCTTCGTGTTCTTCAGTTTTCTAGAAAACCCAAAAAACTTGGTGCTCAGTCAGTGGATTTTGACCATTAATTCCAGTAAACCTATACGTTCTTTGTTCCATTAAAGATCATAGATGTGTAGTACATATAACAGAGTATTGATCTATAACAAAAACTTACAAAAATAACAAACAGAAGACGATTAAACAGATTGGTCAAAGTAGCCGGCTCAACTGTTCTTGAGCTTTCTGGGGAACCCAAAAAACTACAATCCATGAACGGTCAACCCACTTTGACTGCTAATAACTTGAAATCTATGGTTCAAATGAACCTGTTTTCTTTTCCTAGATTAAAGACCTACTAACAGGCTACAAATACCAAATAATTAACGGACCAAAACATAAACACATGAATCTATAGGCTCTGATATTTGACTGTCAGACTTAGTTTTTCAAAATTTTGAAATTTCTTAAAACACTTAATTAAGGAATCTAGATGTTATGAAAATGTGTTCTACCAATCTAACATACTTTCTAACATACTAAGACATAATTCTAAACATCTAAACAACAAATCTAACATAGGATCAAAGAGCTAATTATGAACTAGGGTTTGTACCTTTTCTTGAACAATTTTTTATTCTAGCTTCTGATGTTGTTGCAGCTATCACCAGGCTTGATTTGGTAGGTTTATAAGTGTGTCTAGGCTTAGGAATTTCATGAGTTTGCTTAGCCCTAAGGTTCCTCGTTATAGAATTCTTCAACTTGTCTTTTTGGTCATTTTTGAGCAACTTGCCTCTACAAAGATCTGATCTGATGACTATGGTGATGCTTGGGAGTTACAAGCATGTCATGTGCTACCTTGGAACTTGCAATGGTGACTCCTAACCTACTTGTGAGCTAGTTAGGTTTGTTAGTAGCTTAATTAGTCTTTAATCTTCACTAATCTTGATTAGGGTTTTGTTTCTAATGATTAGGAATGTTAAGTAATGTTAATTAGTACCTAATTGAAGTTTACTAACCATGATTAGGTGTTAAGATAATCTAATTAGGGTTTAATTAGCTAATTAGGGTTTAATTTACAAATTAGGGTTAGGGTTTTTCTAATTAGGGTTAGGGTTTGTTAATCTAGGTTTTTAACCTAATTTCTCACTAAGTCTAACAAACACGACAAAGTGTTTTGTCAGTGTAAGCACGACAAAGCAACTTGTCAAAATAATTTTACCAAAAAGTCCAAATATAGAAAAAAGAAAATTAAGCACGAGCTGTCAAGCACGACGTTTTTCGGACAAAAAGTTATTTGGTCAAATTTGTAAAACCAAGTATATATTAACACATAACACATTCAGAATAGAGAAATTTTATTTATATAATGAGATTTTATACATACGAGTCTTATTAGGGTTTTGGGTTATTTACATTTTTCGTTTGAACCTTGGCTTCAACACGATCTGCACGCTGAGTAGCCTTCATTCAAGCGTCCTCTGCTCTCGCACGCTTAGCTGACACCTCCTTCAATTCATCTTTCAGGTTTTCCACTTCAGTTTTCATCTTCTCATTCTCAACCAACAGCTCCTCTTGATGTCATTCTGTTTGAACCAGGTTCCATTTTGTGTTTTCAAGTCGTGAGTCGAGTTCCTAAATCTCGGCATCCCTTTTCTCTATAGTGGCCTGACGCATCTCAGCTAACTCTTTCAGCTCCTCAATCTTATCCTATAATTCTATGTTTCGGTCATACAACTCATTGTACATCTCAGATGATATGGAGTTTGGTGGAAACTCCACAGGATCCTCTTCCTCATCCTCCACCTCTATCTCTTTAGAGTTCTCCTTCTCAGGATCAGACACAGGCTCATCCTCTTGTTCTTCTTTAGCGACCAACAGAGAAGGCTCTCTCTAAATCAGTTGCTCCCAAACCACATAAACATCTCAGGATTCCTCATCTCTAGGTACCTGAGGTATCTCTTCCCTAACTTGACTGGATCCTTCAACGTTAGACATCCTGACAATAAAATACATTTAAGTTTTATTTATTAAATGACACTCTTCGATTCTCGCGAGCACGTAAGTTATTAACACATAGTACATAAAGTCTTTTATTGTTTATCTTTAATGAATTTCCTCAATTCATTCCTTAGAACTCAATAAGATTTTGACACCACTATATTTTTTTGTCTCCTTAAAGGTTACTTCCTAAGGTTTTCCCCACCTAAGGTTCATAACCTAAAGCTTTGATATCAACTTGTGACACCCCCAAATTCGGGTACTCCATTCTCACAGAATTTGGTGCTCACTATCCAAAATAATTACATCTAACTACCCATAATAAAGGATAAAGACATAACTTAAATAACTTAAACAATACTCTTTCTCGTTAAAGGGTTATGTCATACCCCAACTTTTATGAATAAAATTAATATTTCTCGAAATATATTTTTGAATATTATGGTGTGAATTTGATATAATATTATAGTTGTGGGTAATATTTACAAATTTTTCAAAGTAAGCAAGTGGTTATAAAATATTTGATTGGTCGGAGAATATTCGTTTTAATAAGGAATATTCGTATGACGGCACAATTATTGGTGAACCCCACAACAGATGTATTGTCGGAGTTAAAAAATGACAGAAATATCTTCTATAAAAATAACGGCAAAAGTTTTACCATTAATCTGTTGAACTACCCGGTAGTAAAAGTACAGTAATACGTGTGGTTGTATAATAGCACACGGTATTGTACATTATCTTTGATTATTGATGCTTACGTGAGAAGTCACTCAGTTATACTCAATTATTGCTACAGTAATTGCTGCATAATATCTCTCATATTATTGATTCAATTATTGTCACATTATCATTTGCATAATATTTTATATTATTAAATTAATAATTGAGATGACAAAGTTATTCATATTATTATTTGCAATATTGACGATGTAACGACCCTGAAATACGGATCGTCCAGAATATAAGTTTAAAGAATTAGTTATTAATAAAATAAATTTGTATTAATAATATTATGTGTTCTGTGTTTAATAATCTTTCTAGAACCTAGGATGATTATAAGTCGGGAGGATTCTGGCTACGAGCTAGACTAAGCGATTAAGAATTTTCAAGACACAAACGAAAATTTTTCGGGAACAAAAGTATTTCTGGGGAAAAAGAAGAAATAGGCACTATTCACATGAAAAAAAACATAAGGGTTAGGGTTTGAATAACCTAAGCCTTTCCGAGAGTTAGGTATGTCGAAATAACATTCCGTCGAAAGATTTGACGATAATATATCATGAAAAGTTAAGCAAGACGATAAAAGTTTTTCTCAAAAAACGTGCAAAAATCGGACGAAATAAAAATGACAAAAAGTATTATTATGTACTTTTCATTCATTTAGCTACATTAGGGTAAAATATGAAAGAAAACGCTTAATGCCAAAAAGTGTTTTTTAGTTTTTCAGAAATCCGAAGAATACGTAAAAGTTAATCGGTAAAGGAAAGACGAAATATCTAAAAATATTGGGATTCCGAGCATCGCAGTTTTTAAAACTGTCGGACAAAACCCAAAAGACGGAACCACGAAACTTACAGACTAAGTTTCGTGAATAGTAAGGAGGTTAACTAAGGAGGTGGAAATAGTAAACTTAAGTGTTAAGTAAACTTAAGTGTTAAGTAAACTTAAAGGCTAAGTAGACTTAAGTGTTAAGTAAACTTAAGAAGTAAGTTAACTTAGTCTTTAAGCCATGAATAGTAAGGAGGTTAAGGGGGGCGAAATGACTATTTTGCCGTAGCTTTAGATTTTCTATAAATAGGAAGCTAACTTTCTTTTAAATGAGATTTTGAGAATTCTACACTTTGAAAGAGAGAGAGAGAGAGAGAGAGAGAGAGAGAGAGGGAGTTTGGATGGGAGGATGGGAAGGAGAAGGAAGCAGAAAAATTTGCTCGGGAGCAACCTTTGTCTGACGGAAAAAGATTAAATGAGAACGGTAATCCGAAACCTAGTCTTTTATAAATTTTCTATAAGTTTTTATGTTTAAAAACATAATTTAATGAGAATAAGAAGTAGGTGATGTTAGGGATGATTTCTTATGGTTGAAATCGTAAGAAAATAAAGAAATAAGAATTAAAAGTTTAGTTTATAAATTTCGTAAGGAAGTATAAGATTCGTAATGAATTAAAACGATCCGAGTGGATTATATCAATAAGTAGGTGTAATAAGTAAGGAATGATGTTCTATAAAATAAAATTCCAATAACAAGTGAAATCGTAATCCAAAATATCTATTAAAATGAAGAACGAACGAAGAACACGAAGAACATGCGAAGAACACGAAGAACGTTGTTGATGGACAAATTTAAAATCATCGTAGGATAATTGTTATTGATGGACAAGTTTAAAACCATCGCGTATAAGTTAGATGAATTTTTCTTGGTTAGAAAAAGTAGAAACATTCATGAAGAACGGATTAAAACTTAGCTATAACGAAGTTATGGCAAAAATTTCGTAAAAGACAAATGAGAATTAGAATGTTAGTAAATGAACCCAAACGTGAAGGGTTTCATAAGAATGTAAGAGAACATAGAAAACGTGAGTCGTGGACTCAAGAACGAACGAATTCTGAGTTCGGATGACCGAATTACGGACGAACAAACAAAGAGCGTTAAAAACGTAAAACGAATAAATGGTGAAGATCAAGCCAATCGAATGGCATGTTAACAGATTCAGAATGAAGTTATGTCTAAGGGGTATTGAAGTACATAAGATAAGAAAGAGAATGGCTTTGAAACAACCTCGTTCCAAGTTATAACAAATAAGTTATGAAAGCAGGAAGTAAGCATCTCAAATTGAATTTAACACTTAGAGAAATTTTCTAGGGTTAAGGGTTGGCGCCGCGGCGCTAGCCATGCCTTGTAAGGTGGCGCTACAGCGCCAGAACAGAGAGCCAGGTACTGTAAACTTGTGCCACGGCGCGAGAGATAGAAGGGAGAGTGGCGCCACAGCGCCAGTGTAGGGAAAAAGCCAGAGAAGAGCTTTTAACTACTCAACTCTTGGGAGAAGCGTAAAGAAAGGTAAAGAACATAATGTTCAACTAATATAACCCTTAATCAAGTGTATTAAACCTATAATGAAGGTTGAACAGAAAGATTAATCAAGATTAAAAGATAAAGAATTTAAGCGGTAGTTTAAGGAATCGATATCCGGGGACCGTAGTTATGATAAACGAACGTGGAGGATTGCTATGGTTGTGATTCCTTAGACATTGAGCGACGAGGGTAATGAATAACATTTTGATGTTATATCAAGATAAGGAGAGAAAAGTGTGAAGCGTATAGACGCTATATAAGTAACGTTGTTGCGATAAACGAGCGGTCTTAGTATACAACGAACGGTATGGGTTGGACAATAAGAATGACTAATGAACATGGGGTTCAAGTAAGGGATAACGAAAGTATTAAGTAAAATACAAATGGTATTAAGAAAGCCATAATGAACGGTAATAAGATTAATGAAAGCCGAAGGTGATTCATATAAGAATGAATCCCGAGGTATGACATTTATTTTCAGAAAGCCGTAAGGAATAAGAAGTTAACTTAACGAATGTTATAATTAATGGTTAAGATAAGTTATGATAAGTTGAGGTTGTGGTACAATCGTAATCTTTGATGGTTGACATTGGGAGTTGGGCTAAATAATTCATTCAAAGAGCGAAGGTATATACAAAACTGGCAACCGATGTAATTCACTGTTATGGGCAGTCTAGACGAGATGGGAACTTGTTTGTTGGTTGTTTGTGGGAAACTGATGTGTAAAATCTATATACGCACAACACGCAAGTATACGTGGTCAACAAGTAATAAAGTGATGAGTAGAGTATCGTTCCCACAGAGACTTATTAGCAAAAATCTCAACTTACAAATACCAATCTTCTATTAACCCTAATTTTATTAAACAAATCAAATTCAATGATTAAAAATAACTATTCTAAATTAAAAAAAAATAATTAAACTATCACAAACCAATCACAAATATCTAAATCTGGAATTTCAAACAATTAATGGAGAATTAGACTTATGATTTCACCCTAAGCTTCACTCTAATTTTAACACTTTTATTCCAATTCAACTCACCATTCCAGTTTATTAATCAAGAACACAAACGTAGTATTAACCACCTCTCGATGCACTAATACCATATTAACGTCAATCCACACTTAAGATAGAAATCCGTTAAACACCTTAAGCAACTAACTCACTATATCTCTATGTGAATTACAATTGAAGAAGGTTAAAGAATAAGTTCTCTATACGATTACATGCGATGTCAAGCATATCTCTACCTTAACACTCATCAAGTTTAAGTTATTAACAAAATCCTGAACACATGCTATATCAACTAGGTCTAGATTTGAATATCCTCTCTCAATTCCCTCCAACTCCACAAAGAATTGTTGATCAGGCAATTCATAGATTCAAACACAAATTAATATAGATAAACTGGAAATAGCTTATTAAATTGGAAATCAAAGTTTACAAAACCATAGATTCACTTAAAGATCCATCATAAGACTAAAAAGTGATTTAGTTCATAATAAAAGAAATAAACACTGAATAAATCATGGAAATCCTCTTTTCAATTAAAAATAATAAACTAAGATGAAGAATATTGAAAAACACCCCTCACGTAGCCTAGAATCGCAATCGTCTCGAAAATCGCCTTGAAATACTCCTCCTATGCTCGCTAGAAAAACTGAGATTTTTCTTCGTAATTTTTCCTTGTGTCTCTTCTAATATCAGAGTTTTATATCCATATATATACTACCACATGTATTTTGACTACAATTCCATGCATATACAAGTCCCAAGTCATTACCATCTCTAAAACTCCACACTTGTAGCACTAGAAACCAACTAGGAGTCTTGATTTCCGAGTACCCAGCCCCAGCTGGACATTTTCCTTTGCACAAGCCAGCCCCGGCTGGATACCATTCTGATTTTGCTGCCCAGACACCCAGCCCCGGCTGGGTGGTAACGCTTAAAAAGGCCCATCCCCGGCTGGGTAGTATGCTGTCTATTAATTTTGCTGCTATTACCTCCTCTGCTAAAACTGCCATAACTTTCAAACCAAGAGGAATTATGAGGCCCACGACCTATCAAATCGAAGCTATCGACGCGATCTACAACTTTCATTCTTTGATCTTTCAGAAATAACAAACAGATGACTGTCGAAATCGCATCGGAAGCAGCTGCTACTGTGTAACGACAACCGAAACAACTCAAAACTTTGTCTTTGTTGCTAGAAACAATACTCTCGCATCCGAGCTTCTAATTAAAATGATGTAAGATGTTCCGGGATTGCCAATAAAGAATCTCTTCACATAATCCAAGTTCCACACCACAAACAAGAAATGCACATAAAATAAACATGAAAACCCGAACTTTAACCGGAATTGCTTTTCCTTGCAAATTTTATACCAATAATCGCTCATTGCTTCTTCCAAGCATATAATTGATAAGTAGGTTTTATACCTATTTATCCGGTATCTTTTATTTGAATTATTTGCTTTTATTCATGTGTCTTAGTTATATTTCATGTTCATTTTGTAGGTTATACGTTTGGGAGCGGTGTGAGCGACTATTGGTAAGGAAAAGCAAGGAAAATGCAAGGAAAAATCAAACCGGACATCGTTTATGCTTTTATGTTCATTTCATGTTCTTGGCTTGGAAATTAGACTATATTGTAGAGCGTTTTCTTAGCTTTCCGGAACATCTTGAATCATTCAAATTGGAGTTCGGATGAAAGAGTTATGACATTTCTACCAACGGACGTTGAACTTCACCGTTTTGGGTGGTGATTTTCATAGTAGTCACTTCCAGTCCAATTTCGACCATTATGAGTTCGTTATTTCTCAAAGCTCAAAGAATGAAAGTTGTAGATCTCGTCGATAGCTTCGATTTGATAGGTTGCGGGACTCGTAACTCCTCTCGGTTTAGAAGTTATGGCAGTTTTAGCAGAGGAGGTTCCAGCAGAAAATTTTGTTGGCAGATTGGTACCCAGCCGGGGCTGGGCGTTTTTAGCCTTAGGACCCAGCCGGGGCTGGGTGTCTGGGAGCTTTAGCAGATCACTAGCAAGCTGGGGCTGGACATTTACAAGGAAAATACCCAGCCGGGGCTGGGTATACGCGAAAATGAACGGATTTTGTCCGAATTTGAGTCCGAAAAGGATTGTTTCGAGTTGTTTGATTCAAGGACTTCCAAGAGGACTTAAAGACATGTACAAAGGCTTATAAAAGGAGGGGAATTACATAGATTAGAGGAGAATATGAGGAGATTAGAGAGCATTCTATTAAATTAGATTAGAGTAAATTAGATCAAAACACTAGTTCTAATTAGATTTGGAGATTGAAGCAACTTGGAGACCATTGAAGATTCAAAGTAGGAGCAAGGAGGGAGCGTCAAATCTACACACAATAGATTATTTCTTCTCATCTTCTTCTATCTTTGTCTTTTAATGTGTATTCAATTGTGGATTCTTAGTTTTAATTCAATAATCATGAACTAATTCTTTGTTTGAGATTACAATGGATCTTATTGTGTAGTTTATTTTAATATGCTTCGTTATCGATTATTATGTTCTATTGTGAGGATTGTCTATTGTGATTTGGAATTAATTGTTTAATTGATTGGCCATCAATTATCCGTGATAATCTATATGAACTCGAGAGATGAAGTATAGATTTAGATCTAATCATGATAGCATGTGTTCAGGATTTTGTTAGTAGCTTAAACTTGATGAGTGTTAAGGTAGAGATATGCTTGACGCCATATGTAATCTTATAGAGAACTTAGTCTTCAACCTTCTTCAATTGTAATTCACATAGAGATATAGTGGGTTAGTTGATTAAGGTGTTTAACGGATTTCTATCTTAATTGTGGATTGACGTTAATACGGTATTAGTGCATCGAGAGGTGATTAATACTACTTTCGTGTTCTTGATTAACAATTCGGGATAGAGAATAATTGATGAGAAGTGTGTTAACTTAAATGAAGCAATAAGTGAAGTTGTGATCTTAAATCTCCATAACCTGATTTTTAATTAGTGGTAATTAGAATTAGTTTAGTTAAATATTTTAATTTATAACATTAAATTCATTTGTTTAAATAAGATTGAGTTGGTTACGGGTTAGTACTTGGTGATTTTTATTAAATAATTCTCTGTGGGAACGATACTCAACTTATCACTTTATTACTTGTTGACCACGTATACTTGCGTGTTGTGCGTAACTAGATTTTACCAAACAATAATCTACAAAATGGAAACAAAATGCATGAAAAGTCACTAAGAAACATGAGATTAAGCAAATAATTCAAGTACTAGATGCCGGATAAGTTGGTATAAAACCGACTTATCAAATACCCCCAAACTTAAACATTTGCTTGTCCTCAAGCAAAAATAAAATAAAGATGCAACACAATGCAATAGAATGGAATGCAACTAATATACATGCTTACAAATCCAGCAGTATCATAGAATCAAAATTATTTTTCCAGCCTCAGAGAAATCAAGCAAACACTACAACACTTCATATAAAAACTATTCAATAATTCCTTATCAATCCTCAAATCTTAAACCGTTATCACTGGTATAGTGTGTGTGTGATCAACATCCATGCTAATTGATACAAATTCAAATTCAATACATAAATAATCTCTTTGGAAGAAATATACAGGGCAAACATCAAAAAGATCAAAAGTAGACGAGTTCCAACTAAAACTAAACAATTACCACTTTCAAGGGTTTACATAGGGTACTTATACTTTATATTATTATTTTTTTTATTGCTATCACGGGGGCTTTTTGCTCATTTCCCATTTTTTTTCATAGATATTTTAACATGACTGTGCAATGCCTCATTCCATTAGGCTAACAGTGCTACCCCTTAGCGAGCTTTCAACCAACGACTCCCAGACCATAAAAGACCTTAGGGCGCTAGGTGTTAAGACACCCCTACGAGCGTACTTGCTCAAGTAACAAAGGCCCCGAAACAAGACTAGTCACGATATATATTCATTTTTTTATTATTATTTTTTTTATAAAGCTTATGTACCCCACATTTATCCCCCCAAACTTAGTTCTTGCTTAATTCTTCGTCTTTACTGCCTATCCTTGTCATTTTCTCATTTACACTTGCATTATCCTCTTGAAACTCCTTATGTATCAATTTGAACTAATAAGTCAACATAGTTGTTATTAACGTGCTACCCTTTTTATACCATTTTCAAACAAACACAGGATCCAATTCATAACAAGACATCACATCAAAAGCTCTAATAATCAGCATTATACTTGTCTACTCAATTCCAATCTCATCATTGGCCAAACTAAACTGAACTATCAAACAGCTGGACTCATACAAGATGAACGTATTAACTAACTATTATTTTTGTATTTGTTTGTATTTTTTTAATTTTAATTTTTTTTTTGAAATATATGCTAAACAAAAAATGATTGCAACGATGAATAAAACTATTTACATTCCTAAGCTACTATGCAACTACATGATTACTTGAATGCAACACTTAAAAATCCTAAACATAAACCATGAACTAACATGTGCAAACCTAACTAATGAAATAAAATATGCAACATGTAACATGCAACTAAATCCCCCAAACTTGAAAATTACAATGTCCACATTGTATAGATAAAGCAATAAATAAGAGAGGACTTCCCTGTAATCGCCTAAGTCTGGGTTGGTGATGGGTGTTGTTCTTCATCGGAATCGCTGGGTGGGAACCTTGGCATTGGTGCTGGTTGTTGGTAAGGAAATTGGGCAGTAGGATTGAAGCTCTGGAGCATAGTGTTCAATGAGGCAAAAGATACATTCATGGCCTCAAACATGTGGTCCTGCCTTGCTGCTAGTCTCCGCATTTCATCCACTTGTCGTTGAAGATTGAGGAATTGAGAGCTAGATATTACTCCGGGCTATTGTGATGTCTCTCCCAATGCCTCATTCCCCTGAAACTCATCGTCATCTGAGGTGTCCTCAGCGTCAGCCTCATCCTCCGAGGCTGAGGGAAATTCAAATCCTACTCCTCTCGGGTGCGACTCGCCTCCGGGCCACACAGCATATCTTGCAATCATTTTTGAGTCAAGTCTTCAACGGCATCTGTGTTATTTCATCATCTGACCAACGCACTCCCGCCTGTATACACAATCCACAGATAAGTGATGGGTGTGGCAAACCGCCAGAGAATGGTCCTCGAAGGCATCTTCGGATTGAAAAGTTAATTACAGCCCCTATGTCCATGATGAAATCTTGTACCATAGCATATAATAGCACTGCCTTATCCTTAGACACGTCTGACGTGTGTGTAGATGGAAGTAATTTAGCGCACAGGAAGGCGTACCATATTTTCCCATACAGACTGAGATCCTTACTGCGAAAGCCAGTGGCACCATTATTTGATTTTTTCCATGAGGTACCCGGCTTTGTCATCTCTTGCATAATAGCCTCATAATCTGGAGCATTATCACGTAAGTCTTGGTACTGGCAGTGTCTCGGTACTCGTAACTGATAGTACGTGTTGATGGTGTCGGCACTGAAAGGCACTAACCTACCCCGTACAAAAGCATTGTATAGGGCTTTATCCTCGGCGTTAGCGTAGAATTCTTTGACCACACTTACAACTGCGGGTTCGGGCTTTGCTGTTAATTTATTCCAACCTTTTTGATATATTTGTTGCATCATTTCGCCATCCTCAGGCTCAGGTGCCAACCCCCGCTCCGGTTTTAATGCTTTTGTTACCATATAGTTGTAACGGTCGGCGGCGGCGGCACTTATGAATTTTTGCCTATCAAAGGTTCTTGTTGGTTTTGTGGTCCCCGAACTCTCTCCTCGTTGCCTTTTTGATGTCGGTTTTGGTGCCATTGATTTGGAATTGAAGAGTTTTTCCCCCAAACTTTACTTAAGCAATTTGTCGAATACTTGGTGTGCGAGACTTGAAATTCCCACAAACTTGATTATTTGGCTTGAATTGTGGTGATAGAAGATGAGGAATTAGCAAACCAACTTCTTACTTTCAATATATGTAAAATTTGTATGTAGAGAATTGTACAAATCCTATCCTTGAACTTCCAATTGGTGTGAATTTAGGTTGTTAGATTGTGTGGTGAATGCGTGGTTTTAAGAAGAGGAATTTATGTGAGTGGGTAGTGGGTGACTAGGTGGGAGGAGTGGGATTGTTGATCGTGGGTGTAGGTTATGAAGGTGTGGGCTGGTATGAAGATGAAGTATGATGGAATTTGGACAGCAACTGCCGTGCACTAACTGCCGTAGGTGATGAGGATGGTAGGAAGTTCAAGTTGCTTGGGAATTGGTCAGCAACTGCCGTGTACAATCAGGACATCCAACCCCAAATTAGGACATCCAACCCCGGCAGGGTAGTCAAGGCTGCAAGGGGCCAGCCCCAGCTGGATAGTCTGCTGCGAAAACAGAAGGGTACCCAGCCCCAGCTGGGTGTTTTGTACTTTGCATGTCCAGCCTCGGCTGGGTAGTCTTCTGCGAAAACAGAAGGTGTTCCAGCCCTGGCTGGGTTTATTGTGCTACACATGGCCAGCCCCGGCTGGGTAGTCTGTAAAAGTTCAAAGCTGTTGGTGCATGGTTTTTTGCTGACATGGCTATATGTGCATCATATGGCTTTTTCTTTGCATACCTAAACACATGAAAGCATACCCATCATTAGAATATAGGATAACACACATGCACACATAAACAACATTAAGTATACTTTAAATCCTACATGACTATATTCTAGACCAATTTTTTTTTAACTATCATTTCACTAGCATGGATAAAATTACTTAAGAAAAGAAAACTGAAGAAAATAAAAATAAAATTGGTTTGCCTCCCAATGAGCGCTTGATTTTAAGTCGTTCAGCCCGACTACTCCCTGTTTATGGTGCGTCTGCAAGTGTGATAGCTGTGATGTCCGTGTTAGACTCGCCACCCCAATTGTGCTTTAATCTGTGACCGTTGACCTTGAAAGTTTCTAAAGGATTCCGACTGTAGATTTCAACGGCGCCATGTGAGAACACCCTTTTTATTGTAAATGGTCCTGACCATCTTGACTTCAGCTTGCCTGGGAACAATCTCAACCGTGAGTTGAACAAAAGGACTGATTGCCCTGGCTCGAACGTTCTTTGGATAATTTTATGGTCGTGCCATCTTTTCACCTTTTCCTTGTATAACTTAGAGTTCTCGTAAGCTTGAAGACGGAATTCGTCAAGTTCATTTAGCTGAAGTAGTCTCTTTTCACCTACGGCTGTTTGATCGAAATTGAGTTTCTGAACCGCCCAATAAGCTTTATGTTGTAATTCGACCGGTAAGTGACAAGCCTTTCCATACAGTAGTTGATATGGTGACATCCCGATCAGTGTTTTATACGCAGTCCGGTATGCCCATAATGCATCGTCCAACCTGAGCGACCAATCCTTCCGATTCAGATTCACCACTTGTTCCAAGATTCTCTTGACTTCCCTATTCGAGACCTCAGCTTTTCCACTAGTTTGGGGATGATAAGTTGTAGCTAGCTTATGGTTGACCCCATACTTTGCCAAGAGAGCTGTGAACGACTTGTTACAAAAGTGACTACCTTCGTCACTGATAATTGCCCTAGGCGTGCCAAACCTTGTGAAAATATTCTTTTGTAGGAATTTGAGGACCACCTTGGCATCGTTTGTCGGTAAAGCTGCAGCTTTAACCCATTTTGATACGTAGTCCACTGCAAGTAGAATGTACTGATTGTTCAGAGACGATGGGAATGGCCCCATGAAATTAATACCCCATGCATCAAAAATTTCAACTTCAAGAATCGTTTATAGAGGCATCTCATTCCGTTTTGCAATATTTCCCACTCTTTGACATCTATCACATGTTTAAACAAAATGGTGGGCGTCCTTAAATAGTGTATGCCAATAAAACCCAGATTGCAACACCTTTGCAGCTGTCCTCTCACTTCCATAATGTCCGCCATATGCAGATGAGTGACACTCATGCAGGATGTTCTTCACTTCACTGTAAGGCACACACCTTCTAATCATTTTGTCGGCGCACTATTTGAACAAGTAAGGATCATCCCACATGTACCATTTCACGTCATGAAGAAACTTCTTTTTTTGTTGTCTCGTGAGATCAGGTGGAAGTACGTTGCTCACAAGATAATTCGCATAATCCGCATACCAAGGAAATTCTGCATTAAGTCCAAACAGTTGTTCATCCGGGAATGATTCATTGATTTCACATTTGTCCTCTTTCAATTTCCCTTGATTTTCCAGCCTAGATAAGTGATCGGATACCTGATTCTCCGTCCCTTTTCTATCTTTTATTTCCCGATCAAACTCTTGAAGTAGGAGAATCCATCGGATAAGGCGTGGCTTAGCATCCTTTTTCGCTATCAAATACCGAATAGCCGCATGATCCGTGTAGACTATAACCTTTGTTCCGATCAAATAGGCCCGGAATTTATCAAATGCATACACTACTGCAAGTAATTCTTTTTATGTAGTTGTGTAGTTCAATTGAGTCTCTGTGAGTGTTTTACTTGCATAGTAAATAGCATGAAATATCTTGTCTCGGTGTTGACCCAAAACAGCCCCAACTACATAATCACTTGCATCACACATTAATTCAAACGGCATATTCCAATTCGGAGCGACGATCACGGGAGCTGTAGTCAGCTTTTTCTTCAACAACTCGAAGGCCAACTTACACTCCTCGTCAAAGTTGAATACTGAATCCTTCTCTAGAAGACTGCACAAAGGTTTTGCCATTTTAGAAAAATCCTTTATGAATCTCCTATAAAACCCAGCATGTCCTAGAAAACTTCTAATTCCTTTGACTGAACTTGGCGGAGGCAACTTCTCAATTATTTTCAGCTTTGCTTTATCGACCTCCAATCCTTGTGCCGAAACTTTGTGTCCCAAGATTGTACCTTCTTCCACCATAAAGTGGCATTTTTCCCAATTAAGGACCAAATTTGTATCGGTGCATCTTTGTAAAACCATTACCAAATTTTCCAAACACGCATCAAAATTATCTCCATAGACAGAGAAATCGTCCATGAAGACTTCCACATTCTTTTCCACCATATCTGAGAAGATGGCCATCATGCACCGTTGAAAAGTCACAGGTGCATTACACAATCCGAATGACATCCTCCTGAATGCGAACGTACCATATGGGCACGTAAATGTAGTCTTCTCTTGATCCTCAGGAGAGATGACGATTTGATTGTAGCCCGAGTATCCATCCAATAGGCAATAGTACGCATGTCCCGCCAGTCTGTCTAACATTTGATCGATAAACGGTAGAGGGAAGTGATCTTTTCGGGTTGCCTTGCTCAATTTTCTGTAATCCATGCAAACCCTCCACCCGGTCACTGTTCTTGTTGGAATCAGCTCATTGTTTTCGTTCTGAACCACTGTCATTCCTCCCTTTTTCAGCACACGTTGCACTGGACTAACCCACTTGCTATCTGAAATTGGGTAGATGATACTTGCATCTAACCACTTCAGAATTTCCTTCTTGACTACTTCTTTTATGATCGGATTGAGCCGTCTCTGTTGTTCCACGACCGGTTTAGCATCAACCTCCATCAAAATTTTATGCATGCAAAAGGTTAGACCGATTCCTTTGATGTCTGCTATTGTCCATCCTATTGCCGATTTATGTTCCCGAAGCACTCGCAGCAGCTTTTCTTCCTGCAATTCGTTTAGTGCAGCAGAAATAATAACAGGTAAAGAATTTAACTGACCTAAATACGCATACCTGAGATGTTTAGGGAGTGGTTTCAACTCAAGAATTGGTGGTTCCTCCAATGATGGTTTCAGTTTTTCTGCGGCTACTTTCTCCACGTGCAATGGTTCAAACGGTGTTCTAAATCTGGAAACTCGTGGAAATGAGTCTAGTATTTGCAAGTACTCCACCAATTCTGGATCATCGACCTCTTCATCCCCCAATAACATTATTTTTCACGGATCGTGAACCAAACTCTTGCTCATATCTTCACCGATGATTTGTTCAATTAAATCCATTCGAAAACCTTCTTCCTCATCCGTGGGAAATTTCATGGCCTTAAACACATTGAATTTTACTTCTTGATCTTGGACCCTCATAGTGAGTTCTCCCTTTTGTACATCTATGAGTGTCCTGCCCGTAGCCAAAAATGGTCTCCCTAGGATAATTGGGATGTTCTTGTCCTCCTCAAAATCCAGAATGATGAAGTCCGCGGTAAGGGTGTGGTTTTAAGAAATTCTGAGGACGGAATTTTTATAAGAGGGGAAGAGTGTAACGACCCAAAAATTCGGATCGTCCAGAATTTAAGTTTAAAGAATTAGTTATTAATAAAATGAATTTGTATTAATAATATTTTGTGCTATATGTTTAATAATCATTCTAAAACCTAGGATAATTATAATTCGGGAGGATTCTGGCTACGAGCTAGACTAAGCTATTAAGAATTTTCAAGACAAAAATGAAAAGACGAAATAAGCACTATTCACCCGACAAAACTTAAGGGTTAGGGTTTGAATAACCTAAGCCTTTCTGAGAGTTAGGTATGTCGAAATGACATTCCGTCAAAAGATTTGACGATAATATATCATGAAAAGTTAAGTAAGCCGATAAAAGTTTTTCTCAAAAAACGTGCAGAAATCGGACGAAATAAAAATGATGAAAAGTATTGTTATGTATTTTTCATTCATTTAGCTACTTTAGGGTAAAACGTGAAGGAAAATGCTTAACGCCAAAAAGTGTTTTTCAATTTTTCGGAAATCTGAAGAATACGTAAAAGTAAATCGGTAAAGGAAAGACAAAATATCCAAAAATATTTGGATTCCGAGAAAAGCAGTTTTTAAAACTGTCGAACAAAACCCGAAAGACGGAACCACGAAACTTACAGACTAAGTTTCGTGAATAGTAAGGAGGTTAACTAAGGAAGTGGAAATAGTAAACTTAAGTGTTAAGTAAACTTAAGAGTTAAGCAAACTTAAAGGCTAAGTAGACTTAAGTGTTAAGTAAACTTAAGAAGTAAGTTAACTTAGTCTTTGAGCCATGAATAGTAAGGAGGCTAAGGGGGGCGAAATGACTATTTTTCCATAGCTTTAGATTTTTTATAAATAGGAAGCTAACTTTCTTTTAAATGAGATTTTGAGAATTCTACACTTTGAAAGAGATAGAGAGAGAGAGGGAGTTCGGATGGGAGGATGGGAAGGAGAAGGAAGCAGAAAAATTTGCTCGAGAGCAACCTTTGTCTGACGGAAAGAGATTAAATGAGAACGGTAATCCGAAACTTAGTCTTTGATAAATTTTCTATAAGTTTTTATGTTTAAAAATATAACTTAATGAGAATAAGAAGTAGATGATGTTAGGGATGATTTCTTATGGTTGAAATCGTAAGAAAATGAAGAAATAAGAATTAAAAGTTTAGTTTATAAATTTCTTAAAGAAGTATAAGATTCATAATGAATTAGAACAATCCGAGTGGATTATATCAATAAGTAGGTGTAATAAGTAAGGAATGATGTTCTATAACATCAAATTCCAATAAAAAGTGAAATCGTAATCAAAAATATCGATTAAAATGAAGAACAAACGAAGAACACGAAGAACATGCGAAGAACACAAAGAACGTTGTTGATGGACAAATTTAAAACTATCGTAGGATAATTGTTATTGATAGACAAGTTTAAAACCATCGCGTATAAGTTAGATGCATTTTACTTGGTTAAGAAAAGTAAAACGTTCATGAAGAACGAGTTAAAACTTAGCTATAACGAAGTTATGGCAAAAATTTCGTAAAAGACAAACGAGAATTAGAAAGTTAGTAAATGAACCAAAATGTGTAGGGTTATATATGAATGTAAGAGAACATAGAAAACCTGAACGAACGAATTCTGAGGTCAGATGACCGAATTACGGACGAACAAAGAAAGAGCGTTAAAAACATAAAACAAATGAATGGTGAAGATAAAGCCAATCGAATGGCACGTTAACGGATTCAGAACAAAGTTTTGTCCAAGGGGTATTAAAGTACGTAAGATAAGGAAGAGAATGGCTTTGGAACAACCTCGTTCCAAGTTATAACGAATAAGTTATGAAAGCCGGAAGTAAGCGTCTCAAATTGAATTTAACACTTAGAGAAATTTTCTAGGGTTAGGGTTTGGCACTGCTGCACCAGCCATGCCTTATAAGGTGGCGCTGCAGTGCCAGACCAGGGATCTGGGTACTGCAAACTCGCGCCGCAGCTTGAGGGATAGAAGGGAGAGTGGCGCCGCAGTGCCAGTGTAGGGAAAAAGTCAAAGAAGAGCTTTTAACTGCTCAACTCTTGGGGGAAACGTAAGGAAAGGTAAAGAACATAATGTTCAACTAATGTAACCCTTAATCAAGTGTATTAAACCTATAATGAAGGTTGAACAGAAAGATTAATCAAGATTAAAAGATAGAGAATTTAAGTAGTAGATTACGGAATCGATATTCAGGGACCGTAGTTATGATAAACGAACGTGGAGGATTGCTATGGTTGTGATTCCTTAGACATTGAGCGACGAGGGTAATGAATAACATTTTGATGTTATGTCATGATAAGGAGAGAAAAGTGTGAAGCGTATAAACGCTATGTATGCAACACTATTGGGTTAAACGAGCGGTCTTAGCATACAACGAACGGTATGGCTTGGACAATAAGAATGACTAATGAACATGGGGTTCAAGTAAGGGATAATGAAAGTATTAAGTAAAATACGAATGGTATTAAGAAAGCCATAATGAACGGTAATAAGATTAATGAAAGCCGAAGGTGATTCCTATAAGAATAAATCCCAAGGTATGACATTTAGTTGCCAGAAAGCCGTAAGGATTAAGAAATTAACTTAACGAATGTTATAATTAATGGTTAAGATATGTTACGATAGTTGAGGTTGTGGTACAATCGTAATCTTTGATGGTTGACATATGGGAGTTGGGCTAAATAATTCTTTCAGAGAGTGAAGGTATATACAAAACTGGCAACCATTGTAATTCACTATTCTGGACAGTTTAGATGAGACGGGAACTTGTTTGTTGGTTGTTTGTGGGAAACCACTCAGAGTACCATATGGACTACTAGCAGAGAAGCGATGTGTGATGAGTCCTAGAGAAGTTATAAGAAGAAGATAAGGATGTAAAACATCAAAGATGATGAACGTATAAGTAAGACATCTCTGTATGTCATGAAGCCGTAGAACGGTAATGAAAGTGGTCACGTAAACTTAGGTTACAAGAACGCAAAACCTAAGAAGTAAAGTTAAGCAAACTAATGCATAAGTAAAATATATATGACTAATTAGTGTATGTGTTGTTTTTCTTATGTGCTAGATAGGAACTGGAATGAGCAGTTCAGCATAAGTTGTAGTTGTGCGTAAGGCATGTTTCCTAACTTCATTCATATTTTAAATGAGTGCTAATTTCTTAAACTTCTCAGATGTTGAACTGGAGAAGTTCTTTATATGTGCTAATGTGTGATATTTTTACAAGGTGGTAGAACGTATGAGGCCTTGAGCCATAATGTGAACACTTCGGTTATTCTATGCGATGAACTATTCTATGATTTAACTATTCAATAAGAGAATGTTTTGTTCATACATAATCTGTTATTGTTAAGTCTGTGCTAATGATTCTAGCCAGACAGAATGTGTATGAAAAAGGTAGAAGAATGAAATTATTTTAAAATGAAAGTGAATATTATTTTAAAATGATAGGAATTATGATTATTCCTATTATTCAAGATACTTCATAACCTTTGTTCGGTTATTGAAGTCTTAAAAGAATGTTTGAATTCTTGAAGATGTTTGTTCAACTGTTATGACTTGCTGGGCAATTGAATGCTCACACTTGCTTTAAATGAAAAACATTTTCAGTGAACGATGTTAGAAGAACTTAAGGATCCCGTAAAGATCAAGCTGATGGTATCCAGATGTAGTGACATTCAGAATGTGGATGAGCGAGAAGATCGAACGAAGACTTGTAATATAAAATAAGTCTAAATGAACTTTAGATTAGTTTAATGAACTGTTATGTATCCTTAGTGGCAGATAAAAGTCACTCTTGTAAGATGGAATGAATAATGTATTTATCATTATTTATAATGAAAAAGGTAATAAGGTTTTTAGAACCTGGGATTTGATAGTGTGTGTTGCTATATTTTAGTATATAATGATGTATGTTTGGAAGAAGATGGAATCGTGACGTATGGAATTCGGGTGTGAAGATAGATCGGATTTTGGGGCGTTACAGACGATATCTAGAAAGTTCTATTGAGGAGAGGTTTAGTCATCTAATTGCGCGCCAATAAGGAGAAATCCTTATCAAAAAGCCCTTTCTTTCCTAGGAAAGATCTGGTTGTTAAATATTGTGACTTATAATATTAATGATTAATAAGTTCATGTTTATTAAAGATGAAATTGATATTTCCATTGTGTTGGGATTATTAGTGTTAATGGAAATTGACATTTATTTCGATAATAATTGATTTCTAGAGGTTAAAGTGACCAATCGGGTAATTAATCAGATAAATAAGCAATTAATTGCTATTAATTCATATGCGTATAAATATTTGTTCACATGTATTTACTATTGATTCACATACATGTACTATTAGGGGAGGTGGTGCAACTTTGATAATACTTGCAGGACTAAATTAAAAATGAAGGAAAAGATGAAGGTATTATATTGTAATATTTCGAGCCCCAAAACGTGAAATTATCGAAACTATATTTTCCTATAAACAGAAGCTCATTCTTCTTTCATTCTCACCAATTCACTAAGACTCACAAGAGCAATTATAGATAGAGAAGCTATAGTGAGAAAGAAGAAGAGTATTCTGCTACTTCACTATTCCAGTATCCAGTCTTCTTCTAAGGTAAGGGATATTATTTTTTTCAGTATTCGTAAGAAATAATATTTTCTTCCATACTTTCTAGTATGTGAGTAATATTATTTCGTTTCGTATTCCTAATTTTACACTCATTCTGTTAAAGTATTTCTTCTATACTCCGTGAAATTAGTAGAATATCCTTGAAATTTGCACTTCATCTAGTATCGTTTCACAAGGATATTTTTTTGAACATTCTTGTTAAATTATAAGTTTTTCATGACAGAGTGTATGAAATATTATTCATAAAGTACTATTCACTAGGGTACTATTCATGAAGTACTATTTACGGGTACTATTCACAAAGTACTATTCATGGGTACTATTCATAAAGTACTATTCACATGTACTATTCACGGGATACTATTCACCCGGGGTACTATTCATAATAAAAATTAGTTTTTTCTGTTCAAATCAATTTTGTTACAATATTATTCTTCAATTTTACTCCACAAAGTAGTATCATGTTGACAATTTGGACATTATTGATTCTGGATAAATTAAATTATAAATCTTTAAAAATTTATCCTTAATTTCTTTTAATTGAACTATTATATCATTGTCATCATTCTCATGCTTATATTGTGATGAAAGTCATCTTTGGCTTACGTGCATAGATGGATTGTTGATTGGTATGATTATAACTAGGGATCATTCGGTATAATCATATCAAGTAATGTTACAAATAATGTGGTAAAAGTCCTCATTGGCCTGTAGTGCATTGATGGACAGTTGTTGGTATGATCATAACCATTGATGATTACACGAATATCCTTGGCCCGTAGTGCAGAGATGATTCGATGATGTGGTTTATTTATTAAGTTGAGTCTCAGCGATAAAGTTGATAAAAAACTTTTTAAATCATATAAGATAGTAGATATCATGCTCTATTTGACTCTTCTAATGGATTGCTAGTTCTGCTGCACTTAAATTTGTTGTTTATTAGTTTAACACTGTTGAAGGCTAATGATAATTTATTCTGCATTATCTAACTCATAATATTTCTTACTAGGCTAGTTGAGCTCACCCTTTTGCTTTCGTTGTTCTCTTCAGGAAATGAGAACATAGCCGGGACTAGTCGGGGAACAGACTGATGGTCCGAGATGGTGGCTATAATAGTCCTAACTACTCTATAAAATAGTGTGATAATAAATATAATGAGGACTCCATTTCAGTTTGGATATTTTCTAGAAGATAATATTCGTGTAAAAAGTCTCAGCTATGCTTTTGTCATATTGTATAAAAGAAGTTTGTATTTTACTTATGTACCAAGTATTCGGTAACTAAGAATGGGTGATGTATACCTATTTTGGGGGCGTCACAGTTGGTATCAAAGCTTAGGGATATGATCCCTAGCTGAGATGTGAGACTAGAACTAGGAGGGGAGAGACGGATAATTCCTTTGCAAGCTTATTTGTTATTTAATTTGTTAGTCAGAGTATAGGGATAATATGTGGTATGTCAATTAACCCTTGTTTTATGGCAGTGTTTGAAAATGGCATCAATAAATGTCGAGATAAGCAATGAAACACATGACACCTATGAAGTCCCCGAACCCGGATACTTGAAACCCGAACTCGGTACTTCACGATACCATTTCTATGAGCGAAAATATTACTAATAATAATAACACTAATATAAATTATAAACTTATCTTACCTTCATCGGAGTTTAATCCCAAGTACGCAACCTTTACTATATGACATCGTAAACCTAATCTGTTTGCTTTTCTTTTCACTTGTTCTTGACCGATCCTTCTGATTGTTTACACTTATCTGAAAACATTTAAATTAAGCAAGGATGAGCATTTGAGTGCCCAGCAAGTATTATATATATATATATATATATATATATATATATATATATATATATATATATATAGGGAGCCCTTCCATAGCAACCGGTTGCCATGAGAACTGTGCAACAACCCCTTTTTGTACCGTTGATAAACTTATTGGAAGGCTGAGATGAAACATAAATTTACCAAGCCGTAAGAACTTGTACCGGCTTTTATTTTAATATGAGGACCCCACCATAGTCAACATGTTGTCAGTTTATACCAATAAATTGAATTTTTAATATTAAATAATATCCAACCGGGACAAGCTCATACGGCTGTAAAAAAAAAAAAAAACCAAGGACAAAATAAAATAGCAACAAACAATATAAAACTTTTTATTTTATTTTTTTTTACAGCCGTATGAGCCTGTACCGGCCGGTAGAATTTTTTTTTTTCTTCTAACAGCCGTAAGAGTTTGAAGTGGTACATTTTTTTTTTTTTTCCGGCCGGATGAGCTTGTCCCGGTTTGTATTTTTTTTTTTTAACATCCGTAATAAAGTTTGAAGTGGTACATTTTTTTTTTATTTTTTTCCGGCCGGTACAGGCTTATACGGCTGGTACCTTTTTTTAAATTTTTTTTTTCTTTCCCGGCCGGTACAGGCTCATACGGCTGGTATTAAAAAAATAAAAAAAATATTAAAATAAGAGGGACCCACATTTTACCATATTGTCAGTCTAGTTAAATAAAATGAATATTTAATATTAAAATATTTCGACCGGTACAAGTTGTACCGGCCTATTCTTTTTTTTTTACGCATTGATGCTTTATCAGTTTTTAATCAAATACAAAGAGATTGCACATAATATTAAAATATTAAAATATTTAAAAATATTCCGGCCGGTACAAGTTGTACCGGCCTACTCTTTTTTTTTTTTTTTAACACATTCATGTTTTCTCACTTTTTAATCAAATATAAAGATATTGCACAAAATTTATTTTAACTTACAAATATAATGTTAAAAATAAATATTAGTAATATAAAAATAAATATAATTATATTATAAATAAATAAATATATAAATATAAATATTATTTTTAATATTAATATATTAAAAATAAATATAATAAATATATAATTATGCAAGATATATAATTATATTATTAATAATTATGCAAGATGTAATAAAATATTTAAAAATATTCCGGCCGGTACAAGTTGTACCGGCCTACTCTTTTTTTTTAACACATTCATGTTTTCTCACTTTTTAATCAAATATAAAGATATTGCACAAAATTTATTTTAACTTACAAATATAATGTTAAAAATAAATATTAGTAATATAAAAATAAATATAATTATATTATAAATAAATAAATATATAAATATAAATATTATTTTTTATATTAATATATTAAAAATAAATATAATAAATATATAATTATGCAAGATATATAATTATATTATTAATAATTATGCAAGATGTAATAAAATATTTAAAATATTCCGGCCGGTACAAGTTGTACCGGCCTACTCTTTTTTTTTTAACACATTCATGTTTTCTAACTTTTTAATCAAATATAAAGATATTGCACAAAATTTATTTTAACTTACAAATATAATGTTAAAAATAAATATTAGTAATATAAAAATAAATATAATTATATTATAAATAAATAAATATATAAATATAAATATTATTTTTAATATTAATATATTAAAAATAAATATAATAAATATATAATTATGCAAGATATATAATTATATTATTAATAATTATGCAAGATGTAATAAAGATGTAAATATTATTAATATAAAAATAATTATAATTATATCAAAAAATATATCAATTATCAAAAATATATCAAATGTATCAAAAATATCAAAAATGTATCAAATGTATCAAAAATATATCAAATGTATCAAAAATATATCAAATGTATCAAATATATCAAAAATATATCAATTATCAAAATTGTATCAAAAATATATCAAATATATCAAAAATATATCAAATGTATCAAAAATGTATCAAATATATCAAAAATTGTATCAAATGTATCAAATATATCAAATATATCAAAAATATATTTTTGATATATTTGATACATTTGATACATTTTTGATACATTTGATACATTTTTGATATATTTGATACATTTGATATATTTTTGATACATTTGATACATTTTTGATACATTTGATATATTTTTGATACATTTGATATATTTTTGATACATTTGATACATTTTTGATACATTTGATATATTTTTGACATTTTTGATACATTTGATATATTTTTGATACATTTGATACATTTTTGATATATTTGATATATTTGATATATTTTTGATATATTTTTGGTACATTTGATACATTTTTGATATATTTGATATATTTGATACATTTTTGATGATTGATGTATTTTTGATATATTTTTGATAATTGATATGTTTTTGATATATTTGATACATTTGATATATTTTTGATACATTTGATATATTTTTGATACATTTGATATATTTTTGATATTTTTGATACATTTTTATATATTTTTTATACATTTTATACATTTTTGATATATTTGATACATTTGATATATTTTTGATATATTTTTGGTACATTTGATACATTTTTGATATATTTGATATATTTGATACATTTTTGATGATTGATGTATTTTTGATATATTTTTGATAATTGATATGTTTTTGATATATTTGATACATTTGATATATTTTTGATACATTTGATATATTTTTGATATTTTTGATACATTTTTATATATTTTTTATACATTTTATACATTTTTGATATATTTGATATATTTTTTGATATATTTGATACATTTGATACATTTTTGATATATTTTTGATACATTTGATATATTTTTGATATATTTGATATATTTTTGATATATTTTAGATACATTTTTGATAATTGATATATTTTTAATATATTTGATACATTTTTGATATATTTTTTATACATTTGATATATTTTTGATATATTTGATACATTTTTGATACATTTGATATATTTTTGATAATTGATATATTTTTGATATTTTTGATACATTTGATATATTTTTATATATTTTTGATACATTTTTGATACATTTGATATATTTTTGATATATTTGATACATTTTTGATATATTTGATATTTTTGATAATTGATATATTTTTGATACATTTGATACAATTTTTGATATATTTTTGATATATTTTTGATAATTGATATATTTTTGATATATTTGATACATTTTTGATACATTTGATATATTTTTGATATATTTGATATATTTTTGATACATTTTTGATAATTGATATATTTTTGATATATTTGATACATTTGATATATTTTTGATACATTTGATATATTTTTGATACATTTGATATATTTTTGATACATTTTTATATATTTTTTATACATTTTATACATTTTTGATATATTTGATATATTTTTTGATATATTTGATACATTTGATACATTTTTGATATATTTTTGATACATTTGATATATTTTGATATATTTGATATATTTTTGATATATTTTAGATACATTTTTGATAATTGATATATTTTTAATATATTTGATACATTTTTGATATATTTTTTATACATTTGATATATTTTTGATATATTTGATACATTTTTGATACATTTGATATATTTTGATAATTGATATATTTTTGATATTTTTGATACATTTGATATATTTTTATATATTTTTGATACATTTTTGATACATTTGATATATTTTTGATATATTTGATACATTTTTGATATATTTGATATTTTTGATAATTGATATATTTTTGATACATTTGATACAATTTTTGATATATTTTTGATATATTTTTGATAATTGATATATTTTTGATATATTTGATACATTTTTGATACATTTGATATATTTTTGATATATTTGATATATTTTTGATACATTTTTGATAATTGATATATTTTTGATATATTTGATACATTTGATATATTTTTGATACATTTGATATATTTTTGATACATTTGATATATTTTTGATACATTTTTATATATTTTTTATACATTTTATACATTTTTGATATATTTGATATATTTTTTGATATATTTGATACATTTGATACATTTTTGATATATTTTTGATACATTTGATATATTTTTGATATATTTGATATATTTTTGATATATTTTAGATACATTTTTGATAATTGATATATTTTTAATATATTTGATACATTTTTGATATATTTTTTATACATTTGATATATTTTTGATATATTTGATACATTTTTGATACATTTGATATATTTTTGATAATTGATATATTTTTGATATTTTTGATACATTTGATATATTTTTATATATTTTTGATACATTTTTGATACATTTGATATATTTTTGATATATTTGATACATTTGATATATTTTTGATATTTTTGATAATTGATATATTTTTGATACATTTGATACAATTTTTGATATATTTTTGATATATTTTTGATAATTGATATATTTTTGATATATTTGATACATTTTTGATACATTTGATATATTTTTGATATATTTGATATATTTTTGATACATTTTTGATAATTGATATATTTTTGATATATTTGATACATTTGATATATTTTTGATACATTTGATATATTTTTGATACATTTGATACATTTTTGATATTTTTGATACATTTGATACATTTTTGATAATTGATATATTTTTTGATATAATTATATTTATTTTTATATTAATAATATTTACATCTTTATTACATCTTGCATAATTATTAATAATATAATTATATATCTTGCATAATTATATATTTATTATATTTATTTTTAATATATTAATATTAAAAATAATATTTATATTTATATATTTATTTATTTATAATATAATTATATTTATTTTTATATTACTAATATTTATTTTTAACATTATATTTGTAAGTTAAAATAAATTTTGTGCAATATCTTTATATTTGATTAAAAAGTTAGAAAACATGAATGTGTTAAAAAAAAGAGTAGGCCGGTACAACTTGTACCGGCCGGAATATTTTTAAATATTTTATTACATCTTGCATAATTATTAATAATATAATTATATATCTTGCATAATTATATATTTATTATATTTATTTTTAATATATTAATATTAAAAATAATATTTATATTTATATATTTATTTATTTATAATATAATTATATTTATTTTTATATTACTAATATTTATTTTTAACATTATATTTGTAAGTTAAAATAAATTTTGTGCAATATCTTTATATTTGATTAAAAAGTGAGAAAACATGAATGTGTTAAAAAAAAAGGAGTAGGCCGGTACAACTTGTACCGGCCGGAATATTTTTAAATATTTTAATATTTTAATATTATGTGCAATCTCTTTGTATTTGATTAAAAACTGATAAAGCATCAATGCGTAAAAAAAAGAATAGGCCGGTACAACTTGTACCGGTCGAAATATTTTAATATTAAATATTCATTTTATTTAACTAGACTGACAATATGGTAAAATGTGGGTCCCTCTTATTTTAATATTTTTTTTTATTTTTTTAATACCAGCCGTATGAGCCTGTACCGGCCGGGAAAGAAAAAAAAATTTTAAAAAAAGGTACCAGCCGTATAAGCCTGTACCGGCCGGAAAAAAATAAAAAAAAAATGTACCACTTCAAACTTTATTACGGATGTTAAAAAAAAAAATACAAACCGGGACAAGCTCATCCGGCCGGAAAAAAAAAAAAATGTACCACTTCAAACTCTTACGGCTGTTAGAAGAAAAAAAAAAAATTCTACCGGCCGGTACAGGCTCATACGGCTGTAAAAAAAAATAAAATAAAAAGTTTTATATTGTTTGTTGCTATTTTATTTTGTCCTTGGTTTTTTTTTTTTTTACAGCCGTATGAGCTTGTCCCGGTTGGATATTATTTAATATTAAAAATTCAATTTATTGGTATAAACTGACAACATGTTGACTATGGTGGGGTCCTCATATTAAAATAAAAGCCGGTACAAGTTCTTACGGCTTGGTAAATTTATGTTTCATCTCAGCCTTCCAATAAGTTTATCAACGGTACAAAAAGGGGTTGTTGCACAGTTCTCATGGCAACCGGTTGCTATGGAAGGGCTCCCATATATATATATATATATATATATATATATATATATATATATATATATAAGTTGAAAGAATTTAAATGTTTTCTTTATAATATCCATCTAAAACAAGTTAATAGTTGTGAAGTATTCTGAACTGATATTAATAACATAACAACCCTCTTTCAAATTTTTGAAACTACGTACTAACTATAAATAAGGTTTAAGTGCCATTCTATGAACATTATTTTTATTATCAAAAAGGTTTAGCAGAACTTCATCTGCAAACCGTCATAACTTACGGACACGAGGGTGATCAGCCCGTTGTGCTCTGTATTGATCAATACTATATTACAAGAACGATGTTATCATTTACTTGATCCGCCTTGGGCGCATAAAAGTTTTCCCGTGAACGGGATGTTCATAATTGTCAGGGTTCCAAATAAAAGGTTTTATTTTATCCAACAATAATCTATGATTCAACATATACGTATAACAAAGGTGTATCAACATGTGATTAAATACAATGATTATCCAAGTGGGAACACTTGTATAATCATTTATAGAAATTAACGAACAGAATATATATCTGAATTATCATATACTAACATGTTGATAATCAAAGGGTGTATATAATATAGGTTTAACCATCTGTACATTAATAATAATAATTCTGAACTTCTCACTTCTGTCCATTGCATAAAGAAAATGCAAAGTTAGGATACTTGCCTGATGCGCTGCTTACAATTCTCAACTTAGTTCTATCTTTCTATCACGACCTATCATTAATCAAATCAATCGTTCGATTAGAACAATATAATATAACACATAGTACTGCATTTCGCAGTCAGCACATAACCTAATCATCTTATCACACATGTTCTACAATCATGGCATCACAAACAAACATCAACACATTCCTAATCACATTGTCACACAACCTTAATAACCCTTGAATCATAATTAAACAGTTAACTAATCACATTATCTAAGTCCAAATCAATTTCTGAAATATGTCGGTCTACCGACATCTTTATCGGGTAATTATCGAGTCTAAGACTCTAAACAGTTGACCAATATCCATTTAGACTAATTAAATAACAGTCATGTCATTTTTCATGAACTTATAATAATTATAAAGTAATTATTACTATTTACCATAATTTTTGAAATATCAGAATCATTATTAAATGATTTAAATATCAAACAATTCTATTATCATTAATATTTAATTAATATTAAACTATTAATGAAACCATTGCCAAAATATAAAAGTTATTGATAATAACTTAAAATATTTTTAAAGTACTTATATTACCCTTAATTGATTTTTAAAACATCTAAAATCATTATTAAAAAATTACCATTAATATTTAAATATTAATGAACTATTTATACAAATATTAAAAATCATTAATTATAACTTAAAATATTTTTAATCCATTTATATCCCTTTTAAAAGATTTTTTAAAAAATAAAACCATTTTTAAACTATTTATTTAATATAACTATTAAATAAATTTAATACCATTAATATATCATTAATATTAAATTATTAATGAAATTTTTCTTTAAATATTAAAAGTTATAGTTTATAACTTAAAATATCTTTTAACACTTTATTTTCATTTAAAATGATTATAATAATATTAAAATCATTTTTAAACTAATTTATTTAATATAATTATTAAATAACTTTAATATCATTAATAATCAATAATTAATGAAATTAACCATTAAATATTAAAAGTTATTTTTTATAACTTAAAATATTCTTAAATACCTTATTATTATTTAAAATGATTTTTAATATAATAAAATCATTTTTAATTCATTTATTTAATAAATAACTTAACTATCATTAATATTAATTTATTAATAAAAATTATCACAAAATATTAAAAGTTATCATAAATAACTCAAAATTAATTTCTATTTAAATAAATAAATACCATTTATATTACAAAAATATTAAATATTTTTGAAATATACCCAAAATAGTTAAAAACTATTTTTC
Source organism: Panax japonicus (assembly GCA_020205505.1). NCBI lineage: Eukaryota > Viridiplantae > Streptophyta > Magnoliopsida > Apiales > Araliaceae > Panax > Panax japonicus. The sequence continues at coordinate 23,736,560 of CM035102.1, forward strand.
AGACTTTAAAATATTTTTTTATAATTTATTATGTATTTTTAATAATTAAAAACTATTTTTATCAATTTTTTTATTAATTTTCAGAAATTATAATTAAAACCGTCGCTAAAGTGCTATAGCGACACTTTCTGTCGCTATAGGTGTTCTTGAGCCCAAGAACACTGACAGATCAGTGTTCGAGTTGCTACCTTTGACCGAGATTAATTTCTTACACAACGTGTTTCTGGACATTTTGTTACGCAGATCGTGTAGTGCTAATGCAAGACTACAAGATCCAACAACAAACATGAACAAATCCATAAATGATGAACAGTTCGAGTGGCCACTTTTAGGCTTCTACTACTTGCAACACATGTACTGGTTTGGTGATTTAAGTATTCTAGTGTGTAGACAACATTCAAGACATCAGCTACATAGTATAAAACAAGTCAAAACAACATCACAGTAATCAAATCCATGTCGGTCAAAGGGTGCCAGAAACCACGTTCATAGGTTTTTCTGGGTTACCCAGAAAACCGTAAACGTGAACTACCTAGCTACTTTGACCGGTTACTTTCATCCAGTATGATGTATAAGTGATTTAAAGGCTTCAGAGTGTAGTCCATCTAATATACTATAGCACTTATGCAACATAATATACAAAACACGTATAACCTGCAATATCAAAGCCCATGAACAATCTGTCAGACCGATCTGGGAAATTCTGGGTTACCCAGAAAAGGAGAAGTCATGGTCGGTCAACTACCTTTGACCAAGAATAACTTACAATATGAACCAGTTCTGACTCTGATTATAGTTCAAGATTAAAGTCCTCATAGCATACTACAAGATCAAACACTAAAACAACAAATATATATAACATACAAAAATCTATGAGGTCTGACATTATGCTGTCAGACACAGATTTCCAAATTTCCAGATTTTTGAGATCTTCAAATCTGAGCCTATAGATGTTATAGATCCAACATCTATCAACCCAGATCATCATTAGACACTACCTAGAACATGTTTAACACAAAAAAACATCAAACCACAGATCGATGGTCAGATTCTTAGGTAGGGTTTATACCTTGATGATCAAATTCTTGATTTTGTGTTGCTAATTTGTTTATGGTGGACGTGGGGCTGTGTTTTGGGACTATAAAACTTACAAATTTCGTAGGTTTTAGAGAGAGAAGTTCTAAGATGAGTGTGGTGATCAAATGGAATTAAAAAGTGACTTTCTCTCTCTAAATCTATATTTATAGTGAGCTAGATGCAAGGATCTGATGTTGCTGTCATTACATGGCTGGTTAGAATTGATTTTTGGCACATGGGATTATCTAGGGTTGGTGAACAACCCAAGATTTGGAAAGATTTGCAAGAAAGCTTAATAAAATAAAATCAAAAAAATGCTATTTTAATAATTTAACAAAGTAATTAAGGGTATTCTTGTCCATGGTACTTGAATCTAGGTTTTAATCACTAGATTTTAATCCTTAAGGTTTCCCCAAATAATTTCTAGGGTTTGAACAATTAAGACTAAAGCTCAATAAAATTTTAATTATAACTTACTAATTAAAATTTAAGGTTTTAATAGAAAATTAGGGTTTTTAAAATATCTTAGGGTTTTCAAAAAAATAAATTAATTAGGGTTTCTAGATCATATAATTATCATTGACTTTGTTAATTTAGCAAATAGGGTTTAAGATTTTGATAATTAGGGTTACCGATTTATAATTAGGTTTTCTAATTATCAAATTAGAATTCTATGTATTAGGGTTTTAAATTCATATATCACCCGTCGTTAATCACATTATTGTGATTACATAACGACTTAACACATTCTCAAAGGCATGAATGACTTTTATATTAGAGTTTCAAATCAATTAGGGTTTAATAGTTTGAAACTAGGGTTTCAATTTTAAATTATGGTTTCTAAATATTATTTAGAGTTTAATAATAAAATTATATAATGCATAACATATATCATATAACGCAGTAAAACAACAGTCTTAAACTCACAATTTATTTTCAAATTAGGGTTTAACCAATTAACATTTGGGTTTTGAAATTAAACACCATAATTGACCAATCATCATCAACACGTATATACGGCACATAATTATAGCACTGAAAAATCAAAATATAATTAATATTATATTATTATCACTATTCCTCATTCCATAACCAGAAATAGGGTTTATAAAATATTATTAGGGTTTGGTCGTAATATAATAAAACTGTTCCACACATTAACATTACACACATAACCATACATATCTATAACACTGAAAAATTAACAATATAATATTATTATTCTTATTCCTTAATCAAAACCCGAAATTAGGGTTTGGATTCCATATCTAATTTATCTTACATAAATAACATTCTTAATTAAGTTAAAATATTTAATTTAACCTCCTGAACAAATTCATATAATGAAATAATCATTATAATTATTCTAAAATCATTTCATATATTATTTAAATAATATAAGATTATATTTTCATAAAAAATAATTAATAAAAGCATTTCCAATAAGGAATTAATTAGTATAAAAATTATAATTGATAATAATCAATAATTCTAAAAATAAATTTATCTGCAATACTTAATGTAATAAATAAATTTTATTTATCACACATATAATTATAATTACACATTACCTTGACACATATCATTCATATTTATTTTAATAAATAAATAAAAAAAAATTATACGCAAAATTTATGATTTATTTATATAGAAAATATCGGGTTGTCACATTCACCCTCCCTTATAAGGATTTCGTCCCCGGAATCCCCACTTTAAAACCTATACATACCAGGGTACATAACATACACAATCATTGCAAGTAGATCTCGATCATGATTGATCGAATCGATCTTTAACTATTCACATAAAGCTTGTCTTTCTGATTAAACGAAAATTTGATTTTTAAAAGAACTCAAATTCCTCCTTTAAAATAATTTATAAAAATAATTTACTATATATAAGAAATCAATATTTAAGAAAATTACATTGGTTCGAATAATACCTAGAGTTGCATCCCCGACTGCCACGATATCTTGCACGATCGTGTTAAAGACGCTTGCGGTTGATTCCGTTGGTTTGTTCGTTGATGTCGGTCCCCTGATGTAAGGTCCCGTTGCCGCCAATGTCCTGCTGCCTTTTTCCCCATATTCGCATTTCTTACCTCCATTCTCCTTCTTGAACAGTCTCCCACCTTATTTTCCATTGATCCATACTTGAAACACCTACTATACATTTCTTGGATTGAGACATTCAGAAGTGATATGTCCCTTCTGCCCATACTTACAACATACTAACTTCCTAGAGTGGTTCTTCCCACCGTTTTGCATACTACACCACTTGCTTCTCCTTTTTCACACCTTCTTGCTTCACCTGCACACTTCCAAAGTTGTTCACCTTCCTCTTTTCACTCCTATTCCCATTGCTTGTTTCCTCCTTTATTTTCACTATTAATTTCTACCTTCTCAGTTCCCTCAACTTTACCCTTATTCCTTCTTACCTTGTTATAGAGCTAGGGTTCGAATTCCAGCTCAAACCTTCGTGCATTTCTAACCTCCGTATCAACTTGATGCGGAGCCAATTTAGTCGACTCATTAAATCTCACTGACATATTCCGCAACTTACATATCCCCTTGCTTTAATTCTAGAAATTTCACCTCCATTCTAGCCTGCATACTACCAGAAAAATAATTTTAAAAAAATAGTGTCTTAAACCTATCTCATATTACCACAACTGTTCCTGCCCTCGTCTAATTTGCTTTCTACCAAAAATTTTGCCTCACCCTTCATCATGCAGGTGGCAAAAGAGGTCTTTTGTCCCTCATCTACCCTAACTATCACGAACACCTTTTTAATTTCCTTAACCTAAGTTTGGGCTTCTACAGGGTTATTTGTACCTTTGAATTCTGGCGATATGACCACCTTAAAGTCTTTAACATTCGACATTCGATTATCTGGTTGATCTTTCGCGACTGATATTCCGTTCTGCACAACTTGATCGCCCATATTCGGAAGTTCCTGTATCGAGTTTGGTTGTCCTCCAACTTTGTTGACAGATTCTTCTATCCTTTGGTTTCGTTTTCGTCTTGACAGTATTTTCATAAATTATTCTTACATACTAAGCCTTATCGTATACGCTTAACATATAGCACACAATTTTCTACTCAAATAATCATGTATTCAAAATATTAGCTTCTGAAAACTGCATTAACCAATGCTTAGATAAATAATTACTATCTTTATACCAACTTATTTAATTAATCCAACATAGACTCATATTCATAACATTTGACATTCCATATCACATTGTGCTTTAAACATTCGTTATCCCTTCGTGACTCAAAAGTCGGGATTTACAACTTTGTCCAACACAAAAGTTAAAAATATATCATTACACACACATACTTATCACATACACCACACAGAAACATACATATTCAGCTAATACCAATACTACCTATTTCTTTTGCCTTCACTAAAGATTAACTATACCCAGTTCGTCAAACCACACTTATGAGTCCATAAACTTGTCACAGTTATATGAGTTTACAAATTTTCCCTAGTCAGACCTTTGGCGTCCATTCGCTGAGGGATTCATAAATATTTCATATAACTATGAATCAAGAATGTCACTGTAAGTATGAGTTTTAAGAACTCGCACTTCAACCCTATGTTCTCTACCTATGACCTATCTATTTTTTTATACACGTGAGAAAGGAATCACCCTCTTAACATGCATATAGCAAATAGCGCGACACAAACATTTCAATGATTATCAGTGTCAGATACTAAGTAGTTTTTATACCAAGTACAATTCCCCGCCCATACAAGGAATCATACAACTCAGCTGCCGACATGAGTATCATTGAAATCCCCATCTAATCCTAACCCCCTTTTTCCATTCGAATTTCATTTAATCCGTATTCATAACCCTTTCTTGAATCTGTACCATTCATACAACAATCTTACTTTAAACTTTCCAATCATAAGATTGATTTTTTTTTCTGGCTGTCATAATTTTATCAGATCACGGGGTGATCTCATCGAATATAATGATTCAATTCTATGTCTTAATTGTTTTATTTTACGATATCCTTTCCATGCACTTTCAGTCTTTTAGACTCGATCTATTCACAATTACTGTTCAACTTATTATCAGAGTTAGGAAACTCTGTGGCTTAACAACTCGCCGAGATTTATCTTTGAATCATACTAACCAACTAACTCTATATGAGTTATTTGTATTTTCAACATGTTCCTCTGTTCTAAGGTTATAGCCTAAGGTCTAACCCACCTAAGGTTTCTAACCCTATAGCTCTGATACCATGTTGTGAAGTCCCCGAACCCGGATACTTGAAACCCGAACTCGGTACTTCACGATACCATTTCTGTGAGAGGAAATATTACTAATAATAATAACACTAATATAAATTATAAACTTATCTTACCTTCATCAGAGTTTAATCCCAAGTACGCAACCTTTACTATATAACATCGTAAACCTAATCTGTTTGCTTTCCTTTTCACTTGTTCTTGACCGATCCTTCTAATTGTTCACACTTATCTGAAATCATTTAAATTAAGCAAGGATGAGCATTTGAGTGCCCAGCAAGTATTATATATATATATATATAAGTTGAAAGAATTTAAATGTTTTCTTTATAATATCCATCTAAAACAAGTCAATAGTTGTGAAGTATTCTGAACTGATATTAATAACATAACAACCCTCTTTCAAATTTTTGAAACTACGTACTAACTATAAATAAGGTTTAAGTGACATTCTATGAACATTGTTTTTATTTTCGAAAAGGTTTAGCAGAACTTCATCTGCAAACCGTCATAACTTAAGGACACGGGGGTGATCAGCCCGTTGTGCCATGTATTGATCAATACTACATTACAAGAACGATGTTATCATTTACTTGATCCGCCTTGGGCGCATAAAAGTTTTCCCTTGAACGGGATGTTCATAATTGTCATGGTTCCAAATAAAAGGTTTTATTTTATCCAATAATAATCTATGATTCAACATATACGTATAACAAAGGTGTATCAACATGTGATTAAATACAATGATTATCCAAGTGGGGACACTTGTATAATCATTTATAGAAATTAACGAACAGAATATATATCTGAATTATCATATACTAACATGTTGATAATCAAAGGGTGTATATAATATAGGTTTAACCATTTGTACATTAATAATAATAATTCTGAACTTCTTACTTCTGACCATTGCATAAACAAAATGCAAAGTTAGGATACTTGCCTGATGCGCTGCTTACAATTCTCAACTTAGTTCTATCTTTCTATCACGACCTATCATTAATCAAATCAATCGTTCGATTAGAACAATATAATATAACACATAGTACTTCATTTCGCAGTCAGCACATAACCTAATCATCTTATCACACATGTTCTACAATTATGGCATCACAAACAAACATCAACACATTCCTAATCACATTGTCACACAACCTTAATAACCCTTGAATCACAATTAAACAGTTAACTAATCACATTATCTAAGTCCAGACCAATTTCTGAAATATATCGGTCTACCGACATCTTTACCGTGTAATTATCGAGTCTAAGACTCTAAACAGTTGACCAGCATCCATTTAGACTAATTAAATAAAAGTCATATCATTTTTCATGACCTTATAATAATTATAAAATAATTATTACCATTTACCATAATTTTTGAAATATCAGAATCATTATTAAATGATTTAAATATCAAACAATTCTATTACCATTAATATTTAATTAATATTAAACTATTAATGAAACCATTGCCAAAATATTAAAGTCATTGATAATAACCCAAAATATTTTTAAAGTACTTATATTACCCTTAATTGATTTTTAAAACATCTAAAATTATTATTAAATAATTACCATTAATATTTAAATATTAATGAACTATTTATCCAAATATTAAAAGTCATTAATTATAACTTAAAATATTTTTAATCCATTTATATCCCTTTTAAATAATTTTTAAAAAATAAAACCATTTTTAAACTATTTATTTAATATAACTATTAAATAAATTTAATACCATTAATATATCATTAATATTAAATTATTAATGAAATTATTCTTCAAATATTAAAAGTTATAGTTTATAACTTAAAATATCTTTTAACACTTTATTTTCATTTAAAATGATTATAATAATATTAAAATCATTTTTAAACTAATTTATTTAATATAATTATTAAATAACTTTAATATCATTAATAATCATTAATTAATGAAATTAACCATTAAATATTAAAAGTTATATTTTATAACTTAAAATATTCTGAAATACCTTATTATTTTTTAAAATGATTTTTAATATAATAAAATCATTTTTAATTCATTTATTTAATTTATTTAATAAATAACTTAACTATCATTAATATTAATTTATTAATGAAAATTATCACAAAATATTAAAAGTTATCTAAAATAACTCAAAATTAATTTTCTAACATAATAATATAATTTTTCATGATTTTTCATGAATTAAAACTATTTTTAAATAATTTATCTAATATTGTATTTAAATAAATAAATACCATTTATATTACAAAAATATTAAATATTTTGAAATATACCCAAAATAGTTAAAAACTATTTTTCAGACTTTAAAATAATTTTTTATAATTTTTATGTATTTTTAATAATTAAAAACTATTTTTATCAATTTTCTTATTAATTTTCGGAAATTATAATTAAAACCGTCGCTAAAGGGCTATAGCGACACTTTCTGTCGCTATAGGTGTTCTTGAGCCCAAGAACACTGGCAGATCAGTGTTCGAGTTGCTACCTTTGACCGAGATTAATTTCTTACACAACGTGTTTCTGGACATTTTGTTACGCAGATCGTGTAGTGCTAATGCAAGACTACAAGATCCAACAACAAACATGAGCAAATTACATAACACAATTGAGATCTAGACTTCCGAAATGACTGTCAGAGCTGTTCATCATTTCTGGGTTACCCATAAATGATGAACAGTTCGAGTGGCCACTTTTAGGCTTCTACTACTTGCAACACATGTACTGGTTTGGTGATTTAAGTATTCTAGTGTGTAGACAACATTCAAGACATCAGCTACATAGTATAAAACAAGTCAAAACAACATCACAGTAATCAAATCCATGCCGGTCAAAGGATGTCAGAAACCACGTTCATAGGTTTTCTGGGTTACCCAGAAAACCGTAAACGTGAACTACCTAGCTACTTTGACCGGTTACTACTTTCATCCAGTATATTGTATAAGTGATTTAAAGGCTTCAGAGTTTAGTCCATCTAATATACTATAGCACTTATGCAACATAATATACAAAACACGTATAACCTGCAAGATCAAAGACCATGAACAATCTGTCAGACCGATCTGGGAAATTCTGGGTTACCCAGAAAAGGAGAAGTCATAGTCGGTCAACTACCTTTGACCAAGAATAACTTACAATATAAACCAGTTCTGACTCTGATTAGAGTTCAAGATTAAAGTCCTCATAGCATACTACAAGATCAAACACTAAAACAATAAATATATATAACATACAAAAATCTATGAGGTCTGACATTATGCTGTCAGACACAGATTTCCAAATTTCCAGATTTTTGAGATCTTCAAATCTGAGCCTATAGATGTTATAGATCCAACATCTATCAACCCAGATCATCATTAGACACTACATAGAACATGTTTAACACAAAAAACAACATCAAACCACAGATCGATGGTCAGATTCTTAGGTAGGGTTTATACCTTGATGATCAATTCTTGATTTTGTGTTGCTGATTTGTTTATGGTGGACGTGGGGCTGTGTTTTGGGACTATAAAACTTACAAATTTCGTAGGTTTTAGAGAGAGAAGTTCTAATGATGAGTGTGGTGATCAAATGGAATTAAAAAGTGACTTTCTCTCTCTAAATCTATATTTATAGTGAGCTAGATGCAAGGATCTGATGTTGCTGTCATTACATGGCTGGATTAGAATTGATTTTTGGCACATGGGATTATCTAGGGTTGGTGAACAACCCAAGATTTGGAAAGATTTGCAAGAAAGCTTAATAAAATAAAATCAAAAAATGCTATTTTAATAATTTAACAAAGTAATTAAGGGTATTCTTGTCCATGGTACTTGAATCTAGGTTTTAATCACTAGATTTTAATCCTTAAGGTTTCCGCAAATAATTTCTAGGGTTTGAACAATTAAGACTAAAGCTCAATAAAATTTTAATTATAACTTACTAATTAAAATTTAAGGTTTTAATAGAAAATTAGGGTTTTTAAAATATCTTAGGGTATTCAAAAAAATAAATTAATTAGGGTTTCTAGATCATATAATTATCATTGACTTTGTTAATTTAGCAATTAGGGTTTAAGATTTTGATAATTAGGGTTACCGATTTATAATTAGGTTTTCTAATTATCAAATTAGAATTCTATGTATTAGGGTTTTAAATTCATATATCACCCGTCGTTAATCACATTATCGTGATTACATAACGACTTAACACATTCTCAAAGGCATGAATGACTTTCATATTAGAGTTTCAAATCAATTAGGGTTTAATAGTTTGAAACTAGGGTTTCAATTTTAAATTATGGTTTCTAAATATTATTTAGAGTTTAATAATAAAATTATATAATGCATAACATATATCATATAACGCAGTAAAACAACAGTCTTAAACTCACAATTTATTTTCAAATTAGGGTTTAACCAATTAACATTTGGGTTTTGAAATTAAACACCAAAATTGACCAATCATCATCAACACGTATATACGGCACATAATTATAGCACTGAAAAATCAAAATATAATTAATATTATATTATTATCACTATTCCTCATTCCATAACCAGAAATAGGGTTTATAAAATATTATTAGGGTTTGGTCGTAATATAATAAAACTGTTCCACACATTAACATTACACACATAACCATACATATCTATAACACTGAAAAATTAACAATATAATATTATTATTCTTATTCCTTAATCAAAACCCGAAATTAGGGTTTGGATTCCATATCTAATTTATCTTACATAAATAACATTCTTAATTAAGTTAAAATATTTAATTTAACCTCCTGAACAAATTCATATAATGAAATAATCATTATAATTATTCTAAAATCATTTCATATATTATTTAAATAATATAAGATTATATTTTATAGAAAATAATTAATAAAATCATTTCCAATAAGGAATTAATTAGTATAAAAATTATAATTGATAATAATCAATAATTCTAAAAATAAATTTATCTGCAATACTTAATGTAATAAATAAATTTTATTTATCACACATATAATTATAATTACACATTACCTTGACACATATCATTCATATTTATTTTAATAAATAAAAAAAAAAAATTATACGCAAAATTTATGATTTATTTATATAGAAAATATCGAGTTGTCACATTCACCCTCCCTTATAAGGATTCCGTCCCCGGAATCACCACTTTAAAACCTATACATACCAGGGTACATAACATACACAATCATTGCAAGTAGATCTCGATCATAATTGATCGAATCGATCTTTAACTATTCACATAAAGCTTGTCTTTCTGATTAAACGAAAATTTGATTTTTAAAAGAACTCAAATTCCTCCTTTAAAATAATTTATAAAAATAATTTACTATATATAAGAAATCAATATTTAAGAAAATTACATTGGTTCGAGTAATACCTAGAGTTGCATCCCCGACTGCCACGATATCTTGCACGATCGTGTTAAAGACGTTTGCGGTTGATTCCGTTGGTTTGTTCGTTGATGTCGGTCCCCTGATGTAAGGTCCCGTTGCCGCCAATGTCCTGCTTCCTTTTTCCCCATATTCGCATTTCTTACCTCCATTCTCCTTCTTGAACAGTCTCCCACCTTATTTTCCATTGATCCATACTTGAAACACCTACTATACATTTCTTGGATTGAGACATTCAGAAGTGATATGTCCCTTCTGCCCATACTTACAACATACTAACTTCCCAGAGTGGTTCTTCCCACCGTTTTGCATACTACGCCACTTGTTTCTCCTTTTTCACACCTTCTTGCTTCACCTGCACACTTCCAAAGTTGTTCACCTTCCTCTTTTCACTCCTATTCCCATTGCTTGTTTCCTCCTTTATTTTCACTATTAATTTCTACCTTCCCAGTTTCCTCAACTTTACCCTTGTTCCTTCTTACCTTGTTATAGAGCTAGGGTTCGAATCCCAGCTCAAACCTTCGTGCATTTCTAACCTCCGTATCAACTTGATGCGGAGCCAATTTAGTCGACTCATTAAATCTCACTGACATATTCCGCAACTTACATATCCCCTTGCTTTAATTCTAGAAATTTCACCTCCATTCTAGCCTGCATACTACCAGAAAAATAATTTTAAAAAAATAGTGTCTTAAACCTATCTCATATTACCACAACTGTTCCTGCCCTCGTCTAATTTACTTTCTACCAAAAATTTTGCCTCACCCTTCATCATGCAGGTGGCAAAAGAGGTCTTTTGTCCCTCATCTACCCTAACTATCACGAACACCTTTTTAATTTCCTTAACCCAAGTTTGGGCTTCTACGGGGTTATTTGTACCTTTGAATTCTGGCGATATGACCGCCTTGAAGTCTTTAACATTCGACATTCGATTATCTAGTTGATCTTTCGCGACTGATATTCTGTTTTGCACAACTTGATCGCCCATATTCGGAAGTTCCTGTATCGAGTCTGGTTGTCCTCCAGCTTTGTTGACAGATTCTTCTATCCTTTGGTTTCGTTTTCGTCTTGACAGTATTTTCATAAAGTATTCTTACATACTAAGCCTTATCGTATACGCTTAACATATAGCACAAAATTTTCTACTCAAATAATCATGTATTCAAAATATTAGCTTCTGAAAACTGCATTAACCAATGCTTAGATAAATAATTACTATCTTTATACCAACTTATTTAATTAATCCAACATAGACTCATATTCATAACATTTGACATTCCATATCACATTGTGCTTTAAACATTCGCTATCCCTTCGTGACTCAAAAGTCGGGATTTACAACTTTGTCCAACACAAAAGTTAAAAATATATCATTACACACACATACTTATCACATACACCACACAGAAACATACATATTCAGCTAATACCAATACTACCTATTTCTTTTGCCTTCACTAAAGATTAACTATACCCAGTTCGTCAAACCACACTTATGAGTCCATAAACTTGTCACAGTTATATGAGTTTACAAATTTTCCCTAGTCAGACCTTTGGCGTCCATTCGCTGAGGGATTCATAAATATTTCATATAACTATGAATCAAGAATGTCACGTAAGTATGAGTTTTAAGAACTCGCACTTAACCCTATGTTCTCTACCTATGACCTATCTATTTTTTTATACACATGAGAAAGGAATCACCCTCTTAACATGCATATAGAAAATAGCGCGACATAAACATTTCAATGATTATCAGTGTCAGATACTAAGTAGTTTTTATACCAAGTACAATTCCCCGCCCATACAAGGAATAATACAACTCAGCTGCCGACATGAGTCATCATTGAAATCCCCATCTAATCCTAACCCCCTTTTCCATTCGAATTTCATTTAATCCGTATTCATAACCCTTTCTTGAATCTGTACCATTCATACAACAATCATACTTTAAACTTTCTAATCATAAGATTGATTTTTTTTCTTTCTATCTGTCATAATTTTATCAGATCACGGGGTGATCTCATCGAATATAATGATTCAATTCTATGTCTTAATTGTTTTGTTTTACGATCTCCTTTCTATGCACTTTCAGTCTTTTAGACTCGATCTATTCACAATTACTGTTCAACTTATTATCAGAGTTAGGAAACTCTGTGGCTTAACAACTCGCCGAGATTCATCTTTGAATCATACTAACCAACTAACTCTATATGAGTTATTTGTAATTTCAACGTTTCCCTCTGTTCTAAGGTTATAGCCTAAGGTCTAACCCACCTAAGGTTTCTAACCCTATAGCTCTGATACCACGTTGTGAAGTCCCCGAACCCAGATACTTGAAACCCGAACTCGGTACTTCACGATACCATTTCTATGAGCTGAAATATTACTAATAATAATAACACTAATATAAATTATAAACTTATCTTACCATAAACAAAGTTTAATCTCAAGTACGCAACTATATGACATTGTAAACCTAATCTGTTTGCTTTCCTTTTCACTTTTTGTTGACCGATCCTTCTGATTGTTCACACTTATCTGAAAACATTTAAATTAAGCAAGGATGAGCATTTGAGTGCCCAGCAAGTATTATATATATATAAGTTGAAAGAATTTAAATGTTTTCTTTATAATATCCATCTAAAACAAGTCAATAGTTGTGAAGTATTTTGAACTGATATTAATAACATAACAACCCTCTTTCAAATTTTTGAAACTACGTACTAACTATAAATAAGGTTTAAGTGACATTCTATGAACATTGTTTTTATTTTCGAAAAGGTTTAGCAGAACTTCATCTGCAAACCGTCATAACTTACGGACACGGGGGTGATCAGCCCGTTGTGCCCTGTATTGATCAATACTACATTACAAGAACGATGTTATCATTTACTTGATCCGCCTTGGGCGCATAAAAGTTTTCCCGTGAACGGGATGTTCATAATTGTCAGGGTTCCAAATAAAAGGTTTTATTTTATCCAACAATAATCTATGATTCAACATATACGTATAACAAAGGTGTATCAACATGTGATTAAATACAATGATTATCCAAGTGGGGACACTTGTATAATCATTTATAGAAATTAACGAACAGAATATATATCCGAATTATCATATACTAACATGTTGATAATCAAAGGGTGTATATAATATAGGTTTAACCATCTGTACATTAATAATAATAATTCTGAACTTCTCACTTCTGTCCATTGCATAAAGAAAATGCAAAGTTAGGATACTTGCCTGATGCGCTGCTTACAATTCTCAACTTGGTTCTATCTTTCTATCACGACCTATCATTAATCAAATCAATCGTTCGATTAGAACAATATAATATAACACATAGTACTGCATTTCGCAGTCAGCACATAACCTAATCATCTTATCACACATGTTCTACAATCATGGCATCACAAACAAACATCAACACATTCCTAATCACATTGTCACACAACCTTAATAACCCTTGAATCATAATTAAACAGTTAACTAATCACATTATCTAAGTCCAGATCAATTTCTGAAATATGTCGGTCTATCGACATCTTTATCGGGTAATTATCGAGTCTAAGACTCTAAACAGTTGACCAATATCCATTTAGACTAATTAAATAACAGTCATATCATTTTTCATGAACTTATAATAATTATAAAGTAATTATTACTATTTACCATAATTTTTGAAATAACAGAATCATTATTAAATGATTTAAATATCAAACAATTCTATTATCATTAATATTTAAGTAATATTAAACTATTAATGAAACCATTGCCAAAATATAAAAGTTATTGATAATAACTTAAAATATTTTTAAAGTACTTATATTACCCTTAATTGATTTTTAAAACATCTAAATACATTATTAAATAATTACCATTAATATTTAAATATTAATGAACTATTTATCCGAATATTAAAAATCATTAATTATAACTTAAAATATTTTTAATCCATTTATATCCCTTTTAAATAATTTATAAAAAAATAAAACCATTTTTAAACTATTTATTTAATATAACTATTAAATAAATTTAATACCATTAATATATCATTAATATTAAATTATTAATGAAATTATTCATTAAATATTAAAAGTTATAGTTTATAACTTAAAATATCTTTTAACACTTTATTTTCATTTAAAATGATTATAATAATATTAAAATCATTTTTAAACTAATTTATTTAATATAATTATTAAATAACTTTAATATCATTAATAATCATTAATAAAGAAATTAACCATTAAATATTAAAAGTTATATTTTATAACTTAAAATATTCTTAAATACCTTATTATTATTTAAAATAATTTTTAATATAATAAAATCATTTTTAATTCATTTATTTAATAAATAACTTAACTATCATTAATATTAATTTATTAATAAAAATTATCACAAAATATTAAAAGTTATCATAAATAACTCAAAATTAATTTCAATTTAAATAAATAAATACAATTTATATTACAAAAATATTAAATATTTTTGAAATATACCCAAAATAGTTAAAAACTATTTTTCAGACTTTAAAATAATTTTTTATAATTTATTATGTATTTTTAATAATTAAAAACTATTTTTATCAATTTTTTATTAATTTTCGGAAATTATAATTAAAACCGTCGCTAAAGGGCTATAGAGACACTTTCTGTCGTTATAGGTGTTCTTGAGCCCAAGAACACTGACAGATCAGTGTTCGAGTTGCTACCTTTGACCGAGATTAATTTCTTACACAACGTGTTTCTGGACATTTTGTTACGCAGATCGTGTAGTGCTAATGCAAGACTACAAGATCCAACAACAAACATGAGCAAATTACATCACATAATTGAGATCTAGACTTCCGGAATGAATGTCAGAGCTGTTCATCATTTCTGGGTTACCCAGAAATGATGAACAGTTCGGGTGGCCACTTTTAGGCTTCTACTACTTGCAACACATGTACAGGTTTGATGATTTAAGTATTCTAGTGTGTAGACAACATTCAAGACATCAGCTACATAGTATAAAACAAGTCAAAACAACATCACAGTAATCAAATCCATGCCGGTCAAAGGATGCCAGAAACCACGTTCATAGGTTTTTCTGGGTTACCCAGAAAACCGTAAACGTGAACTACCTAGCTACTTTGACCGGTTACTACTTTCATCTAGTATGATGTATAAGTGATTTAAAGGATTCAGAGTGTAGTCCATCTAATATATTATAGCACTTATGCAACATAATATACAAAACACGTATAACTTGCAAGATCAAAGCCCATGAACAATCTGTTAGACCGATCTGGGAAATTCTGGGTTACCCAGAAAAGGAGAAGTCATGGTCGGTCAACTACCTTTGACCAAGAATAACTTACAATATGAACCAGTTCTGACTCTGATTATAGTTCAAGATTAAAGTCATCATAGCATACTACAAGATCAAACACTAAAACAACAAATATATATAACATACAAAAATCTATGAGGTCTGACATTATGCTGTCAGACACAGATTTCCAAATTTCCAGATTTTTGAGATCTTCAAATCTGAGCCTATAGATGTTATAGATCCAACATCTATCAACCCAGATCATCATTAGACACTACCTAGAACATGTTTAACACAAAAAACATCAAACCACAGATCGATGGTCAGATTCTTAGGAAGGGTTTATACCTTGATGATCAAATTCTTGATTTTGTGTTGCTGATTTGTTTATGGTGGACGTGGGGCTGTGTTTTGGGACTATAAAACTTACAAATTTCGTAGGTTTTAGAGAGAGAAGTTCTAAGATGAGTGTGGTGATCAAATGGAATTAAAAAGTGACTTTCTCTCTCTAAATCTATATTTATAGTGAGCTAGATGCAAGGATCTGATGTTGCTGTCATTACATGGCTGGTTAGAATTGATTTTTGGCACATGGGATTATCTAGGGTTGGTGAACAACCCAAGATTTGGAAAGATTTGCAAGAAAGCTTAATAAAATAAAATCAAAAAATGCTATTTTAATAATTTAACAAAGTAATTAAGGGTATTCTTATCCATGGTACTTGAATCTAGGTTTTAATCACTAGATTTTAATCCTTAAGGTTTCCCCAAATAATTTCTAGGGTTTGAACAATTAAGACTAAAGCTCAATAAAATTTTAATTATAACTTACTAATTAAAATTTAAGGTTTTAATAGAAAATTAGGGTTTTTAAAATATCTTAGGGTTTTCAAAAAAAATAAATTAATTAGGGTTTCTAGATCATATAATTATCATTGACTTTGCTAATTTAGCAATTAGGGTTTAAGATTTTGATAATTAGGGTTACCGATTTATAATTAGGTTTTCTAATTATCAAATTAGAATTCTATGTATTAGGGTTTTAAATTCATATATCACCAGTCGTTAATCACATTATCGTGATTACATAACGACTTAACACATTCTCAAAGGCATGAATGACTTTCACATTAGAGTTTCAAATCAATTAGGGTTTAATAGTTTGAAACTAGGGTTTCAATTTTAAATTATGGATTCTAAATATTATTTAGAGTTTAATAATAAAATTTTATAATGCATAACATATATCATTTAACGCAGTAAAACAACAGTCTTAAACTCACAATTTATTTTCAAATTAGGGTTTAACCAATTAACATTTGGGTTTTGAAATTAAACACCATAATTGACCAATCATCATCAACACGTACATACGGCACATAGTTATAGCACTGAAAAATCATAATATAATTAATATTATATTATTATCACCATTCCTCATTCCATAACCAGAAATAGGGTTTATAAAATATTATTAGGGTTGGGTCGTAATATAATAAAACGGTTGCACACATTAACATTACACACATAACCATACATATCTATAACACTGAAAAATTAACAATATAATATTATTATTATTATTCCTTAATCAAAACTCAAAATTAGGGTTTGGATTCCATATCTGATTTATCTTACATAAATAACATTCTTAATTAAGTTAAAATATTTAATTTAACCTCCTGAACAAATTCATATAATGAAATAATCATTATAATTATTCTAAAATCATTTCATATATTATTTAAATAATATAAGATTATATTTTCATACAAAATAATTAATAAAAGTATTTCCAATAAGGAATTAATTAGTATAAAAATTATAATTGATAATAATCAATAATTCTAAAAATAAATTTATCTGCAATACTTAATGTAATAAATAAATTTTATTTATCACATATATAATTATAATTACACATTACCTTGACACATATCATTCATATTTATTTTAATAAATAAAAAAAAATTATACGCAAAATTTATGATTTATTTATATAGAAAATATCGGGTTGTCACAACACCGTTGAGTCACCAACGATTAATACCCATGATAATGTGCATCGGGAAGGAAATAATCCTCAGAAAAATAACAACACCGACCAGATGATGAACGATGGGATGTTCAGAGGCTTTATGTAATTCATGCAACATCAGGCGAGAGAGACTCCTATTCAAAATGCAGGTGGAAACACTGGCAACTCTCAGATGGTCACTGCTAAGCAGTTAAAGGAGCTGGGACCACCAGAGTTTTTGGGAGAGTCAAAACCACTTAAGACGGAGACGTGGATAAAGCAGATCACTAAGATATTTGATGTCTTAGGATGCTCCGAGGAGCAAAAGGTTCCCTTTGCCACCTTAATGTTGAGAGGAGAGGTAGATTACTAGTAAGAATAATTAAAACGTACTCAGCCTGCCGCATTCAAAATGTCTTGGGAAAAGTTTCAAGAACTGTTCAACGACAAGTACTTTCCCGAAAGTATTCATCATATGAAAGAGGTGGAGTTCATCAAATTGGAGAAAAATAATATGACCGTGTCACGGTACGAAGCTAAGTTTGCTGAGTTATCTCAGTTAGTTGATAATGAGGAGAGAATGACGCCGATGTTTCTAAGAGGTTTGAAATTTGAGATACATCAATATCTCATTTCTCACAAACTTTGCTTGTATTCAGATGTTGTGAATAGGGCTCAATTATTGGAGCGCGATAATGAGTCAACCCAACTAAGAGAGATCAGTCGGTAAAATGATAATACCAGTGGTAGCAGTCATCGAAGTGGTGGAAACAAATGTGGAGGGAATCAACATGCCAGAAATGGTAACCACTTCGGTGGTAACCATGGCCAAAACAATAGAAGTGGAAATTTAAGGAAGAGAATGTTCAACAATGATGGAAAGACATCAGCACTAGCACCCGTTGTTAAGGAAGGAGAACGACCACTTCGGTGGTAACCATGGCCAAGATAATAGAAGTGGAAATTTCAAGAAGAGAAGGTTCAACAATGATGGAAAGACGTCACCACCAGCACCTATTGTTAAGGAAGGAGAATGACCGCCAGTCGTATGTTACAAATGCTGAAGGGAGGGACAAATCAGTTCAAACTGTACGCAGCAATCCAAAGCATGTTATAATTATGGAAGAGAAGGTCACCTAGCCCGATTTTGTTGTGCACTGAAGTCAAGTCCAGCTGGGATGAAGGCATCAAAGGTTGTTCCAGATAAGAAAAAACTGGTAGTTCAAGGGAGAGCGTTTGTTGTAACCTCTCAAAAAGCGAGGAATCTGAACGAGGTGATCAAGGGTAAGCTAATCATAAACTCTAGTGAAGTCTATACCTTATTTGATACCGGTTCTACCCATTCATTTATTTCGCCTACTTGCGCTCAACGTTTAAATTTAACTCCGGAGAAATTAAACTTTAACTTATCTATTGAAGCTCCGTTGGGAAAAACCATCATTACATCCACTTTTTATAAGTCTTGTTTGATTCAAATCGGCAATCGCACGTTACCTGTCGATCTTATCTCTTTGAAAATACTTGCATTTGATGTGATTTTAGGGATTGATTGGTTGACCACTCATCATGCTAAAATTGATTATTTTCGTAAGGTTGTTAGTTTTCATATTCCTAACAAACCTATTATGCAAATTTAAGAAACAAAACCACTAAAGTCAATCACTGTCATATCAAGCCATAAAGATATTCATTTATTAAAAATCGAATGTAAGATTTCTTAGCCCATGTCATGGATTTAAACAAAAATACGTCAAATTTGAATGATATTTCTATTATTAATAAATTTCCTAATGTATTCCCTGAAGAACTTCTTGGCCTTCCCCCGGAGCGCGAAATCGAGTTTGGTATTGACCTTAAACCCAGTACAAAACCCATTTCCAAAGCCCCATATCGAATGGCTCTTATTGAACTTCAGGAGTTAAAAACCCAACTACAGGAATTGTTAGATATCGATTTCATTCATCCCAGTACGTCCCCTTGGGGTCCTCCTGTTCTATTTGTGAAGAATAAAGATGGAAGTATGAGACTTTGTGTTGACTATCGGGAGTTGAATCATGTCACCATCAAAAATAGGTACTTGTTGCCTCGCATTGATGACCTTTTTGACCAGTTGTAAGGCGCCAAATTCTTTTCAAAGATCGATCTTCATTCCAAATATCATCAGTTAAAGATTAAAATCAATGACATTCTAAAGACTGCTTTCAGAACTCGGTACGGGCATTACAAATTCCTAGTCATGTCTTTTGGATTGACTAATGTTTCTGCTGTCTTCATGGATATGATGAACCGAGTATTCAAGGAATATTTGGATCATTTTATTGTCGTCTTTATTGATGACATCTCATATACTCCAAAAGCTGTGAAGATCATGAGCAACACTTGAGGCTGATACTCCAAAAGCATCGTGAAAACAAGCTATATGCCAAGTTAAAGAAATGAGAGTTCTGGCTTGAGGAAGTAGCATTCCTTGGGTAGGTGATATAAAATCACGTAATATCTGTTGACCCAGCAAAGATTAAAGCAATACAAAGTTGGGAGCAACCTAAGTTAGTGACTGAAGTACGCAGCTTTTTGGGCTTAGCTGGTTATTATCGAAAATTCATGGAAGGATTTTCTTGAATTGCTACTCCATTAACTCAACTGACTCAAAAAGATACAAAATTCAGTTGGAGTGAGGAATGTGAGAAGAGTTTTCAAGAACTTAAGAGGAGGCTCATATCAGCACCTGTTCTGACAATACCATCTGGTTCGGAGGGATTTGTCATCTACAGTGATGCTGTAGGCAGAGGGTTAAGATGTGTTCTCATGCAACATGGGAAATTCATAGCTTATGCCTCACGAAAACTCAAATTGTAAAGTCCCCAAATCCGGATACTTGAAACCCAAACTCGGTACTTCACGATACCATTTTTATGAGCTGAATAATTTCTACTAATAATAACCATAATATAAAACTTAAACTTAACTTACATTTATCAGAGTCTAATCCCAAGTATGCAACCTTTATTACATTCTTTACATGATATATAATACATATCATTAACTTAATACAGTCTATCTATTACAAATGATACCAATAACATGTTCTGTTTGCTTTCCTTTTCACTTGTTCTTGGCCGAACTTTCCAGTTCTTCACACTTAGCTGAAAACATTTAAATTAAGCAAGGATGAGCATTTGAGTGCCCAGCAAGTATTATATATATATATAAGCTGAAAGAATTTAAATGTTTTCTTTATAATACCCTTCTACAACTGGTCAATAGTTGTGAAGTAATCTGTACCAATAATAATAACATAACAACCCTCTTTCAATTTTTTTTAAAACTGTGTATTGTCTATACATGGGGTTTTTGTGACATACTATGAACATTGATTTCATTTTCGAAAGGGGTTAAACAGAAATTCATCTGTAAACCGGCCATTGCTTACGGGCACGGAGGGTGATCAGCCCCGTTGTACCCTGTATTGATCAATACTACATTGCTAGAACGATATTATCTATCGTTCATCCTTTGTCTGTCGTAGCGCATAAAAATTTTCCCATGTTCGGGATGTTAATACCTGTCATGTTTTCATTACAAAGGTCTTATCTTGTTAAACAATGATATATAATTCAATATATGTGTATATCAAAGGTGTATCAACATGTGATTAAATACAATGATTATCCAAGTGGGGACACTTGTATAATCATCTATAGAAATTAACGAACAGAATATATATTCAAATTATCATATACTAACATGTTGATAATCAAAGGGTGTATATAATATAGGTTTAACAATCTGTACATTAATAATATAATTTTGAAACATTCTTACACTTGTCCATTGCATAAAGAAAATGCAAAGTTAGGATACTTGCTTGATGTGCTGGTTACAATTACGCAAACTTAGATTTATCTTTTCTATCACGACCTATCATTAATCAGATCATTTTACTGATTAGTATAACATAACCTACACATAACACTGCCTATTGCAGTCAGCACATTCCCTATTCACATTATCACACATGTTCAACAATCATTGACTCACAAACAAACATCAACACATTCCTAATCACATTGGCACAAAACTTTAACACCATTGAATCACAAATAAACAGTTATCCAATTAAATTATCAAAGTCCAGACAAATTTCTGAAACATGTCGGTCTACCGACAGCTCTTTCGGGTAAAAAATCGAGTCTAAGACTCTATCCCGAAGTTCAATATCCAAATAGTTAACTTAAACATCAGTCATACTATTTTTCATGGTCTTATAATAATTATAAAATAATTATTACCATTTACCATAATTTTTGAAATATCAGAATCATTATTAAATGATTTAAATATCAAATAATTCTATTATCATTAATATTTAATTAATATTAAGCTATTAATGAAATCATTTTCAAAATATTAAAGTTATTTATAATAACTCAAAATATTTTTAAAACATTTATATTACCCTTAAATGATTTTTAAAACATTTAAAATCATTCTTAAATAGTTACCATTAATATTAAAATATTAATTTATCATTATCCAAATATTAAAAGTTATTAATTACAACTTAAAATATTTTTAATTCACTTATATCATTTTTAAATGATTTTTAAATAAATAAAACCATTTTAAAACTATTTATTTAATATAATTATTAAATAAATTTAATATCATTAATATTAAATTATTAAAGAAATTATCCTTTAAAT
Source organism: Panax japonicus (assembly GCA_020205505.1). Classification (NCBI taxonomy): domain Eukaryota; kingdom Viridiplantae; phylum Streptophyta; class Magnoliopsida; order Apiales; family Araliaceae; genus Panax; species Panax japonicus. Next base: position 23,759,364 of record CM035102.1, read on the forward strand.
ATTAAAAGTTATAGTTTATAACTTAAAATATCTTTAAACACTTTATTTTCATTTAAAATGATTTTTAAAATAATAAAATCATTTTTAAACTAAATTATTTAATATAATTATTAAATGACTTTAATATCATTAATAATCCTTAATTAATTAAATTTACTTTTAAATATTAAAAGTTATATTTTATAATTTAAAATATTTTTAAATACCTTATCATTATTTAAAATGATTTTTAATATAATAAAATCATTTTTAATTCATTTATTTAATTTATTTAATAAATAACTTAATTATCATAGGCAACCCAGATCTTCATAGGCAGTTGCCGAGTGGTCATGTTTGACCAACAATAAGTCTTTGAGTATTGTGTTCCTCGGAATTACAAAAGCTAGATCATGTAGACAAAGTTCAAAACTACATGTCATAACAAACAACATGATCAAACAACCTAACACAAGCTAGATCTAAGCGTCCAAAGTTGCTGTCAGAGCTGTTCTTCATTTTCTGGGTTACCCAGAAATGAAGAACAGTTCGACCTGTCCCCTTTTGACTCCCACAACTTGCTAGCCTGCTAATGTTTAAGTGATATTAAGCATCCAGTATATACCTAACATGATAAGGAAGAGATCTAACACAAACAATCATTAAATCATCAACACAATCATAAAATCTAGCCTGGTCAAACTATGTCAGTCGTCATGTTCTTATGTTTTATGGGTTACCCGGAAAACAGAAAACATGATCGACTTGACTAGTTTGACCAGCCACCCAAATCAATCTGTTCATTACTTATGTGATATAAAGGCATGAGCATGTAGTCTAACAAACATACTACAACTTAGATTCAAGAACCATAACTATACATCAAACCACTGTCAGATCTAAGCCATTTAATAACTAGTCAGAGCTTTCTGGGCTCATTCTGGGTTACCCAGAAATGGCCCGGTCAATGCCGGTCAACGAGCTTTGACCGGTTATAACTTATAATCTACAACCGAAATAGGTCTGATTCTTGATCCAGAGCAAAGATCTCATAACAGACTACAAGATTCAACACTTACAACACAAAAATCAAACACATACAGAGATTTACACGACCTAACATTCGTTGTCAGACGCCTCCTTTAAAATTTCTAGATTTTTAAGAACATCAAATCCGAGCCTCTAGATGTTATGGATCTAACATATAGCAACCCAGATCATCATTAGACACTACTAACAACATATTCTAACACTCAAACATAACATCTAACAACAGAAAATTGGACAGATTTTTGAGTAGGGTTTTATTCCTTCTTTGATCAATTTCTGATTTTGTGTTGCTATTTTGGTATGGGATTTCATGGGGCTTCAATCTATGCCTGATATACTATATATTTTCATGGCTTTTAGAGAGAGAGGGTCTAGGATGAGCTTAGTGAAAATTTGAGCAACAAATAACATTTTCTCTCTCTCAATCCTTAAATAGACAACATAGATGCATGAATTGGCTGAGTTAAGGGCTTGTTGTTGTCAATTAAAGTCAAGAGAGTTGTTGGTTTGGTGAACAACTTCACCAATTTTATCAAAACCTACAAGCTAGCTTCTTTAAGGCTAAAAAAGGCATTTTGGTCTTTTGAATTTCTAATTTAATGGCAAAATTGTAATTATGTAAACCCTTGGGGTTTAACCATTAGGGTTTAACCTTAAGGTTTAGCACAAAACATTAATAGGATTTAGCAATTAGGGTTTGTACAAAAATAATAAAATTTAAATAAAAATTTAAATAAATTTTAGTTTCTAAAATTTTAAAATTAGGGTTTCATAATTATGATTAATTATCTAATCACACTATACATGAACATTAGGGTTTAATATATCTAATTATAATTAACTTTGCTAATTTAGCGATTAAGGTTTATTCTTTTGGTAATTAGGGTTACCAAATTAAAATTAGGGTTTCTAATTACTAAATTAGGGTTATAGTTTAGTAATTAGGGTTTAACAATTTAGGGTTTCTATAATTAACAATTATAATTTTAATACTTGTTAATTAATCATCTTATCACAATTACCAACAAATTTTGAACTCTAATTTGAATTTCAAATTAGGGTTTCTCATTTCCAAAAAAATTAGGGTTTTATCATAATATACTAAAACTGTTCCATACATTAACATTACACACTTAACCATACATAATTATAACACTGACGAATAATAATATAATATTATTATTCTCATTTCTTGATCAAAATCCAAAATTAGGGTTTGGATTCCATATCTGATTTATCTTTCATAAATAACCTTATTAATTAAGTAAAAATAATTTACTTAACTATTCTGAAATAATTTCATATAATAAAATATTTATTATAAAAAAAATTCTATAATCATATCATATATTATTTAAATAATATAATTATCATATTTTCATGAAAAATAAACATTAAAAACATTTTTACTGTAAAACTAATTATTATTATAATATAATTTATAATGAGCAATAATTCTAAAATAAAATTATTCATAATCATTTATGTAATAAATATATTCTATATTCATCACATAAATACATACATAATACCTTTCATGCATTCTTACCTTTAAAATAAACAATTATTCTAAAATTATTTCATATATTACTTAAATAATATATGATTATATTTTCCTTGAAAAATAATTAATAAAACATTTCCAATAAGGAATTAATTAGTATAAAAAAATATAATTGATAATAATTAATAATTTTAAAATAAATTTATCTACAATACTTAATGTAATAAATAAATTTTATTTATCACACATATAATTATAATTACACATTAACTTGACACATATCATTCATATTTATTTTAATAAATAAAAAAAAATTATACGCAAAAATTTATGATTTATTTATATAGAAAATATCTGGTTGTCACATTCACCCTCCCTTATAAAGATTCCGTCCCCGGAATCAACATTTTTAAACCTATACATACCAGGGTACATAGCATACACAATCATTCCAAGTAGATCTCGATCATGGTTGATCGATCCGATCTTTAACTATTCAGCAAAAAGCTTATATATCCTTTTAAACAGAAATTTGATTTCTAAGAGAACTCAAATTCCTCCTTCAAAATAATTTATAAAATAATTTACTATTTATAAAAATATAATAAGAAAATAAAAATTGGTTAGATTAATACCTTGAGTTGCATCCCCGGCTGCTACCGAATCCCGAACAGTCCCGCTGAAGACACGTGCGGTTGATTTCGTTGATTTTTTTGTTGATGTCGGTCCCGTTGTCACCAATGTCCTGCTGCCTTTTCCCCATATTCGCATTCCTTAACACCCTTATCTTTCCTGGACAGTCTTTCACCTTATGCTCCATTGATCCATACGCATTCTCAATACCTTCGGGGATTGGGACAGTAGGGAGAGATATATTCCTCTTGTCCTCACTTGCCACACACAAACTTTCCTTACAAACATTTTCCCCGAGTGGTTCTTTCCACAAGTCATTACACCACCTGCTTCTTCTTCACACCTTCTTGCTTCACCTGCACACTTCCAAAGTTGTTCGCCTTCCTCTTTTCACTCCAATTCCCTTTATTTGTTTTCACCTTTACTTTCACTATTAATTTCTACCTTCCCAGTTTCCTCAACCTTACCCTTGTTCCTTCTTACCTTGTTGTAGAGGCTTATGGCCTCACTCCCTTCCTTAGCAATAATCGTTTTCTCCATGAGTTCTGCAAATGTAGGAATCTGCAACATTTCCACCTTGTTGTAGAGCCAGGGTTTTAATCCCATCTCAAACCTTCGTGCCTTTCTAGCCTCCGTATCAACTTGATGCGGAACAAATCTAGTCAACTCATTAAATTTCACTGTCATATCACCTTGCTTTGACTCCAGAAATTTCACCTCCATTCTAGCTTACATACTAGCAGAAAAATAATTTCTGAAAAAAAATAAAGTTTTAAACATATCCCATATTACCACACCTGCTCCTGCCCTCGTCTAATTCACTTCCCACCAGAAAATTGCCTTACCCTTCATCATGTAGGTGGCAAAAGTGGGCTTTTGCCCCTCAGCTACCTTAGCTATCACAAACACATGTTCAATTTCCCTAACCCAAATCTAAGCTTCTATACGGTCAGTTATACCTTTGAATTCCTGCGATAGGACCGCCTTGAAGTCTTTAACGTTCGACGTTCGATTATCTGGTTGATTTTTCGCCGCAGGTATTCCGTTCTGCACAGCTTGATCGTTCATATTCACAAGTTTCTGTATTGAGTCTGGTTGTCCTCCAGCTTTGTTGATAGATTCTTCAGCCCTTTAGTTTTGCTTTCATCTTGACGGTATTACCGTAAATTATTCCTTACATTCTAGGCCTTAGCACATTGTGCTTTAAACATTCGGTATCCCTTTGTGACTTGAAAGTCGGGAATTGCTGCCATAACTTATACAAAATATTACATTATACCAACATACCTATCATATATACCACCTAAAATCATACATATTCAACTAATACTAATACTACCTATTCCTTACACATTCACTAACGATCAATTGATTAGTAACCTATCTATTTCCATTATCCTCAATATCCATTTACACATAACTATATCCAGTTTTTCACAACTTTCAACACCTTATGGGTTTAAGAACTCATCACAAACATGCGAGTTTAAGAACTCGACATTGACCACTTATAATCCTTTAGCTATACTTTACCTATCAGTTATACTTAGCGTTTCTTGATCCAGTACTATACTTTCCAAAATAACCACCTCTTTGAGGTATCTTTCAATGTGAGCCTCTATTGCAGTTATTGACTTTGATATTGGCTCGGTCATGGACGTTGACTTATTCTTTACAACTTAAGGGTATCCTAATTCTTTTTCACCTGACATCTACACACAACAATTATCCAGATTAGCATATAATATATACACATAACACATAAAGGTTTTATAAATTATCTTTTATTTTGTTTATCGATAAATTTATTCAATTCATCTCCTTTTTAAACTCTATATGAGTTATTTATATTTTCAATGTTTCCCTCTGTTCTAAGGTTATAGCCTAAGGTTTAACCCACCTATGGTTTCTAACCCTATAGCTCAGATACCATCCTGTAAAGTCTCCAAATCCGGATACTTGAAACCTGAACTCGGTACTTCACGATACCATTTCTATGAGCGGAATAATTACTACTAATAATAAACATAATATAAAACTTAAACTTAACTTACATTTATTAGAGTCTAATCCCAATTACGCAACCTTTACTACATTCTTTACATGATATATAATACATATCATTAACTTAATACAGTCTATCTATTACAAATAATACCAATAACATGTTCTGTTTGCTTTCCTTTTCACTTGTTCTTGGCCGAACTTTCCAGTTCTTCACACTTAGCTGAAAATATTTAAATTAAGCAAGGATGAGCATTTGAGTGCCCAGCAAGTATTATATATATATATATATATATATATAAGCTGAAAGAATTTAAATGTTTTCTTTATAATACCCTTCTACAACTGGTCAATAGTTGTGAAGTAATCTGTACCAATAATAATAACATAACAACCCTCTTTCAATTTTTTTTAAAACTGTGTATTGTCTATACATGGGGTTTTTGTGACATATTATGAACATTGTTTTCATTTTCGAAAGGGTTTAAACAGAAATTCATCTGTAAATCGGCCATTGCTTACGGGCACGGAGGGTGATCAGCCCCGTTGTACCCTGTATTGATCAATACTACATTGCTAGAACGATATTATCGTTCATCCTTTGTCTGTCGTAGCGCATAAAAATTTTCCCATGTTCGGGATGTTCATACCTGTCGGGTTTTCATTACAAAGGTCTTATCTTGTTAAACAATGATATATAATTCAATATATGTGTTTATCAAAGGTGTATCAACATGTGATTAAATACAATGATTATCCAAGTGGGGACACTTGTATAATCATCTATAGAAATTAACGAACGGAATATATATTCGAATTATCACATACTAACATGTTGATAATCAAAGGGTGTATATAATATAGGTTTAACAATCTGTACATTAATAATATAATTTTGAAACATTCTTACCATTGTCCATTGCATAAAGAAAATGCAAAGTTAGGATACTTGCCTGATGTGCTGCTTACAATTACACAAACTTAGATTTATCTTTTCTATCACGACCTATCATTAATCAGATCATTTTACTGATTAGTATAACATAACCTACACATAACACTGCCTATTGCAGTCAGCACATTCCCTATTCACATTATCACACATGTTCAACAATCATTGACTCACAAACAAACATCAACACATTCCTAATCACATTGGCACAAAACTTTAACACCATTGAATCACAAATAAACAGTTATCCAATTAAATTATCAAAGTCCAGACAAATTTCTAAAACATGTCGGTCTACCGACAGCTTTTTCGGGTAAAAAATCGAGTCTATGACTATCCTGAAGTTTAATATCCAAATCAGTAATAAAATCATTTTTAAACTAAATTATTTAATATAATTATTAAATAACTTTAATATCATTAATAATCCTTAATTAATTAAATTTACTTTTAAATATTAAAAGTTATATTTTATAACTTAAAATATTTTTAAATACCTTATCATTATTTAAAATGATTTTTAATATAATAAAATCATTTTTAATTCATTTATTTAATTTATTTAATAAATAACTTAATTATCATTAATATTAATTTATTAATGAAAATTATCAAATAATATTAAAAGTTATTGAAAATAACTTAAAATATTTTCTTATATCATAATATAATTTTAAATGATTTTTCAAATATTAAAATCATTTTTAAATAATTTATTTAATATTATAATTAAATAAAATAATTTTTTTTAATATTCCAAAAATATTAAATATTTATGAAATATATTTAAAATAATTAAAAACTAATTTTCAGAATTTAAAATAATTTTTAATAATTTATTTTGTATTTTTAATAATTAAAAACTATTTTTTCTATTTATTTATTAATTTTCAGAAAAATAAATTACTATCTGTTGCTAAAGACCGCCTATAGCGACAGAACCGTCGCTATAGGTGTTCTTGGTGTTCTTCAAGCAACCCAGATCTTCATAAGCAGTTGCCGAGTGGTCATGTTTGACCAACAATAAGTCTTTGAGTATTGTGTTCCTCGGAATTACAAAAGTTAGATCTTGTAGACAAAGTTCAAAACTGCATGTCATAACAAACAACATGATCAAACAACCTAACACAAGCTAGATCTAAGCGTCCAAAGTTGTTGTCAGAGCTGTTCTTCATTTTCTGGGTTGCCCAGAAATGAAGAACAGTTCGACCTGTCCCCTTTTGACTCCCACAACTTGCTAGCCTGCTAATGTTTAAGTGATATTAAGCATCCAGTATATACCTAACATGATAAGGAAGAGATCTAACACAAACAATCATTAAATCATCAACACAATCATAAAATCTAGCCTGGTCAAACTATGTCAGTCGTCATGTTCTTATGTTTTCTGGGTTACCCAGAAAACAGAAAACATGATCGACTTGACTAGTTTGACCAGCCACCCAAATCAATCTGTTCATTACTTATGTGATATAAAGGCATAAGCATGTAGTCTAACAAACATACTACAACTTAGATTCAAGAACCATAACTATACATCAAACCACTGTCAGATCTAAGCCATTTAATAACTAGTCAAAGCTTTCTGGGCTCATTCTGGGTTACCCAGAAATGGCCCAGTCAATGCCGGTCAACGAGCTTTGACCATTTATAACTTATAATCTACAACCGATATAGTTCTGATTCTTGATCCAGAGCAAAGATCTCATAACAGACTACAAGATTCAACACTTACAACACAAAAATCAAACACATACAGAGATTTACACGACCTAACATTCGTTGTCAGATGCCTCCTTTAAAATTTCTAGATTTTTAAGAACATCAAATCTGAGCCTCTAGATGTTATGGATCTAACATCTAGCAACCCAGATCATCATTAGACACTACTAACAACATATTCTAACACTCAAACATAATATCTAACAACAGAAAATTGGACAGATTTTTGAGTAGGGTTTTATACCTTCTTTGATCAATTTCTGATTTTGTGTTGCTGTTTTGGTATGGGATTTCATAGGGCTTCAATCTATGCCTGATATACTATATATTTTCATGGCTTTTAGAGAGAGGGGATCTAGGATGAGCTTAGTGAAAATTTGAGCAACAAAATAACATTTTCTCTCTCTCAATCCTTAAATAGACAACATAGATGCATGAATTGGTTGAGTTAAGGGCTTGTTGCTGTTAATTAAAGTCAAGAGAGTTGTTGGTTTGGTGAACAACTTCACCAATTTTGTCAAAACCTACAAGCTAGCTTCTTTAATGCTAAAAAGGGCATTTTGGTCTTTTGATTTTCCAATTTAATGGCAAAATTGTAATCATGCAAACCCTTAGGGTTTAACCCTTAGGGTTTAACCCTAAGGTTTAGTACAAAACATTAATAGGATTTAGCAATTAGGGTTTGTACAAAAATAATAAAATTTAAATAAATTTTAGTTTCTAAAATTTTAAAATTAGGGTTTCATAATTATGATTAATTATCTAATCACACTATACATGAACATTAGGGTTTAATATATCTAATTATAATTAACTTTGCTAATTACTAAATTAGGGTTCTAGTTTAGTAATTAGGGTTTAACAATTTAGGGTTTCTATAATTAACAATTTTAATTTTAATACTTGTTAATTAATCATCTTATCACAATTACCAACAAATTTCGAACTCTAATTTGAATTTCAAATTATGGTTTCTCATTTCCAAAAAAATTAAGGTTTTATAATAATATACTAAAACTGTTATATACATTAACATTACACACATAACCATACATAATTATAACACTGACGAATAATAATATAATATTATTATTCTCATTCCTTGATCAAAATCCAAAATTAGGGTTTGAATTCCATATCTGATTTATCTTTCATAAATAACCTTATTAATTAAGTAAAAATAATTTACTTAACTATTCTGAAATAATTTCATATAATAAAATATTTATTATAAAAAAAATTCTATAATCATATCATATATTATTTAAATAATATAATTATCATATTTTCATGAAAAATAAACATTAAAAACATTTTTACTGTAAAACTAATTATTATTATAATATAATTTATAATGAGCAATAATTCTAAAATAAAATTATTCATAATCATTTATGTAATAAATATATTCTATATTCATCACATAAATACATACATAATACCTTTCAAGCATTCTTACCTTTAGAATAAATAATTATTCTAAAATTATTTCATATATTACTTAAATAATATAAGATTATATTTTCCTTGAAAAATAATTAATAAAACATTTCCAATAAGGAATTAATTAGTATAAAAAATATAATTGATAATAATTAATAATTCTAAAATAAATTTATCTACAATACTTAATGTAATAAATAAATTTTATTTATCACACATATAATTATAATTACACATTTACTTGACACATATCATTCATATTTATTTTAATAAATAAAAAAAATTATGCGCAAAAATTTATGATTTATTTATATAGAAAATATCGGGTTGTCACACAAATAATATGAGAGGAATTATCATTACTCATGGTCTAGAGTTGGCAATTGTCGTTTTCACACTTAAAATCTGGAGGCATTACCTGTGTGGTGAGAAAGTGGAAATCTATACAGATCTTAAAAGCCTCAAATATTTCTTCACCCAAAAGGAGCTCAACATGCGGCAACGACGTTGGCTTGAGCTGTTAAAATATTACAATTATACAATTCAATACCATCTTGTAAAAGTGAACGTAATAGCTGACGCATTGAGTAGAAGATCATATGCGGGTACGAGTGCAATATTGTTAACGCAAAGGCACATTTTGTATGACTTACAAAGGATAGAGATAGAGTTAAAGACTCCAGGGACCCATGTGATGATGGCAAATATATGAGTAGAACCAACTTTAATCGATAAAGTTAAAGTTGCTCAAGCTACAGACCTGGAGCTGATGTGTATGAGGAAGAAACTACAAAAAGGTGCTATTCCGGAAGCAAGAATCGATGAAGAAGGAATACTTTGAGTCAACTCCAGACTTTGTATTCCTAACGACTCTGACTTGAAGTATAAAATCATGATGGAGGCGCACAACACACTGTTTGCAATCCATCCTGGGAGTACCAAAATATATTGTGATCTTCGACATATATTTTGGTGGATCAATATGAAGAGAGAGATAACGGAGTTTATCTCAAGGTGTTTAACTTGTCAACGTGTCAAGGCGGAGCATCAAGTGCCAAAAGGTCCATTGCAACCACTTAAAATTCCAGAATGGAAGTGGGAGCACATTACCATAGATTTCGTTACTGGTCTTCCCAAGATTTCTCAAGGCATAGATGCGATTTGGGTCATTGTTGATATATTGACCAAGTCTGCTCATTTCTTACCTATATGAGAAACTTATACACTTGAAAGTATTGCTTGTATATACAAAAATGAGATTGTAAGACTGCATGGTATGCCAATATCCATAGTTTCTGATCGAGACCCAAGATTCACTTCACGATTTTGGGTTAGTTTGCAAAAAGTTATGGCCACAGATTTACGATTCAGTTCGGTATATCATCCTTAAACGGACGGGCAGTCGGAGAGGACTATTCAAACTCTTGAAGATTTATTAAGTCTCTATGTCCTTGACTTCAAAGGAAATTGGGACAAGTTCTTACCATTGGTGGAATTCTCCTACAACAATAGTTATCAAGCAAGTATTGGCATGGCTCCATTCGAGGCGTTGTATGGACGCAAGTATCGTTCTCCAGTATGCTGGGATGAGGTGGGTGAAACAATGTTGTTGGGATCGGAATTGGTACGCATGACTACGAAAAAGATTCAAATGATCCGACAACGTATAAAAACCTCACAAGATCGACAAAAGAGTTATGTTGATCTTCATCGAAAGGACGTGTAATTCAATGTTGGAGATTATGTGTTGTTACATGTTGCTCTATGGAAAGGAGTTGCAAGATTTGGAAAGAGAGGAAAGCTCAATCCTCGATTTTTTGGGCCATTCGAAATCCTCGATCGAGTAGGAACTGTGGCCTATAGACTCGCCTTACTGCCAAGTATGTCTTGTGTTCATAACGTTTTTCACATATCTATGTTACGTAAGTATGTGAAAGACTCGAACCACTTTATTGAATTAGAACCGAACAAGATAGCGGAAGATTTAACATATGAAGAGATACCTATTAAAATCTTGGATAAGAAGGATCATATTCTACTCTCCAAGGTTATACCTCAAGTCAAAGTTTTATGGAGAAACCATGATGTTAAGGAAATGACCTGGGAGTTAGAATCTAAAATAAAATCAAGGTATCCTCGCCTCTTCGACATACCAGGTAGGTACCCTAATTTCGAGGACGGAATTTCATAAGAAGGGGAGGCTGTATGACCCCAACTTTTATGAATAAAGATTAATTTTTCTCAAAATATATTTTTGAATATTATGGTGTGGATTTGATATAATGTTATAGTTCTGGGTAATATTTACAAATTTTGCAAAGTAAGAAAATGGTTATAAAATATTCGATTGTTCAGGGAATATTTGTTTTAACAAGGAATATTGGTACGACGACACAATCATTGGTGGACCCCATAACGGAAGTATTGTCAGAGTTAGAAAACAACATAAATATCTTTTATAAAAATAACGGCGAAAGTTTTACCGTTAAACTGTTGAGCTACCCGGTAATAAAAGTACAGTAATACGTGCGGTTGCATAATAGCACATGGTATTGTATAGTATCTTTTATTATTGATGCTTACGTGAAAAGTCACTCAGTTATACTCAATTATTGCTACAGTAATTACTGTATAATATCTCTCATATTATTGATTTAATTATTGTCACAATATCAATTGTATAATATTTTATATTATTAAATCAATAATTGAGAAGACAAAGTTATTCATATTATTATTTTCAATAATGACGATGTCTAGAAAGTTCTGTTGAGGAGAGGTTTGGTCACCTAATTGCACGCCAATAGGGAGAAATCCTTATCGGAAAGCCCCCTCTTTCTTGGGAATGATCTGGTTGTTAAATATTATGAGTTATAATATTAATAATGAATAAGTTTGTGTTGATTAAAGATGAAATTGATATTTCCATTGTGTTGGGATTATTAGTGTTAATGGAAATCGACATTTATTTCGATAATAATTGATTTCTGGAGGTTAAAGTGACCAATTGGGTAATTAATTGGATAAATGAGGAATTAATTGCTACTAATTCATATGCTTATAACTATTTGTTCACATGTATGTACTATTGATTCACATGCATGTACTATTAGGGGAGTTGGTGAAAATTTGATATTACTTGCAGGACTAAAATAAAAATGAAGGAAAAGATGAAGGTATTATATTGTAATATTTCAAGCCCCAAAATGTGAAATTATCGAAACTATATTTTTCTATAAATAGAAGCTCATTCTTCTTTCATTCTCACCAATTCACTAAGACTCACAAGAGCAATTATAGAGAGAGAAGCTACAGTGAGAAAGAGAAAGAGTATTCTGCTACTTCACTATTCCAGTATCCAGTCTTCTTTAAGGTAAGGGATATTATTTTTTTCAGTATTCGTAAGAAATAATATTTTCTTTTATACTCTGTAGTATGTGAGTAATATTATTTCATTTCGTATTCCTAATTCTACACTCATTCTGTTAAAGTATTGTTTCTATACTCCGTGAAATTAGTAGAATATCCTTGAAATTTGTGTTTCATCTAGTATCGTTTCACAAGGATATTTTTCTAAACATTATTGTTAAATTTTAAGGTTTTCCTGCCAGAGTATTGTTCACAAAATACTATTCACAAAGTACTATTCATGGGGTACTATTCATAAATTACTATTCACGGGTACTACTCACAAAGTACTATTTATGGGTACTATTCACAAAGTACTATTCACAAAGTACTATTCACATGGTACTATTCACCCGAGGTACTATTCATAACAAAAATTGATTTCTTTTCTGTTCAAATCATTTTTGTTACAATATTATTCTTGAATTTTACTCCACAAAGCAGTATAATGTTGACAATCTGGACATTATTGAATTCTGGATAAATTAATTTATAAATCTTTAAAAGTTTATCCTTTGTTTTCTTTTAATTGAATTCTTATATCATTGTCATCATCCTCATACTTATATTGTGATGAAAGTCATCTTTAGCTTACGTGCATAGATGGGCTGTTGATTGGTATGATTATGACCAGGGATCATTCAGTATAATCATGATTTATAATGTTACAAATGATGTGGTAAAAGTCCTCATTGGCCCATAGTGCATTGATGGACAGATGTTGGTATGATATGATCATGACCATTAATGATTATATGAATATCCTAGGCCCATAGTGCAGGGACGATTCGATGATGTGGTTTATTTATTAAGCTGAGTCTCAGCGATAAAGTTGATGAAAAACTTTTTAAATCATAGAAGATAGTAGATATCATGCTCTACTTGACTCTTCTAACGGATTGCTTGTTCCACTGTAGTTAAACTTGTTGTTTATTAGTTTAACACTGTTGAAAGCTAATGATAATTTATTCTGCATTATCTTAGTCATAATATTTCTTACTGGGCTAGTTGAGCTCACCATTTTGCTTTCATTGTTCTCTTCGGGAAATGAGAACATAACCAGGACTAGTCGGGGAACGGAGTGATGGTCCAAGATGGTGGCTATAGTAGTCCTCACTATTCTATGAAATAGTGTGATAATAAATGTAATGAGGACTCCATATAAGTTTGGATATTGTCTAGAAGACAATATTTGTGTAAAAACTCTCAGCTACTCTTTTCTCGTATTGTATAAAAGAAGTTTGAATTTGATTTATGTACCAAGTATTTGGCAACTCATAATGGTGATGTATACCTATTTTGGGGGCGTCACAAGTTACATCAACTTAAAATAATCCTAGGTAATCTAACCTTAAACTATTACATAAGTCTGCGAAATACATCACAAAATAATATAAGTCTTATAACATAAATTCATTTAAGTAAATTCAAATAAGTCTTCATCACTTGGACATCTTTCCCTTTCATTTGCTAGAAGACGGCTCATCGACTTTCTCAACTTTAGCTACAGTGTTAATTGCAAGAGTGAGCAAACAATTGCTCACCAATATAAAGAATAATAATAGCAACAACATGAGATTAAAAAATGATTATTGAACAATAGAGAACTTGTGACGCCCCCAAAATAGGTATACAACACCCATCTTGGGTCGCCAAATGCATGGTACTAAATACAAATACAAACTTAATTATACAACATGAGTTGAGAGTTTGTACACGAATATTGTCTCATAGACAATAATCAAACTCAAATTCAATTGTCATTACATTTATTATCACACTAAATAGTGGGGACTACTAAAACAACCATCTCGGACCATCACTCCATTCCCCGACTAGTCTCGGCTACGTTCTCATTTTCTGAAGAGAACAATGAAAGTAAAAGGGTGAGCTCGACTAGCCTAGTAAGAAATATTATGACTAAGATAATGCAGAATAAATTATCATTAGCCTTCAACATTGTTAAACTGATAAAATACAATAGACATCAAGTTTAACTACAGCGAAACAAGCAATCCATTAAGAGAGTCAAGTAGAGCATGATATCTATTATCTTCTATGATTTAAACAATTTATCATCAAATTTATCGTTGGGACTCAACTTAATAAATAAATCACATCATCAAATTATCCTTGCACTACGGGCCAAGGATATTCATTAGTATCACGTCCATAAATTATTCCTGCAATACGGGCCAAGAATATTCGTGTAATCATCAATGGTCATGATCATACCGAATTATCCCTGGTCATAATCATACCAATCAATAGTCCATCTATGTACTACGGGCCAAAGATGACTTTCATCATAATATAAGCATGAGGATGCTGACATTGATATAAGAATTCAATTAAATGAAAGAAAATGATAAATTTAAAAGATTTATAATTTAATTTATCCACAATTCAATAATGTCCAAATTGTCAACATGATACTGCTTTATGGAGTAAAATTCAAGAATAAGATTCATGTATCAAAAATAATTTGGGCAGAAAAGAAATAAATTTTTCGGATGAATAGTACCACGTGGATAGTACTTCGTGAATAGTACCCCGACATGAAAAGTACCCCAAATCCCCGAGTGAATAATACTAGAGTGAATAGTACCCAGGTAAATTGTAACCTGTGAATAGTAACCCCGACATGAAAAGTACCTAGAATCCCCAACTGAATAATACTAGAGTGAATAGTATCCAGGTGAATAGTAACCCGTGAATAGTACGGAAAAATATTGATATTTAATAAGAAAGTTCAAATCAATATTCCAATAAAACGATACTGGATGAAGCGCAAAACTCAAGGATATTCCACTAATTTTAGGGATTATAGAAACAATACTTACCATAGTAAGTTTGGATTTAAGAATATGAAAAGAAAAAATATATGAAACTAGAAATAGATTTTCACCTGTCATGCGGTACGTAATCGGCGTAGACAGGTTATTCCAACACATTAAAGGATGAATACGAAAAATAGTATTCCTTATGAATACAAAAGAAATAATACCCCTTACCTTAGTAGAAGACTGAATATTGCAATAGTGAAGTAGCAGAATACTCTTCTACTTACACTTTATAGTTTCTCTCTTTATAGTGTCTCTTGTGAATCTCAGTGAATTGGTGAGAATGAAAGAAGAATTAAGCTTCTATTTATAGGAGAATGGACTAAATAGTAACTGATTCACGAACGGTCCAGATTAATTTACTATTAGAACGGACGGTTCATATTGATTACTATTAAAATCACAACCGACGGTCCAGATTGATTTACTTTTAAAACCACCACCGACGGTCAAGATTGATTTACTATTAAAATCACAATCAATGGTCCATATTGATTTACTATTAAAACCACCATCAATGGTCCAGAAAATTAGTAAATCTTGCCATTAAATACTAAGTCAAACTTACAACAAAAGCCTCATAACAAATCCCTATATTTATATCAAAAATTGAATAAATATTTACCACAAATCATTTACCTTTAATAAACACATTTTTAATCTATTAACAATTATTCATCATTAATATTATAACTCACAATATTTAACAACCAGATCATTCCCAGGAAAGAGGGGGATTTTCGATAAGGATTTCTCCCTATTGGCACACAATTAGGTGACCAAACCCCTTTCCTCGATAGAACTTTTTAGACATCGTCAATATTGCAAATAATAATATAACTTTGTCATCTTAATTATTAATTTAACAATATAAAGTATTATACAGATGTTACTGTGACAATAATTGAATCAAATAACGTGAGATACTATGCTGCAATTACTGTAGCAATAATTGAGTAAACTGAGTGGCTTCTTACATAAGCATCAATACCGTGTGCTACTATGCAACCACGCATATTACTGTATTTTTACCACCGGTTATTTCAACAGTTAACGGTAAAACTTTCGCCGTTATTTTTATAAAAGATATTTATATCGTTTTCTAACTCCGATAGTTATTCCGTTGTGGGGTCCACCAATGTTGGTGTCGTCGTATGAATATTCCCTGGCAAAGAGAATGTTCCCCGACCAAACGAATAATCCCTGACATAGCGAATATTTTATATCAACTTGCTTACTTTGAAAAAATTTCAAATATCACCCTTAACTTTAACCTTTTATCAATTTAACCAATTATTAAATAGAATAATAATTATAAGAAAATTGGATACTTTCATTTCATATAATTCGGGGTCTTATAACTCCTTATAAAATTTCATCCTCAAAATTGGTGTACATACCTGGCATGACGAACAGGTGAGGATATCTTGATTTCATTTTGGATTCTAACTCCCAGGTCATTTCCTCAATATCGTGGTTTCTCCACAAAACCTTGACTTGAGGTATAATCTTAGAGAGTAGAATATGATCTTTCTTATCTAAGATTTTAACAGGTACCTCTTCATATGTTAAATCTTTCGCTATCTCGTCTGGTTCTAATTCAATAATGTGGTTCGGGTCTTCTACATACTTACATAACATAGATATGTGAAAAACGTTATGAACACGAGACATACTTGGCGGTAAGGCGAGTCTATAGGCCACAGTTCCTACTCGATCGAGGATTTTGAATGGCCCAATGAATCAAGGATTGAGCTTTCCTCTCTTTCCAAATCTTGTAATTCCTTTCCATGGAGAAACATGTAACAACACATGCTCTCTAGCATTGAATTCCATATCTCTTCGATGAAGATCAGCATAACTCTTTTGTCAAACTTGTGAGGTCTTTATACATTGTCTGATCATTTGAATCTTTTTTGTTGTCATGCGTACTAATTCTGGTCCCAACAATGTTGTTTCACCCACCTAATCCCAGCATACTGGAGAACGACACTTGCATTCATACAACGCCTCGAATGGAACCATGCCAATACTTGCTTGATAACTATTGTTGTAGGAGAATTCCACCAATGGCAAGAACTTGTCCCAACTTCCTCTGAATTCAAGGACACAGAGTCTTAATAAATCCTCAAGAGTTTGAATAGTACTCTCTGACTGCCTGTCCATTTGAGGATGATATGCCGAACTAAATAATAAATTTGTGCCCATAGCTTTTTGCAAACTAACCCAAAATCGTGAAGTGAATATTGGGTCTCCATCATAAACTATGGATACTGGCATGCCATTCAGTCTTTCAATCTCATTTATGTACATACGAGCAAGACGTTCAAGTGAATAAGTTTCTCGTATAGGTAATAAGTAGACTTGTTCAATCTATCAACAATGACCCAAATTGCATTTATGCCTTGGAAAACCTTGGGAAGACCAGTAACAAAATCTATGGTAATGTGCTCGCACTTCCATTCTGGAATTTCAAGTAGTTGCAATGGACCTTTTGGCACTTGATGCTCTGCCTTGACTCGTTGACAAGTTAGACACCTTGAGATAAACTCCGCTACCTCTCTCTTCATATTTCTCCACTAAAATGTATGTCGAAGATCACGATATATTCTGGTACTCCCAGGATGGATTGCAAATGTTGTGTTATGTGCCTCCATCATGATTTTATACTTTAAATCAGAGTCGTTAGGAACACAAAGTCTGGATTTGACTCGAAGTATTCCTTCTTCATTGATTCTTGCTTCCGAAATAGCACCTTCTTGCATTTTCTTCTTCATATGCATTAGATCCAGGTCTGTAATTTGAGCAGCATTAACTTTATTGATTAAAGTCGATTTTACTTGTATATTTGACATCATCATGTGGGTCCCTGGAGTCTTTAACTTTATTTCCACCCTTTGTCAATCATGAAAAATGGGCCTTTGCGTTTACAATATCGCACTTGTACCCACATATGATCTTCTACTCAACGCGCCAGCTACCACGTTCGCTTTTCCAATAGGGTATTGAATGGTATGATCGTAATTTTTCAATAGCTCGAGCCAACGTCATTGCCGCATGTTGAGTTCCTTTTGGGTGAAGAAATATTTGAGGCTTTTATGATCCGTATAGATCTCCACTTTCTCACCATACAGCTAATGCCTCCAGATTTTTAGCGCGAAAACATCAGCTGTCAACTCTAGATCATGTGTTGGATAATTCCTCTCATATTCTTTGAGATGTCCCGAGGCATAGACTATGACTTTCTCATGTTGCATGAGAACACATCTTAACCCTCTGCCTGAAGCATCACTGTAGATGATGAATCCCTCTGAACTAGATGGTATTGTCAGAACAGATGCTGAAATGAGTCTCCTTTTGAGTTTTTAAAAACTCTTCTCACAATCCTCGCTACAATAGAATTTTGTATCTTTTCGAGTCAGCTGAGTTAATGGAGTAACGATTTGAGAAAATCCGTCCACGAATCTCTGATAATAACCAGCAAAGCCCAAAAAGCTACGTACTTCGGTCACTGATATAGGTTGCTCCCAGCTTTGAATTGCTTCAATCTTTGTCGGGTCAATAGATATTCCATGATTTGATATTAAGTGCCCAAGGAATGCTACTTCCTCAAGATAGAACTCGCATTTCTTCAACTTGGCATATAACTTGTTCTCACGAAGCTTTTGGAGTATCAGCCTCAAGTGTTGCTCATGATCTTCACAGCTTTTGGAGTAAATAAGGATGTCATCAATAAAGACGACCACAAAGTGATCCAAATATTCCTTGAATACTTGGTTCATCATATCCATGAAGGAAGCAAGAGCATTAGTCAATCGAAAAGACATGACTAGGAATTCATAATGCCCGTAGCGAGTTCTGAAAGCAGTCTTTGGGATGTCATCGGTTTTAATCTTTAACTGATGATATCTGAAATGGATATCAATCTTTGAAAAGAATTTAACGCCTTGCAACTGGTTAAACAGGTCATCAATGCGTGGCAACGGGTACCTATTTTTGATGGTGACATGATTTAACTCCCGATAATCAATACAAAGTCGCATACTTCCATCTTTCTTCTTTACAAAGAGAATAGGAGAACCCCAAGGAGATGCACCAGGAAGAATGAAATCGATGTCTAATAATTCTTGCAGTTGGGTCTTTAACTCCTGAAGTTCAATAGGAGCCATTCGATATGGGGCTTTGAAAATGAGTTTTGTACCGGATTCAAGGTCGATACAAAATTCAATTTCACGCTCTGGGGGTAGGCCAGGAAGTTCTTCAGGGAATACGTCAGGAAATTTATTAACAATAGAAATATCATTCAAGACTGGCGTATTTTTGTTTAAATCCGTGACATGAGCTAAGAAAGCTTAACATCCGGTTTTCAATAAACGAATAGCTTTATGGCTTGAGATGACAATGATTGAATTTAATGGTTTGGTTGCTTGAATTCGCATAATAGGTTGGTTGCGAATATAAAAGCTAACAACCTTATAAAAATAATCAATTTTTGCATGATGAGTAGTTAACCAATCAATCCCTAAAATCACATCGAATGCAAGTATTTTCAAAGAGATAAGATCGATAGGTAACGTGCGGTTGCCAATTTGAATCAAACAAGACTTATAAACAGTGGATGTAATAAAAGTTTCCCCCAAAGGAGTTTCAACAGATAAGTCAAAGTCTAATTTCTCTGGAGTCAAATTTAAACATTGAGCGCAAGTAGGAGAAATAAAAGAATGGTTAGAAACGGTATCAAATATGGTATAGACTTCGTTAGAGTTTATGATTAGCTTACCCGTGATGACTTCGTTCGGGTTCCTCACTTTTTGGGAGGTCACGACAAATGCTCTCCCTTGAACTATCGGTTTTGTCTTTTCGAGGACGGCCTTTGGTGCCTCCATCCCAACTGGACTTGACTTCACTGCATGACAAAATCGGGCTAGGTGACCTTCTCTTCCATAATTGTAACACGCTTTGGACTGATGCGTACAGTTTGGACTTATGTGTCCCTCCCCTTCGCATTTATAATCTACTATCGGTGGTCGATCTCCTTCCTTAACAACAGTTGCTGGTGCTGACATCTTTCCATCATTATTGAACCTCCTCTTCTTGAAATTTCTTCTCCTATTTTCTTGGCCATGATTACCACCGAAGTGGTTACCATTTCTAGCTTGTTGATTTCCTCCATGTTTGTTTTCACCGCTTCGATGTCTGCTACCACTGGTATTATCGCTTTGCCGACTACTCTCTCTTGGTTGGGTTAACTCGTCATTGCTCTCCAATAGCTAAGCCCTATTTACAACATCTGAATGCAAACACAGTTTGTGAGAAATGAGGTATTGACGTATTTTGGGTTTCAAACCTCATAGAAATATTCGCGTTATTCTCTCCTCAGTATCAACCAAATGGGATGCAAACTGGGACAACTCCGCAAACTTAGCCTCGTACTGCGACACGGTCATATTGTTTTGCTCTAGCTTGATGAACTCCACCTCCTTCAGGTGACGAATACTTTCGGGAAAGTACTTGTCGTTGAATAGTTCTTGGAACTTCTCCCAAGACATTTTGAGTGTGACAGGCTGAGTACGTTTTACTGATTCCCACCAGTAATTTTCCTCTCCTCTAAACATGAAGGTGGCAAAGGGAACCTTTTGCTCCTTGGAGCATCCCAAGACATCAAATATCTTGGTGATCTGCTTTATCCACGTCTCGGCCATGAATTGTTCTGGATTTACCCAAAACTCCGGTAGTCCTAACTCCTTGAACTGCTTAGCGATGACCAACCGTGAGTTGCTAGTGTTTCCACCTATATTCTGAATAGGAGCCACTCTCGCCTGATGTTGCATGAATTGCATAAAGCCTCTGAACATCCCATCATTCATCATTTGGTCGGTGTTGTTGTTTACCTGTGGATTATTGTCTTCCTGATGCACATTATCCTGGGTATTGATCGTGGTGACTCCATGGTCTCATGTACTTCGTTGCTGATCTCAACATTTTCTGATGCCATTTTCAAATACTATCAAAAAATAAGGGTTAATTGACATACCACATAATATCCCTATACTTTGACCGAGTAATTAAATACCAACTAAACTTAGGTAGGTCATTCTAGTGAATGAATTATCCGTCTCACCCCTCCTAGTTCTAATCTCACATCTCAGCCAGGGATCATATCCTTAAGCTCTAATACCAACTGTGACTCCCCCAAAATAGGTATACATCGCCCATCTTGGGTCACCAAATACATGATACTAAATATAAATACAAACTTAATTATACAACATGAGCTGAGAGTTTTTACACGAATATTGTCTCATAGAAAATATCCAAACTCAAATTCAATTCTCATTACATTTATTATCACACTAAATAATGAGCACTACTAAAACAACCATCTCGGACCATCACTCCATTCCCCGACTAGTCCCAGCTACATTCTCATTTCCTGAAGAGAACAATGAAAGCAAAAGGGTGAGCTCGACTAGCCCAGTAAGAAATATTATGACTAAGATAATGCAGAATAAATTATCGTTAGCCTTCAATATTGTTAAACTGATAAAATATAATAGACATCAACTTTAACTGCAGCAGAACAAGCAATCCATTAAAAGAGTCAAGTAGAGCATGATATCTACTATCTTTTATGATTTAAATAGTTTATCATCAATTTTATCGCAGGGACTTAGCTTAATAAATAAATCACATCATCAAATCATCCCTGAACTACGAGCCAAAGATATTCATTAGTATCACGTCAACAAATTATTCCTGCACTACGAGCCAAGAATATTCGTGTAATCATCAATGATCATTATCATACTGAATTATCCCTAGTCATAATCATATTAATTAATAGTCCATATATGCACTACGAGCCAAAGATGACTTTTATCATAATATAAGCATGAGGATGATGACAATGATATAAGAATTCAATTAAATGAAAGCAAAGGATAAATTTTAAAGATTTATAATTTAATTTATCCAGAATTCAATAATGTCCAAATTGTTAACATGATACTGCTTTGTGGAGTAAAATTCAAGAATAATATTCGAGTATCAAAAATAATTTGGATAAAAAGAAATAAATTTTTTGAGTGAATAGTACCCTGGTGAATAGTACCCATGAATAGTACTTCATGAATAGTACCCCGACATAAAAAGTACCCCAAATCTCCAAGTGAATAATACTAGAGTGAATAGTACCCAGGTGAATAGTAACCCCAGCATAAAAAGTACCCCGAATCCCTGAGAGAATAATACTAGAGTGAATAGTACCCGGGTGAATAGTAACCCGTGAATGGTACCCCGGGAAAAATATTGATATTTAATAATAAAGTTCAGATCAATATTCTAATGAAACGATACTGGATGAATCGTAAAACGCAAGAATATTCCACTAATTTCAGGGATTATAGAAGCAATACTTACCATAGTAAGTTTAGATTTAAGAATATAAAAAGAAATAATATACGAAACTACAAATGGATTTTCACCTATTATGCGGTACGTAATCCGCGTAGAAAGGTTATTCCAACCCATTAAAGGATGAATACAAAAAATAGTATTCCTTATGAATACGAAAGAAATAATACCTCTTACCTTAGTAGATGACTGGATACTGCAATAGTGAAGTTTCAGAATACTCTTGTTCTTGCTCTCTATTGTTTCTCTCTCTATGGTGTCTTTTGTGAATCTTAGTGAATTGGTGAGAATGAAAGAAGAATTAAGCTTCTATTTATAGGAGAATAGACTAAATATTAACTGATTCACGAACGGTCCAGATTGATTTACTATTAGAACGGACGATTCATATTGATTACTATTAAAACCACAACCGACGATCCAGATTAATTTACTTTTAAAACCACCACCGACGGTCCAGATTGATTTACTATTAAAACCATCATCAATGGTCAAGATTGATTTACTATTAAAACCATCATCAATGGTCCAGAAAATTAGTAAATTTTTCCATGGAATACTAAGTCAAACTTACAACAAACGCCTCATAACAAATCCCTATATTTATATCAAAAATTGTATAAATATTTTCCACAAATCATTTATCTTTAATAAACACATTTTTAATCTATTAACAATTATTCATCATTAATATTATAACTCACAATATTTAACAACCAGATCATTCCCAGGAAAGAGAGGGCTTTCCGATAAGGATTTCTCCCTATTGGCGCGCAATTAGGTTACCAAACCCCTTTCCTCGACAGAACTTTCTAGACATCGTCAGTATTGCAAATAATAATATGAATAACTTTATCATCTCAATTATTAATTTAATAATATAAAATATTATGCAGATGTTACTGTGACAATAATTAAATCAAATAACGTAAGATACTATGCAACAATTATTGTAGCGATAATTGAGTAAACTGAGTGGCTTCTTACGTAAGCATCAATACCGTGTGCTACTATGCAACCATCCGTATTACTGTATTTTTACCACCGGTTATTTCAACAGTTAATGGTAAAACTTTCGCCGTTATTTTTATAAAAGATATTTCTATCGTTTTCTAACTCCGATAGTTATTCCGTTGTGGGATCCACCAATGATGGTGTCGTCGTATGGATATTCCATAACAAAAAGAATATTCCACAACCACACGAATATTCCTCGACACAACGAAGTTTTTATATCAACTTGCTTACTTTGCAAAATTTTCAAATATCACCATTAACTTTAACCTTTTATCAAGTTAACCAATTATTAAATAGAATAATAATTATAAGAAAATTGGATACTTTCATTTCATATAATTCGGGGTCTTACAGAACTCATTTTATGAATCAAGAATAGAAAACAAGTTCAAGATTTATATATGAGGGTCTTAAGTGTGACTCCCCCGAATTCAAACCATGCTTGTCTCAAATTCGATTGTCATGTACTAACTCAAAAAATAAATCAATATCTCATATAGCGGAATAATAGAATAAATTACATTGATATAATATAATTATCCTTGTCCCAAAGTCTCGCAACGTGACTAATACAATACATCTTAAAATAAACATAACTTAATACAAATAAGTTCTTCTACTACCACATAATAATACATTCCTAGCATTATAGAAATAACTACTCCAAAACTTTCTCTTTACCCTTGTCCTTGCCAAAGGGTTCACCATGTTCTGCCTTCACTGAAAGTTTTATGGAAAGCAAGGATGAGCAACAATTTTGCCCAGCAAGTAATATAGCAGAAGGGAAATCAATATAGTTTTAAATTTCTCAAGCGTATATCAATAATGATTAGTTCAAGTTAGCAAGAAGTACCGATGATTATCAACAATAATCGCTATGGACAAAAATATTAATAATATTCAAGGATTACATCAATTCAAGATTTCAAAGTAATAAATATTAAGCAGTCACTAAGGACTATGAACTTCTCCTAGAATTAACAGTAATAGACTGATAATTCTATAAAACAAGTACAATAGGTGATTAGCCTAAAGTACCCTATGTCATGCATAACATTTAGTCTTTCTCATGTGCGCACGTCAGTTCCCCGACAATATATAATTCCCCTACCAAGAGGGTTGTTCTTCTCAGTTATAAGAGTTCGCACCAAGTTAATTTTGTTTGGATAGCTTTTTTATCAAATATCAATAGTCTAGCCGAATCAATGTCTTAAATAGTTTCTTTCATAATATATATATATATATATATATGAATAATTATCGTTCGAATCAAAGTTTGAAATTTCATTACGAAGTATTATTTCTTCAAAGTTCTACTTGTACGATCAATAATAACACAAGTTCAAGTAATGCTCAATAAAGAGTAAGGTTCGAGTACTTGGCTCAAGCATAGTTTTACCTAATATAGCTTATCAACACTCTTTTAAATCCTAACATAATATAGTTATGCGTATAGGATATTCATTAATTACATAAGCTCACATATGTAAGTTCAAACGTACACATAAATGTTTAACTTAGTTGTATAATCTATACATACTACATCACGTATCCTACATCCTCATAGCACAAAATCAGTTTATATGATACCACAAGGTTAGAAAACTTGGTTTCAAATCATTGCTTTATATTTTGCAAATATTTTCTTGAACTTCATATTTGAAAGTAATAATCATTCGTTAAACATTCAACTCTATTATCTAGCATGTTTCTTAACACATTGGATGGCACACTAGTCATATAATGTAAGTTAACTTAACTATACAAGCATAATTTGAATCATCATATAACAAACAGAATACAGAACCAACTGCAGGATGGCGCAGCTGTGCCCTGGCTAGGCTTAGGGACAGCGCATCTGCGCTGTCCTCTAGCCTAGCCAGAGTTGAGCTTCTTCTCTCCTGGTTCCAGTCCAATTCTATCATACCTATACACTTATACTTTAATATACATACTTGCTAGAGGTTCTCACATAGCATATGACCATTTTTAAGTTCATTGTTACAAGTTTTAGCTTCAATTTACATGGTATTAAAGAATAAAGAGATCATGTAGTTACCATGCTTTATAACTTGGCTATATGTCCACATAGAGATCACAAAATTTGTTAATACACATGCTCATAGTGTTCTCATCATTAATTCATAATTAGTATAGTGTAATACTTTGTAACATACTTTAAACTCATGTTTGATTTAGTTATCATTATGTCCAACACATACATATCATGTTTAAAGACATAATAAACATAAACATGACATCTTAAATCTTTAGAAACTAAATATTCATAATTAATGCAACTAAATTTTGAAAACACGTTCAAGGTTGCCTTTGAAATTACTTTAACTTGAATGATGCAATATAACACATACATGACAACTTTAAAACTTTTATCATATGTAATTAAGTCATGTTAACACCTTCTCAAGATCACAACCTACATCATGTAGCATTCATGTACATTAGCTTTTATTATAACAAGCTTTTCTTAAAAACTTCTTTAACACAAGGTCTAACAAGTTTGGTCATGAACAAAGACATCATAAACACTATATCATGCTTATTTATATTTGAAATCAATCATGTGTATAAAATACTAAGTTCAGAACTTGTAGGACATGTATTACATCAAAGTTTGTTTTCAAAACTTTAAGTTTTCATTACAAATCTCTCCCTAAATCATGTTAATCATTTCATACTTCATAAGAAAGCTTTATATCTCATGTTATACCCCTTTTAGGTGTATATATATAAGTCATAATATCAAGTTAGCAACACATAGCATAACAAAAACCAAAAATTAATTCTGGAATTCGGCGCAGCTACGCTGCACCCTAGTACAAACTGGGCGCAGCTGCGCCATGCCTGGAACAGAAAGAGTGTGATACTCTGTTTTATAGAGCATCAACTAACTTTCATTTTTATTGGTTTAATCATGCTCAATTCATCATTAAAGGTTCCATACGTGTAAACATACTTCATAAACACATAATAGCATGTTAATTCATATCAATTGACAGAGAATTCTAAGAAATTTCAAGAATTTGGTAAAACTCAATTAAGTACTAAAGTTAGGATTTTTTTTACCTCTTAGAGCTTAATAAACTTAGTTTCTTCCTTCTGAGATTGCTAGCCTCTTCTTTGAATAACAATCACTCAAACTCAAGTTATCAGAATTTCAACAGACCAAAACAAGTAACGTAAAAACTTAAAATTGAAATGCTATTTGTAGACGAAATTTTGACTGCGAATTGGCTTTACACTAAAGTTGGAATCCATGGTGTATTGGAAGGAAACATTGGTTAATTAAGAGTGGTTCAACAATCCAACACCAGTCATCCTTCTAGCCAATGAGTAGTACTTGGAAGTTACATAATTTAGCCATAGGTTACTGTTCATGTACTGTATGTGCAACTGATGAGCTTAATTCTCAGCAACGTGTTCAATTAGTTTGGTTCAGTTACTCTACTTCCCAAAAATGAAATTTTAATGTAGAATTGTTACTATATTAGGAAAATTAGGAATTATTTTTGTACTCACATCATATAATCCATGTACATTAAGTACACATAATAAAATAACACAGTTAGGTATTATTTCCCGGGTATCTCCCATAATTATTTTTACTACTCACCTAACCACATTATATCATTATTTAATATTAACTGTTCATTTTACACATGTAATTCCTTTCCTAATTTCTGGAATACACAGATATTTAATTATTTCTGTATTAAAATTTCATATGATTTCATTGTATTACTTCGTACCTTATATGATTGGAATATATTATTATCATATGATTTTATTCATGTCACACATTACAATAATGTTCCATTTCTTTTCTTACAGTAAAAACCAACGTATCCCAGATTGGCAACTGGCGCAGCTGCGCCAGTTTTACTGCTGGGAGGGCACAGCTGCGCCGGTCCATGGCAGTGCCAAAATGGTTTAGCTCCTAGCCAGTTCTGACCTCTACTACCACACTAGTTTTATATGACATGAATTAACGTCCATATTGGTGATATTACTAGTTAGAAACTTATTCATTCCATATACTGAATCACATAATTATACGTAGTTAATCTTACTCTTAGTAACTATTTCTCTTTCGATTCACTTAGTGAAATTCCATAGTCCTCATTATGCCACACAAGGCATTTCAAATTTCTCAATGCTCATGTACATTCAATTTCCACTTATTGAATTTCTCATCTCATTACACATCAATATTTAAATTCAAATAAATATTTATTTTCTTATTATATTAAAATAAGTATTCATTCATGAAATTCTCGGTTCTTACATTAAGACCATGAACCATGTCCCCGGTATTAGGTATTTTTACCTCAACCTTAACAGTCGATTAGACTATATATACCCTTCCTTACGTACTTAGGGGGATCAGCCCTTTGTATCATGTATTGTGCACAAACATCTAAACATTGACGCGTACATAATCCCTTATATTAGGGTTGTTCATCTCAGTTTAACTTTAGGATTTCTGCACTAAAGAAAGTTTAGTTTGGAACTAGCTTATCAGTGGTTCTAGAACTTTAGAACACTCATCAAATATAGATTAGTCCAATCAATAAATGTTTGTTTGTTATTCGAAGGTTCAACACAATAATACAAGATTAAACAATGATACTTAAGTCAAAGATTGAATATTAACAATATAAAATTGAATAGACATGGTATAAACAAAGTACTACATCCAAAGAGTTCGGAAATCTCATTTGGAACAATGAATTTAAATAGTCTATGCTTTGGAATAGCAAAGAACAAAGGTTAGGAATGTGAAACTCGCTCAATGTAAAGGATTAGAATACAAGAGCTTGCATAATTATAAACAAGATGGAACC
The DNA here is from genome assembly GCA_020205505.1 of Panax japonicus. Classification (NCBI taxonomy): domain Eukaryota; kingdom Viridiplantae; phylum Streptophyta; class Magnoliopsida; order Apiales; family Araliaceae; genus Panax; species Panax japonicus. The sequence goes on from CM035102.1 coordinate 23,788,197, forward strand.
AATAACTTACATAATGAAATATTTGAGTTAGAGAACTTGCTTGACAACAAAAGGTAAATATACTAATGAAACTTGCATTCATTATAAAGAGAATGAAGTTAGGAAACTTGGCTCGTACATAAGCTACACAAGTTTAATAAACGTTCGCCAATTATACAATTAGGATCGCAATATCAATTAGTTATACTATCATTAGCTTTATAAGTTTAATTCACCATTTTATTTAATTCATAACCTTTAACTTAAGGTCTAACCATATTGGTTAACCACTCACACAAATCAGAAAACTCACTATCATATAATATAAGGCTTTAGCATTCAATTCTCCTTTCTACCTTTTACAACCATCGAATTTCATTCATTATATAACTTGTTAACTAATTACTTACAAATCTTCATTTTTGGTATTACAATACACTACAATCTGTTATTATATCTTATGGTATGATTTAACATCTTATCATGCATACTAAGTTAGGTTAAGTCATCATATAATAGACTGCAACTTAAAAAAACATATTGTCTCTGCTTAGGGTATGGCGCAACTGCGCTGCCCCAAGCCTTGGCACCAACGCAGTTGCAATGGTGCACTACCTCAGAAATCCAACAAGCGCATCTGCGCCGTTTCTGCCTTTGGGACCGGCGCAACTTTGCCAGTACGCAAACAAAAACTGTAGCAGTTTCCCCTGTTACAACCCAAATTCCCATTCTTCTCAATTTCTACAACAATTTACCAAACCCAAAAGCTATAAATTTACTACAACATTGCTAAGCATAGATATAACATTTCTAACAACAAAACAGCCAAATTTTAAAAGATTAAAACCATGATTTTGTTGTTTTCTCCATCTTCAACACATTTAGCGAATTCAATCACCAAATCTTTGTTTCTTAACCAAATTACACCATTTCAATTGCGTTGTTTTCGTTTCTTAATATACTAACACAATTCACAACCAATTTATAGATTATTAAAAGGATTAAACATAAATTTTTGGACTTAATTAAGCCATTTCATATACATATAACACGATTACTTAATTTTCTTCTTACAACCTAATTTCCATGAATTTGATTACTCAATACCGCTTTTATGTAACAATTATCAGATTACACATGTATATAATCAACACCTCAACCCTATTCCAACAAAATTCTAATTCACATAAAAATAAATATTGCGAAGAAGAATTTGGAATTAGGATAGATTATTATACCTTTTAATCCTTTGTTAGCAAGATTATAACAAGGTTTAAGCAATTCTTCCTCGTCCTCTTCACAACAAAACTCTCTCAATTTCTTCTATTGCTCTCTATCAAATTCTCTGTGTTTCTTTCTCCTTACCTCTCTGTTCTTTAACCTTAGGAAAAATTACGCATAAATATAAACTGACGTAGATTAGGTTACGTCAGTTGTAATATGTCAAATGCCACAATGCCATGTTTGGCTAAAACTTAGATTAGGTTCTAATTTATTTTTATATTATATAGTTCCATTTGTCACACACTTATTTAATTAATTTTAATAACTTACAATTACAATTATAAAAATTATAATTTTTATTATAATTAAACTTATGCTTAACAAATTATTACATATCTAATTTAATTATTAAATTAAATTAGAACATCATTTTATTTAATTTAATTATTTTCTTAAATATTAACGAACTTATTTAATTTAATTATTTCATTAAATTAAATCTTCAAATAATATAATTACCATTCATTACTTTAGTTAACATACACACTTAACTAAACTATTATATCACAATTTCATCAATTATTTATTTATCTCAATAAATAAATAAATTAAAATATTTTTTTAATTCAATAAATATTTAAAATTAATTACAAAATTCTCAATCGTTACATAATTCGCATAGGAAAACCACAAAAAATAGCTAAGCTTTGATACCATTGTTGGGAAAAGTAGGCCTTGATTAATCTCTATCACAGGAATTACTTTTCCGTCTTTGTACAATTAAATATGAAATCAACAAAGCCAATTATGAGAACGAAAATAACAAATAACCATGCACAAGCAAGACACCAAATTTACGTGTAAAATCTTCTAAACTAAGAGGTAAAAACCACGGGTCAAACTTCGAATCTCCACTATATCACTAATAATGAGTTTACAATAATCCTCCCAAGTTTATGCCCTAAAACTTGATGTTGCACAATAAATTTAGATAATACAAATTTACCTTTAATTAGGTTAAGAAACCTAATTAAATTCACCACCCAAAAACACTCCCAGTAATAAAGTCTTCAAGATTTCAATTGAACGGAGATGGCGACGGAAACCCATGAACAACAAACTGTAATTCTCTCTCTTTATTCTTTTGGTACCTTCTTGCCACCAAGCTTCTTTCATGTATAAAATAAGACTCCCTAATAGCCTTATTTATAGTACTTTTCTAAATCCATTCCTATTATGGATTAGAAACAATTTATTGTCATAATCAAATTAGGGATCACATCTCCTTGTCTTGGTCACCAACTAATCTAACAATTAAATCATTTTTCAAATTGGATTCCTTTCGTGGAATCTCCAATTCCAATATTACTTCCATTAACCCGATTTCTAATTGGATTAATATCAAGTAAACCCACTTACTTGCTCAAAAAAAAATCAATTCTTTTCAATCTTGGATTCTATCTCATGGGTGAGGACCCACACCCAACAATAATTGTTAGGATATTTCACATGAATCCCACATTGAATAAATTCAAGAGTTTAGATGGGTTAATAAGTATGGTAGAGCCTCAACCTAATAGGTTAAACTTTTAGGTAAAGAGGTGGTCCAACATGTGACAACCTGATATTTTCTATATAAATAAATCATAAATTTTGCGTATAAATTTTTTTTTTTAAAATAAATATGAATGATATGTGTCAAGATAATGTGTAATTATAATTATATGTGTGATAAATAAAATTTATTTATTACATTAAGTATTGCAAATAAATTTATTTTAGAATTATTGATCTCTATAAATTATATTCTTATAATAAATAATTTTACAGTAAAAATGTTTTTAATATTTATTTTCCATGAAAATATGATAATTATATTATTTAAATAATAGATGATATGATTATAGAATTTTTATAATACTTACTTTATTATATGAAATTATTTCAGAATAGTTAAGTTAAATATTTTAACTTAATTAATAAAGTTATATGTGAAAGATAAATCAGTTATGGAATCCAAGCCCTAATTCTGGGTTTTGATCAAGGAATGAGAATAATAATATTATATTATTATTTGTCAGTGTTATAGATATGTATGGTTATGTGTGTAATGTTAATGTGTGGAACAGTTTTATTATATTACGATCGAACCCTAATAATATTTTGATAAACCCTATTTCTGGTTCTGAAATAAGGAATGATGATAATAATATAAAATTATAATATTTTGATGTTTCAGTGTTATAAATATGTACTGTATGTTTGTGGACTGACAATGGTTGGTCAATTATGGTGTAAAATGTCAAAACCCTAGTTTAAGTTGTTAAACCCTGAGATAAAGCCGAATGTCGGCTTAAGACTGCTATGTAATCATGTTAATGTGATTTATGATCGGTGTTTATGTATTAACCCTAATTAGGGAGAATCTTAATTATTCAAAACCCTTATTATTATTATTATTATTATTATTATTATTATTATTATTATTATCATCATTATTTTCTATATTATAATCCCTAATTATAATTTTGGAACCCTAATGGAATTGAAACTCTAAAGCGAAAGTCATTCACGGCTTTGAGAATTTGTTAAAGTCGTTATGTAATCACAATAATGTGATTAACGACTGGTGATATAAAAATTAAAACCCTAATACATAGAATTCTAATTTGATAATTAGAAACCCTAAATGCATTTTTGTACCCCTAATTACTAAAAGTATAAACCCTAATTGCTATATTAGTAAAGTTAATTGTGATTAGTGATACTAAACCCTAATGATCCTGTATAACATAATTACTAATTCGATTTAATTAGCAAACTTTAATTATTATTATTTTTTAAACTAAATTGTTATTTATTTTTAAATCATAATTTTGGAAATCCTAGACTTTTACTAAAATGGCTCAAACCCTAAACCAAACCCTAAACCCTAAGAGTTTGTCAAGTTCCAATTTTGCCATTAAAATCAATTACCAAATGTCCATTTTACCCTTTTGTCACATTTTTATAAGATTGCTTGAAAATCTAGACAAAATGGGAGTTGTTTACCTAACCAACCACTCTCTTGTACTAAATGACCAGCACATCAACCCTTATCAGCCACCTAGCAACCAAATACAATGCATACAAGTCATATATATAGATTTGAGAGAGAGAAAATGTTAGTTGCTAGCCCATTTTTGCTCAAACCCTTAACCTTTCTCTCTCAACTTATAACCCATGAAAATATATAGTATATCAGTCCTATATACAAGCCCCTGATCAACAATAGCAAATCAGAAACATAGAATCAAGATTTTTCCAAGGAAGGTATAAAACCCTAGCTTGAATTCTGTCCAAAGATCTGTTGTTTGATGTTGTTTTTTTGTGTTAAACATGTTATATAAGGTGTCTAAGGATGATCTGGGTTGCTAGATGTTAGATCCATAACATCTAGAGGCTCAGATTTGATAATTTTTCAATTCTGGAAATTTTTTAAAGCGAGTCTGACAACCAAATGTCAGACCATGTATATCTTTATCTGTTATATGTTTTTGTTATTTGAATGTTCAAACATGTAGTTTGGTATGTGATCTTTCATCTGGAATTGGATTCAAAGCTAGATCAGTTGTATACTGAAAGTTATTGATGGTCAAAGGTCGTTGACCGACCACGACTTCACTGATTCTGGGTGACCCAGAATTTTTTCAGAAGTCTGACAACGTTTATAATGGGCTCTGATCTTGCTGGATGTTTATGTTTTAGCTATTTTGTTGTTTGATCCTTGTAGCCTGACATGAGGAGTGCATATTAAAACCTTTAGATCACCCAGATCTGTAACAGGATTGTAGCAATTGATAGTGAAACCACCGTTGACCAACTGACCGGATGAAGATTTCTGGGAAACCCAGATCTGCAAGAACCGCATCCTGACCCCTAGTTTGACCAGTCTTGATCTTGTTCATGTGTTGTTTTTAGACTCATATAAGGTTATATACTTGTACTATGACATCCGGACTACATTTTGGAACCTTAACATCACACTAAGCCAGCTGGGAACGTATAAATTAAAAGGATCAAAATACGAACCTCGAACTGTTCTTCATTTCTGGAAAACCCAGAAATGAAGAACAAGTCTGACATCAAATTCGAAGGCCTTTATCTTACTGATTTGTTGTTGGATGGCCATGATATTAATTTATAATCATAGTATTACACTTATACTACCTGCTAAGTATCATTAGCTATCCGGAAAGCATTAGGATCATAGATCAATTTCTGGTCAAACCAAGCTCCTAGAACACTGACATGAAATCTGGTTTTTGTTCAAGAACACGAAGAACACCTATAGCGACGGTTCTGTCGCTATAGGCAGTCTTTAGCGACAGTTTATTTTTAAAATTAATTATTTTTACGAAATAAATAGAAAATTTAGTTTTTAATTATTAAAAATATAAAATAAATTATTAAAAATTATTTTCAAATCCGAAAATTTTTTTTTAATTATTTTAAATATATTTCATAAATATTTAATATTTTTTGAATATTAAAAGTATTTAATTTATTTAATTATAATATTAAATAAATTATTTAAAAATGATTTTTATACATGAAAAATCATTTAAAATTATATTATGGTATAAGAAAATAATTTAAGTTATTTTTGATAAGTTTTAATATTTTGTTATGAATTTTATTAATTAATTAATATTAATGGTAATTAAAGTTATTTAATTAATGTATTAAATAAATTATGAAAAATAGAATTAATGATTTAAAGATTATAGAAAAAATGATTTAAAGGTTATAAAAGTATTTTAACTTATAAATATAACTTTTGATATTTTGTCATGAAAAATATTAATATTTTAATATTAAATGATATTAAATTTATTTAATAATTATATTTAATAAATTAGTTTAAAATTGATTTTAATATTAGAAAAATCATTTTAGATGAAAATAAATAGTTTAAAAATATTTTAAGTTATAAAATATAACTTTTAATATTTAAAGGTAAATTTCATTAATTATTTATTATTAATGATATTAAAGTTATTTAATAATTATATTAAATAAATTAATTTAAAAATGATTTTAATATTATAAAAATCATTTTAAATGAAAATATGGTGTTTATGAATATTTTAAGTTATAAAATATATTTTTTAATATTTAAAGGATAATTTCATTATTAATGATATTAGATTTATTTAATAATTATATTAAATATAGAATTTATAAATGATTTTGTTTATTTATAAATCATTTAAAAAGGATATAAATGAATTAATAATGTTTTAGGTTATAATTAATGACTTTTAATATTTTGGCAATGGTTTCATTAATAATTTAATATTGATTAAATGTTAATGATAATAGGATTGTTTGATATTTAAATCATTTAATAATGATTCTGATATTTCAAAAATTATGGTAAATGGTAATAAATATTTTATAATTATTATAAGGCCATGAAAAATAGTACGACTGATGTTTAAGTTAACTATTTGGATGTTGAACTTTGAGATAGAGTCTTAGACTCGATTTTTACCCGATAAAGTTGTCGGTAGACCGACATGTTTCAGAAATTGATCTTGATTTACATAATGTGTCTATATATGTATTTGTTTGTGATGTGATGACTGTGAAATGTATGTGACAATGTGATTAGGTTATGTGCTGACTGCAATAAGCAGTATTATGTGTTATGATGTGTAATTCTAATCGATAGAATGATTTGATTAATGATAGGTCGTGATAGAAAAGATAAATCTAAGTTGCGTAATTATAAGCAGCGCATCAGGCAAGTATCCTACCTTTACATTTTCTTTATGCAATGGACAAGTGTAAGAATGTTTCAAAAATTATACTATTACTATACAGATTGTTAAACCTATATTATACGCCCATTGATTATCAACATGTTAGTATATGATAATTCATATATATATTCTGTTCGTTAATTTCTATAAATGATTATACAAGTGTCCCCACTTGGATAATCATTGTATTTAATCACATGTTGATATACCTTTGATATATATATATATATATATATATATATATATATATATATATATATATATATAAGACCTTTGTTATGAAAACCCGACAAGTATGAACATCCCGATAATGGGAAAATTTTTATGCGCTACGGCGGACAAAGGATGAACGATAATATCGTTCTAGCAATGTAGTATTGATCAATACAGGGCCCATGGACTGTACACCCTCAGGCCCGTAAGAAATGCCGGTTTACAGATGAATTTCTGTTTAACCTTTTCAAAAATGAAAACAATGTTCATAGTATATCACAGAAACCACATGTATAGTCAATACACTGTTTCAAAAATTTGAAAGAGGGTTGTTATGTTATTATTATTGGTACAAATTACTTCACAACTATTGACTGGTTGTAGAAGAATATTATAAAGAAAACATTTAAATTCTTTTAGATTATATATATATAAAATACTTGTTGGGCACTCAAATGTTCCTCCTTGCTTAATTTAAATGTTTTCAGCTAAATGTGAAGGACCGGAAAGCTCATGTCAAAACAAGTGAAAAGGAAAGCAAATATAATATGTTATTGGTATCATTTGTAATAGATAAATTGTAATAAGTTAATGATATGTATTATAAATCATGTAAAGAATGTAGTAAAGGTTGCGTACTTGGGATTAGACTCTGATAAATGTAAGTTAAGTTTAACATTTATATTGTTGTTATTATTATTAGCAATATTTCCGCTCATAGAAATGGTATTGTGAAGTACTAAGTTCGGGTTTCAAGTATCTGGGTTCGGGGACTTTACAGAATGGTATCAGAGCTATAGGGTTAGAAACATTAGGTGGGTTAGACTTTAGGCTATAACCTTAGAACAGAGGGAAACGTTGAAAATACAAATAACTCATATAGAGTTTAAAGATAGATGAATCGAATAAATTCATCGTCAAACAAAATAAAAGATAATTTATAAAACTATTATGTGTTGTGTGTATTTATTATTTGCTAGTCAAGATAATTTTGTGTGTAGGTGTTAGAAAGGAACAGAATTAGGATACCCTTAAGTCGTAAAGAATAAGTCAACCTCCATGACCGAGCCAATATCAAAGTCAATAACTGTAATAAAGGCTCACATTGAAAGCTACCTCAAAGAGGTGGTTATTTTGGAAAGTACAGTATCGGATTAAAAAATGATCAGTATAACTGATAGGAAAAGTATAGTTAAAGGATTATAAGTGGTCAATGTCGAGTTCTTAAACTCATATGTTGGTGAGGAGTTCTTAAACTCATAAGGTGTTGAAAGTTGTGACAAACTGGATATAGTTATGTGTAAATGGATATTGAGGATAAGGGAAATAGATAGGTTACTAAGCAATTGATCGTTATTGAATGTGTAAGGAATAGGTAGTATTAGTATTAGTTGGATATTTATGATTTTAGGTGGTATATATGATAGGTATGTTGGTGTAATGTAATGTTTTTTATAAGTTATGGCAATGATTCCCGACTTTCGAGTCACAAAGGGATAGCGGATGTTTAAAGCAGTGTGTGCTAAGGCATGTCAAGTGGTATAAATATGAGTTTATGTTGGATTAATGGGATAAATTGGTATAGAGATAGTAGATATTTATTTGGTCACTGGTTATTACAGTAGACCGAGTTTTCAAAATATAATATTTTGAGTACATGATTATTTGAATAGAAAGTTTTGCGTTATATGTTAAGCATTTACGATAAGGCTTAGAATGTAAGAATAATTTATGATAATGCCGTCAAAACAAAAACGAAACCAAAGGAAGAATAACCTGTCAACAAAGCTGGAAGACAACCAGACCCGACACAGAATTTTGCGAATGCGGACGATCAAGCTATGCAGAACGAAATACCAGTCACGGGAAATTAACTAGACAATCGATCGACAAACTTCAAAGACTTCAAGACAACCGGACCGCCAGGATGTAGAAGATCAACCGACCCTGTTAAAGTGTATGTGATAGCTAGGATAACGGTGGGGCAAAAGACAACTTTTGTCACCTATATGATAAAAGAAGATAATTTCAATAAATAAGCCAGGAATGTGATTAAAAGAAAAGTTTGTGTGTGGAAAGTAAGGACAGAAGGGATATATATCTTTCCAAAATGTCCCAATCCAAGAATGTATAGTGAATGTGTTGTGTGCGAATCAATAAAACATAAGGTGAAAGACTGTCCAAGAAAGGAAATGGAAACAAGGAATGCGAATACGGAACAAGGCAGCTGGACATTGGCAACAACGGGACCAACTTCAACAAACAAACCAACGAAATCAACCGCAAGCGTCTTCAGCGGGACTGTTCGGGATTCGATAGCAGCCGGGGATGCAACTCCATGTATTAATCTAACCAATTTTTATTTTCTTATTATATTTTTATATATAGTAAATTATTTTTATAAATTATTTTGAAGGAGGAATTTGAGTTCTCTTAGAAATCAAATTTCTGTTTAAGGAGATAGATAAGCGTTATGCTGAATAGTTAAAGATCGATTCGATCAATTATGATCGAGATCTAATTGTAATGATTGTGTATGTTATGTACCCTGGTATGTATAGGTTTTAAAAGGTGATTCCGGGGATGGAATCTTTATAAGGGAGGGTGAATGTGATAACCTAATATGTTCTATATAAATAAATCATAAATTTTGCGTATAAATTTTTTTTTTTAAATAAATATGAATGATATGTGTCAAGGTAATGTGTAATTATAATTATATGTGTGATAAATAAAATTTATTTATTACATTAAGTATTGCAAATAAATTTATTTTAGAATTATTGATCTCTATAAATTATATTCTTATAATAAATAATTTTACAGTAAAAATGTTTTTAATATTTATTTTCCATGAAAATATGATAATTATATTATTTAAATAATAGATGATATGATTATAGAATTTTTATAATACTTACTTTATTATATGAAATTATTTCAGAATAGTTAAGTTAATTATTTTAACTTAATTAATAAAGTTATATGTGAAAGATAAATCAGTTATGGAATCCAAATCCTAATTCTGGGTTTTGATCAAGGAATGAGAATAATAATATTATATTATTATTTGTCAGTGTCATAGATATGTATGGTTATGTGTATAATGTTAATGTGTGGAACAGTTTTATTATATTACGATCGAACCCTAATAATATTTTGATAAACCCTATTTCTGGTTCTGGAATAAGGAATGATGATAATAATATAAAATTATAATATTTTGATGTTTCAGTGTTATAAATATGTACTATATGTTTGTGGACTGACAATGGTTGGTCAATTATGGTGTAAAATGTCAAAACCCTAGTTTAAGTTGTTAAACCCTAAGATAAAGCCGAATGCCGGCTTAAGACTGCTATGTAATCATGTTAATGTGATTTATGATCGGTGTTTATGTATTAACCCTAATTAGGGAGAATCTTAATTATTCAAACCCCTTATTATTATTATTATTATTATTATTATTTTCTATATTATAATCCCTAATTATAATTTTGGAACCCTAATGGAATTGAAACTCTAAAGCGAAAGTCATTCACGACTTTGAGAATTTGTTAAAGTCGTTATGTAATCACAATAATGTGATTAACGACTGGTGATATAGAAATTAAAACCCTAATACACAGAATTCTAATTTGATAATTAGAGACCCTAAATGCATTTTTGTACCCCTAATTACTAAAAGTATAAACCCTAATTGCTATATTAGTAAAGTTAATTGTGATTAGTGATACTAAACCCTAATGATCCTGTATAACATAATTATTAATTCAATTTAATTAGCAAACTTAAATTATTATTATTTTTTTAAACTAAATTGTTATTTATTTTTAAATCCTAATTTTGGAAATCCTAGACTTTTGCTAAAATGGCTCAAACCCTAAATCCTAAACCAAACCCTAAACCCTAAGGGTTTGTCAAGTTCCAATTTTTCCATTAAAATCAATTACCAAATGTCCATTTTACCCTTATGTCATATTTTTATTAGATTACTTGAAAATCTAGACAAAATGGGAGTTGTTTACCTAACCAACCACTCTCTTGTACTAAATGACCAGCACATCAACCCTTATCAGCCACCTAGCAACCAAATACAATGCATACAAGTCATATATATAGATTTGAGAGAGAGAAAATGTTAGTTGCTAGCCAATTTTTGCTCAAACCCTTAACCTTTCTCTCTCAACTTATAACCCATGAAAATACATAGTATATCAGTCCTATATACAAGCCCCCTGATCAACACTAACAAATCAGAAACATAGAATCAAGATTTGTCCAAGGAAGGTATAAAACCCTAGCTTGAATTCTGTCCAAAGATCTGTTGTTTGATGTTGTTTTTTTTGTGTTAAACATGTTATATAAGGTGTCTAAGGATGATCTGGGTTGCTAGATGTTAGATCCATAACATCTAGAGGCTCGGATTTGATAATTTTTCAATTCTGGAAATTTTTTAAAGCGAGTTTGACAACCAAATGTCAGACCATGTATATCTTTATCTGTTATATGTTTTTGTTATTTGAATGTTCAAACATGTAGTTTGGTATGTGATCTTTCATCTGGAATTGGATTCAAAGCTAGATCAGTTGTATACTGAAAGTTATTGATGGTCAAAGGTCGTTGACCGACCACGACTTCACTGATTCTGGGTGACCCAGAATTTTTCCAGAAGTCTGACAACGTTTATAATGGGCTCTGATCTTGCTGGATGTTTATGTTTTAGCTATTTTGTTGTTTGATCCTTGTAGCCTGACATGAGGAGTGCATATTAAAACCTTTAGATCACCCAGATCTGTAACAGGATTGTAGCAATTGATAGTCAAACCACCGTTGACCAACTGACCAGATGAAGATTTCTGGGAAACCCAGATCTTCAAGAACCGCATCCTGACCCCTAGTTTGACCAGTCTTGATCTTGTTCATGTGTTGTTTTTAGACTCATATAAGGTTGAATACTTGTACTATGACATCCGGACTACATTTTGGAACCTTAACATCACACTAAGCCAGCTGGGAAAGTATAAATTAAAAGGATCAAAATACGAACCTCGAACTGTTCTTCATTTCTGGAAAACCCAGAAATGAAGAACAAGTCTGACATCAAATTTGAAGGCCTTTATCTTTTTGATTTGTTGTTGGATGGCCATGATATTAATTTATTATCATAGTATTACACTTATACTACCTGCTAAGTATCATTAGCTATCCGGAAAGCATTAGGATCATAGATCAATTTCTGGTCAAACCAAGCTCCTAGAACACTGACATGAAATCTGGTTTTTGCTCAAGAACACGAAGAACATCTATAGCGACGGTTCTGTCGCTATAGGCAGTCTTTAGCGACAGTTTATTTTTAAAATTAATTATTTTTACGAAATAAAAAGAAAATTTAGTTTTTAATTATTAAAAATATAAAATAAATTATTAAAAATTATTTTCAAATTCGAAAATTTGTTTTTAATTATTTTAAATATATTTCATAAATATTTAATATTTTTTGAATATTAAAAGTATTTAATTTATTTAATTATAATATTAAATAAATTATTTAAAAATGATTTTTATACATGAAAAATCATTTAAAATTATATTATGGTATAAGAAAATAATTTAAGTTATTTTTGATAAGTTTTAATATTTTGTGATGAATTTTATTAATTAATTAATATTAATGGTAATTAAAGTTATTTAATTAATGTATTAAATAAATTATGAAAAATAGATTTAATGATTTAAAGATTATAGAAAAAATGATTTAAAGGTTATAAAAGTATTTTAAGTTATAAATATAACTTTTGATATTTTGTCATGAAAAATATTAATATTTTAATATTAAATGATATTAAATTTATTTAATAATTATATTAAATAAATCAGTTTAAAATTGATTTTAATATTAGAAAAATTATTTTAAATGAAAATAAATAGTTTAAAATATTTTAAGTTATAAAATATAACTTTTAATATTTAAAGGTAAATTTCATTAATTATTTATTGTTAATGATATTAAAGTTATTTAATAATTATATTAAATAAATTAGTTTAAAAATGATTTTAATATTATAAAAATCATTTTAAATGAAAATATGGTGTTTATGAATATTTTAAGTTATAAAATATATTTTTTAATATTTAAAGGATAATTTCATTATTAATGATATTAGATTTATTTAATAATTATATTAAATAAAGAATTTATAAATGATTTTGTTTATTTATAAATCATTTAAAAAGGATATAAATGAATTAATAATGTTTTAGGTTATAATTAATGACTTTTAATATTTTGGCAATGGTTTCATTAATAATTTAATATTGATTAAATGTTAATGATAATAGGATTGTTTGATATTTAAATCATTTAATAATGATTCTGATATTTCAAAAATTATGGTAAATGGTAATAAATATTTTATATTTATTATAAGGCCATGAAAAATAGTACGACTGATGTTTAAGTTAACTATTTGGATGTTGAACTTTGAGATAGAGTCTTAGACTCGATTTTTACCCGATAAAGTTGTCGGTAGACCGACATGTTTCAAAAATTGATCTTGATTTACATAATGTGTCTATATATGTATTTGTTTATGATGTGATGACTGTGAAATGTATGTGACAATGTGATTAGGTTATGTGCTGACTGCAATAAGCAGTATTATGTGTTATGATGTGTAATTCTAATCGATAGAATGATTTGATTAATGATAGGTCGTGATAGAAAAGATAAATCTAAGTTGCGTAATTGTAAGCAGCGCATCAGGCAAGTATCCTACCTTTACATTTTCTTTATGTAATGGACAAGTGTAAGAATGTTTCAAAAATTATACTATTACTATACAGATTGTTAAACCTATATTATATACGCCCATTGATTATCAACATGTTAGTATATGATAATTCATATATATATTCTGTTCGTTAATTTCTATAAATGATTATACAAGTGTCCCCACTTGGATAATCATTGTATTTAATCACATGTTGATATACCTTTGATATATATATATATATATTGAATTATATAAGACCTTTGTTATGAAAACCCGACAAGTATGAACATCCCGATAATGGGAAAATTTTTATGCGCTACGGCGGACAAAAGATGAACGATAATATCGTTCTAGCAATGTAGTATTGATCAATACAGGGCTCATGGACTGTACACCCTCAGGCCCGTAAGAAATGTCGGTTTACAGATGAATTTCTGTTTAACCTTTTCGAAAATGAAAATAATGTTCATAGTATATCACAGAAACCCCATGTATAGTCAATACACAGTTTTAAAAATTTGAAAGAGGGTTGTTATGTTATTATTATTGGTACAGATTACTTCACAACTATTGACTGGTTGTAGAAGAATATTATAAAGAAAATATTTAAATTCTTTCAGCTTATATATATATAAAATACTTGTTGGGCACTCAAATGCTCATCCTTGCTTAATTTAAATGTTTTCAGCTAAGTGTGAAGGACCGGAAAGCTCATGTCAAAACAAGTGAAAAGAAAAGCAAACAGAATATGTTATTGGTATCATTTGTAATAGATAAATTGTAATAAGTTAATGATATGTATTATAAATCATGTAAAGAATGTAGTAAAGGTTGCGTACTTGGGATTAGACTCTGATAAATGTAAGTTAAGTTTAAAATTTATATTGTTGTTATTATTATTAGCAATATTTCCGCTCATAGAAATAGTATTGTGAAGTACTAAGTTCGGGTTTCAAGTATCTGGGTTCGGGGACTTTACAGAATGGTATCAGAGCTATAGGGTTAGAAACATTAGGTGGGTTAGACTTTAGGCTATAACCTTAGAACAGAGAGAAACGTTGAAAATACAAATAACTTATATAGAGTTTAAAGATAGATGAATCGAATAAATTCATCGTCAAACAAAATAAAAGATAATTTATAAAACTATTATGTGTTGTGCGTATTTATTATTTGCTAGTCAAGATAATTTTGTGTGTAGGTGTTAGAAAGGAACAGAATTAGGATACTCTTAAGTTGTAAAGAATAAGTCAACCTCCATGACCGAGTCAATAACAAAGTCAATAACTGTAATAAAGGCTCATATTGAAAGCTACCTCAAAGAGGTGGTTATTTTGGAAAGTACAGTATCAGATTAAAAAATGATCAGTATAACTGATAGGAAAAGTATAGTTAAAGGATTATAAGTGGTTAATGTCGAGTTCTTAAACTCATATGTTGGTGAGGAGTTCTTAAACTCATAAGGTGTTAAAAGTTGTGACAAACTGGATATAGTTATGTGTAAATTGATATTGAGGATAAGGGAAATAGATAGGTTACTAAGCAATTGATCGTTATTGAATGTGTAAGGAATAGGTAGTATTAGTATTAGTTGGATATGTATGATTTTAGGTGGTATATATGATAGGTATGTTGGTGTAATGTAATGTTTTGTATAAGTTATGGCAGCGATTCCCGACTTTCGAGTCACAAAGGGATAGCGGATGTTTAAAGCAGTGTGTGCTAAGGCATGTCAAGTGGTATAAATATGAGTTTATGTTAGATTAATGGGATAAATTGGTATAAAGATAGTAGATATTTATTTGGTCACTGGTTATTACAGTAGACCGAGTTTTCAAAATATAATATTTTGAGTACATGATTATTTGAATAGAAAGTTTTGCGTTATATGTTAAGCGTTTACGATAAGGCTTAGAATGTAAGAATAATTTATGATAATGCCGTCAAAACAAAAACGAAACCAAAGGAAGAATAACCTATCAACAAAGCTGGAAGACAACCAGACCCGACACAAAATTTTGCGAATGCGGACGATCACGCTATGCAGAACGAAATACCAGTCACGGGAAATCAACTAGACAATCGATCGACAAACTTCAAAGACTTCAAGACACCGGACCGCCAGGATGTAGAAGATCAACCGACCCTATTAAAGCGTATGTGATAGCTAGGATAACGGTGGGGAAAAAGACAACTTTTGTCACCTATATGATAAAAGAAGATAATTTCAATAAATAAGCCAGGAATGTGATTAAAAGAAAAGTTTGTGTGTGTAAAATAAGGACAGAAGGGATATATATCTTTCCAAAATGTCTCAATCCAAGAATGTATAGTGAATGTGTTGTGTGCGAATCAATAAAGCATAAGGTGAAAGACTGTCCAAGAAAGGAAATGGAAACAAGGAATGCGAATACGGAACAAGGCAGCTGGACATTGGCGACAACGGGACCAACTTCAACAAACCAACCAACGAAATCAACCGCAAGCGTCTTCAGCGGGACTGTTCGGGATTCGATAGCAGCCGGGGATGCAACTCCATGTATTAATCTAACCAATTTTTATTTTCTTATTATATTTTTATATATAGTAAATTATTTTTATAAATTATTTTGAAGGAGGAATTTGAGTTCTCTTAGAAATCAAATTTCTGTTTAAGGAGATAGATAAGCGTTATGCTGAATAGTTAAAGATCGATTCGATCAATTATGATCGAGATCTAATTGTAATGATTGTGTATGTTATGTACCCTGGTATGTATAGGTTTTAAAAGGTGATTATGGGGACGGAATCTTTATAAGGGAGGGTGAATGTGACAACCTGATATGTTCTATATAAATAAATCATAAATTTTGCGTATAAATTTTTTTTTTAAATAAATATGAATGATATGTGTCAAGGTAATGTGTAATTATAATTATATGTGTGATAAATAAAATTTATTTATTACATTAAGTATTGCAAATAAATTTATTTTAGAATTATTGATCTCTATAAATTATATTCTTATAATAAATAATTTTACAATAAAAATGTTTTTAATAATTATTTTCCATGAAAATATGATAATTATATTATTTAAATAATAGATGATATGATTATAGAATTTTTATAATACTTACTTTATTATATGAAATTATTTCAGAATAGTTAAGTTAATTATTTTAACTTAATTAATAAAGTTATATGTGAAAGATAAATCAGTTATGGAATCCAAATCCTAATTCTGGGTTTTGATCAAGGAATGAGAATAATAATATTATATTATTATTTGTCAGTGTCATAGATATGTATGGTTATGTGTATAATGTTAATGTGTGGAACAGTTTTATTATATTACGATCGAACCCTAATAATATTTTGATAAACCCTATTTCTGGTTCTGGAATAAGGAATGATGATAATAATATAAAATTATAATATTTTGATGTTTCAGTGTTATAAATATGTACTATATGTTTGTGGACTGACAATGGTTGGTCAATTATGGTGTAAAATGTCAAAACCCTAGTTTAAGTTGTTAAACCCTAAGATAAAGCCGAATGCCGGCTTAAGACTGCTATGTAATCATGTTAATGTGATTTATGATCGGTGTTTATGTATTAACCCTAATTAGGGAGAATCTTAATTATTCAAACCCCTTATTATTATTATTATTATTATTATTATTATTATTATTATTATTATTATTATTATTATTATTATTATTATTATTATTATTATTATTATTATCATTATTTTCTATATTATAATCCCTAATTATAATTTTGGAACCCTAATGGAATTGAAACTCTAAAGCAAAAGTCATTCACGACTTTGAGAATTTGTTAAAGCCGTTATGTAATCACAATAATGTGATTAACGACTGGTGATATAGAAATTAAAACCTTAATATATAGAATTCTAATTTGATAATTAGAAACCCTAAATGCATTTTTGTACCCCTAATTACTAAAAGTATAAACCCTAATTGCTATATTAGTAAAGTTAATTGTGATTAGTGATACTGAACCCTAATGATCCTGTATAACATAATTACTAATTCAATTTAATTAGCAAACTTTAATTATTATTATTATTATTTTAAACTAAATTTTTATTTATTTTTAAATCCTAATTTTGGAAATCCTAGACTTTTGCTAAAATTGCTCAAACCCTAAACCCTAAACCAAACCCTAAACCCTAAGGGTTTGTCAAGTTCCAATTTTGCCATTAAAATCAATTACCAAATGTCCATTTTACCCTTTTGTCACATTTTTATTAGATTGCTTGAAAATCTAGACAAAATGGGAGTTGTTTACCTAACCAACCACTCTCTTGTACTAAATGACCAGCACATCAACCCTTATCAGCCACCTAGCAACCAAATACAATGCATACAAGTCATATATATATATATATATATATATATATATATATATATATATATTTGAGAGAGAAAAAATGTTAGTTGCTAGCCCATTTTTGCTCAAACCCTTAACCTATCTCTCTCAACTTATAACCCACGAAAATACATAGTATATCAGTCCTATATACAAGCCCCCTGATCAACAATAACAAATCAGAAACATAGAATCAAGATTTTTCCAAGGAAGGTATAAAACCCTAGCTTGAATTATGTCCAAAGGTCTGTTGTTTGATGTTGTTTTTTTTGTGTTAAACATGTTATATAATGTGTCTAAGGATGATCTTGGTTGCTAGATGTTAGATCCATAACATCTAGAGGCTCGGATTTGATAATTTTTCAATTCTGGAAATTTTTTAAAGCGAGTCTGACAACCAAATGTCAGACCATGTATATCTTTATCTGTTATATGTTTTTGTTATTTGAATGTTCAAACATGTAGTTTGGTATGTGATCTTTCATCTGGAATTGGATTCAAAGCCAGATAAGTTGTATACTGAAAGTTATTGATGGTCAAAGGTCGTTGACCGACCACGACTTCACTGATTCTGGGTGACCCGGAATTTTTCCAGAAGTCTGACAACATTTATAATGGGCTCTGATCTTGCTGGATGTTTATGTTTTAGCTATTTTGTTGTTTGATCCTTGTAGCCTGACATGAGGAGTGCATATTAAAACCTTTAGATCACCCAGATCTGTAACAGGATTGTAGCAATTGATATTCAAACCACCGTTGACCAACTAACCGGATGAAGATTTCTGGGAAACCTAGATCTTCAAGAACAGCATCCTGACCCCTAGTTTGACCAGTCTTGATCTTGTTCATGTGTTGTTTTTAGACTCATATAAGGTTGTATACTTGTACTATGACATCCGGACTACATTTTGGAACCTTAACATCACACTAAGCCAGCTGGGAACGTATAAATTAAAAGGATCAAAATACGAACCTCGAACTGTTCTTCATTTCTGGAAAACCCATAAATGAAGAACAAGTCTGACATCAAATTCGAAGGCCTTTATCTTACTGATTTGTTATTGGATGGCCATGATATTAATTTATAATCATAGTATTACACTTATACTACCTGCTAAGTATCATTAGCTGTCCAGAAAGCATTAGGACCATAGATCAATTTCTGGTCAAACCAAGCTCCTAGAACACTGACATGAAATCTGGGTTTTGCTCAAGAACACGAAGAACACCTATAGCGACGGTTCCGTCGCTATAGGCAGTCTTTAGCGACAGTTTATTTTTAAATTTCATTATGTTTACGAAATAAATAGAAAATTTAGTTTTTAATTATTAAAAATACAAAATAAATTATTAAAAATTATTTTAAAATCCGAAAATTTGTTTTTAATTATTTTAAATATATTTCATAAATATTTAATATTTTTGGAATATTAAAAGTATTTAATTTATTTAATTATAATATTAAATAAATTATTTAAAAATGATTTTTATACATGAAAAATCATTTAAAATTATATTATGGTATAAGAAAATAATTTAAGTTATTTTTGATAACTTTTAATATTTTGTGATGAATTTTATTTATTAATTAATATTAATGGTAATTAAAGTTATTTAATTAATTTATTAAATAAATTGTGAAAAATAGAATTAATGATTTAAAGATTATAGAAAAAAATGATTTAAAGGTTATAAAAGTATTTTAAGTTAAAAATATAACTTTTGATATTTTATCAAGAAAAATATTAATATTTTAATATTAAATGATATTAAATTTATTTAATAATTTTATTAAATAAATTAGTTTAAAAATGATTTTAATATTAGAAAAATCCTTTTAATTGAAAATAAATAGTTTAAAAATATTTTAAGTTATAAAATATAACTTTTACTATTTAAAGGTAAATTTCATTAATTATTTATTATTAATGATATTAAAGTTATTTAATAATTATATTAAATAAATTAGTTTAAAAATGATTTAAATATTATAAAAATCATTTTAAATGAAAATATGGTGTTTATGAATATTTTAAGTTATAAAATATAACTTTTAATATTTAAAGGATAATTTCATTTTTAATGATATTAGATTTATTTATAATTATATTAAATAAAGAATTTATAAATGATTTTGTTTATTTATAAATCATTTAAAAAGTATATAAATGAATTAATAATGTTTTAAGTTATAATTAATGACTTTTAATATTTTGGCAATGGTTTCATTAATAATTTAATATTGATTAAATGTTAATGATAATAGGATTGTTTGATATTTAAATCATTTAATAATGATTCTGATATTTCAAAAATTATGGTAAATGGTAATAAATATTTTATAAATATTATAAGGCCATGAAAAATAGTACGACTGATGTTTAAGTTAACTATTTGGATATTGAACTTTGAGATAGAGTCTTAGACTCGATTTTTACCCGATAAAGTTGTCGGTAGACCGACTTGTTTCAGAAATTGATCTGGATTTACATAATGTGTCTATATATGTATTTGTTTGTGATGTGATGACTGTGAAATGTATGTGACAATGTGATTAGGTTATGTGCTGACTGCAATAAGCAGTATTATGTGTTATGATGTGTAATTCTAGTCGATAGATTGATTTGATTAATGATAAGTCGTGATAAAAAAGATAAATCTAAGTTGCATAATTGTAAGCAGCGCATCAGGCAAGTATCCTACCTTTGCATTTTCTTTATGCAATGGACAAGTGTAAGAATGTTTTAAAAATTATACTACTACTGTACAGATTGTTAAATCTATATTATATACGCCCATTGATTATCAACATGTTAGTATATGATAATTCAGATATATATTCTGTTCGTTAATTTCTATAAATGATTATACAAGTGTCCCCACTTGGATAATCATTTTATTTAATCACATATTGATATACCTTTGATATATATATATATATATATATATATATATATACACACACACATATATATATATATATATATATATATATATATATGTTGAATTATATAAGACCTTTGTTATGAAAACCTGACAAGTATGAACAACCCGATAATGGGAAAAATTTTATGCACTACGGCGGACAAAGGATGAACGATAATATCGTTCTAGCAATGTAGTATTGATCAATACAGGGCCCATGGACTGTACACCCTCAGGCCCGTAAGAAATGCCGGTTTACAGATGAATTTCTGTTTAACCTTTTCAAAAATGAAAACAATGTTCATAGTATGTCACAGAAACCCCATTTATAGTCAATACACAGTTTCAAAACTTTGAAAGAGGGTTGTTATGTTATTGTTATTGGTACAGATTACTTCACAACTATTGACTGGTTGTAGAAGAATATTATAAAGAAAACATTTAAATTTTTTCAGCTTATATTTATATATAATACTTGTTGGGCACTCAAATGCTCATCCTTGCTTAATTTAAATGTTTTCAGCTAAGTGTGAAGGACCAGAAAGCTCATGTCAAAATAAGTGAAAAGGAAAGCAAACAGAATATGTTATTGGTATCATTTGTAATAGATAAATTGTAATAAGTTAATGATATATATTATAAATCATGTAAAGAATGTAGTAAAGGTTGCGTACTTGGGATTAGACTCTAATAAATGTAAGTTAAGTTTAAAATTTATATTATTGTTATTATTATTAGTAATATTTACGCTCATATAAATGGTATCGTGAAGTACCGAGTTCGGGTTTCAAGTATCTGGGTTCGGGGACTTTACACAACATGCTTATTGGGCCATTCTACACAGGTGCGCGCTGCGGTGGTGATGAATTGATGTGGGATGGATCGTACAATTTCGTTACAAATGGTATCAAAGCTCATAGTTCAATGGTCCCATGTATCAACTCCATGGTGTGAGGTGAGTACGAGGGTGCATTCACAGACCTCGTGGGTGGAGAAAATAGAGTCAAAATAACAACTCTAGGGTGCGAGGGTGAATTCGCAGGCCTCGTGGGTGGAGCAAATAGAGTTGAATCAGATGGAGCATAGGATGATTTAAGTCGGATGGAGCTGGCATAGGATGACCCTGGGAAAGTTCCTCAAACACGTTTGCCTCGGGCGTGGTGGAATAGTATTAGAGTCGGGCAAAGCTCTTGAAGGACTCAAAGGTGAAGTATGATTTGAATCGGGTGGAGTGAGCTCAGGATAGCTGTAGTAGCCCCGAATCCGCCTCGGATTTGGTACACTATTTTTATAACTATTTGCGGAAGATATAAACATAAATTGTTTATACAATACATTACACATTATTCCCTAAGGTCGAGTAACCTTAACTTAATACACAATTCATAAAGTATCTATAACACAACAATATTTATCAAAATATACTATTACAAACTAGTCCGCACTTTATATCCCAAGCTGAACTTGGCATTAACCTTTTCTTGTAATCCAAACGCATTCGCTTTATCTGCAATGTTTATCATGATATAGCAAGGGTGAGCATGAAAGTTGCCCAGCAAGTTTATATACAACAATATAACGATATATCATGATTGAAGAGTATGAATAATGAGCTTGCTATAATTCATCAATATAATTGAGAACTAGCACGAACAAATTTTTGACTGAACACGTTTTAAACATGAACAAACATTTCTGAACCAACTGGTAATGAAGGTGATCAGCCTTTCATACCTGACTTATACATGCACGATGTACAGAGTACAAATTTCATGGCAATCAGCAATGATTAACCATAAGCTTGAAGAAACTACTCTTATTAGAGTTAAGTAAAAGAAACTTGCCTGAACCGTTGATTACCGCAACGCAATTAATAACGCTTTACCTGAAGATCTAATATTAGTAATATAGATCTCCAATATTAGAATAATATCATCATAGTATAATACTGTTATATATATATATATATACACAGAATAACCTAAACACATAACACATAAGCCTATCAGTCTATAACACACATAAAACTTAGCATCAAATTAGACTATTAAGTGTGAGTTGATACCGACACAATTCTAACATCCCGACGGTCTAGTCGGACAAATATCGAGTTTAAGTTCAATTAAACTCTTCCTAAGCGCTTAACCATGCCATAGAATCATAATTATATGATTTAACACTCGCTTTTTCATTTCAAAAGTTATTCGCTAACACTTAGTAAGTTAAATACTAATCCAGCAACCTGAATTCTAAATCTAGCAACCAAATTTCTAATTCAGCAATCTGGATTCATCAATCCATCAATTCAGTCAACTTCTTTTCAATCTAGCAAGCTGTATTCATCAGATTTTCTAATCCAGCAAACTGGATTCACAAATTACACAATCCAGCAAGCTGAATTCTATATTTGTATCATGAAAATACTAAATCAGTTTATTATTCTCCTATCCTTTGGTCAAACACATATACATGTATTTCATGCACAAAAAGTATTTTTTTCATAATTTTCTAACTTCCTTTAGTATTTTTTTCAAAAATCATTTCTAGTGCGTAGCTTAAGAAATTAGCTACCTCGTGCTTAACTCCAAACATTCCCATCTCTTGGGATAACCTTATATATGTTAACGTGATGCTCCATTTTAAATTTCGTGGCAATCGGAGTTGTAAAACTCCGGTTATAGCGATTTCCGTCGAAAAATCACAAAAATTGTTAGGGTCATAACTTGGTTGTTTTAAGCCGGAATTAGCTCATTTATGGACACGAGCTACATAATACCATATATTTTCATTTCCCAAAAGCCTGGAATTTTTCTCATTAACTAAATGTCCAAAACAGCCCCCGAAAAATTTTGGACAGCAACTTTTTGTCATTTGGCAGTTTTGGAGTCCTTCACCAAAACTTAAATAAATAGAAATCTGTAACTCCGATTAATGATCCGTCACTTTTTTTAGGATTCCTATCTTTCCGAACTACAGTTTTCATCTATCACAATCCATATTTGGACATGTTAAGCTCTCGGAATTTAGCCCGAAAATGGCTGTTAAAAACTGTCCTTCTAACAGTTTTTCTTATCTTTGAATAGTTTTGGAGAAATCCCATAACTTGTTCAATATTCAACCTAATTAAGTAATTCCAAAGGGATTTTATCCCTAACACATATATCTAGCTCCACAAACTGACCATACTCAAAAATTTAAAGTAGAATGAGAGATAAGATCATTTCCATATCATGCTTGGTTTCTCCAAAAATTTTGTTTTTCGCAGTTTTGATCATGCTTCTTCCGAACGTCATAACTACTTCATCCGGAGTCGGAATTAGTCCGTTCTAGAGTATATGGAAAGCTTATTTAGGGTAATACAACATATAACAAGTCCAGAATTTTTAGAGCACCCTAACAAATCTGGAATTTTCCTTTTAGAGACAGCAGTCCACTAGATTTTTTTTTCTTTAAGGTTTGAAAACTGTTTTGCTTTTCTTGTTTTGATTAAACTTTTAATACTCAAAATAGTTAGATCTAAGCATAACACACCATTTAACAAGTAGATCTATAGTTCTCATGTTCAAGATCATAAACTTCATGGTTCAAAATAACCAAAAATCAAATACATAAACTAGTTAGGATTTTATACCTTTTGTGATAATCCTCTTGATTTTGATTTCTGATCCGCATGATCTATTATTGATGTGTTTTTACACGATCCTAACTTGGTTTCTCACAATTTCACACTCCAAGATCCGAAATATAGAGAGAGATGGGACTTGGTTGTTTTGCAAAATAAAATGGAGCTTTTCTCTCTCTTTTTAGTCTTTTAAATTGATACAATGTATCTATACATTGCAAGGTGGCATTCTAGATATAAAAGTCATATGCCAAGGTTGGTCTAGGTTTATGTTTAGGTTTAGGGTTGGTGAACAACCAAAGGTAATGCAAGATTTGCACTCCAACTTAATTAAATACAAGAGGGTCATTTTGGATTTTTCCTTTTATTTCTAGAATTTCCATTTATTGCAAACCCTTAGGGTTTAGGTTTTGAGCAATCTAGGATTTAGGGTTTGAAAAACTCTTAGGGTTTAGGTTAGGGTTAGGGTTAGTTCACCCACCCAAGATTATTACAAGATCTACACTCAACTTATTAAAAAATGTGACAAAATGGTATAAATGACATTTCCTTTTATTTCTAGTCTTGTCACTTGACCCGATATCTTCCAATATCTCTTAGATTGTTTGAAATCTTGGTGAAATAAGGTGGCTTCTTTATGCATTTGACACCTAGCATTCTTGTACATATCTTTACAAATTGTGGCTCAATTTATTACATGTCACCCTCTCTTTTCTTCCCTTCCATAACCGGCCATGTAGCATTACTAGATCCCACTAATTCTTGCTCTTTCTCTCCCACACTAACCACTAAAGCTTTGCTTGCAAGAATGTCCATAAGTATTGGCAAAATAATAAGATGACACATAAGAGGAGTAGGTGGGAGTTGGTGGATAGTTGGTGGAAGAGTTGGTAACCAACTTTAGACAAATAAAATACCAAAATAAATCTTAGTCACATGCTCAATCTTTCCTCCTTTTTCCTTCTCTATCCACCGACCATGTAAATCAATCATAGTCCAACACTTTTACTAATATCAAATGTCCATCATGCCCTTCCTTCAATTAGGCTTATCAATAACAATATTCGAGCTACTCAATTAATGTATTGCTTGGGCCTCTAACTAATTTCATTGGCCAACACTTGGGCTATAAAATATATATAATCCAATACCTTAAATTCTCATCCAACCCAATTCATTTACTTAGGGTTTCAATTTCCTCAATTATAACATAAATCCTTACTCACAAGCCCATTCATTTCCTTAACCCAATTAGACTTGCTATAATTAGGTTATAAAATTAATCATTTGAGATATATAAAATAAATCTCCTAGAATTAGTAAGTATCCTAAATACCACAATTCTCTTTTTCCATAACCCTTAAGTTATTAAATCCTTCATTCCTAATATATAATTAGGGTTACACTAGTTTCTTTTGTTTGTTTATATAATAAACAAATATAAACCATCACATAATGTCATATTCCTTACACACAACTTTTTAACCCTTAGGGTTTAATACTCCGTATTAGGATTCCCAAATTAGGGTTTAAATTCTTGATACTAAAATTAGGGTTTCTGAACATATCGCTAGAGTTTTCTAACTTAATCACCATATTCATATCATGAATTTAGGGTTTCAGATTCCCGAAATAGAAACTAGGGTTTCCAGAACCGATTTCTAGGGTTTCTTATTTAGACGTTAGGTTTTTCTAACTGAACGTTGTCGTTCTTAATATAAACTTAGGGTTTATCACAGATATAATTTATCTGATCAACCCATGACCCTTAACCACATTCTGAACACATCATTAACCATATACACAGAGCATATTTACATAAATCCTTAATTCTGAATAATTCACCTATATCCTTCACCGAATTTTGAAATTATCAAAATTTCACCCTAATAATATCCAACATATACACTTATTTTCTGTCTAGGTCTATTATTTAACCTTAAATCAATCATTTAAGATTTTCATAAATTGTCTAATTTCTCGGGTTGTCACAATAGCTATAGGAAATTGCTCAGACTCGTTTGCCTCTGGCGTGGTAGAGTAGTATGAGAGTCGAGCAGAGCTCTTGAAGGATTCAAAGAAGGTGTGCTTAATGGTGAATACTCTAGTATGATACTTATGATGGGTATTCAAGTGAAATGTGGAGATTGTTGGAATATTTCATATGAATCCCACATTGGATAAATTCAAGAGTGTAGATGGGTTAATAAGTATGGTAGAGCCTCAACCTAATAGGTTAACCTTTTAGGTAAGGAGATGGTTCAATATGATTATTAGGGCTAGTCTACACAGGTGCGCACTGCAGTGGTGATGAATTGATATGGGATGGATCGTACAATTCCGTTACATGAATCTTTGATTTCAACCAAGGATGTTTGATAAAAACATTGGTTCTTTCAATCTGTAACGTTTTGGTCGGATTACCGATCACTAAACGCGCGCAAGTATACGCGGTCTAACAAGTAATATAGTGATAAGAAGAGTGTCGAACCCACGAGGAATTATCACTAATATTTATCAAATACGAACTTTATATCACGTAAGTTTTATTAGAATAGTAAAATAACAGATGTGTACTTAATCTAGTTATATCTAATTATCAAAGCAAGTAAATGGATAACGAATGGTATCGAAGGTGCTACAAGCTAAGGTCATAACTTCACCCCACACGAGTATTTTGTCAAACATTTGGTGTGTTATGTTTCATCAAACTTCCTAACCTTCTCTTTATGGTCTTAATGGTCACGACAGTTTGTCGACCGAGAACGCACAAGTGCTCATACACCTCTTCTGAGGTATGTACAAACATATCCTCTCTAGGTCCACCCGATAGGAAATAGAACAGAAAAGAACACCCAAGCTAAGCAATAATCCTACACATATCTATGCGAATTAACCATAACAAAGATTTAAAGCATAAGTTCTCAATTAGGTAACACATGGTGGACATATATATGTCTATTTTATACACAAATTATGCAGTCGAATCAAGTAGACAACTCATAATTACATGCCAATATATTAAGGTGTAAATCTATAATCCCTCTTTCAACTTCATATAGATTACCAAAATCATCACTAATTTCTTAGCAAGAATCATTAAGCATGAATATATTGAACTAAACCATATGGTGCCAATCAAAGAGATAAGATATTCAATTCAAATCAACAAAGAGCTCCATTATAACCTTAGAACCAATAATTAGTTCATAGCTCTTAAACTAAACATTAGTAGCAATATAAACAACATTGATGGATTACAAAATCAAAGGAATCAAATGGATAAGAATAAACTCTATCAAAGCTTCTTCAGTCTCCAAGATTTCCAATCTTTTCAAGTTTTCCAATCCATATTGCTAACTGCTCTTAAGCTTCAAGGAATCCCAAACATCTCCCTAATCTACCTAAACTATATGTACAAACATAATCTACTAGGAAATGGAGAAGAAATTACAAAAGAGGGAGAGAAAACTAAGTCTTAGAGGGGGATAATGAGATCCCTGGTCATGGAGTTGCCCCCTTAACATATATATATATATGTGTCTATCTTAAAGCTAGGTCCAATACAGTTTTTCTCTACCCGGGAACCAACGGTGGCGCTGCAGCGCCAAGATTAAGCCTTGAAGCGGTGTTGCAGCACTGAGTCAATGTCATGGGTCTATAAGTGGCGCTACAGCGCCAGTTTTTACAGGAACTGAGGCACTGCAGCACCAGTTTTAAGCCTGGTATCAGCGCTGCTGCGCTGGTATAGGAAAATTGACATTTTGCCCCTACAAGCTGAAAAAGACCTAATAAGCCCTGCAACACATAGATTAAGCAAAATAATACCAAAAATAATATAAAAGCTATATAAACAACGGAGAACAAGCACTTTTTTAAGCAATAAAGGATCCGATTCGTGGGTATAAATCTCACTCATCAAATACCCCCAAACTTAAGCCTTTGTTTGTCCTCAAGCAAAACTATCTAACACAAAAAATAATAATAGTACTGTAAATACATGAATTAAGTATAAAACTATGTACTAGCATCATGGCTTCTAGGCTCAATCATAACTACTCACAAAGAATAGGACAAACACAAATATGAATATTGGTTCAATCAATTTCAAGCATAAGACTATATTCGATCCATTCTGTGTGTGTGTGAAGAACAACCATCCTAACTAATCATAGCTCAAAATAAGTTCACACAATCAATTATAATAACCAATATGCTAAATATGTAACTCAAGCAATCAACAAGCATTAATAATAAGGCGCAGATACATGAAAGGATCTAAAAGTACTAGCATGAAGACATTAAAATCTGACTTGTACAGTGCTTAATAACCTTAGGCTATTCAGAGCTACCCATTAATGAGCTTTTGATCAATGACTCCCAAGCCAGATGACTTTAGGGCATTGGGTGTAGAACACCCCTATGAATCTAATAACTCGAGCAACAAAGGCCACGTAATCAAACTGAGCCAAATTAGACTTTTATTATATACATTTTAACAAATAAGACCTTAGGATGACCGTGCAATGCTTAATTACCTTAAGCTATTCAAAGTTACCCATTAATGAGCTTTTGATCAATGACTCCCAAGCTAGATGACTTTAGGACACTAGTTGTAGAACACCCCTATGAATCTAATAACTCGAGCAAAAAAGGTCACGTAATTAAACTAAGTCAAATAAGGTTCTTATTGTTATTATTATTATTATTATTATTATTATTTTAATTATATAAATATATATTTTATTTTTTTAAATGAAAACATACCAGAATCCAAGATCCGAAACTGTATAAGCGTCTAAGTCTTTTATTACCTTGTAATCATGTAAGTTCAACAGATTGAACACAATTTTCAAAACAATAACCACACAAACTATATTTGAAATATAACTAGTTATAATAGTTGGTCGGTGCTCAGCTAAGAAGAACAGATCAATAACAGTCTCAACTTATCAACTAAACTAACCCCTCATTCACACATGCTTGACACAAATTCTTGGAGATAGTCATAACCCAGCGCTTATCATTAGCCACAATCAAAAATTTATAAACTATATAAAACCCTTGCATAATAACAGCTCAAAATAGGGTAATAAAGTCATAATCAGGCATCAAGTATACCAATCTATATAAGCCCCAAAAGATGGCTATAAACCAAACATACATCCTGATAATAATAAAAGCATCCATAACTAATAATAAAAACTGATCATGCATTCATAATAAAACCAAAACATAAGTCTAAGGCTAATTAAGCCCAAAATGATGTTAAAACGCAGTTCATACAATACTTCTCTACGATAATGATAAAACATAAATAAGATACTAAGATGGCAACCTATCATGGCAATAGACAGAATAAAACCGATAAAAAACCCCCAAACTTGAAATGAGCAATGCCCTTATTACCAAGCATACAGAAATAAATACGAGAGGGCTTCCCTGAGGTCTAGTGACTCGGCATTATCATCATCCTCTTCAGCTTCTATTGGTCAATAATGGTGGAGGATATAGAGGGCATATGGGAGGCACGAGGAACTAGAATGGCATTGAGTCTGCTTCTTCCCCACCAAAGGCAACATAAATGCTCTCCACCGTGTTGGCGAACTTAGCATGATACTACATGAATAGATTCTGCCTTTGAGCTACAGCATCAATCCTCCTACTTTGTATGTCCACCTTCTGGTGCAGAAGGTTCATAAAAGCTAAAATCTCTACCAATGGCCCAGCTGAAGAAGAATCTAAGTCAATAGGTTGTGCAGATGTGCCTGCTGCTGAAGAAGGAGGTGGAGGCCGAGAAGAAGGCAGGAAGCCCTCACGCAGGGATGAGACTCTGCACCCTCCCGGACTTGGTATCTGGTAATACTGGTGTGATCTGTAGATGCCATGGGAGGTAGGAGTATCTTGTCTGTGGCCATGGGTACCACTGCTATCTAGCACAGGAATGTAATGACCAGAGATGTGGTAGGCTACCCGAAGTGCTGGCTCATAGAGCCTTAAGGATAAACTCTTGAATAAGGGATCCAACGTCAACGTTCAACCCGGTGAATATGGTAAATAGTGGCACTGCCCTCTCTCTAGTCACATCACTGACGTGCCTGGTTGGCATTAGGTTATGGTAGATAAAACTATACCACGCCTTCCCATAGCGTTATAGCTCGGTATGTGCGAAATTGGATTTCTCGCCTGTGTATTGGTTTATTTTCCACACAGTGCTAGGTTTACACAACCTTTTTACTATATCATCCGCACCGTAGTTGTTCACCCCGTTAGCTAGGTAATCTCTATCATAATTAGGCATCTGGAAACAAGCATTGATTTTTTGCTTGTCAAATCGTACTGCCTTGTCCCTTACTATTACCTCCAAACTCCCCTCAGTTGAGGCGTTGGCATAAAACTCCTTAACTAGGGCAATGACTGGGGACAAGGATTGGCGGTTGAAATGTGTCCAGCTTCTATCAACGATCATTTGGAACATCTCCCCATCAAGCCATGAATCAGGCATGAGGTCTCTCTCTGGCACTAGGCTCTTGCTAACCAAGACAGTGTAGTACTTTTCAGAAGCCTCCTTGCTTATGAACCTCGTGCGATACCAGTATGGCAAGGATGAAGATGATTTGCCCATACTCAGTCTTTGCTTCTTTGGAGCCATTTTAGAAATTTCTAGTCTCTAGCAACACCCACAAGCAGAACTCCCAATGAACCAAGCACACCGCCCACAAACTCTCTCTGAGGCGATTCGTCGAACACGTTGTGTGTGCGGCTTAAAACTAGGGCTTTTATAGCTACCCATCTGCTTGTTAAGCCTCAATTTGTCTCAAAGAATAACTCAAAGCAGCACGAGCAATAATTCAAAATAATCAAACCACAAGCACAAGCAAGACCAGCATTCACTTTAACAATGTCCAATTCAGAAGAAAACTTGAAAACCCTAGTGCCCAATTGTGACGCCCCCAATATAGGTCTACACAACTCATTCTGAGTCGCCAAATACATGGTACCGAATTCAAATACAACTTCATTTATACAACTATTAATTATCGTGAAAAATACGACAAAACATAAGCTATGAGTTTTAATACAAATATTGTCTCATAGACAATATCCAAACTAAAATAAAGTTCTCATTACAATTATAATCACACTATTTTATAGAATAGTGAGGACTACTATAGAAACCATCTTGAACCATCACTTCATTCCCTGACTAGTCCCAGTTATATTCTCATTTCTTGAAGAGAACAATAAAAGAAAAGGCGAGCTTCAACTAGCCCAGTAAAGAATATTATGACTACGATAATGCAGAATAAATTATCCTTAGTCCTCAACAGAGAAAAATCTGATAGAATACAATAGACAACAAGTTTTAGATCAACAACTGCAGCGAAAATAGCAATCCATTATAAGAGTCAAGTAGAACATGATGTCTACTATCTTCTATGATTTAAAAGTCCATCGTCAATATTTTATCTCTGTAACACCAATAAATAAATATTTTAAATCAACAAATTATCCATGCATTACGGGCCAAAGATATTTGTTTGTATAGCCAGTGGTCATGATCATGCCAAACAACTGTCCATCTATGCACTACGGGCCAAAGAAGACTTTCACCACATCAATTGTCTGTAATATTACAGGTCATGATTATACCGATACACAATTCTTGGTCATAATCATACCAATCAATAGTCTATCTATGCACTATGGGCCAAAGATGACTTTCACCACAATATAAACATGAGGATGATGACAATGATATAAGGAATCAATCAAGTGAGATCAAGGATAAATATTAGAGATTTATAATTCAATTTATCCAGAGTTCAAGAATGTCCAAATTGTCAACATGATAATTAATTGTGGAGTAAAATTCAAGAATGATATTCATGAATCAAAAATAATTTGGACAAAAAAAAATTAAATTTCACTGTGAACAGTACTTATGAATAGTACTCATAAATAGTACTGTATAAATAGTACCCCGAATGAAAATATTAAAATTTAACGAGAAAGTTCAAACCAATATTTCAGTGAAACGATACTAGATGAAGCGTAAAACTCAAGGATATTCTACTAATTTCAAGGATTATAGAAGCAATACTTATCAAAGTAAGTGTAGATTTAGGAATATGAAACGAAATAATATTACTCACATACCATAGAGTATGGAAGAAAATAATATTTCTTATGAATATTGAATGAAAATAATATCCCTTACGAATACAAAAAAATGATATCCCATATAAGTATAAAAGAATATACGAAACTGCAAATGGATTTTTACCTGTCATGCAGTAATCCGCGTAGACAGATCATTTCCACAATTTAATAAAGAATGCATATGAAGGGTTATTCACCATACATGTGATAATCCGCGTAGACTGGTTACTCCCGTAAATGAATAAAAAAATGAATACGAAGGGTTATTCACCATACATGCGGTAATCCGTGTAGACATGTTACTCCCGCAGATTAATAAAGAATAGAATGACAACCCTTATGAGTATGAAGAAAATAACATCTTTTATGAATATGAAATAAATAATACCCCTTACCTTAGTAGGAGAGTAAATCTGACTGGTATAGCGGAGATATTCTTGAGAAACTCTTTCACTATTAGCCACACTCAAAGTATACTTATACTAGAAAGAAATACGCATAATATTATAGAAGAAGAATTCTATGATTCTGGTGAGATTTTCATTTCTTAACTAAGCATCCTATTTATAGGAGAATAACAGGGCACTATTTAAGAAAATAATCACGGACGCACAGTAAACATTTCACGGGCGAAGAATTCGATAAATTTTCTAATTTTTACTATTCATCACTGTGCAATAAAATATTCTAATAAAACAAAAACGTTTATATAAAATATAATGTATTCTAATTATAATCCAATATAACAAATAACTTTATATATAATAGAAAAAGTATTCAGTTTTTTATAAAAAGGTTATTTCTGCTTTCTATATTCGATAATTATTCTATTGTGGGGTCCACCAATAATTGTGTCGTCATACTGAATATTTCTCGATAAAAAGAATATTCCTCGACCAAACGAATATTTTAGAACAACTTGCTTACTTGCAAAATTTGCATATATCATCCATAACTATACCATTATATCAAATCAACACCTTATTATTCAAAATAATATTTAGAGAAAATTAAATCTTTATTCATTAAAAATTGGGTTTTTACACTAATTACCTCAAATTTATGATGTTGATGAATTATTAAAATCGTTGGCCCTTGATGTAGCTGATGTGACGCCACCAAATCCAGGTGTCTTCCAACCCGACAGATGGTGCTACACGGTACTACCGTTCATACATTCATTCAATTGAAAAGTCTCAAAAGGACTAATATAACTTATATATATCCAAAATAATATTACATTTCCCAGGTTCTTTGTAACCCATTCGTTTGTTCTTGTCATAATATTCAATATATTATAGACATTCAATTATTCTGTTGCATAAGTAATCTAAGGGTTTGTATTCTCCTTGTCCTTGTCCTTGTCCTTGCCTGAGCCTTCGGTCCGCTCGATCTTGGCTATGTTCATATGGTTCAAGCAAGAGTGAGCATGACTACCTCAGCAAGTACTACAATTTTATAAACAACATGCTTGAAACATAGAACTCATATATCTTCAGTAACTGAACAATAGTTACGAAGTACTATTGATAATTCAAAATAGCACTTCTTTTCATTCAAAACGTTTTCAACAACAATATTCAGTAGAATATCAACTAAGGCTCAAGACTATGAGCAGTTCATAATTTCTTTTGAAAAGGACAACTCGGCACTAAGTTCGTAAGTCCGGCATAGCTTACGAGCACTTCTAGGTTATCAGTCCATAGTACTCTATGTTGATCAACACTACATTCATTAAACGTGTATACGTTTAAGTTGTGGCAACCTCACTGTGCCTGTCGTTAAACGACAAAAACGTTTTAGCATATTTGGTCTTCGATTGAAAACCATACCAATATAACTCGGTAAACGTTAATCATGCTTAACTAAATCATAATATAAGTCTATCCGAAAGAATTGGCTTAGACTTCATCGTTACAAAACTTCATGCGAAAGAATACATGAATTACACAGCTTGTCTAGACTGAACTGGAACAAGGGTTAGAATACTTGCCTTTCAGTGTCTGCTTACTGATTATCACACGTACACTTTAGATCTCTAAGTTTTTATAATATAGGATCATATAACGTACCACATTAGGTCATATATAATCAAGTAAGTATATTATTATATCTTACCCTTCATCTCAATCTAAGTTCTGACTTAGATCTGTTATTATGGTTTCTGGCTTTCATTACGTCATTCACATTACATTCACATTACATTCACATTCAATTGATTATTAACCTTTAATCATTATACATTAAGTGCCTAACAATGCCTTAACAATGTTATGCTTATACCTTAGTTCATTACTAATAAGTTCTCTTTCATTCTATACTTGAAATCTTTCTTCTCTGGCAAATTCTTAGGTCTGGCGCCGCGGCGCCACACATCACTCTTCTTCTCTTGCGGCGGAACGAGTTTGCAGTAAACAAGCCTCGGACTCGGCACTGCGGCATCACTCATTGGCCTTGGGTTGGCACCGCGGCGCCAACTCTGTGTCTCAGACAGTTTGCAAAGTTTGAAAATTTTACGAAACTCCCGAACTCATAACTTCTTCGTTATAAGTCCGAATTGACTCGTTCAAAAGCCTACGGTTCAAAAATTACTATACTCTATGCGTTCATGCAAGAATTTTATCTATTTGACTTCGTT
Organism: Panax japonicus; assembly: GCA_020205505.1. Lineage (NCBI taxonomy): Eukaryota > Viridiplantae > Streptophyta > Magnoliopsida > Apiales > Araliaceae > Panax > Panax japonicus. The sequence continues at coordinate 23,823,923 of CM035102.1, forward strand.
TACTAAAATTTCACCTATTAGTTCATTTGTTACAAAAACGATAAACGTTCGTACGCTCGTTTCTTTGTTCTAAGTTAGAATTCGGTCATTTTTGAGTCTACAACTCTATAATGCCAAATATGACTTGTCTCCATCAAAAACCAACGTTTTTGACTTCAAACACAAAATACGACCTCCATTTCGAGAATTTTACAAATTCGACGATTATCGTCCAATCGTGTGAATTCCGACAAAACTTCATTCCTAATGATTCTAAATGGATTTTAACCAACATATGAACATCAAAAGTTACTTATTACACCATTTTATAGTCAAAGTAGGTTTTGAATTATTCTCATAAGTCAATGACTTATTTAACTTATGAACTACAAATTCTCATGCTTATGACTTACTATGGACATAAGTCCACCAATCAATGTTCTCATACTATATTCAACATACTAACATCATATGAAACATATGACAAGTTCTTCATGATTCTATCAACTTATTAGAGTTCAAGTTGTATATTCAACCTATTCGGCTTAAGTTCATTCATCAATAACATATTAAATGTTCTTAATAAACAATCCCCCTTTCTATCAATCCTATCATAGAAGAGATAAAGATAATAGGTATGAGTCTTACCCTTGAAGACTATTACTTCACTTCACTTTGGAAAATCTAGCAAAGGTTGAAGTGGCTTATAAGTGCTTATGTGGCTTATTCTCTCTACCAAATAAGTTACTTATCTTGAGAGGAAATTGGATGAAATTTGAACAACCAACAAATGAAGTGAAGCTTCTCTATTTATAGGCAATCCTAAGTTAGGGCACTTTAGTCATTTGGACATTCCACCTCCTTTAATCACCTCCTTAATACACCTCCTTACTATTCATTACTTATCAACTAAGTTAACTTGTCTAGCACTCACTTTTTTTGCTCATCACAACACTTGATCACTACATAAAATGTTTGCCCATCAAGTCTACCCACTTTACACTTGGATTGCTCCATGGATTATGGCTTATCATTGGGCTTGCTAATTTAATCTAGATAATTTCTTGTTGGGCTTATACCACAATAGTTTGGACTCATGACATTATCAAACACTTGGGCTTGAGTATCACATTCTATTGGACTTCTACCATTAAGCTAATAATCCTTACAAGTCCATTACATTTAATTGACAACTTAACATATATACACCACGTATAATTCTCACATGATAGCTCGTATACTAACTTGTAATATACGTTATTTCATTCTTCATACCTCATAGTATAATACATCGTATTATACTTACGTTCATTACCTCGTACAATGCCTACACATCATACGATTACAACTTCTTTTTCTTAACGCTTAATAAACCTAACGTTCCCAAATTAAGTCTGCATGTGAAATATTACGTTTTTCATACTTAGATCATTATTATATAATCAATCTCACCTTAATATTATAACGTTACGTATTTCTCGGAAGTTCAAAAATAATTCCCGAGCAGAAATCGATGAATAATGTTTTTCGGAAAAATTCTCGGAAAACTTTTATTTTCGTTTTAGAAATTCAAACACTTTAATTCTCCCACGTAGTTAAAATACTACGGCTTTCCGACGTCTCTAGGTTATAAAACGACATTCATCTTATCAACACTCAATAATAATAAATAATATTATTTTATTCATTATTAAAAGCATTTATAATTGTTCGATTTTCTGGGGCGATACAACTGAAGCACAAATTGAATGTTGATGGCTAGATGATATTACTGCTTAGGGGCTTGGAGGGGGGAAAGTCTGCCGAGAGAGGAGATGAGTTGTCGAGAGGCTAGGTAAATGTGGGAAAAAAGAAACTAAAACAACCCTACTTAAGCAACTGATCAGACGCACTAACGGCGCTGTAGCACTGCTAATCCTTTGTAAACTGGCGTTGCAGTGCTGGTATTGAATGTTGGGTTTTTAAAGTGACGCTGCAGCGCTGTACATAGGCATGAAGATGGCGCTGCAGCGCATCTCTCCAGTAAGTTTGGTACTATGATGGCACTGCAGCGCTAATAATCCTTTGTAAACTGGCGCTACAACGCATCTCTCCAATAGGTTTGGCATGATGATGGCGCTGCAGCGCTGAGATTCCCTTATAAACTGGCGCTGCAGCGCTATCATGCAACATTGTGCTTTAAAGCTAGCACTGCAGCGTATCTCTCTAGTAAGTTTGGCATGATGATGGCGCTGCAGTGCTGATTCAAGGTTATAAATCGGCGCCGCAGTGCCGTCCCTGAATCAACCCAAGACAGAGTGTTTTTCCTATACATGCCAAGCCAAATGTAAGCTATCTTAACTAAACAACACAAAAACTATTAACAACCCACATGAATATTAACTCTAACTACTATATACACAATAACATGCTTACTAGATAAAACAACAGTAATGATATACTGAAACCTAAGTTAATAAACTAAAAAGAAGAGATGCACTATAAAACTATATTGAAGCAAAGCGCTTATTTAAAGTCGTCAGCCTGACTCTTTCACTGCCGTTCAATCCGGTTCATATGCAAAGACGACCATTTCATGTTGCCTATTTGTCAATTCCTTGATGTTCATGGCGGACATGGATGATTGGTCATCCCCCAACTTCACTTTACCCATCGGCACGAAGAATCGTTCACCACTAGAATTATCCACTAATTCGCCTTTCTTATCAAACTAAAATCGTTCAATGTGCTCTAGTGGGCCCTCTAGGGTTTCAACAACCATGAGCGTGGGCTCTAATGTCTTATCGGTCTTGATAATACACCCACTCATGATCCTCTCTTTTCCTTCCTCAGACTCCACAGATTGGTCAATAGGCATTTTCACATTTCCCTAAATAACTTTGTGAGACTCATCGCCTTTTCCTTGTGTATCCACTGTGCACTGCTCTTCAACTTCCTCGTTGTGATTAGTTATGAAATGTAGACTGCCTTGTGGTGGATTTGAGATAGCATTGATGAGTTTTCCTAATTGACTCTCGAGGCTCTGCAATGAGACATCTTGGTTCGCTATTTGAACCTCATTTCTCTTTGTGAAGTTGGTAAGGAGCTCTTCAAGCCTTATATCTTTGTCTCATTCTAAGTATATAGACAAGCTCTCATCAGTTTGAGGTATCGCCTTATATTACGGCGGAGACTGATACTCAAATTTTATCTGATAGGAAAAAATTGAATCATGATACTGCTCTTGACTGTAGTCCCAAGAGTTTGGATAATCTGACTGTCCGGATGATAGTAAGTCGGTTCAATGTCAGTTCGTTCCTGACAGTAGGCATTCTGAGTGGAGTGACACTCAATATTGTCAAAAAACCTCAAGAGATTTGAAATTTGATCTTGCAATCTCTCAAGTCCTTCTGATCTTAGTTGAGCCGTCCTCTCAAAAAGCCATTGATAACAATGATCGTCTATAACTTTTAAGCTTAAAAACAAAAAGGAAGATCAAACAAATAAAAGAAATATATATACGTTCAATAAAGACTAAATCAATATTGGACAATATTAGAATAACCATTCCCTGGAAACGGCGCCAAAAACTTGTTGGTCGGATTACCGATCACTAAACACGCGCAAGTATACGCGATCTAACAAGTAATACAGTGATAAGAAGAGTGTTGAACCCACGAGGAATTATCACTAATATTTACCAAATACCAACTTTGTATCACTTAAGTCTTATTCGAACAGCAAAATAACAAAATTGTACTTAATCTAGTTATATCTAATTATCAAAGCAAGTAAATGGATAACGACTAGTATCGAATGTGCTACAAGCTAAGGTTATAACTTCACCCCACACAAGCATTTTGTCAAACACTTGGTGTGCTATGTTTCATCAAACTTCTTAACCTTCTCTCTATGGTCTTAGTGGTCACGATAGTTTGTCGACCGAGAACACACAAGTTCTTATACACCTCTTTCGAGGTATGTACAAACATATCCTCTTTAGATCCACCAGATAGGGAATAAAATAGAAAAGAACACCCAAGCTAGGCAATAATCCTACACATGTCTATGCGAATTAACCATAACAAGGATTTAAAGCATAAGTTCTCAATTAGGTCACACATGGTGAACATATATATGTCTATTCTATACATAAATTATGCAGTCGAATCAAGTAGACAACTCATAATCACATGCCAATATATTAAGGTGTAAATCTACAATCCCTCTTTCAACTTCATATAGATTACCAAAATCATCACTAATTTCTTAGCAAGAATCATTAAGCATGAATATATTGAACCAAACCATATGGTGCCAATCAAAAAGAGATAAGATATTCAATTCAAATTATCAAAGAGTTCCATTATAACCTTAGAGCCAATAATTAGTTCATAGCTCTTAAACTAAACATTAGTAGCAATATAAACAACATTAATGGATTACAAAATCAAAGGAAACAAATGGATACAAATAAACTCTGTCAAAGCTTCTTCAATCTCCAAGATTTCCAATCCTTTCAAGCTTTCCAATCCGTATTGCTAACTGCTCTTGAGCTTCAAGGAATCTCAAACATCTCCCTAATCTACCTAAACTATATGTACAAACATAATCTACTAGGAAATGGAGAAGAAATTACAAAAGTGAGAGAAAACTAAGTCCTAGAGGGGGATAATGAGATCCCTGGTCAAGGAGCTACCCCCTTAACATATATACATGTGCTTGTCTTAAAGCTAGGTAAAATCCAGCTTTTCTCTGCCTGGGAACTGGAGGTGACGCTGCAGCTCCAAGATTAAGCCTTGGAGCGGCGCTGCAGCGCTGAGTCAATGTCCTGGGTCAATAAGTGGCACTGCAGCGCCAGTTTGTAAAGGAACTGAGGCACAACAGCGCTGCATGATGTTTTTGTTGGCTAGGATGTAAGACCCCAACTTTTATGAATAAAGATGATTTTTCTATGAATATTTTTTTTTGAGTATTATGGAATGAATTTGATATAATGTTATAGTTGGGGGTAGTATTTATAAATTTTTCAAAGTACGCAAGTTGTCTTATAAATATTCGATTGGTCGGGGAATATTCTTTTTACAGGGAATATTCGTACGACACAATCATTGGTGGACCCCACAATAGAATTATTGTCGGATTGAGAAAACGACAAAAAAATTTTATAAATAACGACGGAGGTGTTATTGTTAAAACTGTTGAACTACCCGGTAGTAAAAGTACAGTAATACGCGTGGTTGCATAGTAGCACACGGTATTGATTATTGATGCTTACGTGATAAGTCACTCAGTTGTACTGCATTATTGCTACAGTAATTAATGGATCATATCTCTCATATTATTGATTTAATTATTGTCACAGTATCATGTGCATAATATGTTATTTTATTAAATCAATAATTGAGACGACAAAGTTATTCATATTATTAAATTATAATTTTTACAATGTCTAGATGTTCTGTCAAGGAGAGGTTTGGTCACCTAATTGCGCGCCAATAGGGAGAAATCCTTATTGGAAAGCCCCCTCTTTCCTAGGAACGACCTGGTTGTTAAATATTGTGAGTTATGATATTAATGATGATTAAGTTCATGTTAATTAAAGATGAATTTGATAGTTTCATTGTGTTGGGATTATTTGTGTTAATAGAAATTGACATCTATTCCGATGATAATTGATGTCTGGAGGTTATATTGTTCAATTGGGTATTCGGGATATTTTTTGTGTCGAAGTTACTATTCACGAGTTATTATTCAAGAGTTACTATTCACGAGTTACTATTCATGAGTTACTATTCACGAGTTACTATTCATGAGTTACTATTCACCCAGTTACTATTCACTCTATTATTGTGAAATCGGGTATTTGGGCATAATATTATTCCATGAGGAGATGTGCTAATTTTTTAGACCGTTGGTTGAATGAATTAATATGGACCGCTGGTGGAAAGTTATAATAGTGAATCAATATGGGTCGCTGGTTTAAAGTTTTAATAGTAAATCAGTATGGACCGTCGCTTTAAGTTTTAATAGTTAATCGATCTGGATCGTTCATTTAAAAGTTAATCGATCTGGACCGTTCATGAATTAGTTACTATTCAATCCATTCTTCTATAAATAGAAGCTCATTCTTTCATTATTTCTTACGAATTCACTGAAACTCTAGAGAGAGAAATTATATAGAGAAAGAAGAAGAGTATTCTGCTACTTCACTACTTTGATATCTAGTGTCTTTTATGGTAAGGGGTGTTATTCTTTCTTATTCATGAAGAGAACTTCTGTTATTCCATTCTTTATTATTATATTGGAATAACCTGTAAAAGTGGCATACCCTATACATAACCTGTATACGCGGCATACCTTATACTTGTTAAAATCCTTATGTTATTCCATTCTTATTTATTCTGTTGGAATAACCTGTATACGCGACATACCCTATACTTGGTGAAATCCTTATGTTATTCCATTCTTTATTATTCTGTTGGAATAACCTGTATGCGCGGTTTACCTTATACTTGGTGGAATGACCTATATATGCGGTTTACCCAATACTTGGTGATCTTCTTCTGTTATTTCATTCTTTATTATTATGTTGGAATAACCTGTTTATGCGAAGTACCGAATACTTGGTGAAATTCTTTTATTATTCCGTTCTTTATTATTCTGTCGGAATATCCTGTCGGTGTGAATTTCACCTGACCTGGTTCCATATTTATTATTCCGTATTTATTATTATGTTGGAATATCCTTTCTGTGTATTTTACACCGGACCTGGTTCCATCTTTATTATTTTGTTGGAATAACCTGTCTATGCTAAGTACCGCATGCATGGTGATTTCTTTTGTTATTCCATTCTTTATTATACTCAATTGGTTAAAGTTTTGACTTCTATACTCCATGAAATTAGTGGAATATCCTTGATATTTGTGCTTCATCCAGTATCATTTCATGGAAATATTCTTCTGAGCATTCTTAAATTTTACTTTACAAAGAAGTATCATGTTGACAATTTGGACGTTATTGGTTCCTGGACAAATTAATTCTTGAACTTATTTTATTGTATTATTATGTCATTGTCATCATCCTCATGTTATATTATGTTGAAAGTCATCTTTGACTTACGTGCATAGATGGACTTAGTATGATTATGATCAGGGATCATTCGGTATAATCATGACCTGTTATAAATAATGTGATAAAGGTCCTCAGTGGCCTGTAATGCATTGATGAATAGTTTTTGGTATGATTATGACTAGGGTTTATTTGGTATAGTCATGACCATTGATGATTTAATGAAAATCATTGACCGTGGTATAGGGATGATTAGATGTGGTGGTTTATTTATTAAGCTGAGTCTCGGCGATAAAAATTGATGAAAACCTTTTAAAACATAAAAGATATTAGACTATATTCTCTACTTGACTCTTTTAATGGATTGCATATTCCGCTGCAGTTAAAATTGATGTCTATTGTATATTATCAGTTTAACATTGTTGAAGACTAATGATAATTTATTCTGTATTATCTTAGTCATATTATTTCTTACTGGGCTAGTTGAGCTCACTCTTTCTTTCAATGTTCTCTTCAGGAAATGAGAATATAGCTGGGACGAGTCGGGGAAAGGAGTGATGGTCCAGAAGATAGCATTAGTAGTCCTCACTATTCTGTTAAATAGTGTGACAATAAATGTAATGAGGACTCCTTGAGTATGGATATTGTCTAGATGACAATATTCATATTAGAACTCTCAGTTTATGTATTGTCGTATGTTACATGATATTTGTATAATTATGTTTGTATTTATATTTTGTACCATGTATTTGGCGACTCAAGATGGGTGATGTATACCTAATTTTGGGGGCGTCACATAGGAAGTGGAGCTGCAGCGCTAGTTTTAAGCCTAGCATCGGCGCTGCAGTGTCGGTATAGGAAAATTAACATTTTTGCCCCTGTAAGATGAAAAAGACCTAATAAGCCCTGCAAAACATAGATTAAGCAAAATAATACCAAAATAATATAAAAGCTATATAAACTAAAAAGAAAAAGCACTTTCTTAAGCAATAAAAGATCTGATTCGCGGGTATAAATCCCACTCATCACAACGCTCCCATTGTTAGTCTTTTGTCAGTTCTGACTTACTTTATGAAATGGTTTATCGTATTATTTGATGAGGAACGTAGAGTCTATGCTTGACTTTTCTCTGCGTTCTGAGCTCTACGTTTTGGTCTATGATTGATTGTTCTACGAACAGAGATGCACTCTACGATTGTGCTTTCTACGATCAGCTCTACGAATTTGATCTCTATAATTCTGGATTTGACTCTACAATCTTTTTTTTACTATAAGGTCTTATCTTCACTCTGGGATCCGGTCTTCACTATTTGATCCTGAGTGAACTCTTGTGATATCCTGAATATTTTTATATGACTTATAAATAAGATCTTGAGCAATTAAATAAAGGTTAAAATTTAAAACCTAGATTGGGAGTGGATGAATGATTAAATATTTAAATCTAATCTATGTGTTAAGAGGAACAAATATAGTTGAGAGACTTTTGGTGCAAAAGGCTCTGAAGAGGTTATGAAGAGAAGTTAGAAGATCAATCATTAAATAAAGTTATTTTAGTGACTCGATAGATGTAACGCCCCAGAAAATCGAACATTTTGTAAATATTTTTAATAATGAATAAAATAATATTATTTATTATTCATATGTGTTAGTAAGATGAATGTCGTTTTATAACCTAGAAATGTCGAAAAGCTGTAGTATTTTAACTACATGGGAGGATTAAAGTATTTGAATTTCTAAAACAAAAATAAAACTTTTCCGAGAAATTTTCCGAAAAACACTATTCATCGATTTATGCTCTGAAATTATTTTTGAACTTCCGAGAAATATGTAACGTTATAATATCAATATGAGATAGATTATGTAATAATAATCTAAGTATGGAAAACGTAATATTTTGCATGCGGACTTAATTGGAGAACGTTAGAAATATTAAGCGTTAAGAAAAGAATGTATTAATCGTATAATGCGTAGGCATTGTGCGAGTTATTGAACGTAAGTATGATACGACATTTTATACGAGTATGTATGAAGAATGGAATAATGTATATTATGAATTAGTATATGAGCTAGCATACGAGAATTATACGTGGTATATTTATGTTAAGATTCTTAATTGAATGTAATGGACCTGTAGGATTATTAGCTTAATGGTAGAAGTCCAATTAGTAAGTGATACTCAAGCCCAAGTGTTTGATATGTCATGAGTCCAAACTATTGTAGTATAAGCCCAACAAGGAATTAGCTAGATTAATTAGCAAGCCCAATATGATAAGCCATGATCCATAGAGCAAACCATGTTAACGTGGGTAGACTTAATGGGCAAACATTTTAAGTGGTGAGCAAGTGTTGTGATGACCAAGTATTAGAAGTGGCTGGCAAGTAGACTTGGTTGTTAAGTGATGAATAGTAAGGAGGTTGGATTAAGGAGGTTAATTGAGGAGGTGCAATGCCTAATTGACCATAATGCCCTAACTTTGGATTGCCTATAAATAGAGAAGCTTCAATTCATTTGTTGCTTGATAAAATTTCTCCCAACTACTCTCAAGTTAAGTAACTTATTGGTTAGAGAGAATAAGCCACATAAGTCAAGAATAAGTCAAAAGTTCTTTGCTAGTTTCCAAAGAGAAAAGAAGTACAAGTGCTTCTAGGGTAAGACTCTTGTCTATTATATATTCATCTCTATCATTGTAGGGTGATAAGAGAAGTATGATTGTATGTTAAGAACATATAAGAAGAAAGTAATGAATGAACTTAAGCCGAATAAGTTAAATAAGAAACTTGAACTTAAATAAGTAGATAATCTTGTGAAGAACTTATCATATGTTTGCCATATGATGTTAGTATGTTCAATATATAATGAGAACTTTGATTGATGGACTTAAGTTCATAGTAAGTCATAAGCATGAGAATTGTAGTTCATAAGTTAAATAAGTTATTGACTTATGAGAATAAGTCAAAACCTACTTTGATAATAAGTTGGTGTAATAAGTAACTTGAAATGTTTATATGTTGATTAAAATCCATTTAGAATGATTAGTAATGAGGTTTCGCCGAAATTCACACGATTAGACGATAATCGTCGAATTCGTGAAATTCTCAAAATGGAAATCGTATTTTGTGTTTGAAGTCGAAAACGTTGGTTTTCGATGGAGACACGTCATATTTGGCATTATAGAGTTGCGGACTCAAAAATGATCGAATTCCGACTTAGAACGAAGAAATGAGCATTGAACGTTCACGAACGTTTATCGTTTTTGTTAAAAATGAACAAATAGGTGAAATTTTAGCAAACGAATTCAAATAGATAAAATTATTGCATGAACGTGTAGAATATGTAATTTGTGAACCGTAGGCTTTTGAACGAGCCAATTCGGACTTATAACGAAGAAGTTATGCGTCCGGGAGTTTCGCCTAATTTGCAAAAGCTGTAAATTTTCTAAGGTACAGAGTTGGCGTCGTGGCGCCAACCCAAGGGCCAAATGAGTGGCGCAGCAGCGCCGTAATAGTGTCAGGGCATACTGCTAAATCGCGCCGCTGTGCAAGATGAAGAGTTAAGTGTGGCGCCGCAGCGCCAATTCTGGATGTCAGGTACTACTAACCCACGCCGCAGCGCGAGTTGTAGAGCTAAGAGCGGCGGCGCAGCGCTAGTCCTAGAGTTTTGGCAGACAAGAATGTTTACAGATATAGAATGAAAGAGAATTCATTAGTAATGAATTAAGGTATAATCATAACATTTTTAAGGCATTGTTAGACACTTAATGTATGATGATTAAAGGTTAATAATCAATTGAATATGAATGTAATGAAAAGCCAGAACCCATAAATAACATATCTAAGTCAGGATTTAGATTGAGATGAAGGGTAAGATATAGTAGTATAATTACTTGATTACATGTGACCTAATATGGTACGGTATATGATCATGTATTGTAGAGACTTAGAGACTTAATTAAAGTGTACGTTTGATATCAGTAAGCAGACCAGTTCAGTCTGGACAAGCTTTGTAATTCATGTATTCTTTCGCATGAAGTCTTGAATAATGAAGTTAAAGCCAATTCTTTCGGCTAGACTTATATTATGAATCTATCAAGTATGATTAATGTTTACTGAGTTATATTGGTGTGGTTTTCAAATGAAGACTGAGTATGCTAAAATGTTTTTATCGGTTAACGACGGGCACGTGAGGTTGCCTCAACTTAAATGTATACACATTTAATGAATGTAGTTTTGATCAACATAGAGTACTATAGGCTGATCACCTAGACATGCTCGTATGTAATGTCGGACTTACGGACTTAGTGCTGGGATGTCCTTTTTAAAAGAACTTATGAAATGCTCAAGGTCTTGGACCGGAATTGATGTTTTACTGAATATTGTTGTTGTAAAATATTTTGAATGAAAAGAAGTGTTATTTTGAATTATCGATAGTACTTCGTAACTATTGTTCAGTTACTGAAGATATATGAGTTCTATGTTTCAAGCATGTTATTTATTAGAATTGTAGTACTTGTTAAGCTAGTCATGCTCACTCTTGCTTGAACCATATGAACACAGGTAAGATTGAGCGGAACCGAAGGCTCCGGCAAGGATAAGGGCAAGGCGAAGACGAACCTTTAGAATTCTTATGTAATAGTATAGGTGAATGTTTGTAATATATTGAATATTATGACAAGAACGAATGAATGAGTTATAAAGAACCTGGGGAAATGAAATATTATTTTGAATATATAGAAGACATATTCGTTCATTGGAGACTTTTCAATTGAATGTATGTGTGAATGGTAGTACCGTGTAGTACCATCTGTCGGGTTGGAAGATACCCAGATTTGGGGGCGTCACAATAGACGATTTGTAAGACCCCAACTTTTATGAATAAAGATTAATTTTTTTTGAAATATATTTTTGAATATTATGGTATGGATTTGATATAATTTTATAGTTGTGGGTAATATTTATATTTATAGTTGTGGATATATGACGTCTTATAACTAAAAAGAAGGATGTTATTATATGATACTTCAAAAGAATTTCAATTATTTGATAATGGGTAGACCATATTATGAATGGAAAAGAAGGTAAGAGATAATTATAAAAACGAGAAGTAAAGGGGTGAAGGTAAGAAACGTTATAATTAGATAAGGGTATCTGTTATGTTAACTTGATGAAAACAAAACAGAAAATTGTAGAGTATGTTACGAGCAAGAAAATGGCTCAAGAACAGACTCAATCCGATAACAGATGAGCGAGTTATGAAGTTACAAAGTAGGTGATACGAAAACGTCACAATAGTCAAAATTGGAAAAGTTAGCATAAAGTGGCCTGCAGATTGTGCGCTACAGCACCACTTTCAGAGCATTTTTGGGCGCTGGAGCGCCATAACACCAAGGGAAGGCTAGTTGGACGTGTGGACTTGTAAACGTCATGACGCCATAAAAATATTTGTAACCTTGTTTAAAATGTTGTTTCTAATAAAAAGGAAACATTGTTAGAAATAAATTGGGATTAATTTAAACCATCGTGGAGGATGACTTTGAGGGTCGTGACGTTTTCGAACGCCGCAACACCTAGAGACATTTTTGAAGTTTGGTCGCATGAATTAAATTATAAAACGTGAACATATGAAATGAAATGAAGTTAATTAAATCATAGAAGAACTTTGAAATATAAGTCTAAATTATGAATTTGGCTAAATAAAATGAAGTAAGCCGATGCATACGAACTTCCGAACGTCGAGTCATCGTGCGACGTTTACTAAGATATGTCGGGTTATAAAACTCGAACATCATGAACTATGAAATAAGCTAAAATAAGTTAGCATAAATCAATTTAACCATCTTTATGTTGCTAATTGGTGTGTTGTCGTACATTAAAATTTGTAAGACATTCGAAGGACGATATAACTTAAAGTTGTAAGCAACGCTTAAGGCAAGTTTTTCAAACTATTGTCTAAACTTTATGTTATGCAAATGTTTCATGTTTGTACAACATGTTTAGTTCTTAATTGTCATATGTGACAATACCTGCACTTATGTATTATCTGAGATGAATTATTTTGTTATTAAACGGTTCAAACTTTTAAAGTTCTGTTTAGTTATGAACTGGATTACGTCTGTATCTATGCTAATTGTTTTTGGCTAGACAAATGTTAAGGTGTTAAACTGAATTGTGATGAATTCATGGAAGTTAAGAAAAGTTAATCCAAACTATTCAGAAGTTAAAGCGGACATATATTGTGTCATAGAAATGAAATAGACACAGATGATGTCATAATAATGAAGAAGACATGGCTGATGTTAAACCTAAGAATGAAGAAAGAAAAGAAAAAGTTTTTATGACCATTTAATAGAAATGTTGTTGATGTTTAAAATTAAAATGAAACTAATTTATTTTTGTTTATTCGAGTTGGCTTATAAATATTGTTCAGTATTGAAGTTTTCAAAGAAAGAATATTTGATTTTGATTTCATGGTTTATTCAACTGTTATGATTTGTTGAGCAATTAAATGCTCACTCTTGCAAAATTTTAAAACTTTTGCAACTAGAGCAGTAAGGACCTGAAGGGTTAGAAGAAGTTAGGATATAAGAATGCGCTAATGAAGAAGACTTATAGATTTATGCAATATGATTTAATTGTAATATTTTTAATGATGTATAATTCATTAATATTAAAACTTGAAGATGTAAATGTATTAGAACCTGTGATTAGAAGGTGACATATTGTAATATATTTAAATTACATTTATGTCTTAAGATTATATAGGTGTTTATGTTGTATGGATAATATCGTGACACACTGGACCCGAGTTAAAAGGTAGACTCAAATTTGGGGGCGTTACAACTATGTGTCCTTAATCTTGCTCTATGATCTTCAGTTCACTCTGCGATCTGATCTTCACTATACGATTTTGAGTGAACTCTGCGACCTTAATCTTGCTTAACGATCTTCTGTTCACTCTGTGATCTGATTTTCACTATACGATCCTGAGTGAATTCTACGATCTGATAACGTGCTCTACCAACTCAAAGATTACTCTGCAGTCATTATTAACACTTTGAAACAACATAGTAACTTTACGATCGTTTAACATTACTAAATGATCGATTTTTGCCTATTATCTATGCATCAATTCAGCTCATAAAATCAACCTAACAAGTTTGATCTGTCTATTCTAAGTCCTTGTACATCATATCATCAATAAGAACTTTACAAAAGCTACTGGTATAAATATACATTATCATAATCACATTATCAAATTAAAAATGCAAACTCTAACATTATGTATAATATGAGGTACGATAGGCTGATCACCCTAGACTACCATTAGAGAGTTTTTCAGTCTGTGTGACTGTTAAACGTCGTGGAGAGTTCACAATTTATAACTATTGAACTTAGTAAGAGTTCATGATTCCTACGACCGCTCAGTATAATGTTGAAAATGATTGAGATTAAAGGAATTCTTTTATTTCCTATTTATTCATATTGTTTCATAAATTCTAATAATCAAATTGTTGAAACTCTTTGATAATTATCCATTTTGTTCATAACATATCACCCCTTAAATAGCTTTATACTTGCTGAGCACATTAGTCGTTCACCCTTGCAAATTATATTTGTAGTTAAAGCAGAAGGTCCGAAAGAATCGAATACTAAGGATAAAGGAAAGAGTAAAGTGGAAGAAGAGAACTAAATAATAAATAAATAATATTATATTGTTTAAATAATTAATTATTGATGTAGTATTTTGGGATGTTTGTACTTGAATGCGATGTACATAAATCGATGTACGTAAAGATTGAGTTATTTAAGTGATGTATTAATAATGTATATTAGTTTGTATTATTTAGTTAGTCATGTATCATTACGATACACCAACTCTCGAGTAACGACTACTCGAATTTAGCACAATTAAAATACCAAAATTATCATTATAATAATTTTTAAAATATAATCTCATAAAAGTAAAATAGTTATATAGTATTTCAAGTTAAAATTTGTTTCCAAATCTTACAAACACTTCTCTCCCTTCTCACAAAATTTCTATTCTCTCCCCAAACTCTCAGACACTGTGTCAGTGTTGGTGCAGGTAAGCGCAGTGTCTGTTTCAAATAGCTGTATCAGGTTAATAGATTCCCCTATTGTTTGGCAAATAAAATAAAATTAGCAACTGAAAAAAAGTGATGGAAGGTGGTGGGTTTACTGCAGAAGATCTGTCTACGATCGGAGGAATCGCCACCGTTTCTCTGCTTCACTCTTTCATTCCTACCCATTGGCTTCCCTTTTCCATTGTTGGTCGAGCTCAGAAATGGACCCTCTCCAGAACCCTCCTAGTCAGTACGTTCTCTCTCTATATCTCTCTGAAATGTGTTTGATTTTGGATCTGATTATTGTTTCTATTGAAATGTGTTTGATTTTGGATCTGATAATTGTTGTCTAACTAGATATTTTCTGATGGTTTTTGTTGGAAAAGGAAATGGCAATTAATTTGTTAAGAAAAGTAAATCCAACTGGAAATTTTTGTAATTTTGCCGTAAATACTGTTGTGAATGTTGAGAATATAAAATTTGGTCCTTTTGTGATTGTAATTGAGGTTTAGGGGCTGTTTGATAAAACTGAATGAAACAGTTCTGAATGGCTGAATAAACTGAATGACTGAATGAAATGATTGAAACTGAACACTGACTGATTGAAACTGAATATGAATGAAAAAAATTGTTTGTTAACTGATTCATAAGAAATAATTGAATGACAATATTTCCCATTTTAACCTTCTGAATTGTCTAACAAACAACCTTCTGAAATTCACTTTATTAAAAGAAGATCAAGTAAAAATATCAAGAGTAGTTCTATGTAAATAAACTATGAGCAAATAGTTGCGCACAAACAAGAGAAAAAATAATTTATGAGTTCTATCGTTTAAATTTATATCATTTTCAATAAATTTACTACTAATATTTGTGCGCATACAATTTTTTTAATATCACCCTAATCCTATAATTTTTTTAAAAAAGAAAAATCCAAACTCCACGACTCATCTAGTGGGTGTTTATGTAATAATAATTAAAATTCATTTACATTTACCAAACTACTCTCTCCCAACAGATAAGATAACAAAGCTCAAAATCTCACTAAACGAACCAATCTCTCCTCATCCACCATCATCAAGTCAACCATGGAAGCAACACTCTTCACAATCCCCTCCAAAACCCCATCATCCCAAACATTATCCCTCAAAACCCACTTCAAAAACCCTCTTCTTAACACCACCTCAATTTCCATCAGATCCACCAAAAATTCCCTAAAACCCACTTTAATCAGAGCCACCATTAACCGCACAAAGAAAGAATAAATCGTCGAAATCGTCAAACAGCAGCTCAAAAACTTCCAATGGATCTTCCCGGCAGCCATGAAGTGATCGGCGACCGATTTTGGAGTGATTGCAGTGATGGATTGAGGGAATGAAAGTGCCAAAACAACTTGTGGTAGAGAGAGTATTCGAACGAATCAGACTTTGCGGTTGAAATTTTATTTCAATCATGATCTTGTTGTGGGTTTGAGGGAAACATCAATAAAAATTCATTCAGACGACTAGCATGCCTATTCAGCCCAAAAATACCGACTTATTCGGTCAGTTGAAATTGGACCATTCAAATATTAAAAAATGATAATCAAACAGTCTGAATGGTTGAATCGCTCAGATTTAGAGCTATTCAGTCTTGTTCAGACCTATTCAGTCTTGTTCAGACCAAAACAAACAAGGCCTTAGTTTGATAAAATTCAGTTGCAATATCACCTGTGATTGGATGTCGACACACATTTGGATTAGTAGTTGGTTGCATTTGATGTATATACACATCTGGGTTAGTAATCGGTTGCATGGTCTTCGAGATAAGAAAATAGACTCCTTGTGTTGGGGTGAGCTATAACTTCTTGGTGGGGAAATGGGACTAGATAGGAGAAATGATCTTTTTGGATATGAGGTTAATTATTATCCTATGAAAGTAAGTTATGTCAGTAGATTTATCTTTTTTGCGATTCTGTGAGACGTGGTTTTGTCAACCATATCCCAGTGAAAGAGAGGGAGAACTAGAGGTTGAAGGAACTGGAGAAGGAAACCTGCCTCCCACAAATGATGTTACAAGGTCTAGAAAGGTTTAGAGAAGAAATAAAGGAGGAAGAAAGAAGGGGAAAGGGTATGATAGGAAGGCAATATCTAGTAGGGTTTAGAGATTGGATAAAGGAGGAAGAAAGAAGGGGAAGGTGAAAAACAACGCCCGAAGGATGCAATGGCACAAAGCTTCAATCTTAAATATAAAATAATTCCAGATCTAGGGATCTGTTGTGAAAAAGATGAAAAAGATATGAAGGAGAAAGGATATAAGTACCTACCAGATTTGGGAGCAGGAAAGATAGATGAAAATGAGATTTATTTTATTAAAAATATATTAGGAATTTGGATCTGCTGAAGAAAGAAGGAGAGCAGAAAGCTACCAATGAGAGATGATAGATTTATAGTGAGATTTTGCGGAGAATAACTTGTTGATTAGAAATCGATAAGTCAATTTTCTGAAAAAGTGAATTGCTTTTCCATTGGCGAGAAATTGAAATACGGTTGAATTATTTTTCATGCCATGCCAAACAACTGAAAATGTGGAAAATGGAGTATGAGTTCAATAATATAAACCAAACTATGAGTATTAAAATAATAAAAAAAACTATCGAACTTGATGTAAATTTTAATTGCACCCGTGACATGACACTGGTACACTAAACAGTCATAAACCAGTAATTTAGTTGAAACACGATATGACACAAGCTCAATGCATTTATAATCGTGTTAATTGGGTTGGCACAATTATGTAACAAAAGCGAAAAGGATGAACTGAAACATGGTAATTCCTTGTTGAGTTCAACTTTTTTTAGCTTTTCATGTCCCAAATTACAGTACCCTTTGTGAATATCTCTTCATCGCGACTTAGTGCCCTTCCTAGCTTACTTAGTTTGGTTGTAGTATTTTGTTGGATTTGAATGGGACTATGTCTCATAGAAAGCATAACTATGTTGTATTTTTGAGAATGTATTTCAGGTATAAATTTGGGGGTTAATTATCTCAACTAAATCATAATTAATGATAATTAATCCCCCGGATTTGTCTGTATCAAGAAAAATGGTTTCTTGTCAAAATATGGCTCCCAGCGGGCCCCATCCGGGAGGCCACCAAGGCATCCGTATTTCCACGTCAACTCTTGGATACTTAACATGCTCATTGACCTCCCTCACAATCCATCATGGTTTCCCAAGAAGGAACTAAGGTGAAGCATGGGCTATTTCCACTCAAATGGTCCATAATTTGCTAAGTATGGGAAACTGACAAGAAAATATCCAAGTATGAAGAACCTCACTTGGTGTACCACTATGAAGAAGTGCATTATGCCATCACCTAATGCACATCTCACACTCCCACAAGCAAACAAGAAGGAAAGGAGAAAAACAAGATCAAACAAGGCACGAAGGGATGCAACCAAGCAACAAGGGAGCAAAAGCAAGCCAAGCAAGGGAGAAACCCTAGGGTCGGTCCATAGGAACGAGGTCAACCTGTAGGCAGCTCATCTCATGGCCAAGACTCCCCAAAGTCTCTCCCATCTTGCCCTACTATCAACACTTGGTCAAATTCAACTGGGGCATGAGTTAAGAATATAGTAGATTACTCTTTGTTTCGATTGAGCGTCTGTACTTTTGGAGCCTTTCTGTAGGCGTGCAAAACAACAGTCATTGCTCTTTGGGGCAGTGAGGTGGACGAATTGGGGTTTTTTCTGATAGGGGTGTTTTTCCTTGGAGATGGATAATCTGACCACCAGGTTTATCAATTTGCAAATCCTTCCTAGTTAGTTAAAAGAATGAAATTGACTGATATTATGATCATATATGTATTACCATTATATATTATAATAGAATATATATTACAATAAAAGGAGGTTTTTAAATGCGAGATCTAAAAACTACACGAGAAGGAACTAAAGTGAGAAGGGGCTAAGGAGAAAGCCCGTAGGGAGTAGGTCGGCCACAAGGGAGCTCCCCCCTCGTGAATGGGCTGCCTAAATGTGCCCCACCATGCCTCAATCTCAACACTTGGTCAAACTCAAGAAAGTAACACGAGGGATCAAAATGAGAAGTTAAGAAAGAATCCCTTATGAGGTTAGAGAGCACCCTAGGGTCGGCCTGTAGGGAGTAGGTCGACCCCAATGGAGTTCCCCCTCATGAATGGGCTGTTCAAGTTGATGGACTCCACGTCATGCTTGCGTGAGGTGGTCGTCGCCCCGATCGTTTCTAGCAAAGTTCTAGGATAGATTGCTTGCAACACCTTAACGTCTTGACTATATGTAAACGATAATCTTAGTACAATTGCTCGCATTCGGAAATATGCGTTGAATGGACACCACCGACACCTTGACCTCTCGCTTATATTAAAGTGGTAATCTCGGTACAATCGACGATTGATGCAGTAAAAGACGCCACACACAACTATGATTTGTTGTATGATAAGTCAAAGTTCAATCTCAAAGAAAAACTAAAAAAATAACTTGAGAATTCTTCAAAGAACCAAAATTAGAGAATAATCTCACAAGAATAATCTGAATAATATTAAATGATTATTGTTAATTACATCAATAAACCTTTAAATAACAGTACCTTTGAAACCCTAGAATCCCAATATGGAATTACAAGTGTTTTGGAAACAAATCTCTAAGCTAGAAGTATCCTAATCACATTAGAAATAAAAAACATGCTGAAAATAAGTAATTTAGGTAATAAAATCCGTGTCCAAATCTGCCAAAATGCGTAAAAAATCTAACTAAAATCCGACAAGTTAGCCGGGCCGAACTCATTGTCGGGGTGAGCTCATTTTAACTAGGGAATGCCTCGAGGCCAACTTGAACAGACACAAACTCGCTGGGGTGAGTTCAGAAGCAGCCAGGGGCGAAGTCGAACAGAGTGCATCTCGCCGGGGCGAAGTCAACAAGGCAAACGAGTTCGCCAGGGCGAACTCACAATTTTTCCTAACATTTGAGTTTTGCTTTCCTGACTGGCTTGGTACAGTGCTTTCATTGAGACAATTGTCTTGGTGCACCATTCCTATCATGGTTACGAACTTAAACTCACACTCCATAGCTCTCAAACCCGTTTCTTTCTCATC
The DNA here is from genome assembly GCA_020205505.1 of Panax japonicus. Taxonomy (NCBI): domain Eukaryota; kingdom Viridiplantae; phylum Streptophyta; class Magnoliopsida; order Apiales; family Araliaceae; genus Panax; species Panax japonicus. The sequence continues at coordinate 23,844,144 of CM035102.1, forward strand.
CCACGTTTGAATAAGAGCAAGTAATCCTTCTTTGAATCGCTTAGCTCTTGCCCGTGTCACTGGTCCAAATGAAACTTGCATTGGATCCGATCCACGGCCTCCATTTGAATCCAAGCTATTAATGTCCTCATCATTCCTTTTCTCTTGAAAAAGATTTGCCCTCAAATCGTAACCTACATCAAACGGACTTAGATCAGACACATTGAAAGTTGCACTAACATTATACTCACCTGGTAAATCCAGTTTGTAAGCATTGTCATTAATGCGCTCTAGTACTTGAAATGGACCATCTCCCTTCGAAAGAAATTTTAACCGTCTTCGAGCCGGGAATCTTTTTTTCTGCATATGTAACCAAACCCAATCTTCCGGTTCAAATATGACTTGATGTCGACCCTTGTTGGCCTGTTTAGCATATTGTTCTGTCCTTTCAATGTTGAGTCTCGCCTTCTCATGTATCTGCTTAACAAATTTAGACTTTTTCTTTCCATCCATGTTAGTAAATTCAGAAACAGGTAATGGTGATAAATCCAATGGAGTTAAAGGATTAAAACCATAAACAATTTCAAATGGTGAAAGTTTAGTAGCAGAATGAACATATCTATTATATGTAAACTCAACATGCAGTAAACATTCTTCCCAATGACTGATATTCTTTTTAATGATAGCCCTTAACAAAATAGATAAAGTTCTATTTACTACTTCAGTTTGACCATCGGTTTGTGGATGACAAGTAGTAGAAAATAAGAGTTTAGTTCCCAATTTACACTACAAAGTCTTCCAAAAATAGCTTAGGAACTTAGCATCTCGATTAGAAACAATTGTTCTAGGCATACCATACAAACATATAATTTCCCTGAAGAACAAATTAACTATATGGGATGCATCATTAGTTTTGTGACATGGAATAAAATGTGTTTGTCATCTTTGAAAATCTATCCACAATCACAAATATAGAATCATTACCATGCTTAAACCTAGGTAAACCTAACACAAAATCCAAGGTTCAACAGGTATAGGCAATGGTGTATAAAGTCCATGGGGTTGAACACGAGATTTAGCTTGTTTAGAGGTAATGCATCTATCACAAATTTGCTTAACATCTCGTTTCATGTGAGGCTAATAAAAATGTTCTTTCAAAACGGCCAAGGTTTTATCAACACCAAAGTGTCCCATCAAACCACCCCCACATTCTGTAACCTACTCACGTAAAGAATATGCAAGTATACACAATTTATTCTCACGAAACAAAAATCCATCAATTTTGAAATATTTACTTACAACATTCTTTTCACAAGTTTTAAACTCTTCACCGAAATCAAGATCATTAGCATACAATTTTTTGATTCGTTCAAAACCAAGTAATTTTGTATCAAGAGTATTCAACAACACATACCTCCGAGATAAAGCATATGCAACGACATTCTCTTTACCTTGTTTATATCGAATGACATATGGAAATATTTCGATAAATTCCATCCATCGCGCATGCCTTTTGTTCAACTTGTGATGTTCCTTCAAATATTTCTACCACTTATGATTGGTATGGATCACGAATTCCTTGGGCCACAAGTAATGTTGCCACGTCTCAATGCTCTAACCAATGCGTACATCTCCTTGTCCTAAGTAGGATAGTTTAAAGCTGTCCCACTCAATTTTTCACTGAAATACGCCATTGGTTTCCCTTCTTGCATCAAAACAGCCCCTATTCCCAAACCTGAAGCATCACACTCAATTTTAAAAGTTTTAGCAAAGTTGGGCAAAATAAGTAAAGGAGCATTAGTCAATTTATCTTTGATCAATTGAAATGCTTTTTCCTGTTCATCAACCCCACTTAAAGCCCACACTTTTCTTGATAATCTCAGTCAATGGTGCTGTGATCTCGCTGAAATTCCGAACAAAGTGTCGTTAAAAACTTTCAAGTACATGAAAACTTCGTACTTGGCTCACATTTGTCGGACTCAGCCAATCTCGTATTGCATGTATTTTCTCCTCATCAACTTGGATTTTCTGTGAACTCACAACAAAGCCAAGAAAAACAAGTCTATCCGAACAAAACATGCATTTTTCCATGTTGGCAAATAACTTTTCCTTTCGAAGTACATCTGAAACAGATTTTAAATGCAAAGTATGATCTTTCTAGTTTTTGCTATAAATCAGGATATCATCAAAATAAACTACAACAAATTTTCCAATGAATGGACGCAAAACATGATTCATGAATCTCATGAAAGTGTTGGGTGCATTAGTTAAACCAAAAGGTAACACTTACCATTCATAAAGACTATATTTAGTTTTAAACGTTTTCCATTCATCACCCTCTTCCATTCTAATTTGATGATAACTATTTTTTAAATCAATTTTTGAAAAGATACAAGACCCATGCAATTCATCTAACATATCATCTAAACGAGGGATGTGATGTCAATATTTTACTGTAATGTTATTTACCGCTCGGCAATCGATGCATATTCGCCATTTTCCATCCTTTTTGGGTACTAGGATCACCGGAACTGCACATGGACTCGTACTCTCCCTAACGAACCCTTTTTTTTCATCAGTTCGTCAACTTGTCTTTGTAACTCCTTTGTCACCTCAGGATTTTTTCGATAAGCCGGACGGTTTGGAATGGTCGCACCGGGAACAAAGTCAATTTGATTTTCGATTCCCCGCATCGGTGGTAATCCTTGTGGAAGCTCGTCGGGAAATACATCAACAAATTCCTGCAAAAGAGATGAAACAACACTAGGCAAAGAAGAATTGTTAGCGTTAGTATTCAAAAACGCCTCTTTATACCGAAGTATAATCATCGGCTGTTTAGAAACCAAAGCTTTTCTCATATTGCTCTTTTTTGTAAAAATGTTTCTCTTATTTTTTTCTTCTTGATTTTTCTTTTCTTCGCTCTTTTTTTTTGTACATGATATTTCTGCAAGTGAATTTGATCCTCATGCACTTGTTGTGGTGACATATGACGTAAAGTGATTTTCTTTTTGTCGTAAACAAATGAATACTCATTGGTAAACCACCCATCATGCTCAACCCTCCTATGCCTGCATAGGAACCACATCGCACAAAATCTCATCAACATATCGACCAATAGTAAATGAATCTAACACTTGTTTTGTCACCTTAATGTCTGCATTATCATTGAGCCATTGCAATTGATACGGCTGTGGATGTTTGATGGTAGTCATGCCCAATTTCTCCACCATCGTAGTGCTTGTCACATTTGTACAACTACCTCTATCTATGACTACATAACAGATTTTTTCATTCATAAGACTTCGGGTATGAAAAAGGTTTTTCCGCTATTCACTGCTCTCCTCCTTAACATGCGTGCTTAGTGCTCTCCTTGTGACCAGAATTTCACCATGCATAGCAGCCTCATCTATCTCCTTTAATGGTGGCATAGAATCAGTGTCACTCTCTTCTTCCTCGGTCTCCACCTCCCCATTGTCAAGTAATAACATAGTTATTTGATTTTGACTAGAAATATGCCCCCTGATATTTAAAGCATACAATATCTCAATTACGACTAAAAGAAGAAGGTTCAAATTTACCTTGCTTTCCCCGGTTAGTCACTTCCTGTTTAAGCTCCACTTTTGGTTTGTTCACAGCTGACTTCTCCTCTCATTTTACAACATTGGATTTCCATGATGAGCTTGTGGTAGGATTTGAACGCTGACCACCTCTCCTCTTAAGCTACTTCTCAATCTTGATAGTCATGTGTACCATATCCCCCAAGTTCACATAAGGTTGTTCCACTAAATCAACTATATCCCAATTTAGCCCCGCTGAAAATCGAGCTGTCGTTGCCTCACTCCATATTAGCTCTAGTCATTAGCATCTCCATCTCCTTGAAGTAATCCTCGACGCTCTTGCTTCCTTGTTCCAAATTCTTCAAAACAAGTCTCGGTGGTAGTGGCTTGGTACAAAATTTCTTTTTCATAACTGCATTCATCTCCGTCCATGTCTCAATTGGACGTTCTCCACATCTCCTTCTAGTAGTAGTTAATTGGTCCCACCAAGTAACTGCATAATCTGAAAATTTAGTAACATCTAATCTGACTTTATTGAGATTTAAGTAGTTGTGACAATTAAATACCCATTTTGTCTTCTTTTCCCATTCTAGGTACGCCTCTGGATCGTTTCTCCCTTGGAAAGCTATAATTTTCATTTTGATGCTACTCACGTTATAATCTTATCTATTCCGACCACCTCTTTCCCTAGCACCTCGCTGCCTTCGATGTAGGAAATCAGATTCATGATCTTCCTCTTCACTAAACCCACCTTCGAAGTAATTTTCGTCCGTTTTAGATCCCTGTTGTTGTGTCCTCCCCTTTTTCTGTGCTCCATGAGGCATTTGAGATGATTCTCCTCGGGTCTCCCTAATCTAATCAAGACGTTTCCATTCCTTATTCATGACTTCCAACATAAACTTTATATCAAACGTTGTGGAAGATTAATATTCAAAAGTTCCTTTATCTTTGGAGCTAGACATATTTCCTGCAAAACAAGTTTTAGTAGAAAACAATTTTCTCACCACTCCTTTATGTGTTTCGCTTGAATCAAGGGTTTCACTCGTGTATGCACTCAATTAATGGCTTTTACCCTCAATTAATCTCACTACTGAGCCTTTTACCTCTAAATATTCCCTCTAATAGGTTCTTTTCGAATTTACCTAGCAAAATTATCGGTTTTACTAATCAATTTAAAATAACTTATCACGAAACAAATTATAGAAGGTATGAATTCTCAATAGTAGCATGCAATCAACAAAAATCTAAAATTTGAAAATTTTTATGTACTTTTTTTTTCTTTTACTCAACAATTCAAACAGAAATTCAAAGATATGTAACTTGCTAGAAAACTTAGCTTTGATACCAAATGATGGACTCCACGACACTTGCGTGAGGTGGTCGTCGCCCCGATTGTTTCTAGCAAAGTTCTAGAATGGATTGCTTGCAACACCTTAACTCCTCGCCTATATGTGGACGGTAATCTTGGTACAATTGTTCGCGTTCGAAGTATGCGTTGAATGGACACAAACGGCACCTTGACCCCTCGCTTATATTGAAGTGGTAATATCGGTATAATCGACGATTGATGCTGTAGAACTTCTATGCGACGCCTTAACAACTATGGGTAGAAGACGCCACACACAACTATGATTTGTTGCATGATAAGTCAAAGTTGAATCTCAAAGAAAAACTAAAAAAATAACTTAGAAGTTCTTCGAAGAACCAAAAGTAGAGAATAATCTTACAAAAATGATAATAATCTGAATAATATTGAATGATTATTGTTAATTACATCAATAAGCCTTTAAATAATAGTAACTTTGAAACCCTAGATTCCCAATATGGAATTATAAGTGTTTTGGAAACAAATCTCTAAGCTAAAAGTATCTTAATCACATTAGAAATCAAAAACATGCTGAAAATAGGTAATTTAGGTAATAAAATCTGTATCCAAATATGCCAAAATGCGTAAAAAATCCAACTAAAATTCGACAAGTTCGCTAGGGCGAACTCAAATGTAATGTGTGACATCGCCGGGGTGAAGTTAGCGCCGGGGCGAGTTCATTTGAACTAGGGAATGCGCCGGGGCGAGCTCATCTGAACTAGGGAACGCACTGGGGCGAACTTGAACGGAGACCAACTCGCTGGGACGAAGTTTACAAGGCAAACGATTTCGCCACGACGAACTCATTTTTTCAGAACCTTTGAGTTTTGCTTTCCTGGCTTGGTACAATTCTTGCATTGAGATCATTGCCTTTGTCTCCACCACTCCTATCATGGTCACGAACTTAGACTCGCACTCCATAGCTCTTGAATCCGTTCCTTTCTTATCCCACGCTTGAATAAGAGCAAGTAATCCTTCTTTGAATCGCTTAGCTCTTGCCCGTGTCACTGGTCCAATTGGAACTTGCACTGGATCCGATCCACGACCTCCATTTGAATCCAAGCTATTAATGTCCTCATCACAAGTACTCTCTCATCATGTCTCACTCCCAACCTTAGAAGCAGGGGTGCGACATTAGCCGTGTCCCTGTATTTTACTTGGTGGGTGCGTTGGGGAGCCTAAGGGGGTGCAGCGGTGGCACACTTTGTAATTATTAGAAAAAAAATAAGGGAAGAAGAGAAAATTGACTTCGCAAAAGGGGACTAGGGCTAAAATTGACCTACCTTTTAGGGAGAAGCAGATCGGCGGCTTGGGAGACTTCACTATACAGGTACGTCTTCTTCTCTCTTCCAGTCTTCCTTCTCTCCATCTCTTCCTTTGTTTTTCTGTTGTTCTTCTCCCTTTCTTTTTCTCTTCACTTTGCACTCTTTCTTTGTTCTTCAGATCGCTGTCTTTTTTTTTCCCTTTCCTTTTTGTCCTTTCGTTCTTTCGTTCTTCAACATGGGCCGGTTGGGCAGCCCAATTTCTTCTTCTCCTTTAATTCTTCTGCTTGGGCTTCTTGGGTTATGTTATGTACTGAAACTGAATAGTGAATATTTTTATTTTTTATTTATGTTTTTATTTTACTAAATATATGGCAAATGACAATTAATGAATTAAATGCATGGTTGGCTATAAATTTTGTATTTTTGTTGGATTTACATGAATTATTTAGTTTTGTGAATGTTTTCTATTATATATATAAAAAATATAAAATATGTGTTCTATCCCCTGCACTCGAATCTCCACTTTTTCAAATTTGGCGAACTCCCGTATCCCCGAATCCTTGCTTCTTAGCTCCCAACAGTCGGTCAAAATCAAAGAAGCTATGCAAAAGAAGATCAAAGTATTAAGAAGCTTGAGAAAAGTGACCATGAGGTGAGGAGCTCCTTAGGGTCGGTCCGTAGGGAGAAGGTTGGCCCCAAGGGTCCTTCCCCATGGTGAGCTCCCCCAGTCAGCTTACCAAGAGCCTCAACACTTGGCCAAAATCCCAAAGTATTCCAACTAAGAAGATTTCAAGGAAAAGACAAGGCAAGGCTCTCCATGAAGACAAGAAAAGGAGCAAGAAGGAAGACTTCACTTCCTAAAAGTAGGCCCGTAGGGAGCAAGTAGGCTCGTAGGGAGAAAGTAGGTCCGTACGGAGTAAGTTAGGCAACAACTCAAGCTTCCAAGCAACCGATTGGCACTAGGAGCACAAAGTGTATGTCAAGACTTCAAGAGTAATGTTCCTTGTGAGATCCAACTCTTTGAAGTGGAATGATGATGTCATGAATATTGTCACCCCTATTGTACACAAAGCAATGATGATGTCACACTTAGAAGATTGGTCCTTTCCAATTGAGCTGATGATATGAAGAAATGCTGTAAAAAATAACTACTTTGGGCTAATAGATTACCCCTCTAGCCTCCGGCAGAAGGTTAGAGAAGCTGTCTGGAAGTAGGATTCAATGAGGGTTTTGGACTGACGTATGCAGACGTAGGGCAAAACGGACTCCGAAAAGCCAGTATTTACACTTAGAATTGATATTGTAGTCACAGTTTATAAGTGATATTTAGGTCATGTGTACGGCACATGGGGGGCACTCCCCTATAAAGCCTATTAATACCCCTTTTCTCATTTGTAAAGGAGGTTGAAAATCTTTAGAAACTTGGAGAACTTGAGAGCTTCTCTTTCTGGAACTCACTTTCTCTCTAGAATCATAAGCACCAAGCTACTAGTTACTAAGGGACCCACCTTGTTGGTTTGCTTGGCTAGGCTCCATACCTAGTCTCCACAAGCCACAAGCCACAAGCCACAAGCCCAAGTGTCTTCTCCAAGGACTTAGCCCCCATGGAGCTAAGTCCCCAATCACACCCAAATCCACATACACATACACCAGTTGCCACGACCCTAACACTAGGGCTTTGCCTATATTGCCTTGAGGAGTTTGCCTACGATCTCTCTTCCCTCGTCCAAATCTTCACCAATTCTGCAGTCTTCGTGGAGTTCTCACATCAACCCCAATCAATCAACGAACCTAACCGAAATGGGAAGTGTAATAGTATAAGAAATTATTATATTGTCCTCAATATTTGTAAAGTTATTAAATGAGCAATGATTAATGAAAGCATCATTTGTTAATTAATCTTGTTGTCTAATTGTGCTTTATATTTTACTGTCTTACAGAGAATTTAATCCATATGTATATTTTGTATGAGTTTTATGTTATTGTTTAGTATGAAATGATAAATAGAGATTTTTATATTCAGTAATGTCAGACCAGTGTTATTAAAGGTATGACACCGAGGTGGATAGGTCACCTAGGGCCTAGGCGCGAGGAGAGGCGCGACTTATAAGTCGAAGTGAGGCGCACATGCTCAAAAAATACAAAATATCTAAATTTATTATATAAGCTCCTAATTGTATCTAAATTTATTATATAAGCTCCTTAAGTATGACAACTTATAAAAAAGGTATTCATGAACTAAAAAGTATCCGGTATATTGTCACTTCATCAAGTAGATATAGTTCAACAAAAATAATTCATATAATAATAATAATAATCTTATTATAACCTGAATAATATAATCAATTAAATTACAATAAAAAGAAAACTAAACCAAATGTAACTAGTAATAATCTTATCAAAACTGAATAAAAGTATAATTTCTAATATGAAATTATAATTTAATGAAAATAATTTTGAACTATAGTTATTAACTATATATTTTATTAAATGTCAGACTATGGTTAATGTGTTGTTTGGACTTTGGACTAAATGGAAGTCATCTAGACATTGCCCAACAAACAAAAAATTAAATAAATGAAAAAATTGTTGTCATCCATCATGGATACGTTAGTAGCTCAGGATAATTCTTTTTAATAATCAACCCATCAAAGAAATCTTTGTCTTGTCATTTATTTTTGTTAAGTTCAAAGTGGGTATAAACGTCTCGGATCATAATATGATACAAAAATGGACAATGTGATTAATTTGGGTGAATTTTCAAAGAGACGAGCGTCTCGTGGCTCGGCTGTGCCTCCGCCTCATTGAAGGCGCGTCGCCTTAGGCAAAGAAAGGCCCAAAAGTGCGCCTCGCCTCGCCTTGCCTTGCCTTGCTGCGCTTTGTGCGCCTCAGGCGCGCCTTTAACAATTATGTGTCAGACAATAGTGAGAAACCTTGAAGAACTACATATACACGTGATATTTAGTCTGCTAATTACAAGTTTTCTGATAGACGAATAAGGTGAACTATATTCCTACTTTGATAAGCACTGTGGAATATTGTTATTTCCGTTGATACAAATGTGTAAATATATTACCTCTTATCCCGTGTTGCTCTATTTGCATTTGATTTGGCTTGGGATTTCCATGAAACTTATGTCTATTTAATGTTTTTGCATTTTCTTGCTATGTTCATTGTTATTTATATGCATGGAAATGGTATTTTAGTTGATTACACAGTTTTATAAGGAATAATGTGTCCAGTTGAGGAAAGTCGATTTTAAACTCGAACCTTTCTTTCTTTTTGCATCTCTGCAGCCAGTCTCATTCATTTCCTCAGAATTTTCAAATTTCCTCTACTGCAGATGCATGCACTCATAGGCCAATAAGATTCCCATTGGCCATTTCTTTTGTTCCTCAAAAAGAGTCTACTTTTAAGTGATAGTAGTATAAAATTACACAATATCCTCAAGTTTACCATCATAATTTCATTATCATACCATACTAATAAACTATAACTTATTATTTTTAGGTTATATATGAAATAAAAATATATCCTTAATATTCGCTAATTTTGTAAGTCGTTTTTTTTTGGAGTGGTGGAAGTATTGATTTGTTTTGTATGACCTTTCCAAGACTTTGAAATGTGGTCCATGACCAACTTCAGAGCTGATGATACCATTGGACTAAAGGTTGAGAGCGCTGGAGTACATACTGCCTTCGAATTCAATTTTCTGTCAAGACTTTTATTCTGATTAACATTGAGGGTTATCTATTTTAATTGTTTTAATAGCTGTGAAAATCATAGACCTTGACGCACCATAAACTATGGCAAATAATATTTATTTTGGTAGCATGCCTCTTATATACAATACTTATTTAATGAACCCCAATATTGATTTTTAATTTTCTGTCTCCAGCTGCATTTGGCGCAGTGTTGCATGTAATATCCACTTCACTTCTTGGCATAACTGCAATCACCATAACAAACACTATTGCTGGAGAGGAAACTGTACACAAACTTGCTTCACTATTGCTTGTTTTTCTGGGCGGAAGTTATGTTATACTGTTTCTGTCGGGAAAGGGTGGTCACAGCCACTCCCACAACCAACCCATGGAAAAGATGGCTGTTGCTGGACTTGTCCTTGTTCCCGCATTATCTCCTTGTGCAACCACTCTTCCGGTGTTTCTTGCTGTTGGTAACTCATCCTCCATGATGGTGCTTGCTATCATAGTACTGCTATTCAGGTACCACTGCCTACTGTAATGATTTTATAATGCTTGTTTTATATATTCAGTTTGAAATTTTGTAGTATTTTATTTATCAAAATAAAATACTTGAAACAGTCATAGAAAAACTATAAGTGGTTTAACAACTACACACCATTTGCTACTTTACCTTATTGAGGGGTTGATTAATGTAGTAGGTTCGTATGAAGTATGACATCATCTTCGTTTCTTGGCTATGCTCAAGTATGATGCTGTAGATGTAATCCTAGTTTGTTGTCTCCCTCTTGCGACAGTTAAATTGTGGGTGAGCAAAGAAATTTTTTCCCCTATTTTTATATATAGACATCTTCAAACGGTTAGTTTTGTGGTACTGAGTTCTGGCCTGTAGCGAGAAAAAAAGAGTTCATATATTCATAATCCTGTCTCACTTGAAATTCTTGTATCGAAATGAATAAGTTTATCTCATACACCATGGGGATGGTGAGATACATATTTTACATCCCAGAGGGGCTATAACTTGAGAATGGTTTTTGGTAGAAAAGTTCCTATAAAAAATGTTCCAGATTGACAGTCTTGGCAGATTCATTCACCAGTAGGCCATATTAAAGGTTTAGAGGATCCCCACACTAGCATCTATTCAAAGGAAATGTTTGCTCTGAATTTGGAATAAAATAATGTCGGATCTTCACTTTCACTGGTATTTCCAATAGGACCAACGGGGGAGAGATCCAGCTTCAAGAAATAGGGTAGGAGATATAGAGGTTTGTGCTCTAGAGGGATTTGGTGTGTTAAAATCCTAGCTAGAATCTAATCTATTTTATAAGATTTTGAAACAATCCCTTGAACAGGAGACACTGACCACCGAGTTAAGTTGGTCATTTGTAACATAATATATGAACAGTAAGAACTATCAGTCCTATGTGGGTTTCAATTATCCCATATTTTCTAAAATCCCTATCTGCTTTAAGTTTGTACTCTGGAAAGTTTCATGGTGGAGAAGTGGGATAAAATTGTGGGAGGAGGTGGACTTGTTGGAAAGTTATAAAGCCCCTTCGTGGGATCACTCTTTTGCCCACATTTCTCATGGTTAAATAACCATTTCAAGTGTAAATTGGTCAGTGTCCTCCTATTCTTTCCATACAGAACAACGTATAAAGAACTTATTCTTTCTGATCCAAACTACATAATTTTTTTCCGTGTGAAATTATGCCCCCTTGTCATGTCGGTGAAGCACATTTGCAGATATATCTATCGAACTTCTGGTTGTAGTGCCAATGCATTGTTAAATTGCACTTCATATAAGTTGTGTCGTGTAATAAATAATGTTATTTGTATCATGATAATACCACATCATATAGTTTGCCTAGTTAAAGGCTGTGGTTTAGTTTTTGGAAATTGGAAAAAATCATGTGCAAAATCAGAATTTATCTGACTAAAAAAAATACATGCTATTCTTTTTCTTTTCATTCATTTGTATGAAATACGTACTAGATGGAATGAGTATCTTGCTTGATGATCCTTTTCATTCATTTGTATTAATTCTGATTAGTAATTCATTTGCAACAAGTATAATTGGAAAACATGTTAATTCTACTTTCATTACCCTAGTGCCCAAGAAGGATTGAAAGGTGACAGATTTTAGACCCATTAGTCTTGTGACTAGTGTGTATAAAATTTCTTCTAAAGTTCTCCCTAAGAGATTGGGTAATGTGTTGGGGATACAATTTCGAGGTCTCAGGGTGCTTGTGGGTGGTAAACAGATTATTGATGCAACTTTAATAGCTAATGAAGTTGTGGAGGATGTACATAGGAGAGGGAGAAAGGGTCTCGTATTGTCGTGTTTAAACTTGATTTTGAAAAAGCTTATGATAGGATTAGTTGGGGCTTCTTGGATAAGGTGTTAGAGAGGAAAGGTTTCGGAGTTAGGTGGCGCTCTTGGATGAAACGGTGTTTTGTCTCTTCTCATTTTTCTGTGATTGTGAATGGGGAGCCCAAGTATTGGTTAAAGTCTTCTCGAGGTTTGAGGTAGGGAGACCCGTTGTCACCTCTCTTGTTTACATTAGTTGTTGATGTTTTGAACAGGATGTTCAGTCGGGGAGAGGAGTGTGGTATCCTCGCAGGTTCTGCAGTTGGGCATGAGGTGATGGTTTTGTTGTTTGATTTAAATAATGACAAATACGCGCAAGTGCACACGGTCAATCAAGTAATATAGAAGTAAAAAAAGTGTCGAATCCACAGGGAACAATCAATAAGATTGATCTTAGCATAACATATCTTGATTCATAGTACTACCATTTTATTATAAATTATATACATTTAACCACATAAGTAAACATTAGATAATACCTTAAACCGTTAGTAATATTATCATCATTTGATAATATTTCAATCACTTAACAATCATCTTAAACTCTCGTCTAATATTATTAATCATTTAATAATATTTTATTCACTTCCTAATATTATTAATCATTTAATAATATTTTATGCATTTACTAGTATTATTAATCATTTAATAATATTTTAATCACTTACTAATATTATTAATCATTTAATAATATTTTATTCACTAACTAATATTATTAATCATTTAATAGTATTTCATTCACTTACTAATATTATTAATCATTTAATAATATTTTAATCATTTAATAATATTTTAATCATTTACTAATATTATTAATCATTTAATAATATTTTATTTATTTATAAATTTATAAACAATTTAATTTAATTGTTTATCTCTTCTTATTTAATTCATTTAACAAATATACATGCCATTCTTATAACATTTTATTAAAAATTACCAAATTACCCTTATATAGTCTTAATACATTATCTTATTGATCATTAGTCAATAAAATCACATTAACAGATTTTATGACTTAATATACTTAATTTCCTCTATTATTCTTAACTTATTATAGGCATTAAAAATACCTACTCAACTTATTATTTTTATATCTTCTAGAAAAAGTTAAATATATTATATTTTAGTTACAAAATAATTTTCTTATAATTTTCCAAACTCATTTCCCATTTTTAAATAGGCCATTTCTCCACAAAACTACAACATTTATTAAAAAGTATACTTTTATCCAAGAATCCCAAAATTTATACATCAGTCTCATAACATCATACACTTACTCCAGTAAAAATTTAGATTCTGAGTTATAGCACTTTCTTTCAAAAAGCGCAAAATCTTTGACGAACTATAACTCCGTCTCACGAAGTCGAAAAATGCTCATTTTTGGACAACAACTAGATAACTTCATATATTAACATATCACAAAAGGCCAGAATTTTTAAAGCTCTCTAACTGGCCTAAACAGCCCAGGAAAAAATATGGACACTAGAGTTTTTGGGTTTTCCGGCGAAAAACTGTTTTGGTAGAAATCGGCTCGTTTAATATTTTTCAGTGATTCCAGTGGGGTTCATTAGATAACTCATAGGTTTAACTCATGGCTTTGATGGATCTCAAAAATAAGTTGTGGTTTTAAAATGGTGGTTGTCCAAAATGGACTGAAATTCTAGGGTTTCTTGGTCAAAAACTGTTTTTGATTTCTTTTGCCATCAAAGCTCATCAACACATAAAATTACTACATCTAACCATAAAACATCATCTCACATTAATCTACTATCATATGGCTTAAAAACATAAACTCATCATTTGATTTCAAAACAACCATAGAAATAGACGGATCTAATTAGTGTTTGAGATTAGAAAACTTTTAAACCTTTGAGCTTTGGGTGCACACTTTCTTTTCCTTCCAAGGTATGTGGTGAAGCTTAAAGACATACAAAATCTCCTCTCCTCCTCTTAGAGCTCGGCAGCCCCTCTCTCTCTCTCCCTCAAGTATTTTGCTCTCTAGCTTTGAAACTTAGGAAGTGTAAAATGAAGTAAACCTTTTGCTAGCAAATGAGATGAGTCCTATTTATAGGCTCCAAATATATATATATATATATATATATATATATATATATATATATATATAATCACTACAAATCTCCATTTGTTCCTTGCCATCCCTTGAATTATAGATCTCCTTTATAAAGCTAGTTACATTAGGGAACACTAGCTAGTGATTTGGTGAGCAACCTTTGAAAATGAGAAATGAAGCAATTAATACTCCCATGAGCTCCCTCCTAAGTAGCCAAGCTACTCTCCCCCCTTTTTCCCCCTTTTTGATTTTCTTTAATGCTTTATTTGCTCATTTATTTATCTAGAAAGTCGATCTCATTTTGGGCTAGGGTTTGAGCCAATTACAAAATACTTTTGGGCTACCAATTAAATCATTTGGGCCACATCCATCAACATATGCCTAACACATTAATTCACACTACCCTTTTTATTTAATTAGTGTTACTAGTCCACTTACATTGGACTTTAAATAATTGCCCAAATGGGTTTAATAATATAACCCAATTAAACTTGCTATAAAATAGGTTGAGATATTAAATTAAATCTCTTAGCTAGTCCACTAGTATATAATTAAATACTTGGACTCTTAAGTAAATATAACACTTAGTTTATTTAATCCTCATGCCTACAATATATATATCACAAGGCTATCATCTCAAGCTTAGTTAATTAGGCTATCATCTCAAGCTTAGTTAATTAGTAATATAAGCTTAACTCAGTAAATTCTTATCTCTTGGTTTTCCTTTTTGTTCCACCAATTCATTAACTCAATTAGCCCTAATTAGCTTGAAAACTCTTATGGTCCGATCTATAACTTATTACACATGTATTCATATTCATACAAGAACTTTATGTTAGTAATATTAATTAATCACTTAATGATCATCATTTGCCATTCAAGGTCAACATTCAAGCTATGTTAATTCACAATATAAGCTTATCTTCCTTTTCCAACTTGATTAATTATTCATCTTGGCCTCCTTTTCATTTCTTAGCCGACTTAAAATAAGTAAATTAACTAACTTGCTTAATTCACATCACATAACATATTCACACATATGCACAAGACAATTCCTAAAAAAAATCATTTCATAAAAAAAATATATATATAATCTTTATTGCAACACATAATTCTAGGTCATTACAGCTTTCTAGTTTCAAAAATGATTATGACAAATCTCACACAACGCACAGCACCAGGAATGAATTTGACAAGCTTAACTCAATAAATTCTTATCTCCTGGCTTTCCTTTTTGTTCCACCAATTCATTAACTCAATTAACCCTAATTGGCTTGAAAACCCTTATCGTTCGATCGATAACTGATTACACATATGTATTCATATTCATACAAGAACTTTATATTAGTAATACTAATTAATCACTTAATGATCATTAATCTTTTCATTTGCCATTCAAGGTCAACATTTAAGCTATGTTAATTCACAACATAAGCTTATCTTGCTTTTCCTCAATCAACTTGATTAATTATTCATCTTAGCCTTCTTTTCATTTCTTAGCCAACTTAAAATAAGTAAATTAACTAACTTACTTAATTCACATCATATAACACCTATTCACACATGCTCAAGACGATTCCTAAAAAAAAATTATTTCATAAAAAAAAAAATATATATATATATATATATATATAATCTTTATTGCAACACAGAATTCTCGGTCATTACAACTTTCTAGTTTCAAAAATGATTATGACAAATCTGACACAACCCACAACACCAGGAATGAATTTGACAAGCTTAGAATTTAGGGGTAAAGCATTAAAAATAACTCTCCAAATAAACAATTAAATTTTGGGAGGAATTGGAAGCTTCCAAATCTGTGGATCCATCCCTCCACATCAACACCATTTGGCCTCTGCCTTCCTCTGCTGTGAACACCATCAGTCTCAGCCTCTTGTTGGCCCAAATCAATAGCAACTCCTGCAGGCTACAGAGGAAGCTTTATAAGATCTTTCGGAGTGCCGTGTCTGTTGCTCGTATCTGTGGCATATTGTACAGATTAATATTATGATGTAAGGATGAATATTATGAGCGAAAAAAATAAAAATTAAAGTAACTTTTCGAATGATTATGTATGTACCTTTGAGCAATAAACTCCATGTGAAGCAGCCATTCGTGGGTCGGAAGTGGCCATGGACAGTAGGCCCAACATTGATTTCGAATGATAGCCAAGATGTCTGCATATAGGTATTGGTTTACAAATATTAACGTGTACCATTAGGTTTTTAAGAATAACTCCACTTTTTAACATATAATAGACCTTTTAATAAAATCTAACCATCTGGATGGAAAAAGCATGCAATAATATGAGAATGTAATCTTTTATTTAATTCGAGATTGTGGAACATCTTTATTATAATGCTATAACCGCGTAAATCAATAATTATTTCTTTTGCAGTTTAGATTTGTTTATTTTTTGCTAGTATAAAGTCATTGATACATAACACCAAATAATATGAAAATTTACAACAGTTAGATTTATCTAAAATACCCTAGAAAGGACAATTTTAACCTATATACATATACATACATACATACATACATATATATACACAGTTTTTTTTAGTTTGTTTTGTTTTGGTTTTGGATTTGTTTTTGTTATTATTATTATTATTATTATTATTTTTCTTTTTGTGTGTGGAGATATACTTGTTCTAAGAATCTAAACAATATTTCATGCGACATTTATATAACTGTCTAATTTTCTGTAAAATATTCCTTTTCAATTAGCTTGGCATTGATGTGGGAACACACGAGTCATTTGTGGATTTCCTCTTCAGTAGGCATTGAGGGAAATTCTTGAGCCTCGGCTACATCTAATGATACCATACTTCCATACCATACATCTAATGATACCATACTTTCATTGTGACGTCCCTAAATTCGGGTACTTGAAACCCGTACTTGGTGCTCCACGATACCATTCATTAAACTACTTGATATATTAAATAACTAAAATATTACATCAAAGTTGTCTATTCTCCAGTTATGATAATCTTTGAGTACTTTATTACATGATATCTAATATATTATCATATTACAAACTTCTAACTATTACATATAACGCCTTCCAACTATTCAATCAACTTTTCCTTACCCTTGTCCTTGCTAGAACCTTCTATTCGATCCCGCTTAATTGAAAACATTCAAGTTTAAAGCAAGAATGAGCATTTAAGTGCTCAGAAAGTAATAGTAGATAATAAACATTAGCTGAAAGAAATAAATATTTTCTTTGAATTATACTTCTATAACGAATCAATAATTGTGAAGTAAACTGAAACAATACTGGATAACATATCAAATCATTTATATTTTTGAAACTACGTACTGACTATAAATGTTGAGCGGTCAATAGACTATGAACTTTCATTTTCAAGTTTGAAAAGGTTTGTACAGAAATTCATCTGCAAACCGGCCGACTTACGGGCACGATGGGTGATTAACCCTTTATGCCCTGTATTGATCAACACTACATACTGGAACGACAATTTCGCGTTCATCATATTCGCCTTTGGCAGCATAAAAATTTCTCAATTTAGGGATGTTCATAATCAGTCTGGAGTCCGAATCAAAGCAATTCAGTTGGACGACTTTATCATAAACAATAACATTCAATGATACATTTACAACTATGTCTAGCCGAATCAAATAGCTTAGACAACTTTTATACCATGTATACATACCAAAATTCAATAGTATGTATTAAAACTTGTTTTAATATAACAATTTATACAAGTGAGGACACTTGCATAACCAAACTTAGTTTACAAAGAACAGAACAATTTTGATTATATATGAATCATATGAAGACAATAATTAGATACTTGTAAACAATGAACGAATCGAATGAAATCCGATAAAGTAAGGATACTTGCATAACATATACTTGTTTGCACAAAATAAAAGTAGTGCGTAAGGTTAAGATACTTGCACAATAAAAGAGTATAGAAACTTGCCTTGATCGCTGCTTACTGGTACACAATTTAATGACTTCTTTTGAAAGACCTATCATTAATAAGATTGATCTATCAATTAGCATAACATATCTTACTTATTATACCATTATTTCATAATAATTTATCTAACATGTAATCACATAATCAAACACCTTAAATATTTAATAATATTATTATCTTTTGATAGTATTTCAATCACTAAACCATATGCATTAAGATTTAACACTTACTCTTTCATTTTATAAGTTCTTCTTTAAAATATAATAAGTCAAATACTAATTCAGCAACCTGAATTATTCAAAATGACCAATCCAACAACCTAGATTATCGAAACAGATCAATCTAGCAACCACATGACCAATCCAACAAACCAAATTGCAATCCAGCAAACTGGATTCCAAATAGATTTCAATCTGGCAACCTAGATTCCCTTTTTTTAACATACTATATATCTAATATAGTTTATTGAATGTCCCATTCTACAACTACATTTAAAATAACTTTACTTCTCTATATAATTCATTTTAATCTTCCGTTTAATATTATTAATTATTTTATAATATAATATTACTAATCTTTTAATAATATTTTAGTCTAATATTATTAATTACGTTAATAATATTTTAATCTAATATTATTAGTCATTTAATAACATTTTAATTATTTATTAAATCAATAAATAATTTATTTTAATTGTTTATCTTTTACTAATTAATTCATTTAACCATCTTAAAATGCCATACACATAATATCTCATCAACATAGAACAAAATACCTTTCAAAAATCTGTATATGCCATATTTAGGGTTTCCAAGACATAAAATCATATTTTTCTAATTTTCAACTTCACATAATTAATTTAATTTATTTATCCATAATATTATCATTTATATGAAAAATAGCAAAACATCTCAAAATTATTTCTTTTCTGGAAATCAACTGAATATAGTTCCCTTATGAAAATATATTTTTTCTGGAAATTTTGAAATTCATTTACTATATTTAAATAGTCCAAAACAACCAAATCTTGCTACATTTATCATAAATCAAAACTGTGTCCGAAAATTCTGAAATTTACAGGGTATGCTCCTGTTATATATATGTACTTCCAGTAAACGTTTCATAATTTTTGGAGTTAACCACAAAGAGTTATTTCATGCATACTTTTAAAAGTAGTCCTTTACCGTAACAGCCATAACTCTCTTTCTATATGGTCAAAAATTCCCAAATTTTTACAGGAGTCACATAACTTATCATAGTAGCACTCCAAATTTTCCCGGAATTTTTAGAGTAAAATAATCGGACGAAACAGTCCCTGGTAGCTGCTGGACAGTATCTATTTTTCTCTTTCTTTTTCACTTTTCTTTATCCGAACTGTTCTGACCAAAACAGCCACCATGGCTTGTAAACTCAATATTTTTGAGTGCTACCACTTGAGTTTACTAGTTAACTTATATATCTAGTACCCCTCTTTGACGGCTCGTAAAACAAAGTTGTAGATCTCAAGTTATAAGCTTTCAAATTAGAAAAAAAATTAGGGTTTTCTAGTTTTCGAAACATAGTTTTCATTTCCTTACTTTAGATCTAACTTTTAACCCTCAAAAGGGTTAGATCTAAACATAATAGACTCATAACCATGTAGATCTAGAGTTTTAGATCTCAAGATCATAAACTCTATATCATCAAAAATCAAGTCAAACATAAGGAAATACACTATATTAAAGTTAAAATTTTGATATATCTTTGCTTGATTTCCTTCCTTCTTGTTAGGGCTTGTTTATGGCCCTTTGAAGCTTACAAAACTCTCCCTCTCTCTTCTCTCTTCCACCCAAAATCTCTTCCTCGTCTCTCTTTCTAGCTTTAGTTTTGTTTTGGCTAGCTAGGGAAATGAAATGAAAGAGAAAAGAATAGATTTTGTTTGTTTGTAAAATTACATAGATATATTATATGTATGCATACATATTGCCCGCACTTTAGCTCTTTCTCTCTGTTCAATCACTTTGATGTTGCTTGTACACTTGGTTAAAGATGTTGGTGGAATGAAAAATGGACACCTAAGAGGAGTTGGTGAAGAGTTGTTAAGTGCAATCATTATATGCATTCCCCCTCCTTTTCTTTTCTCTTGGCCGCCCATGACCCTCCATTCTATCACAATTTTTTGTTTTCTTTTTATTGCAATTTATAGCTTACTAAATGTCCAACATGTCCCTTGTTAATAGGACTAAAAGTTTGGGCTTTAATTAAATTCTTTTGGGCTTTTAAATTAATTCTTTGGGCCATGGAAAATAACATAGTTCCATATTTTTAATTTTATCTTTCCCTAATTATTTAATTAGGGTTTGCTTTCCCCTCATTTGTAATTTAAATCCTTACTCATGTACATTTAATTTTATTACCCAATTAGACTTGCTTTACTTAGGTTGTAAAATTTTTTAATCGAGATATATAAAATAAATATCTTGGGTTACTATATATTGAGATATATATATTTTGTATATATATATATATATATATATATATTAGGTTACATAACTTTATTTTTAATTCTCTTTATATACAAAATAAATGTATACACATTATATAATGTATATTTATTTAATCACGTACATAATCCACATAATTTATAACATATTTATCATTATTGATAAATTCTTATCATATTTAAATACTCACATAATCATATAATCACTTTATATAATTCATATCAATAGTTAATCACTTAAAGATTATAAATCTTTTTAATTTACCATTCAAGGTTAACACGCAAGCTATGTTAATTCTTAACATAGCTTATCATACTCTCCCTTAATCAAATTGATTAAGTATTCACCTTAGTTAACTTAAAATAAACAAATTAACTATCTTGATTAATTCACACATTCACTTATATGGTCCAAGTACTTTCTAAAAAAAAAAAATTATTCGTAAAAAGTTACATATATATTCATATAAAATTCCCTGTCCTTACATCCATACCATACTTTCATTTGTGGGTTTCCCTTTGATTCTTGTGACAACTGTTAAGTTAAGAAAATTTGACTTCTGTTGATGATATTGGATTTGCAGCACTATTACTGTGATGACCTCACTGGTGGCTCTCTCATTCTATGGTGCAAGTCAGCTTAAGTTTCACTGGGTGGAACGCTATGACAAGCTTCTTGTGGGTTCAGTGTTATGTTTAGTTGGTTCTTTGACACTCATCTTTCATGATCATGATCATGATCATGAACATGGAGATGGTACAGTGCAATTGCATAGAAAACTGATAGTTCTATGAGGATTATTTGTTCTAATTTGGGAAAGCACAATAGAATTTATATTATCTCAAATCGAAAAGAGGCAGATGTATGTAGAAGTTTGTTTATCATGTCAAGAACCATCTAGAATATATGATTTTTGTAGCAGTCCTTGTTCAGTCTCTGCACACTCTTGTCATTTGCTATTTTGCCTCTAGACAACTGAAAAATAAAGAAAAGTTCATGTTAGTGCCTAATTGTTGTAAATCTTGACATTCGTAATTCCGTGTCATGGTTCCTAAGCAGCATTAATCATTAATGTGGTTCTTTTGTAATTATATAATATATATTACTGATATGTTTTAGAACAAATTTGTTTTCCAGTTATCCTGAAGTTCAGTGTATTTAAGTCCCCCATTTGTTCACAATGAGTCCAAGAAGTTTGGTCTTACTTTTTGGATAAGGGGCTTGCTTGAAGCTTGATTATTCATTTATGCTTGCATTAGTATTTGGTTTTAATTGGGCAGATATCCAGTTCCTCAAATGCTATGTTTGGATTGAAGGAATGAGATGATTTTTTAGCATCTTGGTTGTTGGAGGTGGTGGATAGTATGATAGGATGACACAATTGTTGCATATGAATATATATCTATTTCATTGAAATGAATCTCATTCCACCACCTCCCATATGGAATGAAAATAAAGGGAAAAAATGATTCCATCAGAATAGTTTATTTACCGAAATGATTATCAAATGAACTATTTTTCAGTTCCATTTCTTCCTCTATTTCATTCTTTTAATCTAAATATAGCATAAATGGATGCAGAATTTAGTCAAAAATATTATAATACGGGTTTGCATTGATAAGAAACAACGCTACCAAGACCCCCTCTATATTCTCAATATATATGTATGGCTTTAGTTCTAAGTTCTAACCTCCATTTTTGGAGGTACGTTCCCATTTTAGCCTAGTTTGTAACATTTAAGCCAAATATAGAGCTTAAATACTATCATTCTATTTTGGCAACTCTACTAGGGTATTCTCGGTGTGGTCAACTATAGAGTTGGGAAGCAGTCTGTAGGAACAACCACCACCACCATCACTGGTTCTGAACGGTCATTCTGAAAAACCCAGCCAAATTGTTCCTCATCCCGCTACTCTGAACATTGAAGCCGTTCAGAGTAGTCGTAGTGACTCCTCTAGACATGTGACTACTCCGATGGAAACATAACTAGAGATGAAATCGTGCCAATGGGTGCTTCAGTACTTGCTTAAAACTCAAGATGGTAGTTCTAACACCACACAAGCTCTTCGCTGGAATGCTGTCTCTGTCATTACGGTACAAATAGGTCTGGAGAAGATTTTTAGAAGGCTAATCCAGACTTCTCAATGACAACGTGAGATGAGCTGTGCTTTACGAATTACGAAGTTGATGAATGAAGAACGTTCTTCAAGAACATTCTTGGGTACATTTGTTAATATTTTTTGCTTTCAAAATTTATTTCTACTTCTACTTTTTTGAAAAACTGTTTATATTTTGAAAAAATTGGTAGCAAAATTCACTTTGGTAACAAAAATATAAAAATACAAAGAAGTTGTTTATTCAATTTTGACAATACAAGGAGGTATTTCAACTCTAATAAGGTACAGGCATCACATCTCTTTAACAATAAATTTTCAAACTCTTTTTTTTAAAATAATATAAAATCAACATTTAAATATAATTATCAAATAACGTTGTCTAATTTTTATTTTCAATAGTGAAAGCGTATTCACTAGTTAAAGCATGTAAAAGTAGAAGCATAAGCAGACAAAAATAAGGACGAGAATCATGAAAGCAGTAACTGTTACGAAACGAAGACTCGAACTAAACTGAATTTGGTTGGTTATGTGCCTACAAATATGTGACAACCCAAAAATCGGATAGTCTAGAATTAAAAATTTAAAGAATTAGTTATTAATAAAATGAATTTTTATTAATACTATTCTGTGCTATGTGTTTATTAATCGTTCTAGAACCTAGGATGATTATTAATCGGGAGGATTCTGTCCACGAGCTAGACTGAACGAGTAAGAATTTTCAAGAAGAAAATAAAATTTTTCCGGAAACGAAATATTTCAGGGGAAAAAGATGAAATAGGCACTATTCACCCGACGAAACCTAAGGATTAGAGTTTGAATAACCTAAGCCTTTTCGAGAGTTCGGTATGTCGAAATGACATTCCGTTGAAAGATTTGACGATAATATATTGTGAAAAGTTAAGTAAGCCAATAAAAGTTTTTCTCAAAAAACGTGTAAAAATCGGACGAAATAAAAACGACGAAAAGTATTGTTATGTACTTTTCATTTGTTTAGCTACGTTAGAGGAAAACGTGAAGGAAAACTCTTGACACCAAAAAGTGTTTTTCAGTTTTTCAGAAATACGAAGAATACGTAAAAGTTAATCGGTAAAGAAAAAACGAAATATCCAAAAATATTTGGATTCCGAGAATCGCAGTTTTCGAACTGTTGGACGAATTCCGCAAGACGGAAGCACGAAGCTTCCAAAGGAGGCTTCGTGAATAGTAAGGAGGTCTATTGAGGAGGTGTGAATAGTAAAGAGGTTGGGGCGAAATGATTAAAATATCCCTAGCCTTGGTTTTCTATAAATAAGAAGCTAACTTCATTGTTTTGGGATTTTGAAATTCCTACAACTTTTGAGAGAGAGAGAGAGAGATTTCCGATGAAAAAGATAAGAAAAAGGAAGAGGAAAAGCTTGCTCGGGAGCAAACTTTGTCCAACGGAAGGAGATTAAAGAAGAAAGGTAATCCGAAAACCTAACTTCTAGATAATTTTCTTTAAGTTTTTATGTTAAAAACATAGCTTAATGAGAATAAGAAGTAAATGATGCTAGGAATGATTTCATATGGTTGAAATCATTGATAAAGGAAGAAATAAGAATCAAAGTTTATTTTATAAATTTCTTAAGGAAGTGTAAGATTCGTAATGAATTTGAGTGATCCGAATGAATCATATGAACGATTCGGTTAAATAAGTAAGGAATGGTGTTTTATAACATCAAATTCTAAGAAAAAGTTAAATCGTAATCAAAATATCGATTAAAAACGAAGAACGCGAAGAACACGCGAAGAACGTTGTTGATGGAAAAATTTAAAATCATCGTAGTGTAATTTTTGTTGATGGACAAGTTTAAAACCATCGCGTATAAGTTAGATGCTTATTGCTTGGTTAGGAACGTTAGAAACGTTCATGAAGAACGGATTAAAACTGAGCTATAACGAAGTTGTGGCAAAAATTCGTAAAAGATGAACGAGAAATAGAAAGTATGTAAATGAACCTGAACGTGTAGGGTTTCATAAGAATGTAAAAGAACATATAAAACGTGAGTCGTGGACTCAAGAATGAACGAATTCCGAGTTCGGATGACCGAATTATGGACGAACAAACGAAGAACGTTAATAACGTAAAACGAACGAAGAGCGAAGATTAAGCCAGTTGAATGACATGTTAACAGATTCAGAACGAAGTTCTGTCCATGGGTAATCGAAGTACGTAAGATAAGGAAGAGAATGACTTTGCAATGACCTCGTTCCAAGTTATAACGAATAAGTTATGGAATCGGGAAGTAAGCGTCTTAAACAATTTCTAAGACTTAGAAAAATTTTCTTGGTTTTGTGCTCGGCGCCGCAGCGCCAGTCAAGCCTTGGGAGGCGGCGCTGTAGCGCGAGGCCCGGGCCATCAGCTACTGTTGAGTGGCGCCGCGACGCGAGAAATAGAGAAGAGAGTGGCGCCGCAGCGCCAACCTCAACAGTTTGACACTGCAGAGTGGAGCTGCAATGCGAGGGAAAAGAAGGGGCCCGGCGCCGTGGCGCCGGTGCAGGGGAAAAGTCAGTGATGAGCTTTTAAGTGCCCAATTACTGGGGGATGTGCAAGAAAGAAATATGAACATGTAGTTCACCAAATGTAACACTTAATCAAGTGTATTAAACCTTAGATGAAGGTTGAATGAAAAGATTAAATGAGATGAAAAGACAAAGAATGTAGACGCGGGTTACGGAACCGAGGTCCAGGGATTGTAGTCGCGATAAACGAACGTGAGGGATTGCTATGGTTGTGATTCCTTAGACGTTGAGTGACGAAAGTAATGTATAACATTTTGATGTTATGACATGGCAATGAGAGATGAATGTAAAGCGTTTAGACACTGTGAACGCAACGCTGTTGCGATGAGTGATCGGTCTTAGCATACAACGAACCGTATGGCTTTGACATTAAGAAAGAATAATGAACATGGGGTTCAGGTGGCGAGTAATGAATGAAAGCGATTAAAACCTTAAGTAAAGGTTGAATGTGAGATTAAGGGATGAACAACGTAAATGTTGTATACGTAAACGATTCTCGTGAATTGTATTCACGTCGAGCGAACGTTCTAAGTGTACATTGGTTGTATAACTTAGACGTTGACGAAGGTAATAAGTAAGATATGAATTATCAAGAAAGCCGTAGCGAACGATAATAAGATTAACGAAAGCCGAATGTGAGTTAGAGGAGAATGTTAGAATGAAATGTAAGCGTTGAACACTTGAACCGACGTAAAGGTTAAGTGTACGCGAATATTAAACGGGTAGAACCTACACCCCGTGTATGGTTTAACCGTAGGATAACGAAGACCAATGATTAAACATGTGAACAGTGAAGAAGCTGAATTAAAGACAAGCACGTATAACGTAAAGAAGCCGAGTTACTGTTTATAACTTGGAAGATGTTCCGTGTCGAATGGACCGAACGTTGTAAGATAAGAAAAAGGTAAAGTAAAATTCTTAACGCTGTAAATGCGTAGAATGAATATGGAATGATCATTCTGAGTATACAAAAGACTGCATGACTTGGACGATAAGAATGAATCCTGAGGTATGACATTTAGTTGCCAGAAAGCCATAAGGAATAAAAAATTGACTTAACGAACATTATAGTTTAATAGTTCGGATAAGTTAAAATGAATTTAGGTTGTAGTACAATTGTAACCTTTGATGGTTGACATATGGGAGCTGGGCTAAACAATTCATTCAGAGAGCGAAGGTATTTACAAAATTGGCAACCGATCTAACTCACTATGTGGGCAGTATAGATGAGACGAGAACTTATTTGTTAGTTGTTTGTGGGAAACCACTCAGAGTACCATATGGACTACTAGCAGAGACACGATGTGTGCTGGGTTCTAGGAGAATTATAAGAAGAAGATAAAAATGTAAATCATCAAAGATGATGAACCTATTGAGTAAGATATCTCCGTATGTCATGAAGTCATTAACCGGTAAAGGAAGTGGTCGCGTAAACTTAGATTATAAGAATGTGAACCCTAAGAAGTAAAGTTAAGTAAATCAATACGCAAAGTCAAGTATATGACTAATTGATGTATGTGTTATTTCCTTATGTGCTACATAGGAATTGGAATGAGCAGTTCAGCGTAAACTATAAGCTGTAGCTGTGCGTAAGGAAAGTTTCCTAACTTCATTCATATTTTAAATGAATGCTAGTTTCTAAAACTTCTCAGATGTTGAACTTGAGAAGTTCTGTCTATGTGCGAATGTGTGATATTTGTACAAGGTGGTAGAACGTATGAGGCCTTGTGCCACAATTTTAACACTTCAGTGTTTCTATGATATGAACTGTTCTATGATTGATCTGTTCAATATGAGAATGTTCTATTTATACATGAACCGTTATTGTTAAGTTTGTGTTATTGATTCTTGCCAGACAGAATGTGTATGAAAGAGAGTAGAGAATGAAGGTATTTCAAAGTGAATGTGAACTAATGTTTTAAAATGATAGGAATCGAGATTATTCCTATTATTCAAGCTGCTTCATAACCTTTGTTCGGTTATTGAGGTCTTAAAAGAATGATTGAATTCTTAAAGTTGTTTGTTCAACTGTTATGACTTGCTGGACAATTGAATGCTCACACTTGCTTTAAATAAAAATATTTTCAGCGAACAATGTTAGAAGAACTTAAGGATCCCGTAAAGATCAAGCTGATCGATATCCAGATGAAACACCATTCGTTATATGAATGAGCATGAAGATTAAGTGAAGACTTGTAATATAGAGTGATAGAAATAAACTATAGAATAGTTTAATGAATGATTATGATTATGGAAGAGGTTATAAGGTTTTAGAACCTGAGATTTGAGGATGTATGTTGTTATATTTAGCTATATAATGAAGTATATTTGGAAGAAGATGGGATCGTGACGTACGTAATCTGGATGTAAAAATAGATCGGATTTCAAGGCGTTACAAAATAAGTACTTCTAATTTGCATTGATGTCTGTAATTCCACACGAGAACATCAAAAAGTTCCTATCTTATGGTCACTAAGATTTACCTCATAAAGGTATCTAGATCTCTGACGGAGGAAACATGTACCCGATAGTCTTACCTTCCACATGGAAATATTCAGTCTTGGGATGGATGATCTTAGAATTACATACTAAGACTTGTTTGTTTGCACGAATATTTGTAATAATTTTATATTATTTTATCTCATGATTAGTCTGTTATTTAATCTCTTAGGTCATGATTATTTGCAAGGATTATCCCGAGATTATAATCCCATGACTATCAGAGGCGGAACTAGGGGGGTGTCATATGACCCCCCTACCCTGAAATCTGACCATTAAATCTGTGTTGTGATTTTGGTCTCTCGCCGGAGTTTATCGATTTCCATGGTCGGACCTCTGTTCTTGGTAGATTGTGGAATCAAATTTTTGTGGTGATGTTTGTGCTTGTTTGGCTGGGATTTAATTGTGTTTAGGTATGACTAGAATTGATATGACAGTGGTTGCTGGTTTAGGCTCCTCTGCGCCTAATGTCTCTCTGGTGGTCCATTGCCAGCAAAGCAAAACCCAGATTACAAAAACAGAAACTGAATCGGCTGACAGTTGGGTCCCACGTTAATTTTAAAATTTGAATGTTATTTTCAATTGGGCTAAGTCTCGGTTGTTGCTGATTTTGTTTCAGCCCATTTCTTCTCTTGCCGTGTGGTTTTGTGAGTGGATTGTGAGTATGGTGGCTAGCCACGTGGGCCTGCCTTTGGTTCACCTAGACCAGTTTCTTTTCCCAACGGGTCACTTATGGCTGTTTGGTTATAACTTAAATATATAAAAATAATTGATCAGTTGACTAAAAATTTTAAAATCTGATTAATAGTCACATATTTCGGAGAAAATTAATATATATATATATATATATATATATATATATATATATATATATATATATATATATATATATATATATATATATATATATATAAAATTATTCAAAGGTTGACAAGAGTTAGAATATGATATTGTAAAATACTATAATTGAGCAAATGAATTTGAAAGAAGCACTCCAACTTCAAGCGTCAAAAAATAAATTGTTTTAATGTTATATTTTGACCCCCTGCAAAAATGTTCTGGTTCCGCCACTGATGACTATTAATCCTAGGATTAAATAGTCTTAGTCACGTGTCTGTTTTTTATGGGTTAACTTAAAAAAATCCAAAGTTATGTTTTTTAGGATTAATTAAAGTATTGGATTAAAAAAATATTGTTTAGACTATTATACCCTTACCAATAATAACATATTTTAAACTTATTTATACATTAAAAAAATATTTACTCATTATATATACACCCCTACACCCCCACCCGCACCCCAACCCCAACCCCAACCCAACCCCGAAAAAAAATATTTTCTGATTATGTATAAACTCCCACCCCACCGACCCCCACTCCCCACCCTATCCCACCCCCATCGCACCCCCCACCCCCACTCCCCACTCCCCACCCTAACTCTCACCTCGCACACGTCCACCCCTCCCCTCCCCTCCCACCCCCACCCTAACCCCCAAAAAATAATATTTATTGATTATGTATACACCTCACCCCACCCTACCCTACCCTACCCAAAAAAAATAATATTCAATGATTATGTATACACCCCTACCCCCACCCCCACCTCCACCCCACCCCACCAAAATAATAATATTTACTGATCCACCCAGCCCATCCCCAATCCCACCCCCAACCCCAACCGCCAAACCTCAAACCCTAAAAATGATATTTACTTATTATGTATACATCCACCCCGCCCAACCCCTAGCCCCCACCCAAAAATAAAATAATATTTATTGATTATATAAACACTCTCACTCGCCCATCCCCCACCCCCACCCCCACCCCACCCCCAGCCTTCCCAAAAAATAATATTCAGTGATTATATATACACCTCACCCCCACTCTACCCACCCCCAACCCTCTCCCCTCCCCCAAAAAAAATAATATTTAGTCTTTGTACTAGTAAGTTTTAAGTTGCGAGTAATAATAACAAAAATTGTAGGATATTATAATCATTTTAGAAAAAGTTTGAGGTTAATTTTGTTTAGCAATTTTTAATCCCAAATGGTAGAGATTTTAATACCAGGTATAACATGGTATTAAATAATCACACATCTTAAGCTATTTTATAATCACTGGACTAATAATATCAAGCTCAAATTTAAAAACAAACAAGACACTTAGGATTAATAGTTATATTTCAAGTGTAATTCTTGTAAACAAACACAGCCTTAGACTATTACAATCAGTTATAAAGTCATTTGATACCTCAAAATGGGATTATATAATACAACCTTTCCATTTAATACTATAATTCATCATTAAAATGTCCTTAGAAATGAAAAAAACATGGTCCATAGATTATATAACAGACTTATCGATAGATGGAATAAAATAGTCCGAAATAGTTCATACAAGTAATTATATCTTATGTTGGGAATTAAGTCGATGCTAACCAAACAATATAAAATTAAGAGAGAGAAACCAACATAAGATTTAATGTGAAAAGCCTTAAAGAAAAAACCATGAGCCCAACTTTAAATCTCTAATATATCAATAATAATGAGCTTACAATAATGAATAATCCTAATAAAGTTTTACGCCCTAAAGTTTGAGTTTACACTATTATAATATCCATGATGCAACGTTTTGCACATAATAAAAGCTATAAAACACTCACTACGATGATACAATTTTTTAACACGGAATATAAAAGCTGTAAAAACCCTCTCCATCACACAAATCAAAACCCACTCATATGCTCTTTCCACTCTTAAGATGTTACATGACTTTTGGTTGTGTTACACTTTAATAACTAAACAAAAGGCTATTTATAGAGTATCTAAAAATCTCATCTTCCTATTCAATAATAGGATACTTTAAAAATAATATTCTAAAAATAAAAAATTTCTTCCCATAAGAAGA
This sequence comes from Panax japonicus, assembly GCA_020205505.1. Classification (NCBI taxonomy): domain Eukaryota; kingdom Viridiplantae; phylum Streptophyta; class Magnoliopsida; order Apiales; family Araliaceae; genus Panax; species Panax japonicus. Next base: position 23,874,966 of record CM035102.1, read on the forward strand.
CAACTCTAACATGATAAATATCTATTAATAATAGGACACATTTCTTTCCATAATAGCAATTCTTTTCTGGATAGGATTCGTAGAGTAACCTAACAATTCCTCCATGCCAGCTCCTTTCTTGTTTTGGCACCAAAATAAGTTCATTTACTTGTCTTAACTTACTACTGTAGACACCCAAAATTTGCGTATCTTTTCCTTAACAGTGGTAGGAGGCCAAAAATGTCATTTCCCCTTAAGGCCAAGATATCTAAGCAAAAATTACAAGGCTCAAACAAGTATTCGAAGCCCCCACGATGACTTTCGAGTAACAAACTACACAAATAAAGACGAGTGACTAGCAGACATTTGCAAAAGGATGGGTTTTCCCTTTTTCTCTATATTCTCGAGTCCGAAATTGATAAAACTTGATGCCATGGTGTAGCTCTCGAAAAGAGCTTTCTAAATTAATATATCATGTTTGCTAACTCTTTTCGGTTTGAATGTTATGGACGTTTCAACGTGCAACACAAAAAATCAATGTTGCGGTACAAAAATTAATATAGGTGGGCCCTACCCTAGGGCTGCCACCTGCAGCCAACATCAGGCAGACCTGTGGCAGGCCTAGGGTGCCTATATAAGGTAATTTTTGCTCATTTTTTTAGGAGATGAGACATTTTAGAGAAAAAAATGTGTTATCTAAAAGGAGAAATAGAAAAAGGAAGAGGAAAACTTCTCTAAATCCAATATAGATATAGTTTTTTTCATCAAATCTCCTTCCAATCTAGAGTCAAGCCTTCCAAACAAAGCTTAAAGAGGAAGAATCTATCACGCCCAAGGTTAAAGTTCTCACCTTTATACTAAATGTAACTTAAATCTAGCTTATTTTGTAAAATTGTTATGCTTGGACTCTATTTGTTTCTAGCTAATTCTTCATTTGAGGTTCTCCTAGCATCTTATATCATATATAGAGGTGCTTGGATCTTATTTTTGGGATTATGGATAGTTAGAGAGAATTTCTCACGGATGAAATCTCCTCCTAATTAGCCAATGATATCCATTTCGTAATTTATCAATTTTGACTTTGATTCGACTCATTTTCATCGATTATTCTTACTTATGAGTTGTTTGCTATTGATTTTTACGTCACACAAATATCCTAGATTCATATGTAGTGGTGAGGGGATGTAATGACTAAGAAATTTTACTTAACTTATAATTAAGTTAAATATTACTGAATAAAATAATAATTTATGAATATTATTTGTATTATGTGTTTAAAGGTCATTTCTATGACCTCAAATGTGTTTACGTGTTAGGGTTTACGAATTTGAGTTTATATGAGAAATTTTTTTTTTCTGAGAAAAAGATGTAAAACACTATTCACCCGAAGAAATCTAAAGATTAAATCCTAAGGGTTAGGAAAAACTAAGCTTCTTAGAGAAACGCATTATACAATAAAAGGTTTTCTTGAAAAACGTACAAAATAATAAGACAAAATAAGGAAAAGACAAAAAATATTTTTTTCGGCTTTTTGATCGTCTAACCATTTTCTGAGAAATGGTCGCTGAAAATACTATTCACCAAAAATTCTTTTGCGTTTTTTTAGATTTTCGAAGAATGCATTAATGTTAAAATGAAGAGGAAAGACGAAATATCCAAAAAAAATTTAGAAACGAGAAATACATTTTTTTCATATACAGAACGAATTTCGGCATTTAAAATATCACGGAGCAATGAAGCTTCTAAGAGAAGATAAGAAAGGAATATTCCCGATATATACTAGGGTAAAAGAGTAATAAGCCATATGCTAAGGATGGTTTTCTTTAAATAGCAAGCCATTTCTCTTCATTTCCTTACCAATTCACCAAATCCAAGAGAAAAAACTTTAGACAATTTGAGAGAGAAGTGAGAGGCTCAGATTCTTCAAGTCTCGAAAGAAGAAAACACAATATTAATTCATCCGTTAATTAAGAACACGAGGAGAACCAAAAGGTAAGAACAAAAACTCAAGCTTTGCATCTATTTAAAACGCTTTGTAGGTTGATAATGAAGTGATTTGTTGGTGGTTGGATGATTCGTATGAATCATATAAGTGTTGCGAAGAAATAAGGAAGAATTAATGGACTTAAAACACTAATATATGTATGTAAAGTGGAATCATAATCAAAACAACAATTTAAAATAAAGAGCGAACGAAGAACGAACGAAGAGCATAGTAGATGCTGTTGATGGATAAATTTAAAACCATCTTTTGTATGTTATTAATGGATAAGCTTAAAACCATCTGTCATACGTTAGTTTTAATGTCTGAGAAGAAAGAAATAAACATGTGTAAGTTGTGGAAATATTCCAATTGGAACGGAGAAAAAATATGCTATAACGAAGATATGTCGAAAATTTTAGTAAAAGATGCTAGCCGTTGAAATCATAGTTCGTTATGATTTCCTGATGAATTTGTATTGTTCGTTAATGATTCTGTATAATTAGGGTTTCATAAGAACAATAGAGAATGTAAAAAATATGAGCCATGGGCTCGAGAACAAATCAGCCTCGTATATTCCCAGCCGCAGCCTTGAACCGATACGCAAAGGCGTGGAATCTGTTCATCTGTGCCAAACTAGTGCCTTCGTCTCATCAGCACGAGATCACAGCGGAGAGGGAAATTATTATGTGGGGGAATAATCACCGAAAAATACATTGACGTTAGCCATCTCATCCATCAGAATATGCTGCGATATCTGCGGGGAAGCACCACTGGGAGCATTCCACACGCATCAGTGGTAGCTATGCCATGTGCTCATTAGGGGTGCCATTGGGACAATGAACAAATGCAGAACCCAAGTTATGACATCACACATGCCACCATTGCAAAATTCGAGGATTGGGCAGGAGGTGAACCACACCCGCGCGGACGAGGATTTATTCTCCGGCCCACATTTCCAGAGCCACCACAGCAGCCCTCCCAGACAAAATGAGGCAAGCTCGTCCACGCAAGCACCTGCTGCCCATGGTGATCGCCAGCTCCGAAGGTTGGAGCAAAAAGTCGATGCCATGTACGATAATTTTGGAGCGTTTGCTACGGGACTCACGAGGGCCTTGGCCAAGGCTTTTGTACTACTGGGAACAACACTTGAGTGGCCTCAGTTCGGGATAACAGTGCCATATCCACCACCAGATTCACCACCCGAAGAAGGTGGTGCGGCTGATCATTAGGGGAGTTCTCTTTCACCCTTTACCTTCATTCATTGGGATAATGAATATTATAAGTTTGGGGGTATTGGGGTTATAGTGTAGTTACATGTAGTTTTTGCATGATTAGTTAAGTTCATTTAGTATTTACATGTTTAGTTCAAATTTTATATGTTTATGTGTTAGATAAAAATTGCAGAATTTTTTTAAGTTTTAGTTATTATTACTTGTGTTAGTATATTTTTAGTTTGCATGTCTCACAGTTCTAGCCTTATGAAAGTTTGTCAAGCCGATGATGATAGTGAATTTGGAAAGATTTTTGAGTATGTTGGATAATATAAACTGATATATAATGTTTTACACGATGAAATTTATGTTGCTGTTTAAATGCTTTCGATTTGCACGACAGTGTTCACAATCACTTGTAGGTATAAGAATTATGTGTTGCATTGTTCGATAGAAAATGTAATTTTAAAAAGAGAAATATATGGAAAGTGAACTTAGACTGCATAAAACACTGATATTCAAACTTTGGGAAAACATGGGTATGCTTTGTATAAAAAAATAAATAGCAATAACGTGGCTAGTCTTATTTTTGGGCCCTGGCTACTTGAGTAAGTACGCCTGAGGGGATTGTCTTTACACCTAGCGCCCTAAGGTCTTTTATGGTCTGAGAGTCGTTAGTTGAAAGCTCACTAAAGGGTAGCAGTGTTCGCCTAATGGAATGAGGCATTGCACAGTCATGTGAAAAAAAAGAGAAAAAGAAAAGAAAAGAAATGTAGTAATAAGCACCGCAGGAAAGAGCGAAGATCGCCCTCGTGAGTAGCAATAAAGCATTTAAACCCATTGCAGAAGCTCAGTTTGTTTTGATATATTGGAACAGTCTTTGTTGCATAAGTATACACGAGTCTTGATTTAGGCTACAATTTTCTGTTTTGAGCAGTTTAACATGTGTATTCTTTGCTTAATTCAAGTTTTGGTGAACACAACACACACACACACACAACATCTCTATAGCATTTATGAATTATCTGAGTGTATGACATTATGCCTATAGTTCGGTTTGAATTTGTATTCATGAATCTGGATAATTCGCTGAGGCATTTTGGACTGAAAATTCTGTTAGAGCTGGAACAATGTGAGACTAGTTGCATCATAGCTTAGTTGCATTGTGTTGTAGTTGCATTTTCATTATTTATATAATATGCATTGATTGAGGGCAAGCAATAGTTCAAGTTTGGGAGTATTTGATAAGTGGGTTTTATACCTACTTATTGGATATCAATTCACGCGAATAATGTCCATCTCAAGTACATTTTAGTGTGTTTTTAGTTGCATTTCATGTTATTTCACATTACATGTACTGAGAACTCTTTTGGTGTAAAAGTGCAAGAAATGGCCTAATATGGTGGTATTAGATGACATAAGGCTAATGGGTGCATGGCATGAGGATTTAGTGGAGCAAGGAAACCAAGCATGAAAGGAATGAGCAGCAGAACAAATCAGTAGTAGCAGCAATACTACAGAACCAGAATCAGAAGCAAAACCAAAATGTAGACTACAGAAGCCGCGAGGCTATACATACTTGAGGACGCGCGCCCGCGAGAATAGTCGGATGGACCAGATTTTGAAGACGCACGCCTGTGCGAGGAATACAAAGGAGGGGCGCGCGACCGCGTACGATGACTGATGCTGCTGAGCTGTTTATTTTAATTTTTAATTTTAAGGGTTGTAATTAATTAAAAAATGATTCTGACTGGTGTCAGATGTATCATTCAGTAGTTTCGGCATATTTTTATATTGGGAACTAGGGTTTACACTTTGGGAGATTTTCCAACATAGAACGACGCCTAACCTTCATATTTTTTATTGCGTCGTTGGATTTTCAATCATTGTGGAAGACTACTATTTTGTTACTGGATTTTAATGTGGAATTGAACGTTATTAGTTGATTGTATTCAGCAATTAGGTTTGCTCATTTCTATCCTTTCTCTTCCAATTGTTTGCTTATTGTCCATGATTAGCTTTGATCCCATAATGGCTTTTGGTTCAGTCATAAACTAAACTCCATTATGGGATTCTAACGGATTTTAATATGTAGTTTAATTGCATGCTTGATAGCAGGACTGTTTTACATATCATAAGGAATTTCTATCATAGTTGTTTTGCATGCATGAATGCTTGATCACTATTCGTTTTAAGTGCTTGTATGGAATTGAAAATGAACATGCGAGTATGGATTGTAATCATGATAGCATACGTATATGGGGATGTTTTGCATAGCTTATGTATTTCATGAACTAGATAGACATATACTATTTCACCGTATGAGTTAAAATAAGGGCTTGTGCTTAAATTCAATATGGTTGCAATTTCACATAGACATATAGTGATTTTGGTTATATTGATGATTACATGGTGTCTATCGCATGTGGATGCTATGTAAGTATGTCATAGTACATTCAAAAATGGCTATGTCTATATTAGTGCTCTTGGTTACTTTCCTGTGATATGTGAATTTTCTTGCATGATGGTGGTAATTAGATGAAGTATTAAATGAAGTTAGGATCCCATTATTTTCAAACTTGATTTATTCCATTATTATTCTTGTTTTATTTATTATTTGCACTTAGAGTAATTCATAATTATAATATTTAGTTTAAGCATATAAAAATAGTGATTTAGTTGATGCATAATGGTTTGAATTAAACAACTTTCTCTGTGGAATTGATACTCTACTTACTCTATATTACTTGTTGACACATGTATGCTTGCATGAGTTAGAGCTCTTTTGTTAGAACTAAAAAAGAGGCAACACTAATAAGCCTCTAATAGCATGCTCACATGTATCCATATCATTTACATGGACATAACATATTTCATACTTTTAAAACATGCTTAATAACTTATGTCATGCTTGACTAGTTGAATGCACATATCATTCATGTCTTAATACTTAATTACAAAAGACAATGGAGTTTGTCTTTGAAATCATTTTATCATTAATGATGTAGTATAGCACATATAAGACAACTTTTAAAAACTCTTATCATAAGTAACTACGTCATGATAACGTCTTCCCAAGTTCAAAACCTACATCGTGTAGTATTTATGCACCTTAGTTCTATTATATCAAGTTTCTGTTGAAAACTTTTCTAACACAAGGTCAACAAGTTCTATCATGAACAAGACACTATAAACACCATATCATGCTCATTTATATTTGAACTCAATCATGTATACAAACCACTAAGTTCCTCAAGGTTTTTTTTAAGTTTCTTTTCCAAAACACATACTAAGTCATGCCAATGCTTTCTATTATGAGCAAGGAAATTTTATATGTCATGTATAATATCATGCATTTTCATGTTACATCACTTAGAATAACATATTCTATCATCGGGAGCACTATACTTTCGTATGTGCTCGTTCGATGCCCTCCGATCGCCTCTGAATATGTAACAGTCACAAAGATGACTATTTTGACCCTACCTAAAGGCCTCAAATTAAAAAACATAAAGAACAAAGGTTGTAGGTCTATTCGTCCGCGTTTCGGAGCATCTTGAATCACCTCAATTGGAGTTCTTATGAAAAAGTTATGGTTGTTTTAGTAAAACATGTCATGTTAGATTTTTTTTTCTAAAATTGGCTAGGCAGACTACCCCCCCCCATCGGGGTGGGGGTTTTTACACTAGGGGGGCCCGCCGTGGTGGGGGTCCCTTCTGCTAACTCACGAATTTTGATCCCTGAACACCACAGAAAGCCAAATTAGGCCTACAAACTCCTTTCTAACAACCATACCAACCTACCCAAGGTGTAATATGTTTACAGAAACATAAACTAATGTTTCTAACACGTTTCTAACCACATAGACAATATAAACATCAAAGATTACAACCTTTAATTTCAATATTTCTCTTAGTTACCTCTTCTTTTGACATTCATAGCGAAATTCTTCACTGTGAATTCGTTTTACATCCGTTTTGACTCGCTCAACTTGGGTTGTTTTTATTTTTCAACATACTAACAATATCTATCATCAATTTCAAATTTTATCCATCAATTTTGACTCCAATATAAGTTAAAATATATATATGCCATCAAAACCCAAGTTTTTCATCTTTAACATATTCTTATGATTTTGATTACTCTAGAACTAATTAAAGAGACTATTAGTATATACTAGATTATACACCCATACACACACACACACACACACACACACACACACACACACACACACACACACACACTACATATATATATATATATATATATATATATATATATATATATATATATATATATATATATATATACAACATCTCTTCAAATCACCCAACCAAAATAGCTTTTTAAGTGAAGAACTTGAGAAAGTATAAATTAGAATTTTAGAACTAGATGAATACCTTTGAACAACAATAAAAATCTCATGTAAGCGTATACATGAATACATATGAACACCATATATGCATATAAATTTACAATCATAAAAACCTAATTTTACAAAGACTAAATACAAAACATCTTAATTTAGTATAAGGGTTAGTTTGATACCTTTCTAGGTTGAATTAGGAGAAAAGATGGAGATAAGGAAAGTTTTTCTTTTGTTTTCTCAATGTTTCCCTTCTTCTTCTTCTTCCTCCTCTTTTTCTTCTGCTTCTTCTTCTCTGTATTCTCTCTTCTCTAACTTACGTACATAGAAACATATAACGTATAATATAATAGATATAAATTATATAATATAATTATATATGTAACTGATATCAATTACATTTTTTTTTCTTTTTTTTTTGAAAATCAAAAGCCATAAGGCTTGTTTGGCTAAACCATTTTAAAATAATGACTCAATCATTCCTTAAGCCTTGTTTGGCAAAACAAGATTAAAATAAGAATTTCAAAAGCTCTAAGGCTTTGTTTGGTAAAACCAAATTAAAAGTCTTTTAATTTATTTTCATAAGTCATTTATAATATAGTTTATTGTCCCACATTGCTTACTTGGATTTCCATATCCTATCCTGATTAAATAAACTAATTACCACATACTAAATAAATTTCCCACTTAACCAAATATCACAAAATTATAATCTCATTATAATTTTATTTAATAATTAATATATCACTTTAATTATTAAATTACGACAGCAATATAGCAACTCATGTAATCTTTAATAACTCTCTAACTGTTAAATTAAATTAGTGTATTATCTAATAATTTTAATTCACAAATATATACTAACAACAACCACATAAATAAAATATTTATTTAATTTAATAAATATTTTAAATTATAAATAAAATCTTGGATTGTTACATCCTTCCCTCCTTACAAGGATTCTGTCCCCAAAATCACAACTCAAACAATTAATTCGTCACATTCTTCCCTCCTTATAAGGATTTCGTCCTCGGAATCACCAAAACCCTACCTTACTCAGGTTTTCATCAAATCTCTTCGTTGAATAACTTCAACACATGACCTTAATATAGGTTTTATATTTTCTACTACATTCATTACTTCAACAAATTCTAGGTTTTATTTCATAACTTTCACTTGAACTCAATTATATTTTGAGTATTATATACTCTTTAACCCATTCATTTCCTTTGCTAAGGATCGTTATCATAAATACTCGAGATATTACATTTACCCATTCTTCTAAGAATTTCGTCCTCGAAATTTTATCTATTAATCTTTATTCATTCAATCTATCAAAATAAATTTTATGTTAATACTTTATCCATTCATTGGGTTCTACAACCAAATTCTTTCTCTAAGGATCCTTCTAAGATCATAATATTCCTCACCTCTTCCTCTTCTAAGAGTTTCACATTTCTCTTCTTTTCGGAGTTTCAATTCTTTCTTAAAATTATTATATTTTGCTTAATTTTCTCATCCTTTCCACTTTCACCTTTCAGAATAATAAGAATCTTCCACAATTGCTCAATAGTTGGGAAGCAATATAAATAACAGGAACGTAAAAGATTCCAAATCATGCTGAGGGTCATAAGACCTTGAACTACATCCACGGTTATAAGTACTCTTTCAACTTAAACCTTAACATTCATTAGACTATAAGGACTCCCGTACTTAGGGTGTTAAGCCCTTCGTACGATGTATTGTACACAAACATTTAAACGCTATGCGTATGTCCATAGTTATAAGTAATCTTTCAACTTGAACTTTAATAGTCATAAGACTATAGGGACTCCTCGTACTTAGGGGGATCGACCCTTCGTACAATGTATTGTGCACAAACATCTAAACGCCTCCGCGTAATCCCCTATAAAAGGGTTGTTCATATCAGCTTTTCAACATCTGAATCCGCACCAAAACAATTTGGTTTGACATAACTTTTCAAGAAACACTTGAATTTCATGAACATCTTTCAATAATCGTCTAGCTGAATCAAATAGCATAGACTTCTACAACAATTCAGACATAAATCGAAATACACACACACACACACACACACATATATATATATATATATTCTCATATCTTAAAGAAATCTCAAAAATCCTTTTTATGACATCATGATACCGCACTATATTTACAGTCCGTTTGAGGATTCCGTCATTTGGTGATTTTATCATACTACATCATACCATAGTGGGCTGACGATCCTTAGATCACATCCAACACTAAGTAATACTGTATTGATGACTCCATCATTTTTTTTCATCTCCGCACCAGGTTATATGACACATTGATGATATAAAAATACATTTTGATATATTTCAAATCATTTTTGTCTAGCGGAAGCAATTAGCATAGACATACGAATAACAGTATTATTTTTTAAAACTCATTGGGTTCATTATTTGATCCAATGTTTTTCAAGAAAATAGAAGTGAAAATATTAGTACGAAGTCAATAAATTTTGAAAGTCTAGCATAGCTAGTAGATTTAGAATATCCAGGTATCCATCTACTTCATCTTTACTTCATTACTTCATTACTTAACCATTCTATCAATCTTTAACTTCATCAATGCTCTCTATACTAAAACCATTTTCTACACAAAATAGTTCATCAAACTTATCGCACATTGGAAGTTTAGGAACTTGCCACAATAATATGAGTTTAAGAACTTGTCCTAGTCAGACTATAGGCGTTCATTCGCTGAGGGGTTCAAAACATACCATATTATTATGAATCACGAACTTACTATATGCATTAGTTTTAAGAACTGCACCTAATCCTAATAATATCTGACTAATCTTAATAGTTTCTAACTATCAAATATGCACGTGAGAAAAGAAATACCTTTTCACCACATATATATTGATAGCGCGACACCAACATTCCAATGATTATCAATGTGATAAACTAAGCACAAGCACAAAACCCTAGCCCATACAAAGGTTTGTACAACTCAACCATCACATGAGTCCTCAATTGAAATCCCACCTAACTCTATCTTACTCTTAACAACTTACCCTTAACTTGCTAAATACGAATTCCTCGTATCACATTATCTATAACTCCTCGTGAGTTTACCTCGTACTATATCATAGTACATTACCTTCATAGCATCAAGCTATAATTATTCAAACATTACAAACCATCTTTCTCTTATAACTTAAACAGATCACGTCGTGATCTTATTCTATAATCATCTCCCTTAAAATTATTTTCTTCACTCGTGATCGTTTTGTTTTACGATCCTCTTTCTTTCTCTTTTTCATCATACGTATCAATTTACTATACTTGATACACATCGAGTCTCTAATAGTTTCAATATGGTACGCTGAGTGATTTCCCACAAACAACCAACAAACTAGGTTCCGAGTTGCTAGTTCATATATACCTCCGCTCTATGAAGGAATCGTTTAGCCCAGATACCATACTTCAACTACTAAAGAGTACAATTGTACCATACTTAAAAATAATTGTTTGATTCTTAACTTCTTTATAATCTACTCCTTTATTCTCTAAGGTTATAACCTAATGTACTCTTACCTAAGGTTTATAACCTACAACTTTGATACCAACTGTAACGACCCCAAAATTCATACAATTTAATTCTCGACTTTGATACCTAAGGTTTGCGGAATGATTAAAATTTTGTATTACAAACTATCCTCGTTCCCAAAACCTTCAACCTTTACATCTAAATATCTCAAAATCATTTTAATACTACAATAGTTTACATCGTAAAAAGATATTACAATTTAACATTAATACATTATTCGAAACCTTAAACATGGTTCAAATAATAATAACACAACCAAAGTGTATAAATCTTCAAGTATCACATCTTATTCATGTCTTTCAAGTAACACATAACTTTACCTTGAATCTTGAACCTGCAAAAGTGGTTATTTGCAAGATTGAGCTCGACAGCCCAGAAAACAGCTTTCATGTTCGTCCGGCTTGGTTTGACCGTCCACTAGGTCCATGGGTGAGCATTCGGTTAATAACCGAACCGAACACACATTTCGGTTATAACCGAAAACTGAATTTACACTGTTTATAATATTCGAACAACTAACCGAACTACATGATAATCGAATAACCGAAAAACAGAACTAATTATTCGGTTATTTGGTTAAAAACCGAATTTAACATTTTACTCTTACTTTGTTTAACTTAACAGAATAACAGTACATGAATGATCCAACATCAATAGAAAAACAACATGAATCCGATTCAACAGCAATAAAAAACAACACGAGTGATCAACAGCAATCAACGAGACATTTTCAAAAACATGAATGATTAAACAAGACATATTACAAAAATATGAATGATCCAACACCAACTGAGACATGATACAACCGAGCCAATAGCAACAACAGTCAACATAGTGGCCGACCTTACACCAGAGGCCAATACGTCTACTTGACTACCTGGCCAAACACGTCGAGCAAGACCAAGCCGAGCCCTACGAAGAGATGGTGAGCTTTGTAAAAAAGCTCGTCATCGGCTCCACTTCCGTCGCCGCCGGCGAGCTCACCCATGAACCTCCTCTCCGTCGCCTACAAGATCGTATCATCGATTGAGCAGAATGAGGAAGGTCGGAGAAGAATAAAGAGCATGTGGCGCTCGGAGTACAGATCGAAGGTGGACTTGAAAGACTCTTGAGAGATCTGAGCACAGATCTGACTTCTGAGAAGGAGGAGGGTCGGCCGTTGGAGTCTCAGAGAATAATTTAGTAAAGTAGTATAGATCTGAAGACATGAGAGACTTAATTTTGAAAGATTTTTTCGGTAGTAATGAGTAATGACTTTGAAGTAGTAATGACTTGACGTCTTGACTAATGGGTTATTGGCTGAGTAAAATTAAGTGTTCTACAATTGTAATTTTTAAAGCCTTTTTCAGTTATTCGGTTAAACTGAATAACTCAAAAATAAAACCCGTATAACCTAACCGAAAACCGTAAAAAAATTCGGATATAACCGAAATATTAAAAATAATCGAAATTTCAGAAAAATTTGGTTAAATTATTTCGGTTCGGTTCGGTAATTAGGTTATACCCGTTTTTTGCTCAGTCCTACTACGATCCACCTATTTGATGATTAGGAGATTTTAAGGTATAAATATGTAGTATAACCTACATACTACAACTTAGATGCATCAACAATAACAAAACAACTAACAACTGAAAGATCCGGGCCCATGAACTTGTTGTAAGAGCTTTCTGGGCAAGTTAATGGCTGCCCAGATTTCACCCAGTCAATGCCGGTCAACATGGTTTGACCACGAATAAATTGCAATCTAGACCCGATCTAAGCCTGATTCTTGATCTAGATCAAAGAGCACATAACGGACTACATATCTAAAACATATAACAACCAAAAACATAAATCGAGAAAGATCTACAGCCTCAGACATTCATTGTCAGAACACAAAATAAAATTTTTCCAGATTTTGTAAAACTTCAAATTTGAGTATCTAGATGTTATGGATCCACTATGTACCAACCCAGATCACTTAGTTGCACATCATATAACATATTTTAACACTAAAACATAACTTTTAACACAAGATTAAAGATCAGAATATAGCTAGGGTTTTTATACCTTCTATGATGAATTCTGATTCTAGGCCATTGATTTTGTTGTATATATAAGTGGGGTTGGTTTTATGACTGATAAAGCAAAGAAATTTCGTGGGTTTTGAGTTGAGAGAGTCAAGGAAGAGAGTTGTGAAAAAATTAAGTTAGCGAATGATTTTTCTCTCTCTTCAATCTATATATACTAAGTTAGATGCATGAATTGGCTAGCATAGGTGGCTGATTGCTGGTATTTTAGTCACATGGGGTTAGTAAGAGTTGTTGAGCAACTTAAATTTTGGCTAGATTCATAAGCAAGCTTATTAAAGAATACAAAAGGGATCAAGGAATACAAAAGCTTATTAAATTTTGGCTACCTTTTGAGGACGACATTGAGAAACGGTTTCAGAGGTTAAGTAAGTGGATCAAGGAAACAAGGGAAGACTTTGAAAAATCAAAAAGAAGAGGTAATGGCAGCCGAAGATCAGAAAGCGTTGAGGGACTTCGCCACACCCAAGGTGACTGAACTGCAGTCGAACATCACCAGGCCTGTAATAGCTGCAAACACATTCGAAATCAAGCCTGGAATGATTCAGATGATCCAGAATTTAGTCCAGTTTTGGGGGATTGGCAAATGACGATCCGAATGAACATTTAGTCAGCTTTTTGGAAATTTGTGAAAGCTTCAGGTATAATGTGGTATCGGATGATGCGGTGAGACTTCGCTTGTTCCTATTCACCCTACGGGACAAGGCAAATAGTTGGTTACACTCTCTACCGCCAGGTTCAATAACTACTTGGGAAGACCTAGCTCAGAAATTCCTTGCAAAATTCTTCCCATCGGCGAAAACTGCAAAAATGAGGAATGAGATAACGATGTTTGAACAGCAACACGGGGAGTCACTGTATGAGGTATGGGAAAGATACAAAGAATTGCTCCAAAAGTGTTCGCATCATGAGTTGCCTAAGTGGTTGTAAATGAACACATTTTATAATGGATTAAATGGAAACCTCAAAACCAGTATTGATGCAGCTTCGGGTGGGGCATTATGGCCAAGAGTTATGAGGAGGCCTACGAATTGATAGAGACTATGGCACTTAACAATTACCAGTGGCCCACGGCAAGAATGACTCAAGCAAAGGCCGCAGGAGTGTTAGAAGTGGATGGTGTGACGGCAATACAAGCGCGAATTTCAGCACTTTCAAAGAAGTTAGATTCTATGACAGCACAACAGGCAAAACCAGTGGCAATTATATGTGAATTATGCGCGGGAGAGCATCCTACGGATCAATGCGCAATTAATCCAACATCCGTGCAATTTGTGGCAATTATAACATTATTCCACAGAATACATACCAGAATACGTATAATTAAGGGAATATGAATCATTCGAACTTTTCATGGAGTAATAATCAGCATCAACAAGCTCCACGACCATCATATCCCCCAGGATTTCAGAACCATCAACAACTAGCTCAACATCAAGAAAGGAAATCAATCCTAGAGGAGTTGGTGACAAAATACATAACAAGCAATGAAGTGGCTATGAAAAATCAAGCAATGGCAATGAAATCACAAGAGATGGCCATCAAGAATATATAGAATCAGATAGGACAAATTGCGTTAGCATTGAATAATAGACCACAAGGAACGTTACCAAGTGACACCGAGAGGAATCCGAAGGGTAATCATGAGCAATGTCAAGCCATTATGTTGAGAAGTGGAAAACAGCTTAAGGGGAAAGAAACAGAAATTTCGGTTACAAAGGAGGTTGAAACAGAGAGAGAAAATACAGCGGTTGAGGTAAAGCAGGGGGACAAAAAATAAGTGGAAAAGAGCAAACTAGTTAACGAACCAGTTGTCTATCTTCCCTCACCGTTTCAGCAAAGAGTTCAAAAACAGAAACTAGACAAGCAGTTTGCAAAATTTTTGGAAGTTTTTAAGAAACTTCAGATCAACATCCCGTTTGCAGAAGCCCCGGAGCAGATGCCTAGTTACGCAAAATTCATGAAAGGGATTTTATCTAGGAAAAAGAAGTTAGAAGATTTTGAGACAGTGACATTAACCGAAGAGTGTAGTACGGTGTTACAGCAGAAGTTTCCACCAAAGTTGAAAGACCCGGGGAGTTTCACCATTCCATGCACGATTAAGAATATGTCGTTCAACAAATGTTTGTGTGACTTGGGAGCGAGTGTGAATCTTATGCCATTATCAGTTTATACAGAATTGGGTTTTCCCGTGTCAAAGCCTACGAACATCTCATTACAGTTACCGGATAGGTCAGTCACATATCCGAGAGGCATTGTAGAGGACATATTGGTTAAGGTTGATAAGTTTATATTCCCCACAAATTTTATTATTCTAGATTTTGAGGAGGATAAGAACATCCCGATTATCCTAGGGAGACCTTTCTTGGCTACGGGTAGGACACTCATCGACTTACAAAAAGGTGAACTTACTATGAGGGTCCAAGATCAGGAGATTAAATTTAACGTGTTTAAGGCCATGAAATTCCCGACGGATAAAGAAGAATGTTTTAGGATGGATCTCATTGACCAAATAATTAGCGAAGACATGAACAAGAGTTTGGTTAACGATCCATTGGTAATGACATTATTGGGGGATGAAGAGTTTGATGATCCAGAGTTTGTGGACTATTTGCAGTTTCTAGACTCCTTGCCATGAGTTAGTAGATTTAAAACACCATTTGAAACATTGCACACGGAGGAGAAAGCCGCGACAAGGATGAAATCGTCATTGGAGGAGACACCAACTCTTGAGCTAAAACCACTACCTAAGCACCTCAGGTATGCGTATTTAGGCAATTCAAATTCTTTATCTGTTATTATTTCTGCCACACTTAACGAATTGCAGGAAGAAAAGCTGTTGAGAGTGCTAAGGGGACATAAATCCATGATAGGATGGACAATTGCTGATATCAAGGGAATCAACCCATCTTTTTGCATGCACAAAATTTTGATGGAAGACGATGCAAAACCGACAGTGGAGCAACAGAGACAGCTCAACCCTATTATAAAAGAGGTAGTCAAGAAGGAAATACTGAAATGGTTGGATGCGGGTATCATTTAACCGATTTCAGACAGTAAGTGGGTTAGTCCGGTGCATTATGTGCTGAAAAAAGGGGGAATGACCGTGGTTCAGAATGATGACAATGAGCTGATTCTGATAAGGACAGTGACTGGCTGGAGGGTTTACATGGACTACAAAAAGTTGAATAAGGCAACCCGCAAAGATCACTTTCCTTTGCCCTTTATCGATCAAATGTTGGATAGATTGGCGGGACATGAGTACTACTGCTTATTGGATGGATACTCAGGTTATAATCAAATCGTCATTGCTCCTGAGGATCAAGAGAAGACTACATTCACATGCCCTTATGGTACATTCGCATTCAGGAGAATGTCATTCGGGTTATGTAATGCACCCGCAACCTTCCAGCGGTGTATGATGGCCATCTTCTCAGACATGGTGGAGAAGAATGTGGAAGTCTTCATGGACGATTTCTCTGCCTATGGGGATGATTTTGATGCGTGTTTGAAAAACTTGGTAATGGTCTTACAAAGATACACCGACAAAAATTTGGTCCTTAACTGGGAAAAATGTCACTTTATGGTGGAAGAAGGTATAATTCTGGGGCACAAAGTCTCGTCTCAAGGATTGGATATTGATAAAGCTAAGTTGGAAACAATTGAGAAATTGCCTCCACCGAGTTCAGTTAAAGGAATTAGAAGTTTTTTGGGACATGCTGGGTTCTATAGGAGATTCATAAAGGATTTTTCTAAAATTGCAAAACCTTTGTGCAGTCTTTTAGAGAAGGATTCAATTTTCAATTTTGATGAGGAGTGTAAGTTGTCTTTCGAGTTGTTGAAGAAGAAGTTGACTATAACCCTCGTGATCGTCGCACCTGATTGGAATATGCCTTTCGAACTATTGTGTGATGCAAGCGATTATGCGATCGGGGCTATTTTGGGTCAACGCCAAGATAAGGTATTTCATGCTATCTATTATTCAAGTAAGACACTCACAGAGACTCAATTGAACTACACAACTACAGAAAAGGAATTACTTGTAGTGGTGTACGCGTTTGATAAATTCTGGGCCTATTTGATCGGAACAAAGGTGATAGTCTACACGGATCATGCGACTATTCGGTACTTAATTGCGAAAAAAGATACTAAACCACGTCTTATCCGATGGATTCTCCTTTTACAAGAGTTTGATTTAGAGATAAAGGATAGAAAGGGGACGGAGAACGAAGTTGTCGATCATTTGTCAAGGCTGGAAAATCAAGATAAACAAAAAGAGGACAAGTGTGTAATCAACGAGTCATTCCCAGATGAGCAATTGTTCGGGATACAGTCAGAATTTCCATGGTATGCGAACTTCGTGAATTATTTAGCGAGCAACATTCTACCTCCTGATCTTACACGACAACAAAAAAAGAAGTTTCTGCACGACGTCAAATGGTACATGTGGGATGAGCCTTACTTGTTCAAACAGTGCGCCAACAAGATGATCAGAAGATGTGTGCCCTATAGTGAAGTGAAGAACATCTTTCATGTGTGTCACTCGTCTACGTATGGCAGAAATTATGGTAGTGCAAGGACAACAACAAAGGTGCTTCAATCTGAGTTTTATTGGCCCACGCTATTTAAAGACGCCACCAGTTTGTCAAAACATGTGATCAATGTCAAAGGGTGGGCAACATTTCGAAAAGGAATGAGATGCCACTACAAACAATTCTAGAAGTTAAAATTTTCAATGTATGGGGCATCGACTTCATGGGGCCATTCCTTTCGTCTCTTAACAATCAGTACATTTTACTCGCAGTGGATTACATATCAAAATGGGTTCTACCATCGAACGATGCCAAGGTGGTTCTAAGATTCCTACAAAAAAATATATTTACGAGGTTTGGGACGCCGAGAGCTATAATAAGTGATGAAGGTAGTCACTTCTGCAACAAAGCATTTATAGCTCTACTGGCAAGATATTGGGTCAACCACAACGTAGCGACGACTTATCATTTCCTGCTGTAACACAACCTATAAGTGCATTGCTAAAATTATTGCCGTTAGGCTCAAGGGTATTCTTCCTTCCCTAATCTCTCCTTCTCAATCTGCTTTTATTCCGGGTAGGAGGATTGGTGATAATATTTTACTGGCTCAAGAGTTATTCAGAAACTATCATAGGTCCTCTGGCCAGCCTCGTTGTGCTATGAAAATTGACCTCCGTAAGGCCTTTGATTCGGTGTCTTGGAATTTCATGCTTGCCGCTCTGCGCCTTTTCAAATTCCCTCCCAAGTTCATCTACTGGATAAAGGCTTGTATTTGTTCTACCTTCTACTCTGTCAGAGTGAATGGTGCCCTTTGTGGGTATTTCAAAGGATCAAAGGGCTTGCGCCAAGGAGATCCTCTTTCTCCTTATCTATTTGTTATTGCTATGGAAATCCTTTCTCTTATTCTCTTAAAGGAAACCAGGTCCCTCTCCTTCAAGCATCATTGGAAAACAAAATCTATCTCCTTATCCCATTTGTGCTTTGCTGATGATCTGCTCATATTTTGCCATGGTGATGTGAACTCGGTCCGAGTCATCAAAATCTGTTTAGACCACTTCTCGTCTCTCTCGGGTTTACATGTAAATGATTCGAAGAGTATGTGTTTTCTTTCCAATGTTTCTCCTGGTCATGCTGAGATTATATACAATTCTCTTGGGTTTCAAGTGGGTCGGTTCCCTGCTAAATTCCTTGGAGTCCCTCTGATCACCTCGAAGCTCAGCCTTGCTGATTGTCATCCTCTATTAGAAAAGGTTAAATCCAAAATCTCTTCTTGGACTAATAGATTCCTTTCCTATGCTGGTCGCCTTCAGCTTATTAAATCGGTTATCTTTGCCATCCAATCTTATTGGTCTGCCCACTTCATTCTCCCTGCGTCTGTCCTTAAAGATCTTAAGTCCACTATGAGCAGATTCTTATGGAAGGGCCCCTCTTTGTTGAAGTATGGAGCCAAAGTTGCCTGGAGTAAAATTTCGCTTCCCTATTCTGAAGGAGGTCTAGCTATAAAGCATCTGGAGGACTGGAATAAAGCTCTAATCTTACTTCAGCTTTGGAGAGTAGTTAATCCTAATTCTCCGTCTCTTTGGGCTTCCTGGGTTAGAATGTATCATCTAAGCTCTAAACACTTTTGGGTTTTGAAGACCCCGAATGACTGCTCATGGATATGGAGAAAGATTCTGCAGTTGAGACCTCTTGCTTTGACCCATATTCGGTTCCGGATTGGTAATGGGGAAAGTACTAGTCTGTGGTTCGATCCTTGGCTTAATGCGAACCCTCTAGCTACAAGCTCTCATTCCCCTTTGATCATGAATTCTGGTTTGAGTCCAAATGCTACTGTTAGTGATATTATTCGCGATTCTGCCTGGCATCTTCCCTCTTCTAACCATAATGATTTTATTGTCTTTCGGGATTCCTTTGACCTCAATAGGGTTTGTGACTCTACTAAACCGGATGAGATACTATGGGGTTCTTTGAATTCTAATGAGGTAAAAGCTTCTACTCTATGGCGTACTATTAGACAGGTGGGAGTTGTTGTTCTTTGGGACAAATTAGTGTGGCCTAAGATCCTAATCCCTCGGTACTCTTTTACCCTCTGGTTGGCTTTCCATCAAGGGCTTCGTACTTTGGACAAATTGGTCAGTTTTGGAATGTCTGTAAACCCCTCGTGTGTTCTTTGCTCCTCCAAACTGGAAACCTTTGACCACTTATTCTTCCAATGTGACTACTCTTTTAGGGTCCTGCTTTCTGTTCTTCGTCACTGTGGGTGGAGGGGTTCTAGTCGGGCTTGGAGCTCCATTACGGGCTACCTCATTCATTATTCAAATCCTTCTTTCCACCACAGTTTACTTCATTTTGGTTTCGCAGCTGTGGTATACCGTATTTGGAATGAGCGGAATGCGCGAATTTTCAATCTTAAATCCTGCACAGTTCGTAATCTTGTTACCGACATACTCCATGTGCTCAAGTGTAAACTTCATACAAATGCTAGATTCCAAAAAGTTAAGACAAGATATGGTCTTAGGCAACTTGTTTTAAACAATACTTAATAGGCTCTGCTGTTATTCGCAGCCTGTTTTAGCTGGTTTAGCTGTGTTCATTGATCTGTTGTTGTGTTGCCTTTGGTTCTGTGGTTGGGCCTGCTGGTCTTCCTTTGGTTATATTTTGTGAGGCATTTGCTTTGTTGTAGATGGCCTTCTGATTATGGGTCTGTGCTTCACATGGTTCTCATTTTCATGTTGGCTGTGCTGGGTTATGGTTGGTCGTGTGGTGCTTGGTTTCTGCTGTGCTCCTTGTTGCTGGTGTCCTGTTTGCTATGCATCTCTGCTAGCTGCTACTGGCTGCATTTGATGCTGCAGATGAGTTGCTATGCTTTCTGCTGATGGGTCTGTAATTTCTGTTTGGCTGGTTTTCGTTGGGCATTATCTGCTATTCTTGGCAGCTCTCTGGGTTACTGGTATCTCGGCAGATTCTGTTGTTTCTCTCGGCAGCTGCCCTGGGCTATCTGTGTGTTGGCTGCTGCTGCTATATGCTCTGGACTGTTATGAGTAGTTCTTCTATGTGCAAAGGACTGCTGCTGCTGTGTTGCTTATTTGGTTCTGTTAGTTATATGATTTCTTCAATCCCCTGCTAGCTGCTTGCTGCTGGTCTGGTTTGGAGCTTTGGTTGGAGCTTGTTTTGATGCAGCTGCTTGCTGTGTTGGTTTATGCTATTGTTTCTGCTACTGCTGTGGGTCTGCCTTTTCATGAGTCCCTTTCTGGGGTCTGCTTTCTGCTTCTGCTGCAGGGTTGGGCTCTACAGTCTGTGGGTTAGTCGCATGGGTGCAGCTGTGTTTGGTTTAGAGCTACTGTTGTGGGTCTGCTCTGCAGGGTTGGGCTCTGCAGTCTGCAGCTGCCTTGCTATTTCTGCTGCTGGGTTCTGCTGCAGATTCTGCTGATTGTCGGATGGGTTCTGCTAGTTCTTACTGGGGCTAATTCTGATAGGCTAGTTATCTGGTCCGTGTTGTTGTGCTGGTTTAGCTTCTGCTGTGCTGGTTTAGCTACCCTTGGCTGCCAACTTGGCTGTATTCAGAAGCTTGGCATGTGTTGATTTTCTCTATGCTAGTCTAGTTGTGCATAGCTGCCCTTGGCTGGTTACTGTACTGCTGGACTGGGCTGCTGTATTGCTGGGTTTTTTTGTGCCTAATTTCTGCTCTGGATGCTACTGGTCTGGTTAGGCAGCTTGGACTTTGGTTAGGCAGGTGTGGTCTAATCTGGCTACTTGCTGTTTCGGCGCTGGTTGGGTCTTGAGAAGCTGCAGTCTATCCTTAGTTTGTGCTAGGGAGGGATGTGTTTTTGCTCATGGTTCAGCAGGTTTTAGCTGATTTGCTCAGGGTCTTGAGCAGTTGCCGTCTATTCTATGTGCTGTTGCAGCTTGGTGTTGGTCTGGTGAATGCTATCTGTCTTCGCAGTTAGTTCTAGCATATTGTTGGTTGTTTTGTTGTTTTATGTTCCTTGTTATATCCCTGTTTGCTAGTATCTAGTTTGGTCTACTATAGCCATCATAGGGCCTGTCCTATGATGGCTATGGTATACTACTTGGGGTTTTGACCCTTTTACTTTGTAATTATTCTTTCTTTTATTCAGTCTAAATTTAGCAAAAAAAAAAGGATTGGTCGCTTCGGTTGAATGATGCATTATGGGCATACCAGACTGCGTATAAGACACCGATCGACATGTCACCATATCAATTATTGTATGGGAAAGCTTGTCACTTACTGGTCGAGTTACAACACAAGGCTTATTGGGCTATTAGAAACTGAACTTCGATTAAGCAGCGGTGGGGGAAAAGAGACTACTTCAGTTAAATGAGCTTGACGAATTCTGACTGCAAGCCTACGAGAATTCACAATTATAAAAATAAAAGGTTAAGAGATGGCACAACCAGAAAATTATGCACAAAACATTCATGCCAGGGCAATCAGTCCTTTTGTTCAACTCACGACTGAGATTATTCCCAGGAAAACTAAAATCACGGTGGTCGGGTCCATTCACCATCAAGATAGTTTTCCCGCATGGCGCCGTTGAGCTTTATAGTAGAAATCCATTGGAGAATTTCAAGGTTAATGGCCAAAGATTAAAGCATTACTGTGGTGGTGATTCAAACTGGGTTGTCATCAAAATTACCCTCACTGACACTCAGTGATACAAGAGGCACCGTCGGGCTAGCGACGTTAAACTTGGCGCTACTTGGGAGTCAACCCAAGCTCTAAACTCTTCCTCTTAATTACTATTTACATCTTAGTTTATAATCTAGTCTAAATACACATTTTAATAGAAGATTAACTACATCTGTGGAAAAATTGCAGTCAATTCAAGAAAAATTGTTCACAAGCTACTGCCCATACAACGCGGGCCACGCTACTCAAGACTTAATTCTAGCGTAGAGCGCGTTATCATCTCATAAAGCTACTGACCTTACAGCACGGGCTGCGCTACTCAAGACTTAATCCCAATGCGGAGCACGCTATCAACCCAGGAAGTCACTGCTCCCACAGCGCGGACCGTACCACTTCACTGATCTTACAACGCGGGACGCGCCTATGCTACCTCATGCTACTGACCTTATAGCACGGGCCACACTACTCAAGACTTAATCCCAATGCGGGCCGCGCTACTAGTCCAGAAATCACTGACTTCCTAGCGCAGGCAACGCTACTCAAGACTTAATCCCTGCGCGGACCGTACTGCTCGGGAATCTCAGGCGCTGAACTGATTTAATCGACATGTTCCAGATCTTATCAAAGACATCTATCCTTGATACATGCAACTTCTCCACTTCTCCTACACCCATTAAACTTCCAATACACCATAACCCCCATAACTCCCGTTACACCATCTTTACCTCTCCTTCTCCTTTTCAACTTCCATTCCCATTAAACCCATCCATCCCCATCTTCCAAACCATGTGGGTTTTCCATCTCCTATATGAACTCCAACCATCCAAGAAGTCAATGTCCTATCAATCATAAACACAACACTCTAATCCTAAATCTAATCCACTCCTTGCACAAATTCATACAAATTGGGACAACTTTACAAAGAGGAAAACCCAAAATCATTAAAGGTAAGCACAACTTACTTCTTCTTCCATGCCATTCTCTTTTCTTAATATCAATTTGAGTGGAAAATCTTGGGAATTGAGTGCCCAAGGAGTGGGTTTTGTGTTTCTGAAAAATTTGGATAGCAAAATAACATCAATCAACCAATTTTGGGGGAAATAATCAGTCTGCCCACCAACTATTTGATAAAAGTCCAAAACTAGATTTTGTGCCTAACCTCACCGGAAACAACATGTCTTCCCATAAAAGACAACGACCATCAACCTCCACTACTCAGACTCCACATGACCATACAAAATTTGTTAGTGAAAGGGCCGCGGAAAGATTCAAGTCATCCATCGACAAGAAGAACTTGGTGCTACAACGAGGATTGAAGCCGAATGCTAATTTGGATGGCAACATGGCTCTGCAAATTGTAGAGCATAATTGGTTTCAGTTAGTAGAACAACCACTTCCAGCGGCGATCAACATAGTGAAAGAGTTTCATGCCAATGCAATAGAACATGTAAATCATGTTGCCATGGTTCGGGGCAAACCGGTGGCATTTCATGCCGATGCTATCAACGCTTATTTTGGGTTAGAGGCACCACAAGTTGACCGATATAAAGATGGGCTGCCCGAGCTAGACGAGTTGATTGTCCGATTATGCAAACCAAGGAATCAATGGGTAATTCAAGCTAGAACGAATGAAAAGATAAGTTTCCCACAATCAGCACTTAGTCGATATAGTAAAGCATGGCATGCATTTATGTGTGCTCGTTTAATGTCCACTCGCTACCAAAATGATGTAACTAAGGCACGGGCTCGACTATTATATAGGATTGTTCACCACCACTACTGTGTGAATAACTCAATTGCATTCTACAATGTCGATGTGGGAGAGTGTATTCAAGAATCCATTGACAGGGTGTTACGTGGGAGTATTACGGGAGGTCTCCTTCATGGTTTCCTAATCACTGATTTATGTCGTAAAGCTGGGGTGCAGTGGCAACCTTCTGAGCCAATCCAACAACCGATGCCTATAATTGATCATGCTACTATTGAGAGGTACAAGGCATGGGAAGGGGCACAATCACACCCGCGTGGTGAAGGCTACATTATGATCCGCCAACCTTCACCCCCAGTTGGTGCGGAACAATCATGGGGCTCAAAGAATCAATTTATGTGGTTGGCCCAATGTCAAGATTTAATGCACCAGTACAATGCAAATGCATTTAACACGCTCGCTGATGCATTTTCCCGTTGCAATCCTAATGCTTAACCGGTGGTTATGCCTGTTCCTCCTATCCTGCCAACATATCCTCCTTTGGATAACGATGAGCAGTAACTCGTTTTCAAGGAAGTCCTCATCCTTTTATTGGGCTTATTTGACGTAATGAGGGCATTACTTGATTTATGATTGGGGGATTATGTTTTCTGCTTAGTGATTTGCATGTTTAGTTTTTTTTAGTGTTATAATTTAGTCTTTATAATTGTACGTATTCATGGAATATATATTTAAAAAAAAAGAAAAAAAAGAATATATATATATATATATATATATATATATATATATATATATATATATATATATATTCATATATCTGCATGTAGTTGCATGAATCCAGTTGATAGATTGTATATGTTTGTTCTTAGCCAATGATAAGATTGGAATTTGGTAAACAAGTACAATGCCAATTAAGGGAACTTTGATATAATTTCTTATTATAAGTTGAATCTCTCTTCTGTTTGAAACTATTATAATAAGGAATGCATAAGAAAACCAACTTGTTGATTGATTATATTTAAATTGATTCATAATAGGACTCTAAAGGATAATGCTAGTTTGAATGAAAGAATGACATGAACAAGTAGTGATGGCTATGGTTAGATAAGAACCTAAGTTTAAGGGAATATTTGGGATATATAAGCTATATCTATATAAAAAAAGTATTAATAAACACTGTGACGTGCTTGTCTAGTTTTGTGGCCTTCGTTACTTGAGTAAGTAAGCCCGAGGGGATTGTCTTTACACCTAACGCCCTAAGGTCTTAATGGTCTGGGAGTCGTTGGTCGAAAGCTTGTTAAGGTAGCTTTGAAAAGCCTAAGGAAATAAGACATTACATAGCTACGTGTATCTAAAAAAATGAATAAAATGGGAAATAAGAGCAAAAAGCCCCCGTAAATGATAATTAAAGCATAAGTATCCCATGTTGACTCTTGGTATTGGTTATTGTCTAACTTTGGTTGGAATTAGCTTGTTGTTGGTTTTCTTGAGTTTACACTGTATAATGCCTTAGAAGAGATTTGTTATGTATTGAATTTGAATGTATATCAATTTACATTGTTGGAAGGCACACACACATTATAATAGTGATAATAGTTTGAGATGTAATGGTTGACAAGGAATTGTGAATTGGTTTTGTTATGAAGTGTTGACATGTTTACTTAATCAATCTCTGTAGTCGCACGAGGTGTGGTAGCACGAGGGGTTTGCTGTGGAGATGACACTAATGATGGGTCTGGAAAAATGAACCCTTTTCCTCGAGGGTGTGCTATGCCACCAGCCCAATCATCGAATTTCTGAATTGTGGCATGGGTAATGTCCTGGCTTGGCATCTGTAGCTGCTCATCATCCCAAGTAACTCTTGCTTTTATGCATAAATGGGCTATTACCGAGGCATGTGGGATACTGCCGATGGTGCTCCCCCTTATGTAACGGAGCATATTTTGGTAGAGGAGGTGGCCAATGTCGATATACTTTTCGTGATGATCCCCCACAGTAGTATCACCATCTCGGATAGGATGTCGTGCTGGTGCAATGATGGCATTAACTTAACACAGATGAATAAGTTCCATGAGTTCGCGTAGCGGTTAAGCGCTGAACTAGGGAAATTAGTGGGCTGATTCGTGCCTTGTTTGTAGTTCCATTTGGTGTTCAACACACACAAATCCACAATCACCTTGTCCAAATCTATTTCAAACCTCGCAGCCTCTACCTGGCTCGGCCAGTCGGAGGGTCAAGTAGGCTGAACACTTCCTGAATCGCCTGTGGACGATAATCAACGTGGATGCCACTAACAAAAGATATGCCGCTCTGCGTTTCCTTAGCATTCGCGTATAACTCATGTACTATAGCCATTGGCGCAGGCATTTGACTAGACACGACCCCCAACCAACATCTTTCCCTTATCATTTCCCACAGTTGCCCATCCTGTTTCCCAGGCTTGAATCCTCTTTCTTTCATAAATGTTTTTGCGACAATTCTATAGTACTCAGTCTGAGCCTCGAGACTAAAAAACTTTGTAAGGTCTAAGATGTCTTCATCTTGACTGTTGCTAGAAAAGGACTCAGGTGTGCATGATCGTGCTTGTTTTGGTCCCATAGAGACTGACAAAGAAGCCCTAACTATGATGTGTAGAAGGTGATAGCCTTGACTGGATTATGTATGCCCCAAATGACAAACCCTAACTTAGTGATGAGTAGGTTTTTAACCTATGATTTATGTTTGTTTAGCTTGTTATATTGTTAGTTTTTGGCACTTTCATGTTACTTTTGATGTGTTTTGTGCTTGTTGTAGGATAATCAGGTTAGTATATCAAGATGTGAGCATTGGAGGAGTTTTTAAGCAATTTGTTGAATTTTTAACTACATAGCGCGGACCGCGCTGTGATGATGAGTAATATAGCACGGGGCGCACTGGAGCATGATTGGCCACTAACTGGGTAGCACGGACCGCGCTGTAGAAGAGCTAGGCATAGCGCGGGGCGCGCTGTTGCGAGAATTTGAGGCTGGTAGTTTTGTTTGATAAGGAGAATGGGCAGTCTTATGAGCTATAAATTCTTTATGTAATACATTTATAATAGGATTGTTTTATGGTGGTTATTTCATATTCTTGGGAGTCTTTGGTTTACTTGTTGGTGTTGAAAAGAATTTGGATTTCTTAGAGTTTCTCTTGGGAATAAATTAGAGTTGGATTAGGATTTATGGTATGGAGCTGAGGGAAGTTATATTATGTGTTAAAAGGAAAAAAAGGGAGATAATCAATTAGTGCACACACTATTGAGAACAAGATTGAAGAACAAGAGCTTGGAGGAATAAAGAAGAGGAGGATTTTCACGAAGATTGTGGAATTGAATTCAGAGAAGGGTGGTGTATTATTATTCTTCTTCTTTAATTTTAATTTGTGCAATTGGGGTGATGTTTTCTTTTATTTATTCAGTAGTTAATTCATTTATTATGAACTAATTTACTTTTTAGTCGAATGATGGATCCTTAAGTGGAACAATGATTATGTAGCCTTTATTTCCAGTGTAATAAAATATTTTCCAGTTTATCTATATTAATTTGAGCTTGAAATTATGAATTACCTGATCAACAATTCTTTGTGGATTTGTATGGAATTGAGAGAGGATATTCGAATCTAGACTTAGTTAATATAGCATGTGTTCATGAATTTTGTGAATAGTAGAATTGTGATGAATGTTAAGGTAGAGATATGCTTGACATCGCATGTAATCGGATAGAGAACTTAATCTTAAACCTTCTTTAATTATAATTCACATAGAGGTATAGTGAATTAGTTGATTAAGGTGTTTAACTTATTTCTATCTAATTTGTGGATTTAAGTTAATACGGTATTAGTACATCGAGAGGTGGTTAGTACTACATTCGTGTTCTTGATTAATAAACTGGGATATTGAGTTGAACTAGAATAAAGGTGTAGAAATCAGAGTGAAACTTAGGGTGAAATCAAAAGCCTAATTCTCCATTAATTGTTTAAAAATTCAGTTTTTATTATTTGTGAGTATTTTGTGATAATTTATTTAATAATTATTTAGATTTTATAATCATTAAATTGAATAGTTTAATAAGACTAAGATTAATAGGGGATTGATAATTGTAAGGTAAAGTTTCTTATTAATTTGTCTCTGTGGGAACGATACTCTACTCACTACTATATTACTTGTTGACCACGTATACTTGCGTGCTGTGCGTATATAGATTTTACCCATCACTTAGCCCTTTGAATGCTTTGCACAAAACTTAATCACTGAGAATAACCCCCAAAATTGATTCGTGATGTGTAGAAGGAAGTCTCCTGATGGCTTGGATGTAGGTTGACGTGCAGAGTTTGATTAAGAAAGGAGAGTGAAAATCGCAGTTGGGTTGGATTGTATGTATGGAGATTGATTGGAGAAGGAGAAGGAGAAGGAGAAGGAGAAAGTGTTTCAATTTTATGTATGAGAGAACTAAATGGGCGCTCAATTGAAGAATGAAGTTATGAGGTCGTGGGTTATGTTTTTAAGCTTTTAATTCTCCCTAGATCCAGACTCGGGCGCGGTCGCGCCGAGTTTATGCTTGAGTATGGCGCGGACGCGCTGGCCATAGCGCGGGTGCGCTAAGTTTATACTTGGTGTGGGCGCGGGCACGCTGCCCTGCTACCCAGACCGAGACTATTTTGCACATTTAATGGACAAGCAGCAAATTGATGCTAACTATCTAACCTGCATACCAAACATTCACAAAAATGAGATATACCTTTTCCTAAATCAAAATTTGAACTGTGTAACATGCATGTATGATTGTATATCTAAAAATGCTCTATATGTAATTTCTATCAAAAAGATATGTTCATTAAGCTCCTACTCAAAATTGGTATCAAAATTTTCATGAAACTAAGAATTAAACAGGGAGGGGGAAATAAGAGATTTATGCACTCAAAATTAAACAGTAGAGAGAGATAGACATAATCATATAGAATTATGAGGGAGAGATATACATGATGCAAACAGAATTAATAGGAGGAGAGAGAGAGATGATGGGATGCCTCCCATCGAGCGCTTGTTTATAGTCCATTAGCTTTACTATCTCTGTCTTGATCAAGTTGTTGAAAGGATTGAGGCGACCTTTTGTCTACCGACCTCACCACCATAATAATGCTTCAACCACTGTCCATTAACCTTGAAGGGCTTATCTGGGCATTTATCAAAAATTTTAATTGCAACGTGTGGAAATACAATCTTTACTGTGAAAGGCCCTGACCACCTTGACTTGAGCTTTCCTGAGAAGAGTCTAAGTCTGGAATTGAATACTCTACTTGCCTTGGCTCAATTGTTCTTTCCATAATTCTGCGATCATGCCACCTTTTCACTTTCTCTTTGTACAACTTGGAATTTTCGTAGGCCTGCAATCAAAATTCATTCAACTCATTGAGTTGAAGAAGGCGTTTATCCCCTACAGCCTTTAAGTTGAAGTTCAGCTTCTTGATTGCCCAATAGGCCTTATGTTCAAGCTCCATGGGAAGGTGATAAACCTTTCCATACACCAGCTAAAATGGCAACATACCCAGCGGTGTTTTGTAAGCAGTCCTATAAGCCCATACCACATCGTCCACAATATTTTCCAATATTTTCCAAAATTTTCTTCACCTCATGGTTTGACTCTTTTGCTTGGCCATTTGTTTGGGGGTGGTAAACTGTAGCTATTCGATGATTCACCCCATATTTAGCCAATAAAGCTGTAAACTGGCGATTATAGAAATGACTACCTTCATCGCTAATGATTTCCCTAGGAGTCCCGAACCTCGTAAAAATGTTCTTTTGAAGAAACCTCAGAACCACCCTAGCATCATTTGTCAGTAGAGCTGCCACTTCCACCCATTTGGACACATAATCAACTTCTAGAAGGATGTACAAGTTTCCACATGATGAAACGAAAGGCAACATAAAGTCTATCCCCCAGACATCGAAGATCTCCACCTCGACGATTGTATTTAGAGACATTTCATTTTTCTTTGATATATTCCCTACCATCTGACATCTATCACATCTTTGAACAAAGCTGTAAGCATCTTTGAAGAGAGTCGGCCAATAAAAACCTGCTTGCAAAACCCTGACCTCTATTCTTTCTCCCCTATAATGACCTCCATTTACTGATGCGTGGTAATCCTGTAATATACTCTCCGTCTCACTATATGGAATGAACCTTCTAATCATTTGATCAGCACACTGCTTGAACAAGTAAGGTTCATCCCAAATAAACCATTTCAAATCGTGGAGAAACATATTCTTTTGCTGTCCAGTCAAATCAGAGGGGATGATATTGGTCACTAGAAAGTTTGCATAATCTGCGAACCATGGCACTTCGCCTTTCACCACAAATAATTGCTCATCTGGGAAGGACTCATTGATCATAACTTTGTCATTCATATCCCTTCCTGGATTCTCCAATTGAGATAAGTGGTCAGCCACTTGGTTCTCAGCCCCTTTTCTGTCTTTGATCGCTAAGTCAAATTCCTGTAGAAGAAGAATCTACCTGATTAGACGGGGCTTGGCATCTTTATTGGCTATCAAGTATTGGATTGCTGCATGATCGGTGTATATAATCACTTTTGTCCTAATCATGTAAGCACAAAACTTGTTGTATGCGTACACCACTGCTAGAAGCTCTTTTTCTATAGTATTGTAGTTCAACTGGGCGTCAGTAAGGGTCTTGCTAGCATAATAGATAACATGAAAGACCTTATCCCTACGCTGGCCCAATATAACTCCCAGAACAAAATTTCTTGCATCACACATCAATTCAAATGGAAAATCCCAATCCGGGGCTGTAATCACTGGTGCCGTAGTCAACTTCTTTTTCAAGTGTTAAAAAGTATTCAGGCATTCCTCATCGAATCTAAACTGGACATCTTTTTCCAACAAACTGTAAAGAGGTTTAGTAATCTTTGAGAAGTCCTTGATAAACCGACGGTAAAAGCCTGCATGCCCCAAAAAGCTACAGACACCTTTTATAGAAGTAGACGGAGGCAAGTTCTCAATAGTTTCCAATTTAGCTCTGTCCACCTTTAATTCTTTCCTTGAAACTTTATGTCCCAAAATAATACCTTCTTGTACCATAAAATGGCACTTTTCCCAATTTAGAATGAGAATTATCTCAACACACCTTTTTAGCACCATTACCAAATT
This sequence comes from Panax japonicus, assembly GCA_020205505.1. Classification (NCBI taxonomy): domain Eukaryota; kingdom Viridiplantae; phylum Streptophyta; class Magnoliopsida; order Apiales; family Araliaceae; genus Panax; species Panax japonicus. The sequence continues at coordinate 23,906,253 of CM035102.1, forward strand.
CTCCAAACACAGGTCAAAAGAGTTTCCAAAAACTGAGAAATCGTCCATGAAAACTTTAACATTATGCTCAACCATATTAGAGAAAATGGCCATCATGCACCTCTGGAATGTAGCCGGGGCATTGCACAAACTGAAAGACATCCTTCTAAAAGTAAATGTACCATACGGACAAGTGAAGGTAGTATTTTCTTGGTCTTCTAGGGCTATCACTAATTGGTTGTATCCTGAGTAACCGTCCAGAAGGCAGTAATACTCATGACCTGCTAGCCTATCCAACATTTGATCAATAAACGGGAGAGGAAAATGATCTTTCCTTGTAGCCTTGTTCAGTCTGTGGTATTCCATGCAGACCCTCTAACCTGTAACTGTCCTGGTAGGTATTAGCTCATTATTTTCGTTGGATACCAAGGCCATACCCTCTTTCTTCGGCACGTACTGCACCGGGCTCACCCAAGAGTTTTTTGATATAGGATATATAATCCCTGCATCTAACCACTTCAAAATCTCCTTCTTAACCACTTCCTTCATAATAGGGTTTAACCTTCTCTGTTGTTCCACTGATGGTTTACTATCATCTTCCAATAGGATTTAGTGCATACAAAATGAGGGACTGATCCCCTTGATATCTATTATAGTCCATCTAATTGCTGATTTAAACTCTCGCAACACTCGTAGCAATTTATCTTCCTAGCAAGATGTTAGTGTAGGAACAATTATAACATATAACTTTGAAGATTCACTTAAAAATGCATACCTTAAATGATTTAGAAGGGGTTTAAGGTCAAGATTGGGAGGCATCTCAAGAGATGGCTTGAGTCGTTCTGATGTCTCCCTAGAAAGTTTTAGTGGCTCGATGGGAATCTTAAATATTCACATCTGTGGTGCTGTGTCAAGAATTTGCACATATTCTACGATCTCAGTATCTTCCATGTCTGATTCTCCCAGAATAGCACTTTCCAATGGCTCAATGTCAATCCTATTACCAACCTCTTCATTCAACACTTGGTCTACCACATCAATCCGGAAGCACTCTTCCTCGTCATCGGTGAACTTTATAGCCTTAAAAACATTGAAAGTGACCTCTTGATCTTGCACTCTCATGGTCAGCTCTCCTTTCTGGACATCTATAAGTGTTCATCCCGTGGTTAGAAAAGGTCTCCCAAAGATGATTGGTATGTCTCTATCCTCTTCATAGTCTAAAATGATGAAGGGCTGGGAAGATAAACTTGTCTACTTTGACCAAGACATCTTCAACAATACCCCTTGGATAAATGACGGATCTATCGGCAAGCTGTAATGATATATTTGTCGACTTCTGAGCTAAAAATCCCAATTGATGGAATACCGATAGAGGTATCAAATTTATGCTTGCCCCCAAGTCACATAAGCATTTGTTGAAGGCTAGCTTTCCAATGGAGCATGGTATTGTGAAACTGCTCGGGTCCTTAAGTTTTGGAGGTAGCTTACGCTGCAATACTGCACTGCACTCTTCTGTCAAAGCCACTGTCTCATAATCTTCTAATCTCTTCTTCCTTGATAGAATGCCCTTTATAAACTTTGCGTAGTTTGGCATCTGCTCTAAAGCCTCTACAAATGGTATATTGATCTGCAGTTTCTTAAAAACCTCCAAAAACTTAGCAAACTGTTTGTCTTCTTTTTACTTCTATAGTCTCTGTGGATAAGGAACATGAGGGTAAATAAGTTGTGTTTTGGTTTTGGTTTTCTCAGCCAACTCTTCTTGATCCTTCTCAACTACCCTATGCTCAGAATCCTCTTCAGGTATTCTCTTTTCTGGTTCCATTCCCCTTGGCGCAGCCGCGCGGGCTCCCCTTCACTATGTCTTTCCCTTCCCTTCTTAGATTAGCTTCAGTGTTACTTGGCAGAGCTCCTTGTGGTCTATTGTTCAATATATTGGCCATTTGGCCCATTTGAGTCTCCAAGTTCTTAATAGCCACAACTTGTCTCTTTATCATTACTTCAGTGTTTTCCATGTACTTCAACATCAACTCTTCCATTTCTGACTTCTTTTCTAGTTGAGGGGCAGTAGGTGGATGTCATTGTTGTTGTTGTTGAAATCCAGGAGGGTAAGGAGGTTTAGGTGCATATTGCTGGTGAGATTGTTGTGGTTGATATTGTTGTTAAGATTGGTATTGTTGTTGTGGTTTGTGTTGTTGAACATTTTAGTTATTGCTCCAACTGAAATTGGGGTGGTTGCGGTTGTTTGGATGGTAGGAATTTTGAAACTGATTCTAAGACTTTTGGTAGTTGCTGACGAACTGTACTGATTCAGCAGTGATAGCACATTATCTATTTGTTGTGACCCCACACAAATCTCACAGACATAAGCAACTTGCTTGACCTTGTTCTTGGCCAATGAATCAATCTTCTTTGCCATAGCTGCCATTTAGGCTGATAATGTTGTGATGACATCTACCTCAAATAACCCAGCAACTTTTGGTTGTGGCATCCTAGCCATTGGATTCTGAAAATCATTTGCTACTATAGTCTCGATAAGCTCATAAGCTTCCTCATATCTCTTGGCCCACAAGGCTCCTCCTGCAACTGCCTTAACTATTGGCCTAGACTGCCAATCCAACCCATTGTAGATGGTATTAATGACCATCCAGTCATGCATCCTATGGTGAGGACATTTCCTTAGCATTTCTTTATAGTGTTCCTAGGCCTCATACAACGACTCTCCCTATTGATGCTCAAACTGAGATATAGCAGTCCTCATTTTAGTTGTTTTAGCCATAGGGAAATATTTGGCTAAGAACTTCTATGCTAAGTCCTCCCATGTGGTGATTGACCCCGATGGCAATGAATGGAGCCAACTTCTTGCCTTATCCCTCAAAGAAAATGGAAACAGTCTGAGCCGCACTGCATCTTCTGACACACCATTGTACTTGAATGTGTCACATATCTCAAAGAAACTCAGCAAATGCTCATTAGGGTCATCAGTGAAAGTAGTATGCATACAAGCCAATCTTGTTTGATGATAAAGCATATACTTTGTAACAATCTTATTCATTTATTAATAAAAAGTATTAATTAATTAAAGGCTTTTAATTATGTACATGATGCTGTTTTATAATATGTGATAAACCCATAGTTTTAAGCAATACTTTTAGAATAATGATGATGATCATTCTAATGAGATCTATGTTCTTAGAAAGCTTAAAACTAAAATAGTTCCCAATCGTTGGATTACAAAATTGGGGATTAGTGAATCCGGATAGATTAATACACACATTGCTTGCTCATTGGATGAGGATGATTGATCTCATGATCATTTGTGTGGAGACAATAAAACAAGTATGTAGGTGGTTATTAGAGAATAAGTTCACTGAACGTGGCTCGCTAAGGAATACCTAATGGAGTTTTACTTGCATGTCAATAGGAATTCCTATAGTGATAGTAATACAAGTGATCCTTGGACTTGAGATCTTAATAGTATCTTGTGTATGATGAGTTATATTTTGACTTATTCCTTAAGAACCTTAGGATATATAAAAGGGTATGCTTGGGTATAATAATTTGTACATGAAGATAATGTATAATCAATAAAGAATCAACCACTTCTAGCAAAAATATAGAAATGTCCTATGTGATTCGATAAATGACAACCCAGTAGTCCTTGGCTAAGGCAGAATGAAATTAGAAAGGAGTTTCTAATTTACATTATTTGGAGTTATGCATTTAAGGATCGAAATACGTATAATTAAATAAAATAAGACTTGACAGTAATTCCATGTCTTATATTTAATTTGGACATTGTATTGTGGAAGGATTGAATTGTACAGTAACTATTTACTCAAAGGTTCTTTTATGATTAATGTTGAAATTTATATTATTTAAAAATTCGTTATTCGCTAGGGAGACTTTTTCCTGTTGTAGAATAAATATTATTTATTTAAATAAATTAATAATTTAATTTATTTATTTAAATAAGATTAGAATTGTTCTAATTGATTTATTAACAATCAGTTTAATATGAAGAACCTAAAGGGTTACACTATAAAAGGAAGAATAATTATTTAAGAAGTTAATGGCATAATCGTAATAATATGTTAAGTATATTTAATTTAATCTATGGTGATAGAATAAATTATATAGCTTAATATTTATTAGTTAATATTTTGGAAATATTAAATATAAATTAATAAGAGGGGTCTTATTATTATTATTACTATTATTATTATTATTTAATTCCTAAAGGAGTTTGGGAATTAATTAATAAAAGTACTCTCATATATTCCTAATAATATTAGGACTAATTAACTGGTAACAATTAATCTAAAGGCAAAATACAAGGAGTTGCATAGTTAATGTAATTGACAAGAGTTGTCTACCTATTTATTTATATATAGTTTGTTGTGCACACACAAAGCTATATACATTTGAAATGAGATCCTTATTCTCACTAGCATATCTTTAATTAGATATTGCCGAACTATATATATTGGGGGTAATATAGTTTGAAGAAAATAATGGGAGATACCAATTTAAAACAAGACCTAATTTATTTTGGTAATTAACAAAAGAATGTATGCTAAAATGTTGTTAATTATAAATTCATTTACAGAATTTTACAATGTCTAAAATTACTATCACTGCGTAGCAAATTAGATGCTAAATTAACCGGACCGAATTAAACGGATTGGTTAAGGAAATTGAGAATAGTTCTCATGGCTGAAAAGCTATCTTATGTCCTTAATACGTTTATCCGTGCAATGGTTGTAGACAATGCCTCTGAGGAAGAGATTACTACTTTTAGAAAGTGGCAAGATGATGCAAAGTTAGCTCAATGCATCATGCTCGCATCCATGAGTAACGAGCTTCAGCGTCAACATGAAACTATGGATGATCTTACTATATTCCTGCACATCAAATAGTTGATGGTGAGGAAAGTAGGACTGGTAGATATCAGATATCTAAGGAGCTCTTTCGATCTAGAATGACCAACGACACTACAGTATAGACACATGTCTTAAACATGATCAATTTGATTGAATAATTAAGACAATAAATTTTGTCATGGATGGAGAGTTGAACCAAGATTTGATCTTGCAATTACTCCCAGACTCCTTTTCACAATTGTTGTGAATTTTTCATATGAACAAACTAGATATCAGCCTCGCTGATTTGCTTAACATGTTGAAAAATGTTGATAGTCACTTTCCAACCAAGAAAGACCATGTCATACTGGTAGGGGCCAAAGGATCTTCTGAAAAGAAGAATGATTCTAAGAAGGTAAATGGAAAGACAAAAATAAAGGATAATAAGAACGAAGCTGATACGGATAGCAAAGGAGTTTGCTTCCACTGCAATAAGCCTGGACACTGGATAGGAAACAATAAGAAGCATCTTGTAGAGGCTAACCAGAAGAAGCTTAGTGAAGCTTCAGCTACAAATATAGTTTTTTGTTCATGATTGAAATAAATATTCTTTAAGTCAAGGTTCTACTTGGGTATTTGATACCGGCTTTGGTTATCATAAATATAGATTTATGTAGGGACCAAGCAGAAGTAGAAAGCTAAACAAAGGATAAGTAAACCTATGTTTAGTAAATGAAGCAAAATTTGTTGTATTAGCCATAAGAACTTATAGTTTAGCACTGCCTATGGGCAAATCTATTAATTCAATAAGTTGTTATTGTATTCCAGTTCTCGTTAGAAATATTATTTCCATTTTATTGTTGGACAATGAAATCTTTGGTATTATATTTGAGAACAATTGTTGTTCCATTTATAATAATAATATTTTGTATAGAACTGAAATATTACTTAATGAATTTAGTATACTTGACTTACGTGAAAATAATTTTACATATTGAAGAAATTGGTATAAGAAAAGGAGATGATCATTCAAAGAGTTGAATGTGTGTATTTGATGAAATACAAGTGTGAATTATTTGAAAGGTTCAAAGAGTTCAAAAATGAAACAAATTGGCAAAGTATTAGGATTCTTTGATCGGATCAAGGAAGGAATAATTGTGCAAGGAGTTTCTAGATCATCTCAAATGATTTTCTCACAATGGACGCCTCCTGATACGCAATAATTGATTGATGTAACTGAATGGAAAAATCATACCTAGTTGGACATAGTGAAGGCCATAATGATTTTACCGACATTTCAATATCTTTCTGGGATAATGTCTTAGAAATGGCTGCATATCTACGAAAAGGTAACCTCAAAATCCGGCCACAAGACTCCATAAAAGTTATGGACAAGAAGGATCCCTAATTTTAAGTAAGTTAAGATAAGGGGTTGTCCAACTTATGTGAAAAGGTTTCAAAGGATAAGATTGGGACAAGATTTGACAGGTGTCGATCTGTGGGACATCCTAAAGTAAGTTTAGGGTATATGTTCTATAATCCTACTTTGCAAAATGTGTTTGTTGTGAAACACACTGCCTTCTAAGATAAATGTGTTTATCATTGAAGGGGCTAGTGGGAGGATAATAGAATCTTGAAGAGTTCAAGAACCACAAAACACTATAAGTCAAATAAGAGGAACCTGTAGATAGACATATTGTACCACAACTGAATCATAAATCTGAAATAGTACTGAAGATACCTGGGAGGTATGAATTCATAATGGACGATGCTGATGAGGTACGTATCATAGAAGATGATGATCTAGTTACATACGATGAGGTAAGAGTTGTAGACACTCAGAGAATTGGATTGAAGCAAGCTTCTCAAATATGGAACATTCGTTTTGATGAGACAATCAAAAGGGTTTAATTTTATCACAAATAAGAATGAACCAAGTGTGTCAAAAAGGGTCAGTGGGAGCGCCGTGACATTCCTAATATTATATGTTGATATACTACGGATATGGAATGACATGCCAATGCTAGAATTAGTAAAGATAAATTTGTCTAAATATTCCTCCATGAATGATTTAGAAGAGAATCTTAATTGGGGATAAAATCTATACAGATAGATTCAAAAGGATGCTTGACTTAACCCAAGGAACGTATATTCATTTGATGCTAAAGTCGTTTAGCATGGAAAACTCCAAGAGATGTCTCATGTTGATGAGCCATTGAGTGTATCTCTCTTAATAGTCCCCACAGACTCCTGAAAAGAGAGATCGTATGAGTGGCAATCATGTATACAATGAAATAAACGAGACCTGATGATGATCGGTCATATTCTGGAGAAGATCACTGTAAGACAGTGAAAAACATCTTAAAGTACTTAATCGACACTAAGGATGTGATCATATTCATGATGGGTCTGAATTAACACTAGAGGGCTTAACAGACTCGAGTTTTTCAGACAGACCAAGACGACAGAAAATCCATTTTACGGTAAAACGTTACCTTGAACGGTGGTACAATGAAATTGGAAAGGTTCTAAAGAGCAAAGAGTTGTTGGTTTAGTGATAAAGACAAAGTATATAGCTATAAATGAAGCTACAAGTTGATTGTTTGGATTAAAAGTTGATTACAGAACTAGGAATAATTCCTAAGTCTCATCTTGGATCTAAACATGTGTTGCATCACTTTCATTTGATTAAAGAATCATTGAAAGATGGAAAATCTGTGACAACCCGATATTTTCTATATAAATAAATCATAAATTTTGCGTATAATTTTTTTTATTTATTAAAATAAATATGAATGATATGTGTCAAGGTAATGTGTAATTATAATTATATGTGTGATAAATAAAATTTATTTATTTATTACATTAAGTATTGCAAATAAATTTATTTTAGAATTATTGATTATTATCAATTATATTTTTAAACTAATTAATTCCTTATTGGAAATGTTTTATTAATTATTTTTCAAGGAAAATATAATCTTATATTATTTAAATAATATAGGAAATGATTTTAGAATAATTATTTATTTTAAAGGTAAGAATGCGTGAAAGGTATTATGTATGTGTTTATGTGATGAATATAAAATATATTTATTACATGAATGGTTATGAATAATTTTATTCTAGAATTATTGCTCATTATAAATTATATTCTAATAATAATTAGTTTTATAGTAAAAATGTTTTTAATATTTATTTTCCAAGAAAATAGGATAATTATATTATTTAAATAATATATGATATGATTATAGAATTATTATAATATTTATTTTATTATATGAAATTATTTCAGAATAGTTAAGTTAATTATTTTAACTTAATTATTAAGGTTATATATGATAGATAAATCAGATATGGAATCCAAACCCTAATTATGGGTTTTGATCAAGGAATGAAAATAATAATATTATATTATTATTTATCAGTGTTATAGATAAGTATGGTTATGTGTGTAATATTAATGTGAGGAATAGTTATGATGAAATAGTTTTATTGTTAATGATAAACCCTAATTTTGGTTATGGGATAAGGAATAATGATAATAATATTATAATATTTTGATTTTTCAGTGCTATAAATATGTACTGTATATTTATGGACTGACAATGGTTGGTCAATTATGGTGTGTTATGACCAAATCATAGTATTATTGATAAACCCTAGTTTTGCAATCAAATAAGACTTTAAAATCTGTTAAGTCACTGTATTATATGAATAATGACATGTATTATTAGAATTTAATTTTTATTAGGAAAAAACCCTAATTATTATGAGGAAAACCCTAATTAATAATTTAAAACCCTCAATTTTTAAATTTGAAAACCCTAAATTAAAACTCAATTTGAGTTCGAAACTGCTATGTAACTGTGTGATTACGATTATGGTGAAGTATTATATAATTCTATATTGATTAGATAAACCCTAATTAATATTTAGAAATATTAATTTCTAGAAACCCTAATATTTATTTTATAAACCCTAAATTATTTAAATTGTAAACCTTAATTGTTAATTTGGAAAGCTTAATGCTAATTAGGGTATCTTAAACCTAATTAGTAAGGTGTTAATTAATTAAAAACTTAATTAATTAAGAAACCTTAATTTTGTATTTTAGAAACTAAAATTTTATTATTTTATTTATTTATTATATTTTTTGTGCAAATCCTAATTTTGGAAATTCTTGAAATTATTGTTAAACCCTAAAATGGTCCAAACCCCAAACCCTAAACCAAACCCTAAACCCTAAGGGTTTGCCAAGATTATAATTTTGCCATTAAAATGAAAAACCAAATGACAAAAATGCCCCTCTTACATAATTGAGGCTAAAATGTAGGGTTTGACAATAGGTTAAGTTGTTGAACAACTTCAACAACTCCATGTGACAAAAGCCAGCACATTTCAGCCACCTAGCAGCCATATTCATTGCATCTAGATATATATATATATATATATATATATAGATTAGAGAGAGAAAATGTTGCATTATTGCTCAAATTTTTCATCAAGCTCATCCTAGACCCTCTGTAACACCCCCACTTCCAAAATAGAAAGAGAGGTTACTCAAAACACAACAAAACTAAAGAAGATCACAGGGCTCTAAACCACAAAAGAATAATCTCATAATAATTCAATGTCATAAGACAACCCATAATAAATGCCACACTGGCTCAAAACACAATCTAAATAATTATTACAATTCTAAATAACTGACTCATTAAGTCTAAACAGAATATTTCTAAATCATTGGAATGAATGGAGCTCTCATCACACTTGCCCTTGATCCCCCTGATTACCTGCCGGAAGAAAAACACAGCATGAGCCAAATGCCCAGTACGGATATAGAATACAAATAATTAACTCAATTAAATGAAATGAAATGAAACGAACTGAAACGAAACGAACAAAACTAACACAATGAAATGATAGGCTGAATCAAATGGCTGAGTGTTATTTCATACCGAGCTCAGAATATAGTAATATATCTTGCCACACAGACAAGTCAAATAATGCCACACAGGCAATCAAAATAATGCCACACAGGCAATCACACATCGGACTGCGCAACCCAGATGCGTGCAAAATCGGAAGGTGTGTTTGGCACAAACATCACCAATCCGCAGAACAGAACAGAACAGAAACTAGGGTCGACCCATACGCCTCCCACAACAAAACACCAAATGGCCCATTTACTCCGGAGCCCAAAATGGAGACGCCGTGGACTAATCACACCGCCACGGAAAGTGTCATGTCTCTCGTGCCAAGACGACATGCCTGTGGTACCCCCCACAGGTGGTTATAGCTCAGGTATACCCTACGGTATATTCTAACAAAATACCATGTCACAACACTTGAGATATAATACCAACAAAAAGGTTCTATATGTACATGTTGAACCAAATCAAATTATGGTCAGGGGTCTCAAAAGAAGGTAGCAACATGTACCGCTCTACAATTATTAAAAATAAATACTAAACATGATATCCTAATTCAAAGAGTACAAATACGAGTCCAAGGTGTCAACTCCAAAGTGAAACAAATATATGAATTTCACAAGAAATAATTATGTGAAATAATAATAGAATTTGAAACGAGAAATAAAACGAATAAATCAAATGTAACAAAAGTATCGCTGAAAGAGTACGGAATCCGTACCTGGATTAAGCAATGTAATACCCAAAGTTTATACTCCAAATTTAACTCGTTTAGACTCTCTCCGTTCAATCTAAATAATTTAATAAGATTTTATTACAATCCAATCATTAATAACATAATACAATTAAATTTATTATTAAAACTTTTATAACTATGTCGACAAAATTAATTAATTTAAATTAACATATATAACTTCAATTTACTTTATTAATTTTATTTATAAGTTTTATGGGCAAAATTTATTAACAAATAATATATATATAAAATAAAATAAAAAAAAATGAAAATCATCACAGGCAATCCTGCATATCAACGTGGTCTATATATATATATATATATATATATATAGATAATGAAATCCTGATTACATGACTTGCAAGTTGCACCATGATAACGAATTCTATTTTTTTTTTATATATAAACAAAGCTGTACCTTATATGTATAGTTACACCGGCCATCACTATATTATGATTACTTAAATTTACAAATACTTGGCACGATTACCAACCAACAAATTCAAAGTACTGCATAAGCAACAATCACCACCAATTTAATTAATAAAATAATGAACAATGACTAACCTACTTGAGAAAGAGTGAGAGAATGAAATTGTTCCTCTTTTCAAAACTCAGCCGCCGCTACTCTTCTGACTTCTTCGCTCAATTAGTTTGTATCAGACGTATACAAGGAATATTAGGTTTTTGTATTTATTAAGTTTAAAACACATTTTATAAATTAATATAATATAATTATTAACTTTCCAAATTTTAATAGAATTTTAGAATTACATAATTATAAATTAAACCCACTTAGTTTAAAGCCCAATTTTACCAATTAATCTATTCATTACTTATTAACTTATTAGCCCAAATAAATGACTAGTTTGACCCAAAAAGAAAAGAAAAAGAAAAAAAAAAGTCCAATTAGAATATGCTGTAAAAAAAAAAATAATTGATTTATTATCTAAATAATCTTTTTTTTTTCGGGTATTACATCACCTACCCCTTAAAAAGAATTCCGTCCCCGGAATCAAAAGAATAGAACGCACCTAATTATCAAAAAGATGCGGATATTCCGCTCGAATAGATTCTTCCATCTCCCAAGTGGCTTCCCGTTCCGAATGATTCCTCCACAAGACCTTAACAAACGGAATAGTCTTCCTCCTCATAATCCGTTCTTGACGATCCAAAATCTCCTCAGCTTGTTCCTCACAAGTAAGATCCTCCTGAATCTTATCGAACGGATATTGCACCACGTGCAACGGATGATAATGATAACTCCTCAACACCGACACATGAAACACATTGTGCACATGAGCTAGCTGTGGGGGTAAAGCTAACCGATATGCAACCTCACCAACCCTCTCCAGAATCTCAAATGGTCCAATATAACGCGGACTAAGTTTCCCTTTCAACCCAAATCGCCGAATGCCCTTCCAAGGAGAAACTTTTAGAAACACATGCTCACCAGGTTCAAACTCTAAAGTCCTCCTATGCTTATCAGCATAACACTTCTGTCGTGATCGAGCCGTTTTCAATTTCTCCTTAGCCACTGCTACCTTCTCCGTAGTGATTTGAACTAACTCAGACCCTTCTATGACCCTTTCACCAACCTCATCCCAACAAGTGGGTGCCCGACATTTCCTACCATACAACGCCTCAAAAGGAGCCATTCCAATACTTGCATGCCAGCTGTTGTTATAAGCAAACTCAACTAGGCTCAAGTAATCATCCCAATTACCCGACCACTCAAGTGCACAAGACCTCAACATGTCCTCTAATGTCTGAATAGTCCGCTCGGATTGACCATCAGTTTGCGGATGGAAAGAAGTACTGAAGTTGAGCCGAGTACCCCAAGCTCGTTGAAACCCTTTCCAGAACCGTGAAGTGAATCGTGGGTCCCGATCTGAAACAATAGACACCGGAGTACCGTGAAGTCTAACAATCTCCTGCTGAAAGATATGTGCCAACCTATCCACCGAATAACCCTCATGGATAGCCAAAAAGTGTGCCGATTTTGTCAATCGGTCCACCACTACCCATATGGCATCATTTTTCCTGAAAGTCTTCGGCAACCCAGTCACAAAATCCATCGTGATATCCTCCCACTTCCACACTGGAATGTCTAACTGTTGCAACAACCCACTAGCTCGTTGATGTTCTATCTTCACTTGTTGACAAGTGAGGCACTTCCCAACATATTCAGCCACGTCTCGTTTTATCCCATTCCACCAAAAATTCTTCTTCAAATCCCTATACATCTTTGTAGAACCTGGATGAATAGAAAATGGCGAACTATGAGCCTCAGCCAACACTGCCTCCCGAATGATTGGATCGGACGGTACACACAACCGTTCACCCAACCAAATCACACCATGGTCATCAATACGAAACTCGGGCTGCTTGCCCTCCTCTAAATTCTGCGTCATACTCCACAACTCTCCATCTTCCTTTTGAGCTTCTTTGACCCGCGAGATAAGAGAGGGCTCCACTCTCATACCCGCCAAATGCCCATCTGAACCTCGTACATACAACTCCAACTCGATCCGCTCCATATCCGAAATAAACTGAGGTTGTGTAATAAGGGCAGCTACACTCCCTGAACTCTTTCGGCTAAGAGCATCTGCAACCACATTTGCCTTCCCCGGGTGATACTGAATCCTCGCATCATAATCTTTTAGAAGCTCCAACCAACGCCTCTGCCTCATATTGAGCTCCTTCTGAGTGAAAATGTATTTAAGACTTTTCTGATCGGTGAAGATATCACAAGTCTCTCCATACAAATAATGCCTCCAAATCTTTAAGGCAAAAATCACCGCTGCCAACTCCAAATCATGGGTGGGGTAATTCACCTCGTAAGGTTTAAGCTGCCTAGAAGCATAAGCAATCACCTTACCGTGTTGCATCAAAACACACCCCAAGCCCTTCTTAGAAGCATCACTATAAATCTGATAGCCTCCTGTCCCCGACGGCAATGCAAGTATAGGAGCTGACACAAGTCGTTTCTTCAATTCCTCAAAACTCTTCTCCCGCTCTTCATTCCACATAAACTTCACGCCCTTTCTCATCAACTGAGTCAATGGTAAGGCAAGCAAGGAAAACCCTTCCACAAACCGCCTATAATACCCTGCCAAACCCAAGAAACTCCTAATCTCTGTCACCGTAGTAGGTCTCGGCCATTTAGTGATAGCCTCAACCTTCGCAGGATCCACCTTAATGCCTTTAGCAGAAACAACGTGGCCCAAAAATGCAACCTGCTCCAACCAAAACTCACATTTAGAGAATTTAGCATACAATTTCTCTTTCTGCAAAATTCCCAACACTGTGCGAAGATGCTCCTCATGTTCCTCCGTAGACTTTGAGTAAACCAAAATATCATCAATAAAGACAATGACAAATTGGTCCAGGTACTCCCTGAACACCCGATTCATCAAATCCATAAACACCGCTGGAGCGTTAGTCACACCGAATGGCATCACCAGAAACTCGTAATGCCCATATCGGGTACGAAAAGCCGTCTTAGGGATATCCTCATCCCTCACCCTCAACTGATGATATCCCGACCTCAAGTCTATCTTCGAAAAATACTTTGCCCCCTGAAGTTGGTCAAATAGGTCATCAATCCTCGGCAATGGATACCGATTCCTGATGGTGATCTTGTTCAACTCCCTGTAGTCTATACACAGTCTCATAGACCCATCCTTCTTCTTCACAAACAAGACTGGAGCACCCCACGGCGAAACACTCGGCCGAATCACACTACGATCCAACAGTTCCTGCAACTGTTCCTTCAACTCTTGCAACTCCAACGGTGCCATCCGATACGGCGCCTTAGAGATAGGCTCCGCACCAGGAACGAGCTCAATAGCAAACTCTACTTCCCGCTGTGGTGGCAACCCTGACAACTCCTCAGGAAACACATCTGAAAAGTCACAAACAATTGGAACATCCTCAATATGAGACTCTCCCTTAGAGGTATCCTTCACAAACGCCAAATACCCCTCACAACCCTTTGCTACCAACTTCCCAGCCTTCAAAGCTGAAATCAACTTCAACACTCTACTCGGTCGTGAACCCTGAAACACGAAATCCGGAGACTTCACATCTCCGAAAATGACCTTCTTCGCCTGACAATCGATAGTGGCTTGGTGCTTATCCAACCAGTCCATCCCAAGAATAACATCAAAATCGTGCATACACATCGGAAGAAGATTAACACTACGGATCTTATCCCCAAAACTGATCGGACACCCCCGATACAAATCAGAAATAACAACAGAAGTCCCCATCGGGGTAGCAATAGACATAACAGAATTCAAAGACTGAGATGGCACACCCAGGTGCCGAACAAAAGACTGAGCAACAACGGAATGAGTAGAACCCGTATCAAATAAAATAGACGCCTCACGATTGCCAACTAAAAGAGTACCAGAAACAGTACCTGGTGCACCTGCCGCCTGGTTATATGTCAAGGCAAACACTCGACCACCCTGACGCTGACCTCCATTGCCACCATTATTACCACCTCCACCATTTCCGCGTGGACCGGTACAATCCCTAGCAATGTGACCCATCTGTCCACACAAGAAGCATGCACCGGTGAGTCTGTGGCACTGCCTCCCCGGATGAATAGCCCCACAAATAGCACAAGGAGCTATCGGAATAAGATTCGGGTTACCCCCACCAGCTGGTCCCGGATAACGACCCTGATTTTGTCCTTGCTGACAATTATGCCCCTGCTGACGATTCGGTCCATACCAAGGTAGCTGAAGCTGACGATTTTGCCCCTGCTGAGGCATCTGCTGATAACCCCTGTTCTGATTCTGGCCACGCCACTGCCCTTGCTGGCCACTACGATTCCTGTTCAACTGACCACCCTGACTTCTCCCATGCTGAACTGAAGCTTGACCCTGTTGGTCATCTCTGTCCCTCTTTCGACTCCCTTCCGGTTTGGAAGTCCGAAAGTCCTGCCGCTCCATCTCAATGTTCTTGGCCGCATTAGCCACCGCCGATACATCCGTAAACTTGGTGTTAATGAGATGTTGGCGATACCTATAATGAATCCGCCACTTAAACTTCTCCGCCTGTTCTGCTGCAGTCCCTGCAGAAGTTCCCGCAAATCCTGCCAACCTGGTGAACCTCGTCATGAAATCTGTGATGGACTCGTCATCTTTCTGCCGAATAGACAGATACTCTCTGGCATAGGCCTCTTTATCAGCAGCTGGGAAATACTGCTGATAAAAGACCTCATTAAACTCTACCCAGCTAAGTGTCTCGACATAACCATCACCCTTGGTTGTCTTCAGTGCTTTCCACCACCTCTGTGCATCCCCTTCCAGCTTGTAGGCAACAAGTAATACTCTCTGATTATCCGAGCACCCCAACACATCAAAAATCTTCTCTAAGTGGGCAATCCAATCTTCTGCATCAATTGGAGTTGGAGCTGAATTAAATGACTGTGGTTTCTGCTTCTGGAACCTCTCCAACCACACATACATTGGAACCACCTGCTGATCAAGGCCATCCACATTTCCTTCCTCTTCGTTTATTTGTGGACCATTATTTCCCGAGTGCCCCTGGTCAGGAATTTCTGGCGGCGGCTGCTGCATTGCCTGTACAACCTGCGCCACCAACTGAGGTAACGCCTGATTTACAGCCTGATGCACTAAGGTAGCCAACTGAGCATTAATCTGATCATTAGGTTGCTCATTGGACCGACCTTCACCTCTTCCCCTATTGTTACCTCGCCTCCCAGCAACTCTAGCTGATCTTCGAGCCATCTAAGAAAGAGATCACGAATATAAACAAAGCAGATTAGAGACAAATTCGAATATGGCTGATATAATAGCTGAACAGAGAATTAAACAGAACCAAAATCTAACCCAGAAGTCTACCCATAACTCACAGGTCAAACCTAAATAGGTTTTCTACAAGAAAGAACCTGGCTCTGATACCAACTCTGTAACACCCCCCCTTCCAAAATAGAAAGAGAGGTTACTCAAAACACAACAAAACTAAAGAAGATCACAGGGCTCTAAACCACAAAAGAATAATCTCATAATAATTCAATGTCATAAGACAACCCATAATAAATGCCACACTGGCTCAAAACACAATCTAAATAATTATTACAATTCTAAATAACTGACTCATTAAGTCTAAACAGAATATTTCTAAATCATTGGAATGAATGGAGCTCTCATCACACTTGCCCTTGATCCCCCTGATTACCTGCCGGAAGAAAAACACAGCATGAGCCAAATGCCCAGTACGGATATAGAATACAAATAATTAACTCAATTAAATGAAATGAAATGAAACGAACTGAAACGAAACGAACAAAACTAACACAATGAAATGATAGGCTGAATCAAATGGCTGAGTGTTATTTCATACCGAGCTCAGAATATAGTAATATATCTTGCCACACAGACAAGTCAAATAATGCCACACATGCAATCAAAATAATGCCACACAGGCAATCACACATCGGACTGCGCAACCCAGATGCGTGCAAAATCGGAAGGTGTGTTTGGCATAAACATCACCAATCCGCAGAACAGAACAGAACAGAAACTAGGGTCGACCCATACGCCTCCCACAACAAAACACCAAATGGCCCATTTACTCCGGAGCCCAAAATGGAGACGCCGTGGACTAATCACACCGCCACGGAAAGTGTCATGTCTCTCGTGCCAAGACGACATGCCTGTGGTACCCCCACAGGTGGTTATAGCTCAGGTATACCCTACGGTATATTCTAACAAAATACCATGTCACAACACTTGAGACATAATACCAACAAAAAGGTTCTATATGTACATGTTGAACCAAATCAAATTATGGTCAGGGGTCTCAAAAGAAGGTAGCAACATGTACCGCTCTACAATTATTAAAAATAAATACTAAACATGATATCCTAATTCAAAGAGTACAAATACGAGTCCAAGGTGTCAACTCCAAAGTGAAACAAATATATGAATTTCACAAGAAATAATTATGTGAAATAATAATAGAATTTGAAACGAGAAATAAAACGAATAAATCAAATGTAACAAAAGTATCGCTGAAAGAGTACGGAATCCGTACCTGGATTAAGCAATGTAATACCCAAAGTTTATACTCCAAATTTAACTCGTTTAGACTCTCTCCGTTCAATCTAAATAATTTAATAAGATTTTATTACAATCCTATCATTAATAACATAATACAATTAAATTTATTATTAAAACTTTTATAACTATGTCGACAAAATTAATTAATTTAAATTAACATATATAACTTCAATTTACTTTATTAATTTTATTTATAAGTTTTATGGGCAAAATTTATTAACAAATAATATATATATAAAATAAAATAAAAAAAAATGAAAATCATCACAGGCAATCCTGCATATCAACGTGGTCTATATATATATATATATATATATATATATATATATATATATATATATATATAGATAATGAAATCCTGATTACATGACTTGCAAGTTGCACCATGATAACGAATTCTATTTTTTTTTATATATAAACAAAGCTGTACCTTATATGTATAGTTACACCGGCCATCACTATATTATGATTACTTAAATTTACAAATACTTGGCATGATTACCAACCAACAAATTCAGAGTACTGCATAAGCAACAATCACCACCAATTTAATTAATAAAATAATGAACAATGACTAACCTACTTGAGAAAGAGTGAGAGAATGAAATTGTTCCTCTTTTCAAAACTCAGCCGCCGCTACTCTTCTGACTTCTTCGCTCAATTAGTTTGTATCAGACGTATACAAGGAATATTAGGTTTTTGTATTTATTAAGTTTAAAACACATTTTATAAATTAATATAATATAATTATTAACTTTCCAAATTTTAATAGAATTTTAAAATTACACAATTATAAATTAAACCCACTTAGTTTAAAGCCCAATTTTACCAATTAATCTATTCATTACTTATTAACTTATTAGCCCAAATAAATGACTAGTTTGACCCAAAAAGAAAAGAAAAAGAAAAAAAAAAGTCCAATTAGAATATGCTGTAAAAAAATAAATAAATAATTGATTTATTATCTAAATAATCTTTTTTTTTTCGGGTATTACACCCTCTCTCTTTAAAAGCTTCGAAATTATATAGTATATCAGTCCTATATTGAAGCCCCACCATCACCCTTAACACATCTAAAGTTCAGATTCAAGAATCGATGCATAAAGGTATAAAACCTAATCATAAATTTCAAACTTTGATCCTCTGTTAAAAGTTATGTTTAAGTGTTAATATATGTTGTATGTAGTGTTATTAAGTGATCTGGGTTGATAGATGTTGGATCCATAACATCTATAAGCTCAGATCTAGTGTTTTTGCAAATCTGGAAATTTTGTTTTTCATGTCTGACAACCAAATGTCAGGTCATGTATATCTTTCTATGTTTTATGTTTTTGTTGTTTTAATGTTTGGTCTTGTAGTATGTTGTGAGATCTTTTCTCTGGAACTAAAATCAGAGTCAGATCGGTTATTGGTTGCAAGATATGGATGGTCAAATACCGTTGACCAACCATAACTGGCCATGTTCTAGGTAACCCAGAACGAGCCCAGATATGTCTGACAGGATTTTTATGAGCACGGATCTGGCAGTGTTTTGATGATATGTTCTTGTTTTTGTATCTAAAGTTGTAGTATGTTGTTTGTAATACATTATAGTATTTTTTTATCACCTAAAAACTTAGTTGTCGAAAGAAATTATTGCTCAAACCAGGCCGAACGACCATGACATCTGTTTTCTGGGAAACCCAGAAAACCGATGAGCATGTCTTCTGACATGGTTTGACCGGAGTGGATCTCATGATTGAAATGTTGTTAGAATGATTTTATGTAATGGAACTGAAGTATTACATGTTGGTTAAACACTAAAGTTTTTAAACCACAAAAACATCAAACAAATCACATGTGATAGAAGGCCAAAAATGGACAGACAACCTGTTCTTCATTTCTGGGTAACCCAGAAATGAAGAACATGTCTGACAGCTTGTTTGAGAGATCAGATCTCTTTGTTTTTGCATGTTATGATCCTGATTATTATTGAATATTGTAGTCTTACATTTATACTACACGGTCTGATCAACCACATGACCAGAATCACAATGCACACGGTTTTAATCGTGGTCAAATAGAGCCCCTCAAAACTACGTATGAATATCTGGGTTTGTATGAAGAACATGAAGAACACTTATAGCGACGGTTCTGTCGCTATAGATGGTCTTTAGCGACAAATAGTAATTTATTTTCCGGAAATTAATAAATAAATAGAAAAAAATAGTTTTTAATTATTAAAAATACAAAATAAATTATTAAAAATTATTTTAAATTCTGAAAATTAGTTTTTAATTATTTTAATTATATTTCATAAATATTTAATATTTTTAGAATATTAAGAGTATTTAATTTATTTAATGATAATATTAAATAAATTATTTAAAAATAATTTTAATATTTAAAAAAATCATTAAAATTATATTATGGTATAAGAAAATAATTTAAGTTATTTTTGATAACTTTTAATATTTTGTGATAATTTTCATTAATAAATTAATATTAATGATAATTAATTTATTTATTAAATGAATTAAAAATCATTTTAAATGAAAATAAAGTGTTTAAAGATATTTTAAGTTATAAAATATAACTTTTAATATTTAAGGGATATTTTTATTAATAATTTAATATTAATGATATTTATTTAATGATTAATGATATTAAATTTATTTAATAATTATATTAAATAAATAGTTTAAAATGGTTTTATTTATTTAAAAATCATTTGAAAATGATGTAAGTGAATTAAAAATATTTTTAAGTTATAATTAATAACTTTTAATATTTAGATAATAGTTCATTAATATTTAAATATTAATGGTAATTATTTAATAATGATTTTAAATGTTTTAAAAATCATTTAAGGGTAATATAAATACGTTAAGAATATTTTGAGTTATTATACATAACTTTAATATTTTGGCAATGGTTTGATTAATAGTTTTATATTAATTATATGTTAATGATAATAGAGTTGATTAGTATTTAAATTATTTAATAATGATTCTGATATTTTAAAAATTATGGTAAATGGTAATAAATATTTTATAATTATTATAAGGACATGAAAAATAGTATGACTGATGTTTAAGTTAACTATTTGGATATTGAACTTCGGGATAGAGTCTTAGACTCGATAATTACCCGATAAAGATGTCGGTAGACCGACATGGTTCAGAAATTGATCTGGACTTAGAAATTTAGTTAGTTAATTATTTTATTTATGATTCAATGGTGGATAAAGTTGTGTGACAATGTGATTAGGAATGAGTTGATGTTTGTTTGTGATAACATGATTGTTGAACATGTATGACAATGTGATTATGTTATGTGCTGACTGCAATAAGCAGTACTAAGTGTTATGATATGTGATTCTAATCGATAGAATGATTTGATTAATGATATGTTGTGATAGAAAAGATAAATCTAAGTTGCGTAATTGTAAGCAGCGCATCAGGCAAGTATCCTAAATTTGCATTTTCTTTATGCAATGGACAAGTGTAAGAATGTTTCAAAGTTATATTATTATTGTACAGATTGTTAAGCCTATATTATATATGCCCATTGATTATCAACATGTTAGTATATGATAATTCAGTTATATATTCTATTCGTTAATTTCTATAAATGATTATACAAGTGTCCCCACTTGGATAATCATTGTATTTAATCACATGTTGATACACCTTTGATATACATATATGTTGAATTATATAAGACCTTTGTTATAAAAACCCGACAGGTATGAACATCCCGATAATGGGAAAATTTTTATGCACAACGGCGGACAAAGGATGAATGATAATATCGTTCTAGCAATGTAGTATTGATTAATACAGAGCCTATGGGATGTACACCCTCGTGCCCGTAAGCAATGGCCGGTTTACAGATGAATTTCTGTTTAAAACCTTTCGAAAATGAAAACAATGTTCATAATGTGTCACAGAAACCCCATGTATAGACAATACATAGTTTCAAAAATTTGAAAGAGGGTTGTTATGTTATTGTTATTGGTACAGATTACTTCACAACCATTTACCGGTTGTAGAAGAATATTATAAAGAAAACATTTAAATTCTTTCAGATTATATATAATACTTGCTGGGCACTCAAATGCTCATCTTTGCTTTATTTAAATGTTTTCAGCTAAGTGTGAACAGCTAGAAGGCTCGGCCAGAAACAAGTGAAAAGGAAAGCAAACAGAATGTTATTAGTATTATTTGTAATAGATAGACTGTATTAAGTTAATGATATGTATTATATAACATGTAAAGAATGTAGTAAAGGTTGCATACTTGGGATTAGACTCTGATAAATGTAAGTTAAGTTTGAAATTTATATTATTGGTATTATTATTAGTAATTATTCCGCTCATAGAAATGGTATCGTGAAGTACCGAATTCGGGTTTCAAGTATCCGGGATCGGGGACTTTACAGGTTGGTATCAGAGCTATAGGGTTAGAAACCTTAGGTGGGTTAAACCTTAGGCTATAACCTTAGAACAGAGGGAAACGTTGAAAATATAAATAACTCATATAGAGTTTAAAGATAGATGAATCGGATAAATTCATCGTCAAACAAACTAAAAGATAACTTATATAAAACCTTTATGTGTTGTGTGTATTTATTATTTGTTAATCAAGATATTTTGTGTATAGCTGTCAGATAGAAAGAATTAGGATACCCTTAAGTTGTAAAGAATAAGTCAACGTCTATGACTGAGCCAATATCAAAGCTAATATCTGCAATAAAGGCTCACATTGAAAGCTACCTCAAAGAGGTGGTTATTTTGGAAAGTATAGTATTGGATCAAGAAACGCTAAGTATAACTGACAGGTAAAGTATAGTTAAAGGATTATAAGTGGTCAATGTTGAGTTCTTAAACTCGTATAATTATGGTGAGTTCTTAAACTCGTATGTTTGTGATGAGTTCTTAAACTCATAAGGTGTTGAAAGTAATGACAAACTGGATATAATTATGTGTGAATGGATATTTGGGGATAATGGAAAATAGATAGGTTATTAAGCAAATGATCGTTAGTGAATGTGTAAAGAATAGGTAGTATTAGTATTAGTTCAATATGTATGATTTTAGGTGATATATATGATATGTATGTTGGTGTAACGTAATATTTTGTATAAGGTATGGCAGCGATTCCCAACTTTTAAGTCATAAAGGGATAGAGGATGTTTAAAGCAGTGTGTGCAAAGGCATGTCAAGTGTTATGAATACGGATCTATGTTGGTTTAATGAATTAAGTGAGTATAAAGATAGTAGATATTTATCTGAATATTGGTTAATACAGTAAACCAAATTTTCAAAATCTAATATTTTGAGTACATGATTATTTGAATAGAAAGTTTTACGATATATGTTAAGCGTTTACGATAAGGATTAGAATGTAAGGAATAATTTATGATAATACCGTCAAGATGAAAGCAAAACCAAAGGGAAGAAGAACCTGTGAACAAAGCTGGAGGACAACCAGACCCGACACAGAATTTTGCGAATGCGGACGATCAAGCTATACAGAACGGAATACCAGTCGCGAAAAATCAACCAGGCAATCGATCGACAAACTTTAAAGACTTCAAGACAGCCGGACCGTCAGGATGTAGAAGATCAACCGACCCTGTTAAAGCATATGTGATAGCTAGGATAACGGCGGGGCAAAAGATAACTTTTGTCACCTATATGATAAAAGAAGATAATTTCGATAATACCGGAAATAAGCCGGGAATGTGATTAAAAGGAAAAGTTTGTGTGTGGAAAGTAAGGACAGGAGAGATATATATCTTTCCTAAATGTCCCAATCCAAGAATGTATAGTGAATGTGTTGTGTGCGAATCAATGAAGCATAAGGTGAAAGACTGTCCAAGAAAGGAAATGGAAACAAGGAATGCGAATATGGAACAAGGCAGCAGGACATTGGCGACAATGGGATCAACTTCAACAAACAAACCAATGAAATCAACCGCAAGCGTCTTCAGCGTTACTGTTCAAGATATCGTGGCAGCCAGGGATGCAACTCCAGGTATTAATCTAACCAATTTTTATTTTCTTATTATATTTTTTTATATAGTAAATTATTTTTATAAATTATTTTGAAGGAGGAATTTGAGTTCTCTTAGAAATCAAATTTCTGTTTAAGGAGATAGATAAGCGTTATGCTGAATAGTTAAAGATCGGATCGATCAACCATGATCGAGATCTACTTGGAATGATTGTGTATGCTATGTACCCTAGTATATATAGGTTTTAAAATGGTGATTCCGGGAACAGAATATTTATAAGGGATGGTGAATGTGACAACCCGATATTTTCTATATAAATAAATCATAAATTTTGCGTATAATTTTTTTTATTAAAATAAATATGAATGATATGTGTCAAGGTAATGTGTAATTATAATTATATGTGTGATAAATAAAATTTATTTATTACATTAAGTATTGCAAATAAATTTATTTTAGAATTATTGATTATTATCAATTATATTTTTATACTAATTAATTCGTTATTGGAAATGTTTTATTAATTATTTTTCAAGGAAAATATAATCTTATATTATTTAAATAATATAGGAAATGATTTTAGAATAATTATTTATTTTAAAGGTAAGAATGCGTGAAAGGTATTATGTATGTGTTTATGTGATGAATATAAAATATATTTATTACATGAATGGTTATGAATAATTTTATTCTAGAATTATTGCTCATTATAAATTATATTCTAATAATAATAATTAGTTTTATAGTAAAAATGTTTTTAATGTTTATTTTCCAAGAAAATAGGATAATTATATTATTTAAATAATATATGATATGATTATAGAATTATTATAATATTTATTTTATTATATGAAATTATTTCAGAATAGTTAAGTTAATTATTTTAACTTAATTATTAAGGTTATATATGATAGATAAATCAGATATGGAATCCAAACCCTAATTATGGGTTTTGATCAAGGAATGAAAATAATAATATTATATTATTATTTATCAGTGTTATAGATAAGTATGGTTATGTGTGTAATGTTAATGTGAGGAATAGTTATGATGAAATAGTTTTATTGTTAATGATAAACCCTAATTTTGGTTATGGGATAAGGAATAATGATAATAATATTATAATATTTTGATTTTTCAGTGCTATAAATATGTACTGTATATTTATGGACTAACAATAGTTGGTCAATTATGGTGTGTTATGACCAAATCCTAGTATTATTGATAAACCCTAGTTTTGCAATCAAATAAGACTTTAAAATCTGTTAAGTCACTGTATTATATGAATAATGACATGTATTATTAGAACTTAATTTTTATTAGGAAAAAACCCTAATTATTATGAGGAAAACCCTAATTAATAATTTAAAACCCTCAATTTTTAAATTTGAAAACCCTAAATTAAAACTCAATTTGAGTTCGAAACTGCTATGTAACTGTGTGATTACGATTATGGTGAAGTATTATATAATTCTATATTGATTAGGTAAACCCTAATTAATATTTAGAAATATTAATTTTTAGAAACCCTAATATTTATTTTATAAACCCTAAATTATTTAAATTATAAACCTTAATTGTTAATTTGGAAAGCTTAATGCTAATTAGGGTATCTTAAACCTAATTAGTAAGGTGTTAATTAATTAAAAACTTAATTAATTAAGAAACCTTAATTTTGTATTTTAGAAACTAAAATTTTATTATTTTATTTATTTATTATATTTTTTGTGCAAATCCTAATTTTGGAAATTCTTGAAATTATTGTTAAATCCTAAAATGGTCCAAACCCCAAACCCTAAACCAAACCCTAAACCCTAAGGGTTTGCCAAAATTATAATTTTGCCATTAAAATGAAAAACCAAATGACAAAAATGCCCCTCTTACATAATTGAGGCTAAAATGTAGGGTTTGACAATAGGTTAAGTTGTTGAACAACTTCAACCACTCCATGTGACAAAAGCCAGCACATTTCAGCCACCTAGCAACCATATTCATTGCATCTAGATATATATATATAGATATAGATTAGAGAGAGAAAATGTTGCATTATTGCTCAAATTTTTCATCAAGCTCATCCTAGACCCTCTCTCTCTAAAAGCTTCGAAATTATATAGTATATCAGTCCTATATTGAAGCCCCACCATCACCCTTAACACATCTAAAGTTCAGATTCAAGAATCGATGCATAAAGGTATAAAACCTAATCATAAATTTTGAACTTTGATCCTCTGTTAAAAGTTATGTTTAAGTGTTAATATATGTTGTATGTAGTGTTATTAAGTGATCTGGGTTGATAGATGTTGGATCCATAATATCTATAAGCTCAGATCTAGTGTTTTTACAAATCTGGAAATTTTGTTTTTCATGTCTAACAACCAAATGTCAGGTCATGTAGATCTTTCTATGTTTTATGTTTTTGTTGTTTTAATGTTTGGTCTTGTAGTATGTTGTGAGATCTTTTCTCTGGAACTAAAATCAGAGTCAGATCGGTTGTTGGTTGCAAGATATGGATGGTCAAATACCGTTGACCAACCATGACTGGCCATGTTCTAGGTAACCCAGAACGAGCCCAGATATGTCTGACAGAATTTTTATGAGCACGGATCTGGCAGTGTTTTGATGATATGTTCTTGTTTTTGTATCTAAAGTTGTAGTATGTTGTTTGTAATACATTATAGTATTTTTTTTATCACCTAAAAACTTAGTTGTCGAAAGAAATTATTGGTCAAACCAGGCCGAACGACCATGACATCTGTTTTCTGGGAAACCCAGAAAATCGATGAGCATGTCTTCTGACATGGTTTGACCGGAGTGGATCTCATGATTGAAATGTTGTTAGAATGATTTTATGTAATGGAACTGAAGTATTACATGTTGGTTAAACACTAAAGTTTTTAAACCACAAAAACATCAAACAAATCACATGTGATAGAAGGCCAAAAATGGACAGACAACATGTTCTTCATTTCTGGGTAACCCAAAAATGAAGAACATGTCTGACAGCTTGTTTGAGAGATTAGATCTCTTTGTTTTTGCATGTTACGATCCTGATTATTGTTGAATACTGTAGTCTTACATTTATACTACACGGTCTGATCAACCACATGACCAGAATCACAATGTACACGGTTTTAATCGTGGTCAAATAGAGCCCCTCGAAACTCCGTATGAATATCCGGGTTTGTATGAAGAACATGAAAAACACCTATAGCGAAGGTTATGTCGCTATAGGTGGGGTCTTTAGCGACAGATAGTAATTTAGTATTATTTATAATACGTAGACTATATTAAGTTAATGATATGTATTATATAACATGTAAAGAATGTAGTAAAGGTTGCATACTTGGGATTAGACTCTGATAAATGTAAGTTAAGTTTGAAATTTATATTATTGGTATTATTATTAGTAATTATTCCGCTCATAGAAATGGTATCGTGAAGTACCGAATTCGGGTTTCAAGTATCCGGGTTCGGGGACTTTACAAAATCACTATAGAGATAGTGGACTCTCAATAACAACATTACATATCCATTTACTGAAGCTTATCTAACTGCAAGATAATCATCACTTAGAGAAGAAGAGTATGAGATACCACGATGATTGGCTTTAGTGCAAGTGGGAGATTGAAAGTAGTATGCACACAAGCCAATCATGTTTGATGATAAAGCATATACTTTGTAACAATATTATTCATTTATTAATAAAAATTATTAATTAATTAAAGGCTTTTAATTATCTACATGATACTGTTTTATAATATGTGATAAACCCATAGTTTTAAGTAATGATTTTAGAATAATGATGATGATCATTCTAATGAGATCTAAATTCTTAGAAAGCTTAAAACTAAAATAGTTCCCAATCGTTGAATTACTAAATTAGGGATTAGTGAATCCGGATAGATTGGTACATACGTTGATTGCTCATTGGATGAGGATGATTGATCTCATAATCATTTTTGTGGAGACACTAAAGCAAGTATGTAGGTGTTTATTAGAGAATAAGTGTGGCTCGCTAAGGAATACCTAATTGAGTTTTACTTGCCCGTCAATAGGAATTCCTGAAGTGATAATAGTACAAGTGATCCTTGTACTTGAGATCATAATAGTATCTTGTGTATGATGAGTTATATTTTAACTTATTCCTTAAGACCCTTAGGGTATATCAAATGGTATGCTTGGGTATAATAAGTTGGACATGGAGATAATGTATGATCAATAAAGAATCTACCACTTCTAGTAAAATAAGAGAAATTTCCTATGTGATTCAATAAATGACAACCTAGTAGTCCTTGGCTAAGGCAGAATGAAATTAGAAAGGAGTTTCTAATTTGCATTATTTGGAGTTGTGCATTTAAGGATCAAAATACATATAATTAAATAAAATAATATTTGACAGTAATTCCATGTCTTATATTTAATTGGGACATTATATGGTGGAATGATTGAATTATACGGTAACTATTTACTCAAAGGTTCTTTTATGATTAATGTTGAAATCTATATTATCTGAAAAGTCGTTAATCGCTAGGGAGGCTTATCCCTATTGTAAAATAAATATTATTTATTTAAATAAATTAATAATTTAATTTATTTATTTAAATAAGATTAGAATTGTTCTAATTGATTTATTCACAACTGGTTTAATATGGAGAACCTAAAGGGTCACACCATAAAAGGAAGAATAATTATTTAAGAAGTTAATGGCATAATCGTAATTATAAGTTAAGTATATATTTAATTTAATCTATGATGATAGAATAAATTAAATAACTTAATATTTATTAGTTAATATTTTGGAAATATTAAATATAAATTAATAAGAAGAGTCTTATTATTATTATTATTATTATTATTATTATTATTATTATTATTTAATTCCTAAAGGAGTTTGGGAATTAATTAATAAAAGTACTCTCATATATTCCTAATAATTTTAGGAGCAAATTATTTAAAAGATTTTAATTAAATATTCCTAATAAGATTGGGAGACTAATTAATTAAAAGAATTTAATTAATTAAAATAAAACTCAATTCCTTAATCGTTAAGGAGAGTTGCCCACATCTAAAAATAAGAAGAGTCTTATTATGGGTGTTGAGTGGTTGTTGACTTTTTCACAACAGACGTGATTTTAATTGTTGGAGAGTACGCTCCTTTTCTATGAGAGATAGAAAAACTAGGGTTTTGCCAAACACCCATCTTCTTGAATCTTTATTCTTTCTTAGTGGATCACCTCTAAAGGCCAAATACTTGGGTGGCTAACGTTGATCAAAGAAAAGAACCAAACCCGGTGGATTCAAGTTGAATGTGAAAAGGATTGGAGGTGAACTTGTACCTGAGGAAGCTCGAATCTTCAAGGGTATGATTCTTGTTCTTCATATCTTTTAGTTTAATTAATAATTATGCATAAAGGATGATCTGGGTATATGGTTTGTAAAATTTTAAACTCTGATTGTCAACGCTTCCGCTTATTTTGTGCAATTTGATTGCGTTCATGATTATTACAAACCTAACAATTAGTTACAGGACCCCCAAATTGAACCATATTCTGGACCATTTGTATTGTCCCCGACTTAATCTCGAAGGTGTTTGCTGCTATTGCTAGCCTAACTATGCTCGACTGTAACTCATTTATTTTTGGCATAGAATAGTCCCTTAAAGCTCTATATTCTTCTCTATGCTCTTCTTCCATATTGGTTGATGTTTCAGTATTCACTTGTGTATAAGAATGACGTGCACTTTTTCTCCAAGATTTACCGTTGATATTGTCCTATTTAGGTATCAACTCAGAATTTGATGATCGAGTGTGCATATACTATCCATAAGTACCTGAAACGTAAAAAAAGTAAAATAAAAATGAGACAAGATAAGAATTGCTCAAGTCAGACAAATTTAACTTAAGTTGATGATGGCAGTAATAACAATAAATGCCTATCCCCGACAATGGCGCCGAAAACTGGTTGGGCCCGTTTCGGATTAACAAAACAGACACTAACACGTGCAAGTATACACGGTCGACAAGTAGTATAAAGTAAGTAAAGTATCGTTCCCACGGAGAATGGTGAATATTTCTTAACTAGCATGCAACAACCTTATAGCTATTTTTGGCTGCTTAAACAATCGATTAACAGGTAAATTAAATTCTAAAGTAATTATCAACACAAAATTGCTAATTAATAAACTAAGAGATTCAAAGTAGAAAGATATGGGATCCTAATGTCATTTAATGCTTTATCCAGAATGTACACCTCTTGTTATACTTGATTGACTACTATGGACTGCTAGTCGAGAGCACGAAAGTGAAACATGGCCATCTTTCGATGAATCATATCCAAATCACACAAAATCCATAAAAGAGATAGAATTCATACGAGCATCAATATACCTAACCCACTATATGTCTTTGTGAATTACAAGCAACATTGATTTAAGCACAAGCACTCTTAACGACTACACATGGTAAACTGGTATAATTTTATCCAGGTTACGAATCACAAAACCTAACACATGTAAATCTCATGAACACATGCTAACATGGTCAAATCTGAACTTGTATTTCCTTTTTCAATTCCATACAAGTTATTAGGGTGAATGGTGATCAAGCATCCAAACATTTAAGCATAACCAAGTTAGACAAACCACTAATAATCATACAAGCAATCACAAATAGGCATACAAGTCTGAACTACGTAATAAACTTCATTAGAATCCCATAATGGGTGTTAGTTCATCACTGAATCAACAACCATTATGGGATTTAAGCCAAGAATCAAAGGAAACAAAGAGAATAAAGAGATTAAGAAGAAATGAGATATCAAATATGATTAAACCCAGCTCCACATTGTGCCTTCAAACTAGTTCATATCCAAAATCACAACCAAAATGAAACCCAATATTCACAAGCTATTAGATCTAGAGAGAAGCTAAACTGGCAGAGAAATGCTATGGAATCTCTCTAGAACTATAAACCCTAAAATAATAAAATGTAACTGATAATATCTTTCTTTCGTAACAAGAAAATACACCTTAATATGGAAATCTCGCTACAACAACTTAAAATGAAAAATTAGCAATTTAATGTTCCTTGACTGGCGCGGCCGCGCGGGAATGCAGTATGAATTGGGCGCGAGCGCGCCACATCTGCTTCTGGCGTGTTCTTGGCGCGGGCGCGCCGAGTCCCTGTGTTAAATTGGCGCAGCCGCGCGGCTGTGTCTGCGTTGGTGATTCTCCTGGTGCGGGCGCGCCGTGTCTGGCCTATTGCTGGGCGCGGCCGCGCTGGCCTTCATTGTTGCAGTCTGCTGGCTTGCTGCTGCTATATTGCTGCTGTTAACCTCTTCTTTCTTCACTTCACTTCTTCCTTCTTTCTGCAATTGCCTTCCTCATCCATCACTTGACCACTTTGGATGCCCTCTTCATGTGCTTAAGCCCAGCTACCATCTTTATTCTAGTTAGCGCTCACCATACCATGTCATGCCATGCTATTACCATGCCTTTGGAGTTTCTTTGATTCAAACTAAAAAACAAACATAAAAAGTAATAAAACCATACTAAAAATACTTAAGTTTGAGCAAAGTTCCAGTAAGTTGGTAACCAATAAGTAGGTCTAAAACCTACTTATCAGAATATCGTCGAGATTATATAAAATGTTAAAGGCAAGTTTCTAATCTTGTACAAGTTTTACTTGTGGAAAGTTTATAACTCTTGCATAAACTTTATGTTATGCAAGTTTTCTATATGAAGTATAACTTTTGTGTTATATAAGTTTTATAAACTCTTATCTATACTTTATGTTAGGCAAGTTTTGTAACTTCATTGATTATGCTTAATTGAAGTTTGTATGATTTTGTTAAGATTAAATATACATAATTCTTGTATGAATATGTGTATTCCTTACTTATACAAATCTTTTAGTATTTGTACAAGTGTTCAAGACATGTTTTGATATGAACTGTTTTAAAGAAGTGTCGATGCCATTTATTTCGGCTAGACGAATGATAATATGTTTTGTAAATTTATTTATAAGTCTTTCAAAATATTATTGATGAGGAAGAATAAACAAATGGTTTTAGTCGAGTTATTGACTGACAACAAGATTGTCAAAATGTCGAGTTTTCGACTGACAAGCAAGGCTGTCAAAATTTAAACGCAAATATCATTTAACGAATGAGTGTTGTACAATATAGGGTACTATAAGATGATCACCTAGACGTACTCATAAGAAATATTGGATTTATGGGTTTAATTCTGGAAAGTCCTTTTCAATGGAAAGAAAGAATGTTCGTGGTCATTTGTGAAAGTAGTATGCACACAAGCCAATCATGTTTGATGATAAAGCATATACTTTGTAACAATCTTATTCATTTATTAATAAAAAGTATTAATTTATTAAAGGCTTTTAATTATCAACATAATGCTACTTTATAATATGTGATAAACCCATAATTTTAAGCATTGCTTTTAGAATAATGATGATGATCATTCTAATGAGATCTAAATTCTTAGAAAACTTAAAACTAAAATAGTTCCCAATCGTTGGATTACAAAATTGGGAATTAGTGAATCCGGATAGATTGGTACATACATTTCTTTCTCAATGGATGAGGATGATTGATCTCATGATCATTTGTGTGGAGACACTAAAGCAAATATGTAGATGCTTATTGGAGAATAAGTACACTGAACGTGGCTCGCTAATGAATACCTAATGGAGTTTTACTTGCTTATCAATAGGAATTCCTGTAGTGATTGTAGTAAAAGTGATCCATGGACTTGAGATCATCATAGTATCTTATGTATGATGAACTATACTTTAACTTATTCCTTAAGACCCCTAGGGTATATCAAAGGGTATACTTGGGAATAATAAGTTGTACACGGAGATAATGTATGACCAATAAAGAATCTACCACTTCTGGTAAAAAAAGAGAAATGTCCTATGTGATTCGATAAATGACAACACAATAGTCCTTGGGCAAGGCAGAATGAAATTAGAAAGGAGTTTCTAATTTGCATTATTTGGAGCTGTGCATTTTAGAGTAGAAATACATATAATTAAATAAAATAAGACTTGACAGTAATTCCATGTCTTATATTTAATTGGGACATTGTATGGTGAAAGGATTGAATTGTACGGTAACTATTTACTCAAAGGTTCTTTTATGATTAATGTTGAAATCTATATTATCTAGAAAGTCATTAATCGCTAGGGAGGCTTATCCCTATTGTAGAATAAATATTATTTATTTAAATAAATTAATTTTTTTAATTTATTTATTTAAATAGGATTAGAATTGTTCTAATAGATTTATTCACAACCGATTTAATATGGAGAACCTAAAGGGTCACACCATAAAAGGAAGAATAATTATTTAAGAAGTTAATGGCATAATCATAATAATAAGTTAAGTATATTTAATTTAATTTATGGTGATAGAATAAATTAAATAGCTTAATATTTATTATTTAATATTTTGAAAATATTAAATATAAATTAATAAGAGGAGTCTTATTATTATTATTATTATTACTATTATTATTATTTAATTTCTAAAAGAGTTTGAGAATTAATTAATAAAAGTACTCTCATATATTCCTAATAATATTAGGGGACTAATTAATTAAAAGATCTTAATTAATTATTTCTAATAAGATTAGGAGCCTAATTAATTAAATAAATTTAATTAATTAAAATAAAATCCAATTTCTTAGTTATTAAGGAGGGTTGCCCACATCTATAAATAAGATGAGTCTTATTATGGGTGAATGTGGTAGATACTTTCACAAAACACATGAATACGTAATTCCAACCTTTTCTATGAGAGATAGAAAAACTAGGGCTTTGTCAAACACCCATCTTCTTGAATCTTTCTTCTTCCTTGGTGGATCACCTCTAGAGGCCAAACACTTGGGTGGCTAACGTTGATCAAAGGAAGAAACCAAACTTGGTGGATTCAAGTTAAACGCGAAAAGGATTTGGAGGTGAACTTGTACTTGAGGAAGCTCGAATCTTCAAGGGTATGATCCTGGTTCTTTATCTTTTCATTTAATTAATAATTGTGCATAAAGGATGATCCGGGTATATGATTTACAAAATTTTAAAACTCTATTTTTCATGCTTCCGCTTACTTTTTGCAATTTGATTGCGTTTATGAATATTACAAACCTAACAATGGTATCAGAGCCAAACCTTTATTCAAATTATTAATTATTTTAATTTGATATATATATATATATATATATATATATATATATATATATATATATATATATATATATATATATATATATTGATATGTGTTTAGAACAATTTAATTGGGCATAATTTATTGTATAAAATTATTCTTTTATAAAAAAATTGTACTATGTTACAGTTCCGTGATTCGCGTGGTGTATATAAATATAAATATAATATATATAAAGGAAGCCGTATCATGATTCGCGTGATTCGTGTTTCCTGTTGCTTCAACCAAGGTTTTCTGTACCATTCATACTAATCATGAAGTAAACAAGGATATATATAAATGTTCAATAAGGTTATATATATATATATATATATATATATATATATATATATATATATATATATATATATATATATATATATATATATATATATATATATTCTTAATAATTTTTATAATTAAAATAAAAAGTTTATTTTAATCTTAAAATAAAAGGTTTATTTTAATTTTAAAATTAAATTTCATGCTCACTAATTAGAGTTGGAATTAGATTCCATGATAACTAATTGGAGTTGAAATTGGATTCCATGTGGAGTTTATTTGTGAATATGAAAGAGAATCCGAATTTTCTTAAATAAAAGAGTTTATTTAGATATGTAATAAGATTTTATATTATTCAAAATAATGGAGTTTATTTGTGAATAGGAAAGAGAATCTGTATTTCCTTAAATAAAGGAGTTTATTTTGATATGGAATAAGATTTCATATTATTCAAAATAAAGGAGTTTATTTGTGAATAGGAAAAAGAATCTGTATTTTTTTTAATAAAGGAGTTTTTTTTACTTGAAATTGGATTCCATAATTAATTAAAATAAATGAGTTTATTTTGATTAAAATAAAATAGTTTATTTTATTCAAAATTGGATAAATTAAAATAAAAGAGGTTTATTTTGATTTAAATTTGGATTAAAATAAAGGAGAATTCTAATTACTTTATTATTAAATTAATTATTAAAAATATCCAAATAAAATAAAATATTTATTGAATTTATGTAAAAATATTTAAAGTTAATTATAATAACTTAAAATAATTTTTAAAACTGTTTTTATATTTATTTATTAATTATTTCTAATTTTTATTAATTAATTTCTTAGAAAATATTTTTTGTCTGTCGCTAAAGCCCTATAGTGACAGAAAGTGTCGCTATAGGTGTTCTTGAGTATCTGGGTTTCAGTCGATCATGGCGTAGGAACCACTTTGACCTTGATCTAATTTGCTACTGTTGATCATTCTGGGTTTGGAAAAGTATGAATGTTATAGTACTCATACAATAGTACAACATCAGACCAAAATCATGCTTTAACCTACATATAACAAGAAGTTATAGAGGATTGAAGTCACTGTCAGAGCTTTCTTGAGTTTCTAGGTAACCCAGAACAGTGGTCATGGTCGGTCAACGATTTTGTAGCTTCTATAACTTTCAATTCGTGTGATAGATTTATGTTTTGTTTGTTGTAATAGTTAGTCTATATGTCAAGGTACATGTATGTAACACTGATTTGGAAAAAGTATGATTCTATGGTCTCGATCTATGTTGGTTAAAGTACAACTAAAGGTTGTTCTTCTGTTCATCAGTTTTCTGGGTAACCCAGAAAACATGGTCATGCTCGGTCAACGACTTTTGACCATTAATTCCAGTAATCCTATGAATTGTTTAAGCAATTGAGTGTCATAGATAAGTAGTATGTATGTCAAGGTATTAATTCATTAAAATAAGTCATTAAAACTTCAAACATAAAGCGGTTAAAAGGTTGGTCAAAGTAGTCGATTCAACCTGTTCTTGAGTTTTCTGGGTAACCCAAAAAATAGAACTTCGTGTTCGGTCAACCACTTTTGACCACCTATATCTTATAATATATGGTTCTAATGAACCTGTTTTATTTTCTAGATTAAAGACCTCATGTCATTCTACAAATAACATACAATTAACAGACCTAACTATTAACATACATAGATCTACAGGCTCTGATATTCGACTGTCAGACCTGTTTTTCCAAAATTTCCAGATTGCTTAAAACACAAATTTGATGCATCTAGATGTTATGAAAACATGTTCTATCAACTTAGTATACTTTATAACTTGTTATTACATATATCTAAACATCTAAACAACAAATTAAACATAGCATCAAAGATCTAGCTATAAATTAGGGTTTTCACCTTTTCTTACTTGATTTTGATTTCTGGCTACTGAATCTGTTGTTGCTATCACCAAGGCTTGTATAGGCAGGTTATATGAGTGTATAGGCTAATAATTTTTGTGAGTTTGCATTGATTTAAGGTTTCCTTTTATAGAATTTTCTAACTTGGCTTTTTGGTCATTTTTCCACCTACTTGCCTCTTAAAAGATCTGATCTATGACTATGGTGGTGCTTGGGAGTTTGGAAGCATGTCATGTGATATCTTAAAACTTGTGTGGATGACTCCCAACCTACTTGTGAGCTAGTTGACCAAATTAGTAGCTTAATTTTTCCCTAATCCTCATTAATCTTGATTAGGGATTTGGTTTTTATGATTAAGTTTACTTAATGATGTTTATTAGTATCTAATTAAAGTTTAATAATCATAATTAGGTGTTAGGATAACCTAATTAGGGTTTAGTCTAGCTAATTATGGTTAGGGTTTATAAATTAGGGTTAGGATTTGTAATCTAGGGTTCCCAACTTAGATTTTTCATAAATTTTAACAAACACAACAAAGTGTTTTATCTGTGTAAGCACGACAAAGCAGCTTGTCAAAACTAATATACCGAAAAGTCCATTTTTAGAAGAAAATTTTTAAGCACGAGGTGTCAAGCACGTCAATTTCAGACGAAAATTTATTTGACCTAATTTGTTAAACATCGTATATAATAACACATTACACTTTCAGAATGGAGAGATTTTATTAATATAATTGAATTTACATATCCGAGTCTTATTAGGGTTTTTGGTGTTTCACATTCACCCCGACTAATAAGAATTTTGTCCTCGAAATTACAGTATAGGTTAAGTAAATAGTTAGGGATAGTTCTCTCGCATTTTGTCTTTGAGCTCTCATATAACCTCTTCAACATTTTGATTCCTTCATATCACTTTGACCGATGCTATTACGTTGTTCCTCAAGACTTTCTCTTTCCGATCGATGATCTAAACATGTTCTTCTACATAAAAAAGATCTTCTTCGATTCGGATTGGCTCATAATTTATAACGTGTTTGTAATCAGGTTTGTATGGTCATAATACGGACACGTGGAACTCATTATGAATATGGTTTAACTCAGGAGGTAGTGCTACTTCATAAGGAACTTTACATATCCTCCTCAAAATTTCAAAATGTCTAATAAATCTCGGACTCAGTTTTCATTTCTTGCCAAAACGTATCTTGCCCTTCCATGGAGATACTTTTCAGAATACGTGGCTTTCTACGCTAAAATTTTGTTGTTGACGTTGTGGATCAACGTATTTCCTCTGTCTATCTTGTGATGCTTGTAATCGTTTATGTATAATTCTGATGGTTTCAGTAGTCTGTTGGATTATTTCAGGTACTAGCATTTGTCTTTCCCCGACTTCATCCCAACACAAAGGTGTTCTACATTTCCTCCCATATAAGACTTCATAGGGTGGCATACCTATGCTATCATGATACCTATTATTTTAGGCAAATTCTACCAAAGGTATTTGATCTTCCCAACTTCCTTTGAAATCAATGATACATATTCTTAACATATCCTCTAATTTTTGAAAGGTTCTCTTAGTTTGCCCATTAGTTTGAGGGTGATAAGCTGTACTCAATCTTAATTATGTTTCTAAAGGCTTTTCCAAAAAATTGAAGTAAAGCGTGGATCTCGATCTGACACTATAGAAACAGGTACTCCATGTCTAGTATTGATTTCATTAATGTATAGCTTGGCAAGTTGGTCTAAGTTATAAGTAACTTTAATAGGTAGGAAGTGAGCTGATTTGGTTAGAAGGTCAACTATTACCCAAATGGCATTGTGGCCCTTCCGTGTAGTTGGAAGACCTACCGCAAAGTCCAGGGTTATATGCTCCCACTTCCACTCAAGAATTGGTAAGGGTTGAAGTAAACCACTCATCTTTTGATGTTCAACCTTAACCTTTTGACACGTGAGACATTTACTTACCCATTCTGCTATTTCTCTTTTCATATCCGACCACCAAAAGTGTCGATTTAAGTCCTTGTACATTTTAGTACTGCCAAGATGTATGGAAAATTTAGAATTATGAGCTTCGTTTAAGATTTCGTCTTTTAAGGCTTGGTTTAACGGAACCCAAATTCTATCTTCATATCTTATTATTCCATCATTGTCTATTCTGAATTTGTTATTCTTAATATGAGTTATATTAGACTTACATTTTTGACATTCTTTATCCTTTTTCTGCATTTCTTTGATTTTATCAAGTAAAAACAAAACTCCCTCTATGATGAATAACTTTTGGGTAGAGGTAGTTGGACATCCCACCTCAATTTCTAGTTTTTCAAAATCTTTTATTAACCTATCATTGGTTGTTATCACGCTCAACTTTTCTTGATTCTTTCTACTTAACGCATCAACTACGACATTAGCTTTACCTGGATGATATAAGATTTCACAATTTAAATACTTTATCAGTTCTAACCATCTTCTTTGCCTTAAGTTCAGTTCCTTTTGTGTAAAAATATATTTCAGACTTTTGTGATTTGTATATATCTCGTACTTCTCCCCGTACAAGTAATGGCTCCAAATTTTTAGGGCAAAAACTACCGCGACTAACTCTAGGTCATGAGTAAGATACCTCTTCTCATAATTTTTGAGTTGTCGTGATGTATAAGCGATCAGTTTCCCATATTGCATCAACACACACCCTAAACCTCTATGTGATACATCACTAAAAACTACAAGGCCTCTGTATCATCTTTGGAAGCTTTCTTCACATTTATCTGTCCAGATGTATTTCACCGTCTTTCGAGTTAATTGGTTAATGGGGTTACTATTTTTGAAAAATCTTATATAAACCGTCGATAATAACCCACTAAATCGAGAAAACTTCTTACTTCTGTTGGAGTTCTTGGTTGTTCCCAATTTATAACCGTTTTATCTTAGTTGGATCTACTTATATTCCATTTTTGTCAGTTATATGACCTAAAAATTAAACTCTCTTTAACCAGAATTCACACTTGGAGAACTTTGCTTAAAGTTGTTCCTTTCGTAATATCTCCAAAACGACTCTCAAATGTCCAGCATGCTCTTCCCGTGTTTTTGAGTATACCAGAATATCATTGATAAACACTACAACAAATTTGTCTAAGCATGGTTTAAACACTCGATTCATCAAGTCCATAAATGTTGCCGGTACATTTGTCAACCCAAAAGATATTACAAGAAACTCATAATGTCCATAGCGTGTCCTAAACGTTGTCTTCAACACATCTTCCTTTCTTACTTTTAACTAATGATAACATATCCTAAGGTCAATCTTTGAAAAGTGTTTGGCCCCCTTTAATTGGTCAAACAAATTATCAATTCTTGGAAAAAGATATTTATTCTTAATTGTTAATTTATTTAATTCTCTATAGTCTATACATAACCTCATGGTTCCATCCTTCTTTTTTACAAACAATATTGGTTCTCCCCAAGGTAAAACACTAGGTTGTATGTATTTTTTATCTAAGAGTTCCTGTAGTTGTACTAGTAACTCTTTCAGTTCTACAGGTGCCATTCTATATGGTGCCTTATAAACTGGTGTCCGTTCCCAGTGCAAGATCAATGACAAACTCAATTTCCCTATATGGAGGTAAACCTGGTAAGTCATCTAGAAATACATCGTGAAAATCCTTAACTATAGGTATTTAATCTAATTTTACTTTTTCCTGTCGAGTATCAACTATATAGGCCAAATATCCTAAATAACCTTTTCTAAGTAACCTTTCTGCCTGAGTTATGGTCAGACATCGAGATTTCTTAGGTGAACAACCTCCGTTGAACACTACCTTTGACTTCGATGCAGTCAAAAGGTTTATACATTTTTGTTGACAATCGATCATCGTGTTATGGTTAACTAACAAATCCATTACTAAGATTACATCAAATTCTCCCAACTGAATTGGAATAAGATCTACCTAAAAATTGTCCCTTTATCTCCACATTACAGTCCTTATATATGGTCTTAACCGAAATCTTTTCATTGTTTGTAATTTCTACACAAAACGGTTTGTCTAAATTTTCACATGGTGTATTCAGGTTCTTAGAAAAACTATTAGACACAAAGGAACAAGTAGCACTAGAATCGAATAAAATATATGCATTTAAGGTGTTGATAGGGATGATACCTGTCACCACGTCATGTGAAGCAACAGAATCCCCCATCGACATATTAAATATTATCGCGGTTGGTCGATTCTGAGCTCTAACTGCAGCTACTATTGACTGATTATTATTATTCTTCGGCACTCTATTTCCCTTTCCTCCCTGGTTCTTGGGTTTGGGACAGTTCCTTGCTAAATGTTCCGACTAACCACAATTGAAACATTTATTTTTATTAGAGAGAGGACACTATGGAGAAAGGTGTCCCATTTGTCCACAATTGTAACATTTATTAATACTTTTAAAATAAACTCCTTTTTGTTTTTCTCCACATGTAGGACAAGGTTTATTATTACTAAAGTTATTATTACTAAAATTAGTATTATCATTATTACGTACCTTTTTCCCTATATTGTTAGAAAAAGTAATATCCCATTTCTGTTTATTATTAAACCCACCTGAACTGGGTTCAGTCTTAGGTTTCCCCTTCTCATTTTAACTCTTCTTTTCCTAATGAAATTTAATGAGATTCTCGTTTTCACTCTCAGCTATGGAAGCTATCTCGAGTATTTTGAAAAAAGTCTTTAGTTGGAAAATGGATAACTTACTTCATATCTGTGGTTTCAAACCTTTCTAATACCTCCGAGTCTTTCTAAGTTCAGTATTGACTTGGTGAGGAGAAAACCTTGACAGTTCGTTAAACTTGGTCGTATGCTGAGATACATTCATGTCTCCTTATTTCAATTTTAGGAATTGTACCTCCATACGATCCTTCAGAGATTGGGAAAAATAGTTTTCAAAGAACAATTCTTTGAATCTATCACATGGCAAATTTCAGTTTCTACCCGACCCTTAGTTGATTCCCACCAGTAATTTGCCTTACCTTTCAAGAAAAAGGTTGCAAAATTTGTCTTTTGATTATTATTAACATTGGTTACTAAGAAATAAATTTCTATTTCAGTAATCCAGATTTGTGCATCGACAGGTTTATATGTACCTTTGAACTCGGGTGGACCAACTAATTTAAAATCTTTAAAGGAAGTGTTTTGGGTTATGGGTCTATTCATAGCACCTAACAAAAGTTCTACTAAATTTTGGGTAGGATTATCATCATTATCTATTTCTCATTGAGGTCTTCTGGTTGGTGGCATGATTCTATAAAACAAGAAAAAATCCACATAAGAATTTGAATAACACAAACATATCTTTTATTTATATGTCACAAGATTCATACAAAACAACTTATTAGTTTACACATACTACCAGCTATATTACAAACTTCAAATGCTCTTTTATTCATACTATTATAGAGCATTTTGACTTCTATACTACCCTATAGAACTCGTTGATGTCACGCCCCGAAATTCGGTCTATCTTCACACCTGGATTCCATGCGTCAGGAGTACATCTCCTTCCCAAACATACATCATTATATAGTGAAATATAACAACATACATTCTAAATTCTCAGGTTCTAATACCTTATAACCTCGTTCATTAAAAATAATGATAATTACATTATTCTTTATATCTTACACGAGTGACTTTCATCCACCACCAAGGATACATAACAGTTCATTAAACTAGTCTATAGGTTAATTAAACTATTCTACATTACAAGTCTTCGCTTGATCTTCATGCTCATTCATCTAATGAAGGGCATTTCTTCTGGATACCGATCAGTTTGATCTTTATGGGATCCTTAAGTTCTTCTACCCATACGCTGGAAATGGTTTTCATTTAAAGCAAGTGTGAGCATTCAATTGCTCAGCAAGTCACAGCAGTTGAATAAACAACCTCAAGAACTTAAATATTCTTTTAAGACTTCAATAACCGAACAAAGGTTATGAAGCAGCTTAAA
This sequence comes from Panax japonicus, assembly GCA_020205505.1. Classification (NCBI taxonomy): domain Eukaryota; kingdom Viridiplantae; phylum Streptophyta; class Magnoliopsida; order Apiales; family Araliaceae; genus Panax; species Panax japonicus. The sequence goes on from CM035102.1 coordinate 23,948,247, forward strand.
TAATAGGAATAAACTCTGATTCCTATCATTTTAAAACCTTAGTCACATTCACTTCGAAATACTTTTATTCTTCTACTTTTTTCATACACATTCTGTCTGGCTAGAATCATTAGCACAGACTTAAAAATAACGAATCATGTATAAACAGAACATTCTCATATTGAACAGTTCACCTCATAAAAACACGGAAGTGTTCAAATTGTGGCACATGGCCTCATACGTTATACCACCTTGTACAAATATCACATATTCGCACAAAGATAAAACTTCTCATGTTCAACATCTGAGAAGTTTAAGAAACTAGCATTCATTTAAAATATGAATGAAGTTAGGAAACTTGCCTTACACACAGCTACAGCTTAGAGTTTACACTGAACTGCTCATTCCAATTCCTATATAGCGCATAAGGAAATAACACATACACCAATTAGTCATATACTTGACTTATGCATTGGTTTAAGCTTAACTTTACTTCTTAGGGTTCGCGTTCTTTTAATCTAAGTTTACGTGACCAACTATCTTTACCCGTTTATGGCTTCATGACATACAGAGATGTCTTACTCATGCGATCATCATCTTTTATGATATACATTCTTATCTTCTTCTTATAACTCTTCTAGGACACAGCACACATCGTGTCTCTACTAGTAGTCCATATGGTACTCTAAGTGGTTTCCCACAAACAACCAACAAACAAGTTCCTGTCTCATCTACACAGTCTTTCATAGTGAGTTAGATCGGTTGCTAGTTTCGTATATACCTCTACTCTCTGAAGGCATTGTTTAGCCTAGTTCCCATATGTCAACCATCAAAGATTATGATTGTACCACAACCTAAACTTATCTTAACTTATCCGAGCCACTAAAACTATAATGTTTGTTAAGTCAATTTTGCGATAACCCGAAATTTTGAATTATTAGAATTTTACGAATAATTTTTTTTTATTTAATATTGACATTGACTGTTAATATTGTACTGAGAATTAGTGAGATAAGTCTCGAGAATCAGTCAATATGTGTTCTGACTGAGAAAATAGAGTAGAGTTATGCTTAACAACTTTAGAAAACCCTAACCCTAATTTTCGGATAGGGTTTCGATAGAAAATACAATTAAAATAATTGTATTGTTGATTATGTGTTTGTACTGTATGTTGTTATGTGGATCAATAATTGATCGGATAAGGTTTAATATTAATAAACCTTAATAAGGGATTTAAAACCCTAATCTCAAATTGAGAAAATAAATTGTACAATTAAAAGCCTAATTGTACGCCGAGAAACCGTAATTTAAAATCCTGGATTTTCTAAACCCTAATTAGGCAACCCTAATTTTTATTAGCATGTCCTAAAGTGTTTGATAAACTTAAATATGATTAGAAAGCACTAATTATATTTTTGTAAGTTAAGTTTCTATTTTAGAAACCCTAATTTTTATTTTAGAAAATTTATTAAACCCTAAATTGGACAATTGTGGGAACTAGAATTTTTAATACCTAAAGGGTTCAAAACCTAAACCCTAGATTTCTCAAACCCTAACCCTAAGGGTTTGCAACAAATGAAAAAAATCTAGAAATAAAAGGAAAAGACTAAAATACCCTTTTTCATATTTTTTAAATGGTAACTAGTAAGATTTAATTTAGCTTTAGTTGGTCACCAACTATTGTTGACATTTGTGGCACAAGAATCTCAGCCAAATCAGCTCCAATTGACAGCTAAAACCTGTAATACATTGAATCAAGTATTATATATAAGTTTAGAGAGAGAAAAAGTCCATAATTTTGGTCATTTTGCAAACCTAGCTCTCACCAACTCTTCCCCATTCAAGACCCACGAAAAATAGAATTGAATCAGTCCCAAATAACTTCCCTTGATCAACCATAAACATCTTGGAGAGCTAAGATCAAAAATCGGAATCAAAAAGGTATAACCCTACTTTTATTTTTGATCCATGTTGTTAAGACAAAGTTTGTGTTTATGTGTTTAGATTAATGCTAGAGGGTGTTTTAAGTTGTGATATGATGATCCATGATGGATCCATAGCATTAAAATGAGTAAAAATTACGTTTTTTTGAAAACTGTTCTTGAGCAGTTTCTGTACTCTGACAAGTAATGTCAGGAGCTACAGATCTTTGCTCGTTTGTTGTTTTTGTTGTTTTAAACTTGATATTGGTAGCCTGGTAGTAGGTCTTTAATCTATAGTTGGTATTACTGCTAAACGATGTCTGGATCGGGAGTTATTAACGTTCAAAACCCGTTGACCGGGATTGACCGAGTGAATTTCTGGGCAGCCCAGAACGTTGAAATCATGGTCTGACAATGTTTTTCAAGGTCTGTATCTGTCAGATGTTGTGTTGTTTGATGTTTTGTTTGTGACCAAGTTGTAGTCTGCTAGATCTACTACAATAATATGTCCTTAAATCGTTTAAACCATCATCGTAGCGATTTGAGTGGTTAGTCAAACTAGCTTACTCGTCATGATTATCTGTTTTCTGGAATTTCCAGAAAACGCATGAACACGGTTTCTGTCAGAGTTTGACCGGATTGTATCTTGTAGATCTGTTGTTATTAAACTGATGTGTTGCTTTGTGAGTGTTCTATGACATACGGTCTATAATGGTAAACCCGGTACTGATTAAAACACGACCAGAACATGGATTAAAATGAAGTTGAAAGTAGCAACTCGGTACTGATTAAGCCCGGAAAAACCCAGAATGGGTCTGACAGCTTCTTTGAAGCTCTAGATCTTGCCGTATTGTTGTTGTTTGATCTAAGTGTGAGTTGAATGTTGTAGTGTTACATTTTACTACACGATCACACTTCAAACAAGTCCAGAAACAATTTGAGCCGAGAATTATGGCCGGTCAAACAAGGCAGGTTGAGCTGCCGGCTGTCAGTGTTCTTGAGCTCAAGAACACCTACAGCGACGCTTTGTGTCGCTAAAGGCCTATAGCGACGGTTTTAATTAAATTATTTTCAGAATTTCTGAAAATTATTTAAAAAATAGAAATAAATTCTAAAAATTACCAAAAATGGTTTTAAAAATTATTTTAAATTATGAAAAATAATTTTTGACCAATTGGAATATTTTTCTTTAATATTTATAATTATTTAAATATTAAAGGTATTTAATTTATTTAATTAGTGTATTAAATAAATTAGAGAAAAATGATTTAATATTATGAAAAATCATTTTAAATAAGAATAATGTATTTAAAAATATTTTGAGTTATAAAATGTAACTTTTAATATTTTTGGAGAATTTTCATTAATAATTTAATATTAATGATACTAGATTTATTTGATTATTAAATTAAATAAATAAGTGAAAAATAATTTTAATGATTTAAAAATCATTTTAATTGAGAATAAGGTGTTAGAAAATATTTTAAATTATAAAATATAATTTTCAATATTTTTGGAGAATTTTCATTAATAAATTAATATTAATGATATTTGATTTATTTAATTATTATATTAAATAAATGAATTAAAAAATGATTTTATTGATTTAAAAATCATTTAAAAATGAGAAAAATGGTTTAAAAATATTTTAAGTTATAATTAATGACTTTTCATATTTGGATAATGATTTCATTAATATTTATATATTAAAGGTGATGATTTAAAAATGATTTTAATTACTTTAAAAATCATTTAAGTAGAATATTGATGATTTAAAAATATTTTAAGTTATTGATGATAACTTTAATATTTTGGAATGTATGTTATTATTAAATATTAATAATGATAAGATTATTTGATAATTAAATCATTTAAAAATGATTTAAGTGTTTGAAAAATTATTATAAATTATAATAATTGTTTGATAATTATTAAAAGCTTCCGAAAAATATTATTAATGATAATTGACTTATCTAAATTAATATTGAAGCTTAGAGACCAAGTTTAATGGACAATCAATGTGTTAATTGTCGGGTAGGGTGACCAGAACACCGAGAATGGACCGAAGTCCAACCAGACTGAATTAGTTTGACTTGTTAAGTGTTTATATAGGTTATAAACACTAATGTGACTATGTGGTAATGTTTTTAGGAGAATTTTGACTGTGAATACAATGCTGTGTGATATAAATGTTTGTGTTAATTGTGAGACCTACATTATTGGTTATAGGTCTTTCTAAATCAGATAAGTATATTGTGTAGCTGTAATCAGCGGAAGAGGCAAGTTCCCTAACTCAACCTTGAGTTATTTCATTCAATTATTATGGGTGGTTAATAATTGTTGATTAAGCCACGTCCAGGGATTTATTGTTGAAATTAAATTTTTGAATTAGAAAATATATATTCGTAGAATTACTGTTGTTGGATATTCATATCTGTAGAAGTTAGAATTGACAGTACAGATAATTCCTGTTTATTGTCAAATTATTATGAGAAATGTCTTAGCTAATTATTCTAGCTAGACGAAAAATTTGTTTGGACTTGATAGGTTAGAGAAGAGAATTCAATTATTATTGATAGGTCGATGCCAATTATTTCGGCTAGATCGAGAAGCAAATAGAATTTGAAATCATAGTATTTCGTTGTAAAATCAAACTTTTGATTCCAAGACTGAGAAGAACAACCTTTTTATATAAAAGGGAATATTTTGTTGGTCGTGAATTCGACCTTTGCGCGCGTTTTGAGTATTATGCATAATATAGGGTACAAAGAGTTGGCCGGCTCTGAGTACTTGCAGAGGGGGTATGATTTAATCTTTATGGTTATCTGATACACCTGAGTATTTATCAAAGTAAATCTTTGATATCTACAATAAAGTTCAAGATCTTGTGTGATCACTTAGTATAAATCTGGAGAAATATTTCATTCGTAGAATTGATTCTAGATTATTCACTAGAATACCGTAGAAACTTTGAAAGCGTTGTACTCTTTCATTAGTGAATTATTATGTTGTATAGAATACGAGAAAACTTGTTATTGAATAACGATTTGATCAGCTATTTCAAAGTTCCCCGAACTTTGGTTTCATTCTATCAAAATAGATAGTCTGTTGTTTTGAATCCTTATACATTTATTGTATGTATTAACTTGCGGGGCAAATTAGTTGCTCACCCTTGCTAAATAAAATTTTCAGCTAGGGGCGAAGTTGCAGGAGGTGCTGTGAAGCAGGACAAGGGAAAAGGCGTAGTTATAAATTAATTGTGTTGAATATATTTATTATGTTATATTGTAAACCCTTTTTGTATATCTAAAGGGTATGTTTGTAAAGTTAAGGTTAGAGAACCTGGGTAATGTATTGAGAAACTCTGATAAAAATTTATGTAAGATACTATCTATATATATTATGGGTAGTTAAATGTTATTTATATTGTGGATCGTGAACACCAAACTCGGGAGTCAGGTAACCCGGATTTGGGGGTGTCACAGGTTGGTATCAGAGCTGTAGTGACCAAGGTGTCACCAGCTGGTAGTGGAGCTGTAAGTTATAAACCTTAAGTGGGGTGGGGAAAAACCCTAGGATTATAACCATAAGCGAGATAGAGAATACTCATTTAGAGTACTAAGTGAGGGATTGCAGAAGTGTATCGATAGTGAGAAATGTGGACACATAGTGTGAGAATGTTGTACTAGTAAAGTACTAATTAAGTTGTTTAAAACTGATTGTAGGATGTCTAAAGAAGGTGAAAAGAGTGCGGAGATGCTAGCGGCTGTTGCACCAGTGCCAGTAGCCGGGGTGCCAGCACAAAGCGAATCGGTTGAGAAGTTGGGAAAAGATGAACCAATGGTTAATCTGGGGAGTGATCATGACGATTATCCCGAGATGTATCTAAGTGGAGATGAGGAGGCCGAGTCTGAGCCAGCTAAGGTGGATTTAAAGAATGAGATCAAAGTTGGAGAACAAGATCAGCTATCTGTAGAAGTCCAGGAACTCCGAAGCAAGGTATTTCTCTTGGAGGAGTTGTGGAAGACGGAGCGAGCATTACGTGAAATGACTGAAGAAAGAAACGAGCTGAAGGCACAGGTGGAGAGGATGAAGACTGAAGGTGGAGGATCGTCTGAGGGAACAATCAAGCAGCAGAAGGATAAGAAAAAGAGGAAGAGGGACAACGACAGCCCTAATCCTGGAAATTCGAACCCAAAGAAGAAGCAAGCTTGTATCAAGTGTGGAAAGACTCACGCTGGAGAATGCATGATGTGGAAGAATGTATGCTTCAATTGCAAGCAGGAAGGACATATCTCTTTGCATTGTCCTAAGCCAAATATGAGGAAGTGTTTTTCATGTGGGCAGACGGGTCACGGATTCAACAAGTGTCCCAGCAAGAAGAAGACTAGTGAAGGAAGTGGTCGGTAGACAATTAGATATATGTAATAGTATCTTTTGGTAGAAGTTTCTGATATTAAGATATGTAATATCAAGAACGATGTTTGAACATATGTAAATATATGTTTGTATGAATAAAATCTTTATTTTCTATATGAATATAAGATTAAAATGAAATTGTGTATTCTTAAAACTCATACTTATGTGACATTCCTGACTCATAGTTATATGAAATGTTTATGAACCCCTCAGCGAACGAACGCCAAAGGTCAGACTAGGGTAAGTTCGTAAACTCATATAATTGTGGTCAGGTTATGAACTCATAAGTGTGGTTTTATGAACTGGAAATAGTAATGTGTAATTGGAGAATGCCAACTTTTTGTGTAAAGTTGGGGTATTGCAACTTTTGTAAAGTTGTGTGCGTTAACCCTTGTATTATTTTAAAGGGATAGTTATATGTGTTAAGTACTATAGGTACTATGTGCTATTTGAATAAATATGCGATTACTTGACAATTATGTGTTGAATTCTTATTGTGTTAAGAATTTGTGTAGAATGAGAGTATTAATATAAGATTTTTATTTAAATCAGATCATGCCGCCAAGACGACAGAATCGAAACCAAAGAGAAGAAAAATCAGTAAATAACGAAGGAGGTCAAGCGGACCCGATGCAGAATTTTGTGGATATGCTGGCCCAAGCTATGGAAAATAGGGCTCAAGCCAGAGGAAGACCAAGGAATCAGCCAGCCGACGGATTGGCTAATTTTAAGGATTTTAAAGCGGTAGGATCGCCGGAATTTAAGGGGACTACGGATCCGATCGAAGCCCAAACTTGGGTGAAGGAGATAGAGAAAGCTTTCGTGATTGCGCGAGTTGCAGAAGAACAAAAGACAGCGTTTGCAACATATCTAATGAAGGGAGAAGCCAATTATTGGTGGGAGACGAACCAAGCAAGAGCTGGTACAGCGGTGGTGACGTGGACACGATTTAAAGAATTGTTCTTTGAGAACTACTTCTCACCGAGTATGCAAGCTCGGATGGAAGTTAAGTTCTTGGAACTTAAGTAGGAGAATTTGTCTGTTTCGGAGTATGCTGCTAAATTCAACGAATTGGCGCGATTTGCACCTCATCAGGTGGATACAGAAGCAAGAAAAACAAGAAGATTCGAAAACGGATTGAAGCCGGGGATTTACAACAAAGTAGCGGTGCTACAAATCAACACTTTTGCGGCTCTACTGGAGAAAGCTTTAATTGCTGAAGGAGGAAGCGAGGCTGCATCTCGTTTTCATCAGAAGAAGAAGAAGAATACCAATGAAGGTGGAAGTAGTGGTGGTAGTAACCCAAATAAGAGGAAGTGGAGTGAGAATACCCAATCGGGTAATAAAACTGAAGGAAATAAGAAAGGAGGAGGGCCGTGTGCAAATTATGGGAAGAACCATGCTGGAGTTTGCTTGAAGAAGAAAGGAGTTTGTTATAACTGCGGACAAGAGGGCCACATGTCGCCAAATTGTCCCAGCCCGAAAAAGATACAAGGTTGTTATGCCTGTGGATCAACTGACCATTTGGTAAGGAACTGTTCGAAGAAGAATGCAGAAAAAGAAAGTGCCAACAAGGGACCTGGTGGTGGAATCTTGGCGATTCGAGGACCTGCACAGCCAGGAAGACCAACAGCCCGTACATTTAACATGACGGCGCTAGATGCAGTGGCTACTCAGGAGGTGGTAGCAGGTAATGATTTCGTTTAGAAATTTAATTACGCGACTATTATGATTTAAATAATTCTGTGAACTGTTATCTTTTATAGATTTAAGTCACAGGTTAGAATTTGAAACACAAATTAATATTGTGTTGATAACAACGAATTGATGATACAACTTTAAAAGATTGTAGAGAATAAGAAAGCGGTGATTCCGAGGACGGAATCCATTTAAGGAGGGGTTAATGTGATAACCTGAAATTTTGAATAATTAGAATTTTACGAATAAATTTTTTTTTATTTAATATTGACATTGACTGTTAATATTGTACTGAGAATTAGTGAGACAAGTCTCGAGAATCAGTCAATATGTGTTCTGACTGAGAAAATAGAGTAGAGTTGTGCTTAACAACTTTAGAAAACCCTAACCCTAATTTTCGGATAGGGTTTCGATAGAAAATACAATTAAAATAATTGTATTGTTGATTATGTGTTTGTACTGTATGTTGTTATGTGGATCAATAATTGATCGGATAAGGTTTAATATTAATAAACCTTAATAAGGGATTTAAAACCCTAATCTCAAATTGAGAAAATAAATTGTATAATTAAAAGCCTAATTGTACGCCGAGAAACCGTAATTTAAAATCTGGGATTTTCTAAACCCTAATTAGGCAACCCTAATTTTTATTAGCATGCCTAAAGTGTTTGATAAACTTAAATATGATTAGAAAGCACTAATTATATTTTTGTAAGTTAAGTTTCTATTTTAGAAACCCTAATTTTTATTTTAGAAAATTTATTAAACCCTAAATTGGATAATTGTGGGAACTAGAATTTTTAATACCTAAAGGGTTCAAAATTTAAACCCTAGATTTCTCAAACCCTAACCCTAAGGGTTTGCAACAAATGAAAAAAATCTAGAAATAAAAGGAAAAGACTAAAATACCCTTTTTCATATTTTTTAAATGGTAACTTGTAAGATTTAATTTAGCTTTAGTTGGTCACCAACTATTGTTGACATTTGTGGCACAAGAATCTCAGCCAAATCAGCTCCAATTGACAGCTACAACCTGCAATACATTGAATCAAGTATTATATATAAGTTTAGAGAGAGAAAAAGTCCATAATTTTGGTCATTTTGCAAACCTAGCTCTCACCAACTCTTCCCCATTCAAGACCCACGAAAAATAGAATTGAATCAGTCCCAAATAACTTCCCTTGATCAACCATAAACATCTTGGAGAGCTAAGATCAAAAATCGGAATCAAAAAGGTATAACCCTACTTTTATTTTTGATCCATGTTGTTAAGACAAAGTTTGTGTTTATGTGTTTAGATTAATGCTAGAGGGTGTTTTAAGTTGTGATATGATGATCCATGATGGATCCATAGCATTAAAATGAGTAAAAATTACGTTTTTTTGAAAACTGTTCTTGAGCAGTTTCTGTACTCTGACAAGTAATGTCAGGAGCTACAGATCTTTGCTCGTTTGTTGTTTTTGTTGTTTTAAACTTGATATTGGTAGCCTGGTAGTAGGTCTTTAATCTGTAGTTGGTATTACTGCTAAACGATGTCTGGATCGGGAGTTATTAACGTTCAAAACCCGTTGACCGGGATTGACCGAGTGAATTTCTGGGCAGCCCAGAACGTTGAAATCAGGGTCTGACAATGTTTTTCAAGGTCTGTATCTGTCAGATGTTGTGTTGTTTGATGTTTTGTTTGTGACCAAGTTGTAGTCTGCTAGATCTACTACAATAATATGTCCTTAAATCGTTTAAACCATCATCGTAGCGATTTGAGTGGTTAGTCAAACTAGCTTACTCGTCATGATTATCTGTTTTCTGGAATTTCCAGAAAACGCATGAACACGGTTTCTGTCAGAGTTTGACCGGATTGTATCTTGTAGATCTGTTGTTATTAAACTGATGTGTTGCTTTGTGAGTGTTCTATGACATACGGTCTATAATGGTAAACCTTTAAATCGCATAAAACACGACCAGAACATGGATTAAAATGAAGTTGAAAGTAGCAACTCGGTACTGATTAAGCCCGGAAAAACCCAGAATGGGTCTGACAGCTTCTTTGAAGCTCTAGATCTTGCCGTATTGTTGTTGTTTGATCTAAGTGTGAGTTGAATGTTGTAGTGTTACATTTTGGCTACACGATCACACTTCAAACAAGTCCAGAAACAATTTGAGCCGAGAATTATGGCCGGTCAAACAAGGCAGGTTGAGCTGCCGGCTGTCAGTGTTCTTGAGCTCAAGAACACCTACAGCGACGCTTTGTGTCGCTAAAGGCCTATAGCGACGGTTTTAATTAAATTATTTTCATAATTTCCGAAAATTATTTAAAAAATAGAAATAAATTCTAAAAATTACCAAAAATGGTTTTAAAAATTATTTTAAATTATGAAAAATAATTTTTGACCAATTAGAATATTTTTCTTTAATATTTATAATTATTTAAATATTAAAGGTATTTAATTTATTTAATTAGTGTATTAAATAAATTAGAGAAAAATGATTTAATATTATGAAAAATCATTTTAAATAAGAATAATGTATTTAAAAATATTTTGAGTTATAAAATGTAACTTTTAATATTTTTGGAGAATTTTCATTAATAATTTAATATTAATGATACTAGATTTATTTGATTATTAAATTAAATAAATAAGTGAAAAATAATTTTAATGATTTAAAAATCATTTTAATTGAGAATAAGGTGTTAGAAAATATTTTAAATTATAAAATATAATTTTCAATATTTTTGGAGAATTTTCATTAATAAATTAATATTAATGATATTTGATTTATTTAATTATTATATTAAATAAATGAATTAAAAAATGATTTTATTGATTTAAAAATCATTTAAAATGAGAAAAATGGTTTAAAAATATTTTAAGTTATAATTAATGACTTTTCATATTTGGATAATGATTTCATTAATATTTATATATTAAAGGTGATGATTTAAAAATGATTTAATTACTTTAAAAATCATTTAAGTAGAATATTGATGATTTAAAAATATTTTAAGTTATTGATGATAACTTTAATATTTTGGAATGTATGTTATTATTAAATATTAATAATGATAAGATTATTTGATAATTAAATCATTTAAAAATGATTTAAGTGTTTGAAAAATTATTATAAATTATAATAATTGTTTGATAATTATTAAAAGCTTCCGAAAAATATTATTAATGATAATTGACTTATCTAAATTAATATTGAAGCTTAGAGACCAAGTTTAATGGACAATCAATGTGTTAATTGTCGGGTAGGGTGACCAGAACACCGAGAATGGACCGAAGTCCAACCAGACTGAATTAGTTTGACTTGTTAAGTGTTTATATAGGTTATAAACACTAATGTGACTATGTGGTAATGTGTTTAGGAGAATTTTGACTGTGAATACAATGCTGTGTGATATAAATGTTTGTGCTAATTGTGAGACCTACATTATTGGTTATAGGTCTTTCGAAATCAGATAAGTATATTGTGTAGCTGTAATCAGCGGAAGAGGCAAGTTCCCTAACTCAACCTTGAGTTATTTCATTCAATTATTATGGGTGGTTAATTATTGTTGATTAAGCCACGTCCAGGGATTTATTGTTGAAATTAAATTTTTGAATTAGAAAATATATATTCGTAGAATTACTGTTGTTGGATATTCATATCTGTAGAAGTTAGAATTGACAGTACAGATAATTCCTGTTTATTGTCAAATTATTATGAGAAATGTCTTAGCTAATTATTCTAGCTAGACGAAAAATTTGTTTGGACTTGATAGGTTAGAGAAGAGAATTCAATTATTATTGATAGGTCGATGCCAATTATTTCGGCTAGATCGAGAAGCAAATAGAATTTGAAATCATAGTATTTCGTTGTAAAATCAAACTTTTGATTCCAAGACTGAGAAGAACAACCTTTTTATATAAAAGGGAATATTTTGTTGGTCGTGAATTCGACCTTTGCGCGCGTTTTGAGTATTATGCATAATATAGGGTACAAAGAGTTGGCCGGCTCTGAGTACTTGCAGAGGGGGTATGATTTAATCTTTATGGTTATCTGATACACCTGAGTATTTATCAAAGTAAATCTTTGATATCTACCCGAGAAAATAAAGTTCAAGATCTTGTGTGATCACTTAGTATAAATCTGGAGAAATATTTCATTCGTAGAATTGATTCTAGATTATTCACTAGAATACCGTAGAAACTTTGAAAGCGTTGTACTCTTTCATTAGTGAATTATTATGTTGTATAGAATACGAGAAAACTTGTTATTGAATAACGATTTGATCAGCTATTTCAAAGTTCCACGAACTTTGGTTTCATTCTATCAAAATAGATAGTCTGTTGTTTTGAATCCTTATACATTTATTGTATGTATTAACTTGCGGGGCAAATTAGTTGCTCACCCTTGCTAAATAAAAATTTTCAGCTAGGGGCGAAGTTGCAGGAGGTGCTGTGAAGCAGGACAAGGGAAAAGGCGTAGTTATAAATTAATTGTGTTGAATATATTTATTATGTTATATTGTAAACCCTTTTTGTATATCTAAAGGGTATGTTTGTAAAGTTAAGGTTAGAGAACCTGGGTAATGTATTGAGAAACTCTGATAAAAATTTATGTAAGATACTATCTATATATATTATGGGTAGTTAAATGTTATTTATATTGTGGATCGTGAACACCAAACTCGGGAGTCAGGTAACCCGGATTTGGGGGTGTCACAGGTTGGTATCAGAGCTGTAGTGACCAAGGTGTCACCAGCTGGTAGTGGAGCTGTAAGTTATAAACCTTAAGTGGGGTGGGGAAAAACCCTAGGATTATAACCATAAGCGAGATAGAGAATACTCATTAGAGTACTAAGTGAGGGATTGCAGAAGTGTATCGATAGTGAGAAATGTGGACACATAGTGTGAGAATGTTGTACTAGTAAAGTACTAATTAAGTTGTTTAAAACTGATTGTAGGATGTCTAAAGAAGGTGAAAAGAGTGCGGAGATGCTAGCGGCTGTTGCACCAGTGCCAGTAGCCGGGGTGCCAGCACAAAGCGAATCGGTTGAGAAGTTGGGAAAAGATGAACCAATGGTTAATCTGGGGAGTGATCATGACGATTATCCCGAGATGTATCTAAGTGGAGATGAGGAGGCCGAGTCTGAGCCAGCTAAGGTGGATTTAAAGAATGAGATCAAAGTTGGAGAACAAGATCAGCTATCTGTGGAAGTCCAGGAACTCCGAAGCAAGGTATTTCTCTTGGAGGAGTTGTGGAAGACGGAGCGAGCATTACGTGAAATGACTGAAGAACGAAACGAGCTGAAGGCGCAGGTGGAGAGGATGAAGACTGAAGGTGGAGGATCGTCTGAGGGAACAATCAAGCAGCAGAAGGATAAGAAAAAGAGGAAGAGGGACAACGACAGCCCTAATTCTGGAAATTCGAACCCAAAGAAGAAGCAAGCTTGTATCAAGTGTGGAAAGACTCACGCTGGAGAATGCATGATGTGGAAGAATGTATGCTTCAATTGCAAGCAGGAAGGACATATCTCTTTGCATTGTCCTAAGCCAAATATGAGGAAGTGTTTTTCATGTGGGCAGACGGGTCACGGATTCAACAAGTGTCCCAGCAAGAAGAAGACTGGTGAAGGAAGTGGTCGGTAGACAATTAGATATATGTAATAGTATCTTTTGGTAGAAGTTTCTGATATTAAGATATGTAATATCAAGAACGATGTTTGAACATATGTAAATATATGTTTGTATGAATAAAATCTTTATTTTCTATATGAATATAAGATTAAAATGAAATTGTGTATTCTTAAAACTCATACTTATGTGACATTCCTGACTCATAGTTATATGAAATGTTTATGAACCCCTCAGCGAACGAACGCCAAAGGTCAGACTAGGGTAAGTTCGTAAACTCATATAATTGTGGTCAGGTTATGAACTCATAAGTGTGGTTTTATGAACTGGAAATAGTAATGTGTAATTGGAGAATGCCAACTTTTTGTGTAAAGTTGGGGTATTGCAACTTTTGTAAAGTTGTGTGCGTTAACCCTTGTATTATTTTAAAGGGATAGTTATATGTGTTAAGTACTATAGGTACTATGTGCTAGTTGAATAAATATGCGATTACTTGACAATTATGTGTTGAATTCTTATTGTGTTAAGAATTTGTGTAGAATGAGAGTATTAATATAAGATTTTTATTTAAATCAGATCATGCCGCCAAGACGACAGAATCGAAACCAAAGAGAAGAAAAATCAGTAAATAACGAAGGAGGTCAAGCGGACCCGATGCAGAATTTTGTGGATATGCTGGCCCAAGCTATGGAAAATAGGGCTCAAGCCAGAGGAAGACCAAGGAATCAGCCAGCCGACGGATTGGCTAATTTTAAGGATTTTAAAGCGGTAGGATCGCCGAAATTTAAGGGGACTACGGATCCGATCGAAGCCCAAACTTGGGTGAAGGAGATAGAGAAAGCTTTCGTGATTGCGCGAGTTGCAGAAGAACAAAAGACAGCGTTCGCAACATATCTAATGAAGGGAGAAGCCAATTATTGGTGGGAGACGAACCAAGCAAGAGCTGGTACAGCGGTGGTGACGTGGACACGATTTAAAGAATTGTTCTTTGAGAACTACTTCTCACCGAGTATGCAAGCTCGGATGGAAGTTAAGTTCTTGGAACTTAAGCAGGAGAATTTGTCTGTTTCGGAGTATGCTGCTAAATTCAACGAATTGGCGCGATTTGCACCTCATCAGGTGGATACAGAAGCAAGAAAAACAAGAAGATTCGAAAACGGATTGAAGCCGGGGATTTACAACAAAGTAGCGGTGCTACAAATCAACACTTTTGCGGCTCTACTGGAGAAAGCTTTAATTGCTGAAGGAGGAAGCGAGGCTGCATCTCGTTTTCATCAGAAGAAGAAGAAGAATACCAATGAAGGTGGAAGTAGTGGTGGTAGTAACCCAAATAAGAGGAAGTGGAGTGAGAATACCCAATCGGGTAATAAAACTGAAGGAAATAAGAAAGGAGGAGGGCCGTGTGCAAATTATGGGAAGAACCATGCTGGAGTTTGCTTGAAGAAGAAAGGAGTTTGTTATAACTGCGGACAAGAGGGCCACATGTCGCCAAATTGTCCCAGCCCGAAAAAGATACAAGGTTGTTATGCCTGTGGATCAACTGACCATTTGGTAAGGAACTGTTCGAAGAAGAATGCAGAAAAAGAAAGTGCCAACAAGGGACCTGGTGGTGGAATCTTGGCGATTCGAGGACCTGCACAGCCAGGAAGACCAACAGCCCGTACATTTAACATGACGGCGCTAGATGCAGTGGCTACTCAGGAGGTGGTAGCAGGTAATGATTTCGTTTAGAAATTTAATTACGCGACTATTATGATTTAAATAATTCTGTGAACTGTTATCTTTTATAGATTTAAGTCACAGGTTAGAATTTGAAACACAAATTAATATTGTGTTGATAACAACGAATTGATGATACAACTTTAAAAGATTGTAGAGAATAAGAAAGCGGTGATTCCGAGGACGGAATCCATTTAAGGAGGGGTTAATGTGATAACCTGAAATTTTGAATAATTAGAATTTTACGAATAAATTTTTTTTTTATTTAATATTGACATTGACTGTTAATATTGTACTGAGAATTAGTGAGACAAGTCTCGAGAATCAGTCAATATGTGTTCTGACTGAGAAAATAGAGTAGAGTTGTGCTTAACAACTTTAGAAAACCCTAACCCTAATTTTCGGATAGGGTTTTGATAGAAAATACAATTAAAATAATTGTATTGTTGATTATGTGTTTGTACTGTATGTTGTTATGTGGATCAATAATTGATCGGATAAGGTTTAATATTAATAAACCTTAATAAGGGATTTAAAACCCTAATCTCAAATTGAGAAAATAAATTGTACAATTAAAAGCCTAATTGTACGCCGAGAAACCGTAATTTAAAATCTGGGATTTTCTAAACCCTAATTAGGCAACCCTAATTTTTATTAGCATGCCTAAAGTGTTTGATAAACTTAAATATGATTAGAAAGCACTAATTATATTTTTGTAAGTTAAGTTTCTATTTTAGAAACCCTAATTTTTATTTTAGAAAATTTATTAAACCCTAAATTGGATAATTGTGGGAACTAGAATTTTTAATACCTAAAGGGTTCAAAACTTAAACCCTAGATTTCTCAAACCCTAACCCTAAGGGTTTGCAACAAATGAAAAAAATCTAGAAATAAAAGGAAAAGACTAAAATACCCTTTTTCATATTTTTTAAATGGTAACTTGTAAGATTTAATTTAGCTTTAGTTGGTCACCAACTATTGTTGACATTTGTGGCACAAGAATCTCAGCCAAATATGCTCCAATTGACAGCTACAACCTGCAATACACTGAATCAAGTATTATATATAAGTTTAGAGAGAGAAAAAGTCCATAATTTTGGTCATTTTGCAAACCTAGCTCTCACCAACTCTTCCCCATTCAAACCCACGAAAAATAGAATTGAATCAGTCCCAAATAACTTCCCTTGATCAACCATAAACATCTTGGAGAGCTAAGATCAAAAATCGGAATCAAAAAGGTATAACCCTACTTTTATTTTTGATCCATGTTGTTAAGACAAAGTTTGTGTTTATGTGTTTAGATTAATGCTAGAGGGTGTTTTAAGTTGTGATATGATGATCCATGATGGATCCATAGCATTAAAATGAGTAAAAATTACGTTTTTTTGAAAACTGTTCTTAAGCAGTTTCTGTACTCTGACAAGTAATGTCAGGAGCTACAGATCTTTGCTCGTTTGTTGTTTTTGTTGTTTTAAACTTGATATTGGTAGCCTGGTAGTAGGTCTTTAATCTGTAGTTGGTATTACTGCTAAACGATGTCTGGATCGGGAGTTATTAACGTTCAAAACCCGTTGATCGGGATTGACCGAGTTAATTTCTGGGCAGCCCAGAACGTTGAAATCAGGGTCTGACAATGTTTTTCAAGGTCTGTATCTGTCAGATGTTGTGTTGTTTGATGTTTTGTTTGTGACCAAGTTGTAGTCTGCTAGATCTACTACAATAATATGTCCTTAAATCGTTTAAACCATCATCGTAGCGATTTGAGTGGTTAGTCAAACTAGCTTACTCGTCATGATTATCTGTTTTCTGGAATTTCCAGAAAATGCATGAACACGGTTTCTGTCAGAGTTTGACCGGATTGTATCTTGTAGATCAGTTGTTATTAAACTGATGTGTTGCTCTGTGAGTGTTCTATGACATACGGTCTATAATGGTAAACCTTTAAATCGCATAAAACACGACCAGAACATGGATTAAAATGAAGTTGAAAGTAGCAACTCGGTACTGATTAAGCCCGAAAAAACCCAGAATGGGTCTGACAGCTTCTTTGAAGCTCTAGATCTTGTCGTATTGTTGTTGTTTGATCTAAGTGTGAGTTGAATGTTGTAGTGTTACATTTTAGCTACACGATCACACTTCAAACAAGTCCAGAAACAATTTGAGCCGAGAATTATGGTCGGTCAAACAAGGCAGGTTGAGCTGCCGGCTGTCAGTGATCTTGAGCTCAAGAACACCTACAGCGACGCTTTGTGTCGCTAAAGGCCTATAGCGACGGTTTTAATTAAATTATTTTCAGAATTTCCGAAAATTATTTAAAAAATAGAAATAAATTCTAAAAATTACCAAAAATGGTTTTAAAAATTATTTTAAATTATGAAAAATAATTTTTGACCAATTGGAATATTTTTCTTTAATATTTATAATTATTTAAATATTAAATGTATTTAATTTATTTAATTAGTGTATTAAATAAATTAGAGAAAAATGATTTAATATTATGAAAAATCATTTTAAATAAGAATAATGTATTTAAAAATATTTTGAGTTATAAAATGTAACTTTTAATATTTTTGGAGAATTTTCATTAATAATTTAATATTAATGATACTAGATTTATTTGATTATTAAATTAAATAAATAAGTGAAAAATAATTTTAATGATTTAAAAATCATTTTAATTGAGAATAAAGTGTTAGAAAATATTTTAAATTATAAAATATAATTTTCAATATTTTTGGAGAATTTTCATTAATAAATTAATATTAATGATATTTGATTTATTTAATTATTATATTAAATAAATGAATTAAAAAAATGAATTTATTGATTTAAAAATCATTTAAAAATGAGAAAAATGGTTTAAAAATATTTTAAGTTATAATTAATGACTTTTCATATTTGGATAATGATTTCATTAATATTTATATATTAATGGTGATGATTTAAAAATGATTTTAATTACTTTAAAAATCATTTAAGTAGAATATTGATGATTTAAAAATATTTTAAGTTATTGATGATAACTTTAATATTTTGGAATGTATGTTATTATTAAATATTAATAATGATAAGATTATTTGATAATTAAATCATTTAAAAATGATTTAAGTGTTTGAAAAATTATTATAAATTATAATAATTGTTTGATAATTATTAAAAGCTTCCGAAAAATATTATTAATGATAATTGACTTATCTAAATTAATATTGAAGCTTAGAGACCAAGTTTAATGGACAATCAATGTGTTAATTGTCGGGTAGGGTGACCAGAACACCGAGAATGGACCGAAGTCCAACCAGACTGAATTAGTTTGACTTGTTAAGTGTTTATATAGGTTATAAACACTAATGTGACTATGTGGTAATGTGTTTAGGAGAATTTTGACTGTGAATACAATGTTGTGTGATATAAATGTTTGTGCTAATTGTGAGACCTACATTATTGGTTATAGGTCTTTCGAAATCAGATAAGTATATTGTGTAGCTGTAATCAGCGGAAGAGGCAAGTTCCCTAACTCAACCTTGAGTTATTTTATTCAATTATTATGGGTGGTTAATTATTGTTGATTAAGCCACGTCCAGGGATTTATTGTTGAAATTAAATTTTCGAATTAGAAAATATATATTCGTAGAATTACTGTTGTTGGATATTCATATCTGTAGAAGTTAGAATTGACAGTACAGATAATTCCTGTTTATTGTCAAATTATTATGAGAAATGTCTTAGCTAATTATTCTAGCTAGACGAAAAAATTGTTTGGATTTGATAGGTTAGAGAAGAGAATTCAATTATTATTGATAGATCGATGCCAATTATTTCGGCTTGATTGAGAAGCAAATAGAATTTGAAATCATAGTATTTCGTTGTAAAATCAAACTTTTGATTCCAAGACTGAGAAGAACAACTTTTTTATATAAAAGGGAATATTTTGTTGGTCGTGAATTCGACCTTTGCGCGCGTTTTGAGTATTATGCATAATATAGGGTACAAAGAGTTGGCCGGCTCAGAGTACTTGCAGAGGGGGTATGATTTAATCTTTATGGTTATCTGATACACCTGAGTATTTATCAAAGTAAATCTTTGATATCTACCCAAGAAAATAAAGTTCAAGATCTTGTGTGATCACTTAGTATAAATCTAGAGAAATATTTCATTCGTAGAATTGATTCTAGATTATTCACTAGAATACTGTAAAAACTTTGAAAGCGTTGTACTCTTTCATTAGTGAATTATTATGTTGTATAGAATACGAGAAAACTTGTTATTGAATAACGATTTGATCAGCTATTTCAAAGTTCCACGAACTTTGGTTTCATTCTATCAAAATAGATAGTCTGTTGTTTTGAATCCTTATACATTTATTGTATGTATTAACTTGCGGGGCAAATTAGTTGCTCACCCTTGCTAAATAAAATTTTTCAGCTAGGGGCGAAGTTGCAGGAGGTGCTGTGAAGCAGGACAAGGGAAAAGGCGTAGTTATAAATTAATTGTGTTGAATATATTTATTATGTTATATTGTAAACCCTTTTTGTATATCTAAAGGGTATGTTTGTAAAGTTAAGGTTAGAGAACCTGGGTAATGTATTGAGAAACTCTGATAAAAATTTATGTAAGATACTATCTATATATATTATGGGTAGTTAAATGTTATTTATATTGTGGATCGTGAACACCAAACTCGGGAGTCAGGTAACCCGGATTTGGGGGTGTCACAAATTTCTTATTACTTATGGCTTTCTGACAACTAAGTATCATACCTCAAGATTTACTCTTTATCGTCTAAGTCATACAGTCTTTTCTATACTCAGAACGATCATTCAATATTAATTCTACGCATTCATAGCGTTAAGCATTTTACGTTACCTTATTCTTATCTTATAACGTCCATTTCATTCGACTCGGAACGTCATCCAAGTTATAATCATTACTAGTCTTCTTAACGATATATGTCATTACCTTTAATTCAGTTTCTTCACTGTTCATAGGTTTAATCATTGGTCTTCATTATCTTACGGTTAAACCATACACGGTTTATAGGTTTTACCTGTTTAATCTTCGCGTACACTCAACCCTAACGTCGGTTAAAGTTTTTTAACACTTACGTTCATTCCAACATTCTCTATCTGATGCATACTTGGACCTTCATTAATCTTATTATCATTCGTTAAGGCTTTCTTGATACCATTCATTATTCTTTCTTAATGTCGTAGCCATACGGTTCGTTGTATGCTAAGACCGATCATTCATCGTAACTGCGTTGCGGTTACACTTTCTATCTTTTAATCTTGTTTAATCATTCTATTCAACCTTTACTAAAGGTTAAAGTTACTTGTTTAAGTACTACATTCGGTGAACTATATGCTCTTTATCTTTCATTAAGTTTTCCCCCAGGAGTTGAGCAATTAAAAGCTCATTACTGTGCCTTGCCCTGCACCGGCGCTGCAGCGCCGGTTCCTTCTCTATTCCTTGTGTTGTAGTGCCACTTACTAGTACCTTCTTCCATGGGCTGGCGCTGCGCTGCCGCCTTCCAAGCCATTACTTGCGCTGCGGCGCCAAGCCTAAAACCTTGAAAAATATTTCTAAGTGTTGCACTGGGTTGAGACACTTACTTCACAGTCTCATAACTTATTCATTATAACACAGAACGAGATCGTTCCAAAGCTATTCTCTTCCTTATCTTATGTAATTTAATATCCCTCAAATAGAAATTCCTTCTGAATATGTTAACTTGCCATTCAATTTGTCTTAATTTTCATCCTTCGTTTGTTTTACGTTATTAACGTTATTCGTTCGTTCATCCGTAATTCGATCATCTGAACTCAGAACTCATTTGTTATTGAGTCCACGACTCACATTTTCTATTTTCTCTTACATTCTTATGAAACCCTACTCCTTCGGGTTCATTTACATACTTTCTAGTTCTCGTTTGTCTTTTACAAAATTTTCGCCATAACTTCGTTATAGCTAAGTTTAACCCGTTCTTCATGAACGTTTCTATCATTCCTAACCAAGCAATAAGCAACTAACTTATACGTAATGGCTTTAAACTTTTCCATCAACAAATTATACTACGATGGTTTTAAATTTGTCCATCAACAACGTTCTTCGTGTTCTTCGTGTTCTTCATTCGTTCTTCATTTTTAATCAATATTTTTATTACGATTTCACTTTTTCTTGGAATTTTGTGTTATAAAACACCATTGCTTACTAATTTCACTGAATCATTCATATGATTCATTCGGATCGTTCAAATTCATTACGAAACTTATACTTCCTTAAGAAATTTATAAACTAAACTTCTAATTCTTATTTCTTCTTTTCTCATGATTGCAACCATATGAAAATCATTTTAACATCTTTTACTTCTATTCTCATTAAGTTATGTTTTTAACATATGAAACTTAAAGAAAATTTAACTTATAAGTTAGGTTTTCAATACCTTTCTTCTTTATTCTTCTTCCTCTAGACAAAGCCGACGATTTGCTAGCATTTCTATTTCATGATCATCTCCGATCCAATCATCCATGCTCTTTCTCTTCCTTTTTCTTCTTCTCCAAGCTCAAGAGATTTCTCTCCCTCTCAAAGTGTTGGTTGATTTCAAAGAAATCAACTAACACTTCTCTTTTATAGATTTTCAAAGCTAGGGGCAAAATAGTCATTTCGCCCCTAAGATTACTATTCAAACCTCCTTACTAAACCTCCATACTATTCACGAAGCTTCTCCTAGAAGCTTCGTGCTTTCGTCTTACGGAATTCGTCTAACAGTTTTAAAACTGCGATTCTCGGAATCCAAATATTTTTGGATATTTCGTCTTTCCTTTATGTTGGGTAAAATCTAGTTACGCACAACACGCAAGTATACGTGGTCAACAAGTAATAAAGTGATAAGTTGAGTATCGTTCCCACAGAGAATTATTTAATAAAAATCACCAAGTACTAACCCGTAACCAACTCAATCTTATTTAAACAAATGAATTACAAACTATATAAATTAACTACTATCACACTAATTAAATTAAGATTATGGAGATTTAAGATCACAACTTCACTTATTGCTTCATTTAAGTTAACACACTTCTCATCAATTATTCTCTATCCTGAATTGTTAATCAAGAACACGAAAGTAATATTAACCACCTCTCGATGCAGTAATACCGTATTAACGTCAATCCACAATTAAGATAGAAATTCGTTAAACACCTTAATCAACTAACTCACTATATCTCTATGTGAGTTACAATTGAAGAAGGTTGAAGACTAAGTTCTCTATACGATTACATGCGATGTCAAGCATATCTCTACCTTAACACTCATCAAGTTTAAGCTACTAACAAAATCCTGAACACATGCTATCATGATTAAATCTAAATCTATACTTCATCTCTCGAGTTCATATAGATTATCACGGTAATTGATGGCCAAGCAATTAAACAATTAAGTCCAAATCACAATAGACAATCCTCTAAATAGAAAATACTAATTGATAACGAAGCATATTAAAATAAACTACACAATAAGATCCATTGTAATCTCAAACAAAGAATTAGTTCATGATTATTGAATTAAAGCTAAGAATCCACAATTGAATACACATTAAAAGATAAAGATAGAAGAAGATGAAAAGAAATAATCTATTGTCTGTAGACTTGACGCTCCCTTCTTGCTCCTACTTCAAATCTTCAATGGTCTCCAAGTTGCATCAATCTCCAAATCTCATAAAAACTAGTGTTTTTCTCTAATTTACTCTAATCTAATTTAATAGAATGCTCTCTAATCTACTAATATAATCTCTTCTAATCCCTTAATCTATGTTATTTCCCTCCTTTTATAAGCCTTTGTACATGTCTTTAAGTCCTCTTGGAAGTCCTTAAATCAAACAACTCGAAACAATCCTTTTCGGACTCAAATTCGGACAAAATCTCTTCACTTCCGCGTATACCCAGCCCCGGCTGGGTATTTCCTTTGTAACTATCCAGCCCCGGCTGGATAGCAATCTGCTAAAGCTCACAGGTACCCAGCCCCGGCTGGGTACTAAGCACAAAAACGCCCAGCCCCGGCTGGGTACCAATCTGCCAAAACGATTTTCTGCTGGAACCTCCTCTGCTAAAACTGCCATAACTTCTAAACCGAGAGGAGTTACGAGGCCCGCGACATATCAAATCGAAGCTATCGACGAGATCTACAACTTTCATTCTTTGAGCTTTGAGAAATAACGAATGCATGATGGTCGAAATTGGACTGGAAGTGATTGCTACGCAAAATGACCACCCAAAACGGTGAAGTTCAACGTCCGTCGGTAGAAATGTCATAACTCTTTCATCCGAACTCCGATTTGAATGATTCAAGATGTTCCGGAAAGCTAAGAAAACGCTCTACAATATAGTCCAAGCTCCAAGCCAAGAACATAAAATGAACATAAAAGCATAAACGACGTCCGGCTTGCTTTTGTTTGTATTTTCCGTGCTTTTCCTTACCAATAATCGCTCACATCGCTTC
The DNA here is from genome assembly GCA_020205505.1 of Panax japonicus. NCBI lineage: Eukaryota > Viridiplantae > Streptophyta > Magnoliopsida > Apiales > Araliaceae > Panax > Panax japonicus. Next base: position 23,972,098 of record CM035102.1, read on the forward strand.
CAAACGTATAACCTACAAAACGAACACAAAATGCATGAAAAGTAACTAAGACACATGAATAAAAGCAACTAATTCAAGTAAAAGATACCGGATAAGTAGGTATAAAACCTACTTATCAAATACCCCCAAACTTAAACCGTTGCTTGTCCTCAAGCAACACAACATAATGCAATGCAATGCAATGGAATGCAACTAATCTATATGTCTGCGAATCCAGCAGTATTGATAAACACAAATCTATTCAACCAGCCTTAGAGCAATCAAGTAAACATGATAATACTTCATATCAAAACCAATCAACAATTTTCTAGTCAATCATCAAGTCTTAAATTGTTATCACTGGTATAGTGCGTGTGTGCTCAACAAAATGCTAATTGATATGAAATTAAATTTAACACATAATAGGTCTCTTTAAAGGCATCATACAGTGAAAACTCACAAAATTCACGAACAAGCTAGATCCAACTAAAGTCAAACATCCACCAAGTTCAAGAGTCCAATCCGGGATACTTATGCTTTACTTTTCATTACGGGGGCTTTTCGCTCTTTTCCTGTTTTATTATTTTTTTTTCTTTTTCTTTTTTTACTTTTTAACCATGACTGTGCAATGTCTCATTCCATTAGGCTAACAGTGCTACCCCTTAGCGAGCTTTCGACCAACGACTCCCAGACCATATAAGACCTTAGGGCACTAGGTTTTAAGATACCCCTTCGGGCGTACTTGCTCAAGTAACAAATGCCCCGAAACAAAACTAGCCACAGTATTTTTTTTCTCTTTCTTTTTCTTTTTTTTCTTTTTTTTTCTTTTTTTAAGCTTATATACCCCAAATATCCCCCCAAACTTAGTTTCTTGTCTAACTTTAGCCATCACTACTTATTCATGTCTTTCATTCATCCAAACTAGTATTATCCTTAAGAAGTCCATTATGTATCAATTTAAACTTAATCAGCCAACAAATTATTTTTACTATGCTATCCTTATTATACCAGTTTCAAACAGAAAAAGATTCAATTCATAACAAGAAATCACATCAAAAGCTCTAATAATCAGTATTATACTTGTCTACTCAATCCCATTCTCATCATTGGCCAAAATAAACTGTAAATATCAAACAGCTGGACTCATGCAAGATGAACATAATAACTAACTATTATTTTTGAATTTTTGAATATTTGATTTTTTTATTGATTTTTTTTTAATGAACCTAAACTAAATTAACAACATATGCAAAATAACATAACATAAACTAAACATGCGATAATGAATTAAACAAAACTCCCCCAAACTTAGCAATTACAATGTCCTCATTGTAAGAATATAACGATAAATAGAAGAGAACTTCCCTGTAATCAGCTAAGCGTGAGTTGATGGTGGCGATGGCGGCGACAATCTTTTTCTTATCCATTGAACCTCCAATACCTGCAATGAAGAGAGACAACATGGATTAGATTATAAGAGAGCTTAATAAGTAAATTAATTCCTATCTACTAAATAAACTAGTAAAGCATATAAATATAAAAATTTCTGGGTTGCCTCCCAGTCAGCGCTTGATTTATAGTCTTTCAGCCTGACTTTGTCTGGTTAATGCTATCCAATTCCTCTTCGAAAGTTGAGAAACCCTCCATCCATCGGAAATAATATAGCTTTTGGTAGGTTCCCATTTGTGATAGCCATCGAGTTAAAGTCACCTAGTATACTTTGTTTAAATATATGCCCAATTGAGAATGTTGAATAACTAGGTGCTTTTCCGTCCGTTGAGCCTATGATTCGATTGGAGCTTTGAGGCTTCGCAAGAACAACGGGTTCTTCTTCTATCTTTTCCTCCTCATCCCACCATGGCTTCACATTTGTAGTAGCTCTCATGTTATAAAGAGCCTTGCCGACGACGTGACTACCAAGCGGGCACGGTTTTGCAAATCTAACTGGACCCTTGATATTTGGCGGAGAAGGAACTTGGGGCACTAATAACACCGGCTCATCCTCGTTGGTGCTCATAGTTGGTTCTTCACCGACCTTATTTTCATTATCCCCACTTGTCTCCTCTTTTTCAACATCTCGTGTCTCATCCAGTTGTAGATTTGGCTCGGGCACTTCATCAATCTCGGAATCCTCATCATAACACCGATTGTTTTCAGGACAGTTGTTCAAGGCTTTGAGTATTTGATCCACATGGTTCTGCAGTTTTTGCATTGATATCTCTTGATCAATCCTCCTCTCCTCATTTGATGCTATGAACTTGGACAACAATTCCTCCAACTTTGACTTTTCTTCTTTTAATGGAGGTTGATATGAGAATTCCGGTGTGTATGTTGGATTTGGAGTAGAGTATTGGTCTTGATAGTTGTAGCTCCATGAAGAATCCGGGTGATACCCCCAAACTTGATCATAATTATCATATGAATACTGATTGAGGTCGTTACCACCATACTGTACCGGCCCAAGATTGATGGTGCATAGATTACTCGGATGATTGCCAGCACAATAGCCACAGGTAACTGCCATCCTTCGACTCTGTTGGGCTGCGATAACGTTCAACTCCCTCGAAAGTTCTTCAATTTGTGCTGACATTGCGGAGAGTGTCGCGAGTCTGTCAATCTCTGCTTCCTTTGGTTGAGTCATGTTCGTGTATGGCCATTGATACGCAAAGTCATCCATGGTACCTGAAAAGAGAGAAATATAGGAAGAGAATTAAAAATAAAAATAAAAATGTTTAAATTAAGACAAATTTGATTGAAGCTAATATTGGCAAAGAGATATTAAACTAATTCCCCGGCAACGGCGCCAAAAACTTGTTGGGTAAAATCTAGTTACGCACAACACGCAAGTATACGTGGTCAACAAGTAATAAAGTGATAAGTTGAGTATCGTTCCCACAGAGAATTATTTAATAAAAATCACCAAGTACTAACCCGTAACCAACTCAATCTTATTTAAACAAATGAATTACAAACTATATAAATTAACTACTATCACACTAATTAAATTAAGATTATGGAGATTTAAGATCACAACTTCACTTATTGCTTCATTTAAGTTAACACACTTCTCATCAATTATTCTCTATCCTGAATTGTTAATCAAGAACACGAAAGTAATATTAACCACCTCTCGATGCACTAATACCGTATTAACGTCAATCCACAATTAAGATAGAAATTCGTTAAACACCTTAATCAACTAACCCACTATATCTCTATGTGAGTTACAATTGAAGAAGGTTGAAGACTAAGTTCTCTATACGATTACATGCGATGTCAAGCATATCTCTACCTTAACACTCATCAAGTTTAAGCTACTAACAAAATCCTGAACACATGCTATCATGATTAAATCTAAATCTATACTTCATCTCTCGAGTTCATATAGATTATCACGGTAATTGATGGCCAAGCAATTAAACAATTAAGTCCAAATCACAATAGACAATCCTCTAAATAGAAAATACTAATTGATAACGAAGCATATTAAAATAAACTACACAATAAGATCCATTGTAATCTCAAACAAAGAATTAGTTCATGATTATTGAATTAAAGCTAAGAATCCACAATTGAATACACATTAAAAGATAAAGATAGAAGAAGATGAGAAGAAATAATCTATTTTCTGTAGACTTGACGCTCCCTTCTTGCTCCTACTTCAAATCTTCAATGGTCTCCAAGTTGCATCAATCTCCAAATCTCATAAAAACTAGTGTTTTTCTCTAATTTACTCTAATCTAATTTAATAGAATGCTCTCTAATCTACTAATATAATCTCTTCTAATCCCTTAATCTATGTTATTTCCCTCCTTTTATAAGCCTTTGTACATGTCTTTAAGACCTCTTGGAAGTCCTTAAATCAAACAACTCGAAACAATCCTTTTCGGACTCAAATTCGGACAAAATCTCTTCACTTCCGCGTATACCCAGCCCCGGCTGGGTATTTCCTTTGTAACTATCCAGCCCCGGCTGGATAGCAATCTGCTAAAGCTCACAGGTACCCAGCCCCGGCTGGGTACTAAGCACAAAAACGCCCAGCCCCGGCTGGGTACCAATCTGCCAAAACGATTTTCTGCTGGAACCTCCTCTGCTAAAACTGCCATAACTTCTAAACCGAGAGGAGTTACGAGGCCCGCGACATATCAAATCGAAGCTATCGACGAGATCTACAACTTTCATTCTTTGAGCTTTGAGCTTTCATGTGTCATTTTGTTTAATTCATTATCGCATGTTTAGTTTATGTTATGTTATTTTGCATATGTTGTTAATTTAGTTTAGGTTCATTAAAAAAAATCAATAAAAAATCAAATATTCAAAAATTCAAAAATAATAGTTAGTTATTATGTTCATCTTGCATGAGTCCAGCTGTTTGATATTTACAGTTTATTTTGGCCAATGATGAGAATGGGATTGAGTAGACAAGTATAATACTGATTATTAGAGCTTTTGATGTGATTTCTTGTTATGAATTGAATCTTTTTCTGTTTGAAACTGGTATAATAAGGATAGCACAGTAAAAATAATTTGTTGGCTGATTAAGTTTAAATTGATACATAATGGACTTCTTAAGGATAATACTAGTTTGGATGAATGAAAGACATGAATAAGTAGTGATGGCTAAAGTTAGACAAGAAACTAAGTTTGGGGGGATATTTGGGGTATATAAGCTTAAAAAAAGAAAAAAAAAGAAAAAAAAGAAAAAAAAGAAAAAGAAAGAGAAAAAAAATACTGTGGCTAGTTTTGTTTCGGGGCCTTTGTTACTTGAGCAAGTACGCCCGAAGGGGTATCTTAAAACCTAGCGCCCTAAGGTCTTATATGGTCTGGGAGTCGTTGGTCGAAAGCTCGCTAAGGGGTAGCACTGTTAGCCTAATGGAATGAGACATTGCACAGTCATGGTTAAAAAGTAAAAAAAGAAAAAGAAAAAAAAATAATAAAACGGGAAAAGAGCAAAAAGCCCCCGTAATGAAAAGTAAAGCATAAGTATCCCGGATTGGACTCTTGAACTTGGTGGATGTTTGACTTTAGTTGGATCTAGCTTGTTCGTGAATTTTGTGAGTTTTCACTGTATGATGCCTTTAAAGAGACCTATTATGTGTTAAATTTAATTTCATATCAATTAGCATTTTGTTGAGCACACACGCACTATACCAGTGATAACAATTTAAGACTTGATGATTGACTAGAAAATTGTTGATTGGTTTTGATATGAAGTATTATCATGTTTACTTGATTGCTCTAAGGCTGGTTGAATAGATTTGTGTTTATCAATACTGCTGGATTCGCAGACATATAGATTAGTTGCATTCCATTGCATTGCATTGCATTATGTTGTGTTGCTTGAGGACAAGCAACGGTTTAAGTTTGGGGGTATTTGATAAGTAGGTTTTATACCTACTTATCCGGTATCTTTTACTTGAATTAGTTGCTTTTATTCATGTGTCTTAGTTACTTTTCATGCATTTTGTGTTCGTTTTGTAGGTTATACGTTTGGAAGCGATGTGAGCGATTATTGGTAAGGAAAAGCACGGAAAATACAAACAAAAGCAAGTCGGACGTCGTTTATGCTTTTATGTTCATTTTATGTTCTTGGCTTGGAGCTTGGACTATATTGTAGAGCGTTTTCTTAGCTTTCCGGAACATCTTGAATCATTCAAATCGGAGTTCGGATGAAAGAGTTATGACATTTCTACCGACGGACGTTGAACTTCACCGTTTTGGGTGGTCATTTTGCGTAGCAGTCACTTCCAGTCCAATTTCGACCATCATGCGTTCGTTATTTCTCAAAGCTCAAAGAATGAAAGTTGTAGATCTCGTCGATAGCTTCGATTTGATATGTCGCGGGCCTCGTAACTCCTCTCGGTTTAGAAGTTATGGCAGTTTTAGCAGAGGAGGTTCCAGCAGAAAATCGTTTTGGCAGATTGGTACCCAGCCGGGGCTGGGCGTTTTTGTGCTTAGTACCCAGCCGGGGCTGGGTACCTGTGAGCTTTAGCAGATTGCTATCCAGCCGGGGCTGGATAGTTACAAAGGAAATACCCAGCCGGGGCTGGGTATACGCGGAAGTGAAGAGATTTTGTCCGAATTTGAGTCCGAAAAGGATTGTTTCGAGTTGTTTGATTTAAGGACTTCCAAGAGGACTTAAAGACATGTACAAAGGCTTATAAAAGGAGGGAAATAACATAGATTAAGGGATTAGAAGAGATTATATTAGTAGATTAGAGAGCATTCTATTAAATTAGATTAGAGTAAATTAGAGAAAAACACTAGTTTTTATGAGATTTGGAGATTGATGCAACTTGGAGACCATTGAAGATTTGAAGTAGGAGCAAGAAGGGAGCGTCAAGTCTACAGACAATAGATTATTTCTTCTCATCTTCTTCTATCTTTATCTTTTAATGTGTATTCAATTGTGGATTCTTAGCTTTAATTCAATAATCATGAACTAATTCTTTGTTTGAGATTACAATGGATCTTATTGTGTAGTTTATTTTAATATGCTTCGTTATCAATTAGTATTTTCTATTTAGAGGATTGTCTATTGTGATTTGGACTTAATTGTTTAATTGCTTGGCCATCAATTACCGTGATAATCTATATGAACTCGAGAGATGAAGTATAGATTTAGATTTAATCATGATAGCATGTGTTCAGGATTTTGTTAGTAGCTTAAACTTGATGAGTGTTAAGGTAGAGATATACTTGACGCCGCATGTAATCTTATAGAGAACTTGTTCTTCAACTTTCTTCAATTGTAATTCACATAGAGATATAGTGGGTTAGTTGATTAAGGTGTTTAACGGATTTCTATCTTAATTGTGGATTGACGTTAATACGGTATTAGTGCATCGATAGGTGGTTAATACTACTTTCGTGTTCTTGATTAAAAATTCGGGATAGAGAATAATTGATGAGAAGTTTGTTAACCTAAATGAAGCAATAAGTGAAGTTGTGATCTTAAATCTCCATAATCTGATTTTTAATTAGTGGTAATTAGAATTAGTTTAGTTAAATATTTTAATTTATAACATTAAATTCATTTGTTTAAATAAGATTGAGTTGGTTACGGGTTAGTACTTGGTGATTTTTATTAAATAATTCTCTGTGGGAACGATACTCAACTTATCACTTTATTACTTGTTGACCACGTATACTTGCGTGTTGTGCGTAATTAGATTCCTTACCAATAATCGCTCACATCGCTTCCAAACGTATAACCTACAAAATGAACACAAAATGCATGAAAAGTAACTAAGACACATGAATAAAAGCAACTAATTCAAGTAAAAGATACCGGATAAGTAGGTATAAAACCTACTTATCACTTTACAGATTAAATTTTACGCATTCTTCGGAACTCCGAAAAATTGAAAAACACTTTTTGATGTTAAGCGTTTTTCTTCACGTTTTCCCCTAAAGAATTTAAACGAATGAAAAGTACATAACAATACTTTTCGTCCTTTTTTATTTCGTCTGATTTCTACTTGTTTTTTGAGAAAAACTTTTATCGGCTTACTTAACCATTCACGATATATTATCGTCAAATCTTTCGATGGAATATCATTTCAACATACCGAACTCTCGAAAAGGCTTAAGTTATTCAAACCCTAACCCTTAGGGTTTCATCAGGTTAATAGTTCCTATTTCGTCTTTTTCTCCAAAAATATTTTTGTTCCCGAAATTTTTTTTATTTTCGTCTTGAAAATTTTTACTCGTTCAGTCTAGTTCGTAGCCACAATCCTCTCGTTTTATCATCATCCTAGGTTCTAGAATGATTAATAAACGCATAGTACATAATATTATGAATAAAAATTCCTTTTATTAATAACTATTTCTTTAAATCTTAAATTCTAGACAATCCGATTTTCTGGGTTGTCACACTCTTCCTCCCTTATAAAAATTTCGTCCTCGGAATTTCTTAAAACCACACCCATACCCAGGTCATCACATTCACTCCTTCTTCATAGAATTTCACCCTTGAAATTTTAACATACCCTTCTTCTCAACTTCTCTTCAAAGAAGTTCTTATCTTTCAAACATTTCCTAACCTTCATAACTTATCAAGAATCATGAAGTGGAATGAATAACGAGGAACATGAGAATTCCTTTAAAACATTTCATACTTTTGTTGAGGGGTCAAATCGACCATGAACTCTTACTAGGTTTAACAGCATTTTGCCGTAATCCTTCTTCAACGGTCAATTTACAATCACCAAGAAAGTAAACTACCTCTTTTATACGTAGGCGATCAACCCATCGTATAACCCCATTTTGGGGTGTGTTCACCTCATACTTAATCATTAGATTCTATACCAAAGCAATTTGGTTTGGCATAACTTCTCAAAGAAAGCTCGATTTTCTTTTAAACATTACATACCATTTGTCTAGCTAAATCAAATAGCTTAGACCATACCAATAAATTGGATATCAACTTGAAACATTCGTCTAGTCAAATCAATTGACATCGACTACTTCTTTAAATTCGTTCGCAATACATCAAAACATTTTATAACGTCATGATACAATACTTTTCACAGTACGTTGAGGACTTTGTCACTTTATGACTTCATCATTATACATCATACCGTAGCGGGTTGTTGATCTAAGATCACATTCAACACTAGGTTCAATTGCATTAATAACTCCATCTTTTTACCATCTTTACATCGAATGCACTAATGATATAAAATTCATTTTGATATTTCAAATCAATTTTTGTCGAGCCGAAGCTATTAGCATAGACATATAGAGAATAGTACTTTAAAAATCCATTGGTTCCAAAAATTGAACCAATTCTTTCCTTTTCAAAACGCACATATAAGTATGATTTCAATAAAGTTTGAAATCTAGTGTAGCTGGATGACTTGGAATATCCTATTTCTCTATCTTCCTTCATTATCTTACTTTCGACAATACTTAATCTTCTCTAGCACCTTCAATGTTAAGCATACTAAAATTCTTTCTTTCAATCTAAACATTCCTATACCTTGGTATAGTCCATCAACTTAACACACTTTATGTGTTTAGGAACTTTCCACAACCATATGTGTTTAAGAACTTATCTTCGCAATATATAATCCAAGAATAAATCAAGGACTATCCATATGCTTAGGGCTCAGAAACATATCATATAACTATAAGTCACAAACTTTTCACAAGTATGAGTTTAAAGAACTCATACCTAACTTATCATTCTCTACCTATCAAGCATATACATGAGAAAAAATTCACCTTCTCGTCATATAAATATTGATAGCGCGACATATTCCAATGATTATCACTGTAATAAGCTAAGCAGTTGTTACAACAAAGCACAAACCTCCGGCCATAACAGAGGTTCATACAACTTAGCTATCACATGAGTCCTCAATTGAAATTTTACAACTTCTAACTTCCTCTTTACTTAATACGAATCTTCTTTAATTCATATACTATCCTTTATAACTCAATCTGAGTTCTTCTTCTCGTACTACTTCGTAGTACCATTCATTTATAGCATTAGCTATAAATCATCCATCGTTTAACAGATCATCTATTATTACAATTCAGTATGATCACATGGTGATCTTCTTCCTTAATCGTTTAACTTAATGATCTTCGTATCCTCCTCTCTACGATTATAGTCTTAGGTACTCATACCTAAGGTTTATAACCTATCAACTCCGATACCAACTTGTCACGCCCCATAATCCGATCGATCTTCACACCCAAATTCCGTGCGTCACGAGTACATCTCCTTCCCAAACATACATCACTATATACTGAAATATAACAACATACATTATCAATTCCCAGGTTCTAATACCTTATAACATCGTTCATTACAAATAATGATAATTATATTATTCTTTACATCTTACACGAGTGACTTTCATCCTCCACCAAGGACACATAACAGTTCATTAAACTAGTCTATAGTTAATTAAACTATTCTACATTATAAGTCTTCGCTTGATCTTCACGCTCATTCATCTAATGAAGGGCACTTCTTCTGGATACCGATCAACTTGATCTTTACAGGGATCGTTAAGCTCTTCTACTCGTACGATGAAAATGTTTTTCATTTAAACCAAGTGTGAGCATTCAATTGCTCAGCAAGTCATAGAAGTTGAATAAACAACCTCAAGAACTTAAATATTCTTTTAAGACTTCAATAACCGAACAAAGGTTATAAAGCAGCTTGAATAATAGGAATAAATTTTAATTCCTATCATTTTAAAACTTTAGTCACATTCACTTTGAAATACTTTCGTTCTTCTACTTTTTTCATACACATTCTATCTGGATAGAATCATTAGAACAGACGTAACAATAACGGATCATGTATAAACAGAACATTCTCATATTGAACAGTTCAATCACAGAACAGTTCATCTCATAGAAACACCGAAGTGTTTAAATTGTGGTACAAGGCCTCATACGTTATACCACCTTGTACAAATATCAAACATTGACACATAGATAAAACTCCTCATATTCAACATTTGAGAAGTTTAAGAAACTAGAATTCATTTAAAATATGAATAAAGTCAGGAAACTTGCCTTACACACAGCTATAGCTTAGAGTTTACGTTGAACTGCTCATTCCAATTCCTATATAGCACATAAGGAAATAACACATACACCAATTAGTCATATACTTGACTTATAAACTGGTTTAAGCTTAACTTTACTTCTTGGGGTTCGCGTTCTTTTAATCTAAGTGTACGCAACCAACTTTATTTATAAATTTACGGCTTAATGACATACGGAGATGTCTTACTCATGCTATCATCATCTTTGATGATTTACATTCTTATCTTCTTCTTATAACTCTTCTAGGACTCAGCACACATCGTGTCTCTATTAGTAGTCCATATGATGGTACTTTGAGTGATTTCCCACAAATAACCAACAAACAAGTTCCCATCTCATCTACACTGTCTTTCACAGTGAGTTAGATCGGTTACCAGTTTTGTATATATCTCTGCTCTCTGAAGGAATTGTTTAACCCAGCTCCCATATGTTAACCATCAAAGATTACGATTGTGCCACAACCTAAACTTATCTTAACTTATCTAAGCCATTAAAACTATAATGTTCGTTATGTCAATTTCTTATTCCTTATGGCTTTCTGACAACTAAGTGTCATACTTCAGGATTTATTATTTATCGTCTAAGTCATACAGTCTTTTGTATACTCAGAATGATCATTCAATATTAATTCTACGCATTCATAGCGTTAAGCATTTTACGTTACCTTATTCTTATCTTATAATGACTGGTTTATTCGACTCAAAAATGTCATCTAAGTTAAAATCATTACTAGGCTTCTAAACGATATACGTCAATGTCTTTAATTCAGTTTCTTCACCGTCCATAGGTTTAATCATTGGTCTTCATTATCTTACGATCAAACCATATACGGTGTGTAGGTTTTACCCGTTTAATTTTCACGTACACTCAACCCTCACGTCGGTTAAAGTGTTTTAACGCTTACATTCATTCCAATATTCTATATGCGATGTATACTCGGACATTCATTAATCTTATTACCATTCGTTAAGGCTTTCTTAATACCATTCATTATTATTTCTTAACGTCGAAGTAATACGGTTCGTTGTATGCTAAGACCGATCATTAATCGCAACTGCATTGTGGTTACACTTTCTATCTTTTAGTCTCGTTTAATCTTTCCATTCAACCTTTAGTAAAGGTTTAAGTTACTTTTTTAAGTGCTACATTCGGTGACCTATATGTTCTTTATCTTTCTTTAAGTTTCCCCCCCCAGGAGTTGAGCAATTAAAAGCTCATTACTGTGCCTTGCCCTACACCGGCGTTGCGGCGCCGGTTCCTTCTCTCTTCCTTGCGCTACAATGCCACTTACCAGTTCCTTCCTCCTCGAGTTAGCGCTGTGGCACCGCCTTCCAAAGCAGGACTGGCGCTGCGGCGCTAAGCCTAAAACCTTGAAAGTTTTTTCTAAGTGTTGCACTGGTTTGAGATGCTTACTTCACAATTTCATAACTTATTTGTTATAACTCAGAACGAGGTCGTTCCAAAGCCATTCTCTTCCTTATCTTACGTAATTCAATATCCCTTAGATAGAAATTCATTCTAAATCCGTTAACTTGCCATTCAATTTGGCTTAATCTTCATCCTTTGTTCATTTTACGTTATTAACATTCTTCATTCGTTCGTATGTAATTCGATCATCTGAACTCGGAAATCATTCGTTCTTGAGTCCACGACTCACGTTTTCTATGTTCTATTACATTCTTATGAAACTCTACACCTTTGAGTTCATTTACACACTTTCTATTTCTCATTTGTCTTTTACGAAATTTTCGTCATAACTTTATTATAGCTAAGTTTAATCCGTTCTTTATGAACATTTCTATGGTTCCTAACCAAGAAATAAGAAACTAACTTATACGCGATGGTTTTAAACTTGTCTATCAGCAACTTTCTTCATGTTCTTCGCATGTTCTTCACATATTTCATTCGTTCTTCATTTTTAATAGATATTTTGATTATAATTTCACTTTTTCTTGGAATTTGGTGTTATAAAACACCATTCCTTACTAATTTCACTGTATCATTTATATGATTCATTCGAAACGTTCAAATTCATTACAAAACTTATACTTCCTTAAGAAATTTATAAACTAAACTCCTAATTCTTATTTCTTATTTTCTCATGATTTCAACCATATGAAAATCATTCTAAACATCTTTTACTTCTATTCTCATTAAGTTGTGTTTTCAACATATGAAACTTAAAGAAAATTTAACTTATAAGTTAAGTTTTCAATACCTTTCTTCTTTATTCTTTTTCCTCTAGACAAAGCCGGTGATTTACTAGCTTTTCTATTTCACGATCAACTCTGATCCGAACATCCATGCTCTTTCTCTTACTTTTTCTTCTTCTCCAAGCTTAAGATCTTTCTATCTCTTTCAAAGTGTTGGTTGATTTCAAAGAAACCAACTAACACTTCTGTTTTATAGATTTTCAAAGCTACGGGTAAAATAGTCATTTTGCTCCTAAGGTTACTATTCACACCTTCGTACTAACCCTCCTTACTATTCACGAAGTTTCTCTTGGAAGCTTTGTTCTTCCGTCTTGCAGAATTCATCCTACAATTTTAAAAACTGCGATTCTTGGAATCAAAATATTTTTAGATATTTCGTTTTTCCTTTACAGATTAACTTTTACGCATTCTTCAGAACTTTGAAAAACTAAAAAAAACTTTTTGATGCTGAGCGTTTTCCTTCACGTTTTCACCCAACATAGTTAAACGAATGAAAAGTATATAATAGTACTTTTCGTCATTTTTTATTTCGTCCGATTTTTACACGTTTTTTAAGAAAAACTTTTATTAGCTTACTTAACCTTTCAAGATATATTATCGTCAAATCTTTTAACGAAATGTCATTTCAATATACGGAACTCTCGAAAAGGCTTAGGTTATTGAAACCCTAACCCTTAGGGTTTCATCGGGTGAATAGTGCATATTTCATCTTTTTCCCAAAAAAAAATTTTATTCTCGATTTTTTTTATTTTCATCTTGAAAATTCTTACTCGCTCAGTCTAGCTCGTAGCCAGAATCCTCCCTTTTTATCATCATCCTAGGTTCTAGAATGATTAATAAACACATTGCACATATTATTATTAATAAAAATTCCTTTTATTAATAACTATTTCTTTAAATCTTAAATTCTAGACAATTTGATTTTCTGAGTTGTCACACTTGACATCATCGAAGGTATCCTAGATCATGTGGCATACCATAGATCGATCCATCAGATAGGCAGTTTTCTTCTCTTCTACCAGATATTGAACTACTCTGCGCTACAAATCATTAAAAACATCTCGAGTATCCAGAGATGAATTGAGAAGCCTTGACTGTATTTCCTTCCTGCCCCTTTGTGCATGGTGCAGTTGTACTTTCAGTCAGTTATTGGTTCCCCTCTCCTGTTCTAACATTCCTTCAGCTAAGTGTGCCCTAAACTTCATTTTATTATACTCATGTTCAGACGTCTGCATTAGTGATGCCATTGCTTCATCATGTTCATCAATTCTCATTAATTGCCCTGCTATTAGATCTTCCTCTTACTCAGCATCTAGCAGTTGTTGGTTATGAAGTAACTCTTCATCCTCTGCATCACTAGCTATAAATGACTTAATTTGTGGTGGATTGTTTACTATCACCATTTCTTCAGCACTAGAGTTAGCCATCCTATAAAATAAAACTCCTTTAATACTAGTATAGAAATTTACACAAACATAATATTTTTAATGTTATTTTTATGTGTAATTTATTATTTTTACGGACTCGAAGACTATATACTAAGATTTCACTTCCTTATATCTATAGTCTTAACAGCTCCGATACAATTAAATGTAATTCCCCCGATATGGTGCTTACTACTAATCAATGTATATAATGCATTCAAATCTATACGCCCATAGTATCTAATTATATGCTTATATCGAATTTAGTGACTATACAATTATAACCAGATGCAATTCCCATAGATCCAAGATTCACAGTATCCCATAACAGATAACAATTCTCAAGAAAACTATTGATGTGTTTGGATACCCTCACTTGGATGTATGAATTATATCTATGATAGTATCTACCTATCCGAAATTCAGAGTACCAGTAATAACATGAACGGTCCATATTACCAATACCCTCACTCAGATGTATAGTCTATGTCATGCGAATTATACTATTGTATATCGATAGTACCTATCTATCCGAAATCCATAGTATCAATAACAACATGAACAATCCATGTTGTCAATACCCTCACTCAGATAAAAGTTCCCAAGGATCTAAAACTAAATTAGAAATTCTAATTACATCTATATATGTAAACAAACATGGTTGCGGAAGTAAAAGATGTTATATATATACGGTCCGGATCAAGTGCATACCCCTTATCTTACTCACCCGTGCTTACCCCCTTTAGGCGACGGTTTCGGTCATACAACCGTCGTCTATACTTTTAGCGATGGACAAATATATAGCGTCGCTAAAAGTATAGACGACGGTTGTATGACCGAAATCGTCGCCTAAAGGGGGGTAAGCACGGGTGAGTAAGATAAGGAGTATGCACTTGATCCTTGCTACTATATATATATATATATATATATATATATATATATGTATATATATATATATATATATATATATATATATATCATTAAGGTTCGATTACATGATTCTTCATACAGAATTTCTTAATACAAAGTATTACATTCAACTGGACAGTAATATAAACTAATCTAAGTAGGGACGCTTCCCTTTATTAACTCCAAAAGTGCCAAGGTTACCATCTAATACTGCAAATGGAATAATTTAAAAGGGTGAGCTATGACATGCCCATCAAGTTCTATATTTATAACAATATATGATTTGAAGAAATATAACAGTTCAAAATTTAACTGATTGCTGCTAGCATTTTTCGAATTTCTTTTTCAACCATTTGTGGACTTTTTATTTCTGTCAGTCATAAAGACTTAGAAACTTTATTTAGATATGAGATAGGGGATCCGCCTATTCAATATCCTAGGAGTATGCATCTCTTCCTACTAGTCCTCACTATGCACTAAACGTGAATATTTTAATTGACCAAACATCGATCCCTTTTCGAGATACATAACTTCAATATAGGATGTCTTACCAAAGCAATTTGATTTGACACAATAGTTTATGCTCAATAAATAATATCATATGAATAAACAATTCATTTCTTAGTTATGCTGAAGCTATAGCGATAACTTTGCAATAATTGGCAATTCAAGTTTAGGTTTGGTATATCATATCAACAACAATTCAAGATAGACATCTTGTTTTAACGAATTATTTAGGTTTAGTAGACTTGCGAAAGTAATCATGGTTAAGAAACTTGCTCAATAAGAGATTTAAGGATAGAGAACTTACGTAAGTAATTTAGGGTAGGGAACTTGCTCGATAAGAGATTTAAAGATAAAGAACTTACCTGAGCGAAGATCAATCAAGCAACGTTCTTTGATTGGTTAATAAACACCTAAGATGTTATTCATATAAATCTAACACATTAGTGTTGATAACAATACTCAAATACATAAACTACCACTACAAAAAATGGGTCTTTAGCAACGATTTTTCGGGCAACAACTTTATAAATCGTTGCTAAAAGTATATGATTAGCAATGAAATTTGTCCTTTGTTGGAGATTGTGTCAGGCTTTCACTTTTTGCAACAAAATTCATAAGTCGTTGCTAATTCATTAGCGGGAAAAAATTTCGTTAAAATTTCGTTGCAAAATTTTTAGCCACTTAATTTCCCGTAATCGTGGGCAACAGAAGTTTTTTTGTTGCTAAAAATGGGGTATTAGCAACGATTTTTCAGGCACGACTTTATAAGTCGTTGCTAAAAGTGTATGTTTAGCAACGACACTTATCCTTTGTTGCAGATTGCATTAGGCTTTCACTTTTTGCAACGAAATTCATATGTCGTTGCAAAATTTGGAAACAAAATTCGTTAGAAATTCGTTGCAAAATTTCTAACCACTTGATTTCTTCTCATCGTGGGTAACGAAAGTTTTTTTATTGTTATATTTCGTTGCCTAATATGGACCACATTCATTGGCAACAATTTTTATTTTTGTTGCATATTTTATACAACTTTTTGCAACGACTATTAAAATATTGCCTTAAATTAAGATAATCCCAATAAACATATTTTTGTAAGACCATATTCGGTATTCGGAGAATTGTCAAACAATATTCGTATTTAGTATTTAAAAATTATGTCCAAATGCAGAACATATTCGAACCTGTGACCTATCATTTGGAACTTTTATCATTTGACCGCTGGAGCAACACAAGTTATCTGTTAATATCTTGCAAGAATTAATATTTATATTAAAACATGAGATATCCCCTATATATTCCTTTCTTATACCATTAATATAATCTCAGAAAGTTATATACTACAATAATAATAATAATAATAATAATAATAATAATAATAACAATAATAATAATAATAGTACTAATAACAATAATAATAAAAATAATAATAATAACATTAATAATAATAAATAAATAAATAAATAAAAATAATAACACTATAATTTCTGCTTATATATGTCAAATACTTATAAAATTATGAAATTTATCTTACATGTTCTTTAATTTATTTATTTTGACTTGAAATATAGTATAAGTTATTCTTTTCAATTATCTTCTTCTTTTGCAACAAATAATTAATGGGTGATCGAACACTTTTTCAATGGAAATTGGTAATGAAATAATTAAATGACATATTGATGATCATACATTATCAATATATAGAAGATTATAACGTAAATTAATAGCCAAGTTAATTAATTAGTTTTTTAATATTGGACATTTTAAAATAAGGAATAATTAATGTTATTGTTTCCTGAAAATCTACTGCTTCTTTATTTTGTAAAAAAAAAGAATTGATATAATAATTAGCGCTTTTGGAAAAAAGGGAAAAAAAGGAAGTCAAACAGGTCTTTCCATACTAACGATCTTATATATCACAAAATATAACGACAAATTAGTTTGTTATTATTATAAGATAATATATTTGTATTTCATGCATAAATTGTTGTACAAATTATAAAACGTATAACCATATATATATATATATATATATATATATATATATATATATATATATATATATATATATATATATATATATATATATATGTTATGTATGCATGAAGTAACTTTTCATGTATACATTGAAAACAAATGAACTTTTATTTTTATAGTAACATTTTAAATAGCCACGGTCCTATTTTATTATTGTTATTATTATTATTATTATTATTATTATTATTATTATTATTATTATTATATATCTTACTGATATTATATTAATGGTATGTAATGAAGGAGAAGAAAAGAAAATATCGGGGAAATCTGTAACGCCCGAGAAAATCGGATTTTTATGATAATTAAATTTTTATTTGATTATGTGAATTAAATGAATTTAATTGATTTATTTTGTGAGTAAGCTATGTGAAGGTCGTTCTATGACCTAGAATGTGCTAATGTGGTTAGTAATCTGGCTACGTGCTAGAATTAATTGTTTAGAATTTCCAAGATGAAAATAAATGTTTTCCAAAAAATTCTCATAAAAACACTATTCATCCATCTCTGTTCGGGAAATTATTTTGAAATTTCGAGAAACGCGTAACGATAGAATATCGTGATGGGATGAAATATCTGATAATATTTTATTTATGGCAAATGAAGTTTTTGCCTGCGGACTTAAAACCTAAGGGTTGAGTTGAATGATTTCCGAGAAGGAAATGAAATGCGTAGAAGGAATTTCGTTATTGTTAATGTGTGTGTGTTATATTAGTATGATACTATTTACTATCTATGCATAATCCGATGAGTTAATACGGAGTACAATACGATTATCGTACAAGTATTATACGGAGAGAATATGTGAATTGTACGTATAGAATACGATTCGTAATATGGAATTAAGTTAAGACTTAATGTTAATTCATTTGGGTAGGATTATGTTTAGTCCAATCAATTGAATGAGCAAGCCCAAGGGATTAATGAGTTAAGCCCAAGTCAGGGCCCAATATTAGATTGGATAAGCCCAATGCAAGAAAAATTGAACCGTGGATCGAACTGGTGGGTCACCGAATGGGTAAAACCCATGGGGCAACCCATAGGAATGACCCATGAGCAAGGTGGGTCGGCCACTTGGTGTGCAAGGCAAGTATATCACTTGTTCACCAAGTATTTTACTTGGTGACAAAGTGTTGAATAGTAAGGAGGTGGGACATTTGACTAAAAAGCCCTTCCTCTTGTTTTCCTATAAATAGGAAGCCTATGTTGTCCATTTGATGTTTTTTCCAAGACTCAACCAACATATTTGAGAGAGAAAAAGAGCTAGACTTAAACCATTCTTCTACCTTGAAGCTTTTTTCTTAGAAGTTTATCAAGATCATAAAGATCGTTAAGGTAATACTCCTTAATTCTAATTCCATCTCTTTTGGTTTTCTTTTAGTATGGAGAATCATAAATGGGTGGTGTATGTCTAGTATGGTGGAATAAGGATGACTTGTTATAGATTCAATCTCTATAAGTCATGAAATCATAGAAATCATAAGGTTTGATAAAGCTTAAAATTATAAAAATATTGATTGTAGAGATTGATTGTTGATAAACAATTGAACTCCATCAATACGTTAATATGTGCATCTTGCTTGGTTAGGATGTAGATATGAAATCCATGGAGTATTACATGTGATTTGGCTTAGAGAACAATAGTAACGAAGTTATGGCGAATTTCACGAAAATAGACGTTAAACATCGAAAATGTTGAAATTCTGAATTGATAGTCGAAAGTTGTCGTGAGACTTAAAAACGTTGTTTTTCAATGTCAAAACATGAGATACGGTATTTAAGAGTCGTGGACTCAAGAATTGTCGGATTTTGACTTAAAACGAAGAAAACAAGCATTGAACGCTTAGAAAATGAACTCAATAGTGAATTTTGAGTTAACAGATTCGAAAGTGTCGAATTCTTACATGAACGCGTAGAGTATATCGTTTATGACATGTAGGCTTTTGAACGGACCAAATCGGACTTATAACGAAGAAGTTATGGCTCCGAAAATCTCACCAAAATTTTTATCTGTGAAAATTATCTTGTGCTAAGAATCTGGCGCCGTGGCACCAAAAAGTGTGTTAAATGCTGCGTCGCAGTGCCGGAAAAGTGTAATTGGCAACTGGAAAGTGGCGCCGCAGCGCCACTGATAGAATGAAGTCTCGCGCCGTAGTGCCGAGACCGAGACCTGGGTACTGGAAACTAGCACCGCATCGCCAGTCTTGTATTGAGGTTTCACGTCGCGGCGCGGGTGCAGGGTAATTGTTGAATGACTTAGGTTTGAACTGCAATTGTTAAGAGACCTAGAAGAGTAAAGTTTATGCACTTCATAAGTGTACTAAAACTATTCCTATACTAACTATACTAAGGTATATGGTATTGAAACATAGGAATTGAATGTATGTTAGTAAGTTATGAATGAAGATCATAAAGTGTTATCAATGAACCCTAGTCGGGAAATTAAGTTGGTACTTCACTAATGATGATAGAGTCCGGTTAATAACGGAAGTTGATTAATAAGCCAGGACGAAGGGTAATAAGTCGAGTCGACTATTGATATTAAGTTAACAAAGACATAGAAGAGAAAGAAGTTGGTAGGAACAATGTGAATAATTGTTTGATAGCTAATTACAGTGTGCTATGTGAATATAACATGTAGATTCTGTAAAGGTTATGGTCAGTCGATTAAGTTATTTGAAGACGCTGAAAGGCAAGTTTTCTTAACGCTTGCCTAACCTTTAAGTTAGCCAAGTTTTATGTGATTCATTGTACTGAATTGCACGACTGGTTTTAAAAGAAAGGGTCAATGCCAGATTTAACTTGGCTAGACTACTCGTAAGATATAGATAGATTTGTATACATATATTTCTATATAGAAATGTTAACGTTATCCTATGCCAAGTAATTGGTACGGATGTGAAGGTAAGGTTTGTTTATGAATAAACAAAAGTATTTTTCATTGATTATTCGATGGGCACGCGAGTTTGCCAAATGTTAATATTTACGTTTAATGAATGAGTGTAAATCAACATATAGTACTATAGGCTGATCACCTAGAAGTGCTCATAAGTAATGCGGATGTACAGCCTTAGTCATGTGATATCCTTTTCAAGTATGAAAACAGAAAGCTATTGTTCATGGTCTATTAACCGGTTTAGAATTCCTAATATACTCTATAATTTGGGAATTGATGATATGAAATGTTAAAGTATTATTGTTTCATAATACTTCATAACTATTCGTTCAGTTATGTAGGAATTGTCATATAATTCACGAATGTGGTATTACTGTTATCCTTTGTTGAACTTGTTGAGCTTGTTATACTCACTTTTTGGGTGAATTATATGATTGCAGTTAAGGATGAACGTATTGAGAATTCTAAGAGAGATAAGGGCAAGGCTAAGATGGATACTTAACCATCTTGTAATAGATTAGTATGTTTGTATGTATTATACATTACGAACAACAAATGATGTAATCGGTTTATGAACCTGGGAAGGATTATACTTTGATTGTAATAAGAAGATAGTAATTATATTCATTATGTTGTATTTCAATGGAATGATTGTATAATTATGAATACAGTGTAGCACCATATGTCGGGTTGGAAGATACCCGAATTTGGGGGCGTCACAAAATCTCATATTTTGATATAAATATTAATCATTGTCAGATATTAACAAATAACTTGTATTACTCCAGTGGTCAAATGACCAAAGTTCCAAATGATAGGTCACATGTTTGACTCTATGTAGATGCAATTTTTGGAAAAAATTCAAAAGACCTGCCACATCAGCACCGGACATGTGTCAATTTATAATATTAAATACCACGTCAGACCTGCCACGTGTGCTACTTAAGGTGCCATGTGTTCCACGTCATCAAGTTAATGTACATGTGGCGCCTGGGGGTTCAAAGTCCAAATTTTTGAATAGAAAGGGGCTCAGTTTACGTTAACCAGAAGAAAAGGGCTCAATACCCAAATATCAAAAAAGTTCAGTGGTCGAATTTGCATTTAACGCCACAATATAACAAGAAACCAGCTGGTGCAACCAAAACATCATAACCTGCAAACTACACCCAATAATAGTGCCCAACAAACAGTACCATAGCTTCATAAACTTACAATAACCTCTCAAATTCTCAAACCAAATGCATATATGGTGTCCCTTTTTTAATATTCTTATTCCAATTAAAGTGATATATTATAATGATATCACTTAAAATTAATCAAATTATTATTATAAATATTGTCATTAAAATATGTCATATTAAAAATTTATCTAATAAATTATTTATAAATTTAGTTGTATTTTGCACCAGTTATTAAACTTATTTATTAAAAAATAAAGTTTAAGTTGCTTTAAATAAACTATAATGAAGAGATTTTATATCTAGTTGTTCTATTATATCAATATTTGGTGATTATCTAGAGCATAAGTTAAAAATCTACGAAGACCTCTCGAGGGAAGTGTATACAAGTATTAGGCTATATTTATTTACGTCTGAATGCATCCGAATAAGTCATTTCAGACTATTTGTTTTACATTTTTTTAAACTCTAAATGTGTCTAAAAGATTCAGACAAAAAATTATGGCTAAATTAGTAAGAAGTAGTGCTAAATGATGTTTTTGCTTGCATTTTCTCTGCCAAAATTTTGTTATGTACAGATTGCGTTTGATTTTTCTTTAATAAATTAGTAGCCAATTTAATGAAAGTTGTTATAATCTTTTGTTTTAATTTTATGGACCGATAAAATGTTAGTAATATTTTTTAGTTTTTTTTTCCTAAAATATTTATGTTGGAATTATTTTAATAAAATTAAAATAATATTTATATTGGAATTAGTGTTTTTTATTAATTTTCTAAGCTTTTTTCTCATTTACTTAATTTTAAAAACCCAACAAGGTGTTAGGTGAGTTTATTTTTTATTTTATGTGAAATGTATTTCTTTCTTTACAAAAAAAAATAAAAATTACTATTTTATGGAAAATTTAATACAGTTATAAATTGACTTAAAAAATTAATAATTATTTTATATATGGACTATATATTTGATTAAAAGAGAGTACTATTTTTATATGTGTTTTTAATATTTTCACATGATTTTTCTTCACATAAAGATGAGATTTACTGTATACTCATGTAAAAATATTTAAAATAGAGTAATGTATAATTGAAGGAAAATTTAAAACTTTTCTACATGTTTATCTTTTAGAATATTAGAGATGAAAATTATTTTTTTTTCTTGTTATATACATGATATTTATAAAAAAATACATAACAACGTTTTTAATGTATTAGATCTAAATTATTATTTTTAGATAGTTAGTACTCCCTCCGTCTCATAATAAACGTACAAATTTGACTTTCATAGTCAAATTGACCATTTTTTAAATTAACAAATCTTAAAAAAATCAAAATATATGTTAAGTGAATACTACAAGTGTCATGTTTCGAAATTTGAAAATTCTATATAAATATTTTTAATAAATAATTCTAAAAATCAACAAATTTGACCATGAAAGTCAAATTAGGACGTTTATGAAAGTAGTATGCACACAAGCCAATCATGTTTGATGATAAAAGCATATACTTTGTAACAATCTTATTCATTTATTAATAAAACGTATTAATTTATTAAATGCTTTTAATTATCTACATGATGCTGTTTTATAATATGTGATAAACTCATAGTTTTAAGCAATGCTTTTATAATAATGATGATGATAATTCTAATGAGATCTAAATTCTTAGAAAGCTTAAAACTAAAATGATAGAACGTATGAGGCCTTGAGCCACAATGTGAACACTTCGGTGTTTCTATGAGATGAACTGTTCTGTGATTTAAATGTTCAATAAGAGAATGCTCTGTTCATACATGATCCGTTATTGTTAAGTCTGTGCTAATGATTCTAGCCAGACATAATGTGTATGAAAAAGGTAGAAGAATGAAAGTATTTCAAAATTTAAGTGAATATTGTTTTAAAATGATAGGAATCGAGATTATTCCTATTATTCAAGCTGCTTCATAATCTTTGTTCGGTTATTGAAGTCTTAAAAGAATGTTTGAATTCTTGAAGATGTTTGTTCAACTGTTATGACTTGCTGGGCAATTGAATGCTCACACTTTTTTTAAATGAAAAATATTTTCAGCGTACGATGTTAGAAGAATTTAAGGATCTCGTAAAGATCAAACTGACGGTATCCAGATGAAGTGCTATTCAGAATGTGGATGAGCGAGAAGATTGAGCAAAGACTTGTAATATATAATAAGTTAAATGAACTTTAGATTAGTTTGAAGAACTGTTATGTATCCTTGGTGGCGGATAAAAGTCACTCTTGTAAGATGAAACGAATAATGTATTTATCATTATTTGTAATGAAAAAGGTTATATGGTTTTTAGAACCTGGGATTTGAGAGTGTATGTTGTTATATTTCAGTATATATTGATGTATGTTTGGAAGAAGATGGGATCGTGACGTACGAAATCCGGGTGTGAAGATAGACCGAATTTCGGGACGTTACAAAAACAGATCCTCTTTCCTTAGATTTGTTACGTACATACATAAATGTACATACATAATAATAATAACATACGTTTGGATAAACCTGTTAAGTTAAACACAATTAAAATTTCAAATAAATTACAACTCAGACATGACTTAACATCGAAAAATTGAAGCTTTAGAAACCAAGGAATTCTATAACATCAGAAAATAATAATAATAATAATTATTATTATTATTATTGTAATAATACAGTGTATTATCCCCTTTTTGGTCATTGTATTATTACAATAATAATAATAATTATTATTATTTAAAATTTTAATTATTATTATTATTATTATTTTAATTATTTAAAAATAATTATTATTATTACAATTATTATTATTACAATTCCTAGTACAGTGTCCAAAAAGTGTGTGTGTGTGTGTGTGTGTGTGTGTATATATATATGGTTAAATACAAAGTCGACTACTGAACTTTAGTCGTTTTTGGGTATTGAGCCATTTTTTTCCGGTCAACGCAAACTGAGCCACTTTCTATTCGAAAATTTGGACTTTGAACCCCCAGGCGTCACATGTGCATTAACCTGATGATGTGTCACACGTGGCGCCTACGTGGCACATGTGGTAGATCTAACGCGGCATTTTATATTGTAATTTTACACGTGGCAGATCTGATGTGGCTTCTTTTAATTTTTTTCCAAAAATTTGTCTGTCCAATGGTTTGAACTCGCAACCTCAAGTTTAAAACTTTAGTTATATAACCACTGGAGCACAACAGGTCAACTGTTAACATCTTTCAAGGATTAATATTTATATCAAAACATTTCATTTCCCCCAAAAAAGTAAAATACTACGCAGAATATTATCTTGCCTAACATTAGGAAACTATTTGTTTGACCTTTTTCCTACAAATAAATTTGAGACATGAAAATTAATTATAAACGTTTTACGATTTTACCAAATTATGAAAGTTTTGTACCAAATTATAAGTGCAATACAAAATTTTTTGTGTACAAAAACTTTTGTATTAAATTATAATTTGAACGAGAGAAGAAGTTAATCCACAATATTACATAATATATAATATTTGTTTAAAAATTATCAATAATATATATTTATTCACTTAATTTGACAACAGATGAATATTTTTAGTACTATTATTATTATAATAATAATTATTATAATAATTCTAAAAATAAAAATAAAAAATAATAATAATAATAGTATTAAAAATAACAGTATTAAACTACCGCCATAACTTGTAGCGGTAGACAGTGTAGCACATGAGCAAATGAGGGGCAAATGAATAATTTCTGATGTCACTACAGCTTATAGCGGTAGGGTAAATCCATTTCAATCCAGTGTCATCCAAAGATTAACGGTATAAATTATGGTTGTTAAAATAGTACCTGTGATTATGACGCCCCGAAATTCGGACCTCCACATGGTCACTCGAATTCGGTTTCATCACGTTCTCATGGTAAAACCATAATAACTAAAATAACGCATACACAACGAAAAATCTACTTTAGAATAATATACAACGATTTATTATAATTATTCCCCCAAGTCTCGCAACCTACAGTACTTAATAGATTACATAATAATATCTAATAAAGACTTATTACATGATCATACTTAAGTTTAAACATAGTCCACAATTAATCTTAACATAACATAATAGCTTTAAACATAAAAAGGACAAGCTAGTCGGTAGCCTTTCCCTTGTCTGCTCCAGAGACACCTCCATGTTCTTCCTTAACTGAAAGGTTTTAAATAAGCAAGTATGAGCACAAATTGCCCAGCAAGTAATATACAACAAGGGTGTAGGATATAATATCACAAGGTTTGAAATATCGAAGGGTTATTTCTAGGATAGTTCAAAGTGTCAGAATAACATCATGAATAAGGGATATAACAATTCAATATAAATCAAAAGATATATATATATATATATATATATATATATATATATATATATATATATATATATATGAATTCAACGGCTAACACAGTATCCAACTGGATAAGCAATTTATACTAAGCACTAAGGACTATGGAACTTCCACTAGAGTTACCAATATTAAACTGATAACCAAAAATAGCAAGTACTATAGATGAGCAGTCTACAATACTTTACGTTATGCATAACACCACAATAATATTTATTCATGTGTTGGGGTTTCCAACAACATACACCCCCTTACCAAAAGGGTTGCCCAACTCACTTTTCAAGATTTTCGCACCAATCAATTGGTTTGGACAGTTTTTATAAACATGCATATAGTCTAGCCGAATCAAATGGCATCGACACTTTCACAATATTCAAGGGCAATACCAATTTCAACATGAATAATAGCCTTCACAAGGGTTTAACATACTAACTCATTTGAACGAGAAAGTAATATAACTTGTATTCAAAGGGATAAGCTTACAGCATTGTTCGAATAAATAATGCAATGATATTGTACAACAATAATAGTAGGGTTCGGATACTTGCCTCAAGCGTAGTTTATCCACGTTAATAAATCAACACTTTCGAATCCTATTTATAACGCATTATATGTTCAAGATGTTAATTAGCTAACACAGTCTTTAATCAAGCTTGACACGATTCAAGTATGCACACATATGGTACAAAATCAGTTTATAAGTCATCATGAATCAACTAATTAGTTACTTCACAAATAAATCAAAAATGCTCAAGGTTAAGACCTCCTATTCATGGACTTTTCATTTCAATGCAATACCGACACATATATATGTACATCAGTAGGTTTTAGATCACATTTATCATCATAAGTATCATTTAAGTTATTGTGCAAAAGATTAGAATTCATTTTCTGGGATTCCAGACTGGCGCAGCTGTGCCATGGCTAAGCCTAGGACCGGCGCAGCTGCGCCGTCCCCTAACCCTGCCAAGACTCAACTGATGCATTGTGGGTTCTGTTCGGTCTCGAACGCACACTCATACTTAATGTATTTTGATATGTTAAAGGCTTTCACATGCTTCTTAGATCAATCTAGGCCCTTTCTTGCATATCATGGTTCTAAGTTTGATCATTTCAATAATTTAAGATCATTCAAGGTCATGAAACCACAAAGTCTAGCATGCTTGCTTTCTAAGCATTCAAGATAGTTATAAAACTCATATTTAGGAATGCTTGTGTGTATTCATAACACATACGTGAAACTAACACCGCTTTAGTTGAAAATATGTTTTGTTCGTGCTTCATTTGAAATATAACATACAAGCATAGTATATCCATGGTTACACTACATGAGTTAGTCTAAGAGAGTCATTAAATATGATCACAAATGTCAGATTCTAGCCCTCAAGGTAACATGATAATATTCCTATTCAAAGGTCATATTTTCATTTGTAAAATATATTAATTCACTCAACATGTTCATGCTTTATTGTTGATCATATAAACACAAGTTAACGGTTTATTCATGCATGTCTAAGTCACACTAACATGTTTTGTAGAGTCAGAGTATACAACATGTAGAAATCATGTAAGTTAACATACTAGGCTAAGTATTTTCTTGAAAATATTCCTAACATAAGGCTTAACAAGTTTTATCATGCTCAACGGACTATGTACACTACAACATGCTCATCTATGTGCAAAATCAGTCTTGTATAGCTCACTAGGTTCATAATTTGTAGAACATGATCTTTAATATAGTTGGTTTTAAAAACTTAAGGTTCAAATCTCCATTTAAACCATATACTTTCGTTAATCATGCAAACCTATTGAAAACATACTCCACGTAATATAATATACATGCACATACACATTATACATGTTTACATGCTATAATAAGTCTTAGTACTATATCAAATTGCAAAACAAAAACTAAAAACTGAACTCAGCAATCGGCGCAGCTGCGCCACACCTCAATACAAATGTGGCGCAGCTGTGCTGTGCCGGGTTCAGGCCAAGAACAGTCTGCTTCGGCAACTGTCCAACCAAAACTCATAATTTACCCACAAAATCATTCCTAAACACTCATATATCAATTGCAACATACTTATATGATCATATAACAACTAATTAAACATTACTCAACCTCCTTAACATATAATTCTATGAATTCAAGAATTTGAATTTCAACACTTATGAACTCTGTTAATAGAAACGAAAATAGAAAGCAAAGAATGGAATTATACATTTGTAATGTGAAAGAACTTGCTATTACTTGAACTCTTAAACTCTAAGAATTCTTTTATGCCTCCCACTCTTACTTAGCAAAATCTCAGACAATTTCAAGAACATCAACTGATGAACATGGCTGCTCTTTATAGAAGAGCTTTAGACTGGGTATTGGTGTTACACAAAACTTGAGCTCATAGTGTAATGCAATGAAACAATGGTGACTTTCATTTTGGGACAAAAAGGAGAGAACTCAGCAATCTAGTTATCTAGATTTAGTTTGGTCTATTTAAATTCCCATAATGAAATTTTAATGTACAATCGTTACCATATTAGGATTTTAGTGATAAATTATACACTCACATCATATAATCCATGTACAGTAAATATAAGCAATAAAATAATGCAGTCGGATATTTTTGTCCGGGCAGTTCCATAATTATTCCTACCATTCATAAAATTATATATTAAATATCTACTCACCTTCATATTGTTACCTACACATTTCATGATATATTTATACCATATAGTTCCAATATATATATAGTCACAATGCCCAAACAATATTGTTTTATAAGACTTAATATATATAGCCACATAAATGTCACACTGCACCATATAGTTATTTTTGTATTATTGTTCACATGCTCATAACTATCAATATAATATTATTATATTACTAACTTACTCACTTATGTTAAATAAATTAATCATGCACTTCCTTAATTAATTAACATCAATATTAATTAATCCACCCATTTATGGGTTTTCCATAATCATTACTTATCTATATAATAATCACCTATTATTAATAATTGCCAAGAAATCAATATTCCACCACAACCATTATTAATTAAATAATAATTAATAATTACATATTAACCGACCTTATTAATATCAATTAAAAATCCATAAATATACTACAACAACACTTAACAATTAATATTACTTAATTGCTCATCTCATAATTTCTTCGCCGCTTATCATTACTATTTGAATTTCCATCACCATGCCACACAAGGCTTCCAACGAATTTACCACAACTCCACGTATTCTCAATTATTCATTTATTAATATGATTGAGTTATCTCATTTCATAATACGAAATTGTTCATATTCAAATAAATATTTATTTTCATTAATATATTTATTTAATAATATGCGGAAATTCTCGGGTATTACAGTGATAACCGATTGCCAAGAATGGTGGTCCATATATATATAGTCGTGTATATTCTATTTGTGCGCAGTCTTTCAAAATTGCGTTGGTTTGGCATATTTGTTTTTGATTTCTGATTTGTTTTCGTTGGTCCCTATTTTACTCATTTTATATATGAATGCTTGACAAATGATGACTTTATAAGTGTAAATATGTATATCCTTCGATGGGATCCTTGGGTATAATGTAAAAAGGGTATTAATTAATTATTTTTAATGAAGTCAAACTGTATAAAAAAACATAACAAAAATTTTCAACTGTTATGATTATCCCACACTGAAATATGAAAAAATCTATTAACAATTTACACAAGTTATTCCAACCAAAAAAAAAAGAATGTATAGAATATAGAAATTAAGATCTCATAAATTAAACTATATCACAAAGAGAATTAATCAATTATCTCATAAAAAAAGTAAAATTCAATACAAAAGTGAATAAAATACTAGCAATAAAAAATTAAACACCAAAAATGAAATATTATCCCAAAAATCTTCCCATTTTAATTACAATTTAAAATATTTCATAGAGATAAGTATTTAATTATATATATATATATATATATATATATATATATATATATTAATGAAGAGTCCGGATCAGGTCCGGACTCCAGGATTTTAACAAAATTCGGACTTTTTTTTTTGCTTTTTTTTTGAAACAACAAAAAAAAAAATTTATGGAATTGGAATTTTTACATAATACAGTGTTTTTTGCGTGATTTGGATGCCTATACCAAAACATTTCTGCACAGTCTGGGCAGACTGTACATACATTGGTTGGTGTGGGTATTAAAAACACACCCAAAACACTGTATTATGGAAAAATTTCAGTTCCATAATTTATTTATTTTTTTAGTTGTTCTACAAAAAAAAAAAAAAAATTGGTCCGGATTTTCTCCCGTCCGGGAGGTCCGGACCTGATCCTGTTTATATTAACGAATACTTAAATATATATATATAGGGGTTAATATTTGGCCAAAATATCTTCCATCCCTAGCTCTCTCGCTCGGGTTAAATGCTTTCTAAGTCATTGTACTATAGGTTGACTTACAAATGGGTCACTGAACTTTTTTTTTCTTACAGTCAACTCACTAAACTTTAGTTTACTAACAAAAAGTTTACTATCCTTTTAAGTATGTTGAATTTGGACGGAATTTGCCACGTAAGCTGCTGATGTGTAAAAAATTTATGATGTGGCGCAGATCAATCCAATGTGGCTTTTATTATGTGGAAATGGATGAAAATTTACAAATCTAATAATATAAATTAGAAAAGTTAGTAAAAAATAAGAAAATAAATGAAAAATATATTTAATTATTTTGTAATTAATATCAAATGAATTTTTATTTAATTCTTTTCAAATATAATAATATAAATTAGGAAAATTTGTCGAAAAATAAGAAAATAAATAAAATATATATTCAATTATTTTGTAATTAATATCAAATGAATTTTTATTTAATTCTTTACAAATATAATAATATAAATTAGAAACGTTTGTCAAAAAATAAGAAAATAAATGAAATATATATTCAAATATTTTTTAATTAATATCAATTGAATTTTTATTTAATTCTTTACAAATATAATAATATAAATTAAATAAATTTGCCAAAAAATAAGAAAAAAAATAAAAAGAGTTATTTAGTTATTTTGTAATTAATAGAAAATGTGTTTTTATATAATTAATAACAAATATAATTAAGAAAATTATAAAAATTATAAAATTTAAAATATTTTCAAATTCGGACATTAAAATTATAATTGAGTCAATTTGGTAATAATCTCACTCAGATTCTTTCCCAAATCGCGTCCCTGCCCTAACCCTCCCACTCATTTCAGCAGCCGCATACTAAGAAAAAAGGAAAAATCATGGCGGCTCAAGATCATATGAACTCAATCCCACCACCACTTCTCCACCAGCTGCACCGGCCGCGGTTGTTAGTGGAGCCACCTACGGCTGGACAGCAGATGGATTATCAGCGTTGAGTCAAGGGAGCATGGTCGGGGAGCTGTTGGGTAGAACACATTAGGATTCGAGCCTCTTTTCTTGTATCGGCCGCAACGATGAGTTCTACAGCAGCGATCTTGAAGTTTGTAAGTTTCTTTGTACCTAATGTATACATGTAACACCCCCTTCCCGAAAAGGAAAGGGAGGTCACGTGCAAAGCACAACAAAACTCAAAATAAATAAACAGAGCACTAATAACTTCAAAATATTAATACTGATATCCATAAATGAAGTACTAAATATAATTCTCCAACTAGAATCAAAATAATCAAAACTTAAAATTCGAAAAAACCTAGACGGTCAAAGACAACTCTCTCATCACACTAGCCCTGAATCACCCCTGCAAACCTGCCGGAAGAAAAACACAGCATGAGCCAATTGCCCAGTACGGATACAGATATACAAAAGATATACAACTGATATACGAAAACAGTTGAGACAAAATACTGAACAAGCCTCAAGTGCAAATACGTACGAACGAAAATGTAATATCCAATGATCTGAATGGAATATATATGAATCAACATAATTGACGAAACCAATACGAGAATAAAGAAATAACGAACTGAAGTAACTAACTCAATGACTTGAACTGAACAAAAACTAACAAAACTAATCCAATAAAATAATAGGCTGAAACAAATGGCTGGAGTTATGTCATACCGAACGAGCTCAGAAATATATCTTGTCACACAGACAAGTTAAAACAATGCCACACAGGCAAGTCAAAATATTGCCACACAGGCAAGTCAAATGATGCCACACAGGCAAGTCAAAACAATGCCACACAGGCACATCAAAATAATGCCACACAGGCAAATCACATATTGGACCGCGAATCCAAATGTATGCAAATCGGATAGGTGTGTTTGGCACAACATCACCAATCCGCAGAACAGAAAACTAGGATTAACCCATACGCCTCCCACAACAAAACACCAAACGGCCCACTTACTCCGGAGCCCAAAACGGAGACGCCGTGGACTAATCACACCGCCACGGAAAGTGTCATGCCTCTCGTGCCAAGACGACATGCCTGTGGTACCCCCACAGGTGGTTGTAGCTCAGGTATACCCTACAGTATATTCTAACAAAATACCATGTCACAACACATGCGACATAATACCAACAAAAGGGGTTCTATATGTACATGTTGAACCAAATCAAATTATGGTCACAAGGTCTCAAAAGAAGGTAACAACATGTACCGCTCTACAATTATCAAAAATAAATACTAAACATGATATCCTAATTCAAAGAGTACAAATACGAGCCCAGTATGTCAACTCCAAAATGAAACAAATATATGAATTTCACAAGAAACAATTATGTGAAATAATAACAGAATTTGAAACGAGGAACAAAACGAATAAATCAAATTTAACAAAAGTATCGCTGAAAAAGTACGGAATCCGTACCTGCATATAATAGCGAAATAATTCCTCAAACCCAAATATCACACTGCTAGATCTCTTCAATTCGATCTCATAATTCTGCTTCTTAAAATTACAAAGTTGGACCAGTTTTCATATATGAATTGCTCTACTTCCACTTTGGACTTCCCATAAACATTTACAGGAACGGTCTCTTCCTTTTCAAATTTGCAGTCAAAATCTTCCTTGCCTCGTCACGAATCGGACCCTTAGGACCCATTGGGGCCCACACATCCAACAAATCCAACGACCATATGCAGTGATCAATGCAATCCACAACATTCTGATTAAACAACAAATCAGGATACCCATGAATCACCATAATATAGTTATCGTACTTGGAATATGGAATGTCAAACACCATATCATTAAACAAAGCATCACTATCCATCCACCAAATCCACTCCACTTCAGGATGAGACAACATTAATTTCCTAGTCAAAGGCAATTTTACCCAATACCCAGCTAACTCCCTATCCAAATGAGCCATATTATACACAATCTCAATAACATGTAGCCTACAATAATCAATTTTATTCTTGATAGATTTCAACAAATAATGATCTCCAATTGGGTTATCACAAGGATTAAGCGGTGAACCAGTGACGAGCAACATTCGCGGCAGTTGGTATAAAATATGATGAAGCAATTAGGTTTTGTTTATTTATTAATTAATATATCTCATTGTGTCTCCTAATTTTAATATTACCCAAATACAAAATAGACCCAATTAGTATAAAAACCCAATTTAATGTAATCACCTACTTATTATAAGTCACACAAATTAAATAAAATTTTGACCCAAACATAATAAAAGCCCAATTAAAAATATAGATTTAAATATATATATATATATATATATATATATATATATATATATATATATATATATATATATTTTTACCGGGTATTACATCACCTACCCCTTAAAAAGGATTCCGTCCCCGGAATCAAAAGAATGAAACGCACCAAATTTTTCAAAGAGATGCGGATACTCCGCTCGAATAGATTACTCTATCTCCCAAGTAGCTTCCCGCTCCGAATAATTTTACCACAAGACTTTAACAAAAAGGAATTATCTTTCTCCATTCTAATTTAAAATAAAAAAAATAAAAAATATGGGTTATTACATTTTTCACCCCTTATAAATAATTCCGTCCTCGGAATTCAAATGACTTGCAAAGAAAAATATTTTTATTTAAATTACATAATTATTCATAAATTTTAGTTAAGACGTAGCGCCGCCATTTGTAACGATCAACGCGGATAAGTCATCGGTCCACGTAATTATCAATGTACTTGTAAAAGATTCGTCAGCTACCGTGTCAAGCCATGGTAAGGTTCTTTGCGTTGCATCAAATTAGATCACATGCTCCACCATTGGTGCGGGCCGTCGCTAATATCTTTGAGTTTAATTCTTGTAAACATACTCTTCGGAACATAATTCGAAATCACAAAAAAAAATTCATCTAAAAACGATTCAAATACCCAAAATATTTAAAATTATCTCTAATTCGTAAAACGTTTATATTCCACACATGACAAAGATATAACAAATTATTTTTATTTAATTTTACATAAATTCACGCAAAACTCTAAAGACATCATATAACCAAAACAACTATGCAAACCATATTACCAACTATCCCAAATCCTCAAGAGCTTCAAAATATTCCATCCTCAATTTGAACTAGTCTTCAAATATTATTACACCAAAGAATATACTACTAATATTTCTTTATCACCAACTTTCTTAAGTCCTTAAGAGTTTCAAAATATCATAACCTCAAATCAAATTAGTTCTCACATATTATTACACAAAAAAATATACTACTACTAAGATCTCTTCATCACCATACCAAACTCCAAATCATATATCCTACTATCTAAATAAGCAAACTATAACTTCCAAAATCTCTTAAAATATATTGAATTCATCACTTATTGTATATCTAATCATTCAATAATTCAATCATTCTCGTAGTGCAAACCTTAACTCAACGAATTTCAAAATCTCATCTTACCATCACAAAGAAACTTCATAGGACATGACTCCAATATCTTTCTAGAAAAATAGCCACAAAATTGATCATTAACTCCAAATGATTAAACTAATTACCTCGAATATCAACCACTCAAATTACAAGAAATTGTCTATACTTAATAATTTTCACTTTATCATAGTAATCCATCAATACACATACCTCAAATTATCCACAAGCTTAACATAAAAAAAAATCATCATCAAAATCAAATCCTCAATTCTAAGATCATAATAAATTGTCACCAAAAACAACTCTAACAAATAATTTCCCAAAATCAAAAAACTCGCTTATACAAATACTCACATCATAATCATATAATCCTTTCTTAACTGTACAAAATATCCAATCACAAACACAATCACATATTTATTCTCCTTAATGATATCCAATCACAATCCTTAACTAATATTATTGCTTCAGTGCATAACAATAATAATCTTAACAATGTATCTCACATTTCTCAAATCAACTACAACTCGATGAGAGAATGACACTTGGTCAAAATCAAGACCAACCAAACAAAAAACAAAATCGAATAAAATTCCTACGACGTCTACCCAGTGACCCACAACTCACAGGTCAAACCTAAATAGGTTTTCTACAAGAAAGAACCTGCCTCTGATACCATCTCTGTAACACCCCCTTCCCGAAAAGGAAAGGGAGGTCACGTGCAAAGCACAACAAAACTCAAAATAAATAAACAGAGCACTAATAACCTCAAAATATTAATACTGATATCCATAAATGAAGTAATAAATATAATTCTCCAACTAGAATCAAAATAATCAAAACTTAAAATTCGAATCAACCTAACTGGTCGAAGACAACTCTCTCATCACACTAGCCCTGAATCACCCCTGCAAACCTGCCGGAAGAAAAACACAGCATGAGCCAATTGCCCAGTACGGATACAGATATACAAAAGATATACAACTGATATACGAAAACAGTTGAGACAAAATACTGAACAAGCCTCAAGTGCAAATACGTACGAACGAAAATGTAATATCCAATGATCTGAATGGAATATATATGAATCAACATAATTGACGAAACCAATACGAGAATAAAGAAATAACGAACTGAAGTAACTAACTCAATGACTTGAACTGAACAAAAACTAACAAAACTAATCCAATAAAATAATAGGCTGAAACAAATGGCTGGAGTTATGTCATACCGAACGAGCTCAGAAATATATCTTGTCACACAGACAAGTTAAAACAATGCCACACAGGCAAGTCAAAATATTGCCACACAGGCAAGTCAAATGATGCCACACAGGCAAGTCAAAACAATGCCACACAGGCACATCAAAATAATGCCACACAGGCAAATCACACATTGGACCGCGAATCCAAATGTATGCAAATCGGATAGGTGTGTTTGGCACAACATCATCAATCCGCAGAACAGAAAACTAGGGTTAACCCATACGCCTCCCACAACAAAACACCAAACGGCCCACTTACTCCGGAGCCCAAAACGGAGACGCCGTGGACTAATCACACCGCCACGGAAAGTGTCATGCCTCTCGTGCCAAGACGACATGCCTGTGGTACCCCCACAGGTGGTTGTAGCTCAGGTATACCCTACAGTATATTCTAACAAAATACCATGTCACAACACATGCGACATAATACCAACAAAAGGGGTTCTATATGTACATGTTGAACCAAATCAAATTATGGTCACAAGGTCTCAAAAGAAGGTAACAACATGTACCGCTCTACAATTATCAAAAATAAATACTAAACATGATATCCTAATTCAAAGAGTACAAATACGAGCCCAGTATGTCAACTCCAAAATGAAACAAATATATGAATTTCACAAGAAACAATTATGTGAAATAATAACAGAATTTGAAACGAGGAACAAAACGAATAAATCAAATTTAACAAAAGTATCGCTGAAAAAGTACGGAATCCGTACCTGCATATAATAGCGAAATAATTCCTCAAACCCAAATATCACACTGCTAGATCTCTTCAATTCGATCTCATAATTCTGCTTCTTAAAATTACAAAGTTGGACCAGTTTTCATATATGAATTGCTCTACTTCCACTTTGGACTTCCCATAAACATTTACAGGAACGGTCTCTTCCTTTTCAAATTTGCAGTCAAAATCTTCCTTGCCTCGTCACGAATCGGACCCTTAGGACCCATTGGGGCCCACACATCCAACAAATCCAACGACCATATGCAGTGATCAATGCAATCCACGACATTCTGATTAAACAACAAATCAGGATACCCATGAATCACCATAATATAGTTATCGTACTTGGAATATGGAATGTCAAACACCATATCATTAAACAAAGCATCACTATCCATCCACCAAATCCACTCCACTTCAGGATGAGACAACATTAATTTCCTAGTCAAAGGCAATTTTGCCCAATACCCAGCTAACTCCCTATCCAAATGAGCCATATTATACACAATCTCAATAACATGTAGCCTACAATAATCAATTTTATTCTTGATAGATTTCAACAAATAATGATCTCCAATTGGGTTATCACAAGGATTAAGCGGTGAACCAGTGACGAGCAACATTCGCGGCAGTTGGTATAAAATATGATGAAGCAATTAGGTTTTGTTTATTTATTAATTAATATATCTCATTGTGTCTCCTAATTTTAATATTACCCAAATACAAAATAGACCCAATTAGTATAAAAACCCAATTTAATGTAATCACCTACTTATTATAAGTCACACAAATTAAATAAAATTTTGACCCAAACATAATAAAAGCCCAATTAAAAATATAGATTTAAATATATATATATATATATATATATATATATATATATATATATATATATATATATATATATATATATTTTTACCGGGTATTACATCTTTTCACAAGAAACAACCACCTGTGGGGGTACCACAGGCATGTCGTCTTGGCACGAGAGGCATGACACTTTCCGTGGCGGTGTGATTAGTCCACGGCGTCTCCGTTTTGGGCTCCGGAGTAAGTGGGCCGTTTGGTGTTTTGTTGTGGGAGGCGTATGGGTTAACCCTATTTTTCTGTTCTGCGGATTGGTGATGTTGTGCCAAACACACCTATCCGATTTGCATACATTTGGATTCGCGGTCCAATGTGTGATTTGCCTGTGTGGCATTATTTTGATGTGCCTGTGTGGCATTGTTTTGACTTGCCTGTGTGGCATCATTTGACTTGCCTGTGTGGCAATATTTTGACTTGCCTGTGTGGCATTGTTTTAACTTGTCTGTGTGACAAGATATATTTCTGAGCTCGTTCGGTATGACATAACTCCAGCCATTTGTTTCAGCCTATTATTTTATTGGATTAGTTTTGTTAGTTTTTGTTCAGTTCAAGTCATTGAGTTAGTTACTTCAGTTCGTTATTTCTTTATTCTCGTATTGGTTTCGTCAATTATGTTGATTCATATATATTCCATTCAGATCATTGGATATTACATTTTCGTTCGTACGTATTTGCACTTGAGGCTTGTTCAGTATTTTGTCTCAACTGTTTTCGTATATCAGTTGTATATCTTTTGTATATCTGTATCCGTACTGGGCAATTGGCTCATGCTGTGTTTTTCTTCCGGCAGGTTTGCAGGGGTGATTCAGGGCTAGTGTGATGAGAGAGTTGTCTTTGACCGTCTAGGTTTTTTCGAATTTTAATTTTGATTATTTTGATTCTAGTTGGAGAATTATATTTAGTACTTCATTTATGGATATCAGTATTAATATTTTGAAGTTATTAGTGCTCTGTTTATTTATTTTGAGTTTTGTTGTGCTTTGCACGTGACCTCCCTTTCCTTTTCGGGAAGGGGGTGTTACAGAGAGGTATACCCTACGGTATATTCTAACAAAATACCATGTCACAACACATGCGACATAATACCAACAAAAGGGGTTCTATATGTACATGTTGAACCAAATCAAATTATGGTCACAAGGTCTCAAAAGAAGGTAACAACATGTACCGCTCTACAATTATCAAAAATAAATACTAAACATGATATCCTAATTCAAAGAGTACAAATACGAGCCCAGTATGTCAACTCCAAAATGAAACAAATATATGAATTTCACAAGAAACAATTATGTGAAATAATAACAGAATTTGAAACGAGGAACAAAACGAATAAATCAAATTTAACAAAAGTATCGCTGAAAAAGTACGGAATCCGTACCTGCATATAATAGCGAAATAATTCCTCAAACCCAAATATCACACTGCTAGATCTCTTCAATTCGATCTCATAATTCTGCTTCTTAAAATTACAAAGTTGGACCAGTTTTCATATATGAATTGCTCTACTTCCACTTTGGACTTCCCATAAACATTTACAGGAACGGTCTCTTCCTTTTCAAATTTGCAGTCAAAATCTTCCTTGCCTCGTCACGAATCGGACCCTTAGGACCCATTGGGGCCCACACATCCAACAAATCCAACGACCATATGCAGTGATCAATGCAATCCACGACATTCTGATTAAACAACAAATCAGGATACCCATGAATCACCATAATATAGTTATCGTACTTGGAATATGGAATGTCAAACACCATATCATTAAACAAAGCATCACTATCCATCCACCAAATCCACTCCACTTCAGGATGAGACAACATTAATTTCCTAGTCAAAGGCAATTTTGCCCAATACCCAGCTAACTCCCTATCCAAATGAGCCATATTATACACAATCTCAATAACATGTAGCCTACAATAATCAATTTTATTCTTGATAGATTTCAACAAATAATGATCTCCAATTGGGTTATCACAAGGATTAAGCGGTGAACCAGTGACGAGCAACATTCGCGGCAGTTGGTATAAAATATGATGAAGCAATTAGGTTTTGTTTATTTATTAATTAATATATCTCATTGTGTCTCCTAATTTTAATATTACCCAAATACAAAATAGACCCAATTAGTATAAAAACCCAATTTAATGTAATCACCTACTTATTATAAGTCACACAAATTAAATAAAATTTTGACCCAAACATAATAAAAGCCCAATTAAAAATATAGATTTAAATATATATATATATATATATATATATATATATATATATATATATATATATATATATATATATATATTTTTACCGGGTATTACATCTTTTCACAAGAAACAACCACCTGTGGGGGTACCACAGGCATGTCGTCTTGGCACGAGAGGCATGACACTTTCCGTGGCGGTGTGATTAGTCCACGGCGTCTCCGTTTTGGGCTCCGGAGTAAGTGGGCCGTTTGGTGTTTTGTTGTGGGAGGCGTATGGGTTAACCCTAGTTTTCTGTTCTGCGGATTGGTGATGTTGTGCCAAACACACCTATCCGATTTGCATACATTTGGATTCGCGGTCCAATGTGTGATTTGCTTGTGTGACATTATTTTGATGTGCCTGTGTGGCATTGTTTTGACTTGCCTGTGTGGCATCATTTGACTTGCCTGTGTGGCAATATTTTGACTTGCCTGTGTGGCATTGTTTTAACTTGTCTGTGTGACAAGATATATTTCTGAGCTCGTTCGGTATGACATAACTCCAGCCATTTGTTTCAGCCTATTATTTTATTGGATTAGTTTTGTTAGTTTTTGTTCAGTTCAAGTCATTGAGTTAGTTACTTCAGTTCGTTATTTCTTTATTCTCGTATTGGTTTCGTCAATTATGTTGATTCATATATATTCCATTCAGATCATTGGATATTACATTTTCGTTCGTACGTATTTGCACTTGAGGCTTGTTCAGTATTTTGTCTCAACTGTTTTCGTATATCAGTTGTATATCTTTTGTATATCTGTATCCGTACTGGGCAATTGGCTCATGCTGTGTTTTTCTTCCGGCAGGTTTGCAGGGGTGATTCAGGGCTAGTGTGATGAGAGAGTTGTCTTTGACCGTCTAGGTTTTTTCGAATTTTAATTTTTGATTATTTTGATTCTAGTTGGAGAATTATATTTAGTACTTCATTTATGGATATCAGTATTAATATTTTGAAGTTATTAGTGCTCTGTTTATTTATTTTGAGTTTTGTTGTGCTTTGCACGTGACCTCCCTTTCCTTTTCGGGAAGGGGGTGTTACAGAGAGGTATACCCTACGGTATATTCTAACAAAATACCATGTCACAACACATGCGACATAATACCAACAAAAGGGGTTCTATATGTACATGTTGAACCAAATCAAATTATGGTCACAAGGTCTCAAAAGAAGGTAACAACATGTACCGCTCTACAATTATCAAAAATAAATACTAAACATGATATCCTAATTCAAAGAGTACAAATACGAGCCCAGTATGTCAACTCCAAAATGAAACAAATATATGAATTTCACAAGAAACAATTATGTGAAATAATAACAGAATTTGAAACGAGGAACAAAACGAATAAATCAAATTTAACAAAAGTATCGCTGAAAAAGTACGGAATCCGTACCTGCATATAATAGCGAAATAATTCCTCAAACCCAAATATCACACTGCTAGATCTCTTCAATTCGATCTCATAATTCTGCTTCTTAAAATTACAAAGTTGGACCAGTTTTCATATATGAATTGCTCTACTTCCACTTTGGACTTCCCATAAACATTTACAGGAACGGTCTCTTCCTTTTCAAATTTGCAGTCAAAATCTTCCTTGCCTCGTCACGAATCGGACCCTTAGGACCCATTGGGGCCCACACATCCAACAAATCCAACGACCATATGCAGTGATCAATGCAATCCACGACATTCTGATTAAACAACAAATCAGGATACCCATGAATCACCATAATATAGTTATCGTACTTGGAATATGGAATGTCAAACACCATATCATTAAACAAAGCATCACTATCCATCCACCAAATCCACTCCACTTCAGGATGAGACAACATTAATTTCCTAGTCAAAGGCAATTTTGCCCAATACCCAGCTAACTCCCTATCCAAATGAGCCATATTATACACAATCTCAATAACATGTAGCCTACAATAATCAATTTTATTCTTGATAGATTTCAACAAATAATGATCTCCAATTGGGTTATCACAAGGATTAAGCGGTGAACCAGTGACGAGCAACATTCGCGGCAGTTGGTATAAAATATGATGAAGCAATTAGGTTTTGTTTATTTATTAATTAATATATCTCATTGTGTCTCCTAATTTTAATATTACCCAAATACAAAATAGACCCAATTAGTATAAAAACCCAATTTAATGTAATCACCTACTTATTATAAGTCACACAAATTAAATAAAATTTTGACCCAAACATAATAAAAGCCCAATTAAAAATATAGATTTAAATATATATATATATATATATATATATATATATATATATATATATATATATTTTTACCGGGTATTACATCACCTACCCCTTAAAAAGGATTCCGTCCCCGGAATCAAAAGAATGAAACGCACCAAATTTTTCAAAGAGATGCGGATACTCCGCTCGAATAGATTACTCTATCTCCCAAGTAGCTTCCCGCTCCGAATAATTTTACCACAAGACTTTAACAAAAAGGAATTATCTTTCTCCATTCTAATTTAAAATAAAAAAAATAAAAAATATGGGTTATTACAATACATATACCTGATTTCGTATATTATTTTTCAAACGGATGCTTATTTGTTGATGCATATCTCTTCTTTATTGCTTTAATAGATCTGATGTATGTAATTAGGACTGGTAATAATTTCTGCTTTTTTATGTTTGTTGAGTCCTGAAATTGGTTAAATTGAAATTCGCTGACCCTCATATGTATTTACATATATGAACTATGAGAATTGTTGATTGATAGCTAGATAGATTATGGTTTATTGATTTTCCAAGGGCTATGAAATTATATTTTATTAAAAATAAAATGGAACAAAAGTATGATCTATATACATCAGTTATTTCCTGAAGATTGTGCTTCCAATCTGAACAAATTTTAGTTAATAAGTTTATTAGATTCTAGTCTGATTATTAAAGAAAATAACGCTTTCTGATGAAGACATTGCATTATTATGTGACTGATAGACGTTGCAAGATTGTGAAGATGCTTTGTCTGTATTTCGGGAAGGAAGTACAAAAGAGCTAGCTCCTGTGAGGTAATTTTTGTGTTTGGTAGGCATTCGTTATTGGCCAATTTTTTGATAGGATTTAATAAATAGTATATATATCAATCCATCATGTAGGAGGAGAAAGGTAATAAATAGTTTATCTCAGTTGTTAGGACTCTTCCCATGTCTACTTGAGATCTTGGATAGAAGCTTTTATTTTATGTTCTATTTATATGAGTATTAAAGTTATCAACTTTATGTATACTTGAGCTTATAAGTATATTGAAATGGCTGTTTAATGAGTTCTTAGTGTAGGAATTGCAGATTAAGTTTTTATGTTGAATACCCTTTATTGAAATAAAGAAAATTGATTATTTGCTCATGAGTTTTATTAAATTAGTAAATTTCAGATTAAGGGTTCTCAATTTGGAAAAAGGCATGGAAAAATTTTGGATTTGTTCGTGTTTTGGGGTTTGAGTTTGATCTCTTATGTGAATTTGATTTTGAAGAAATGATGGCTGTCAGTTCGTGTTGCAAATATGATAAAATGGGGATGGACAATGAGAAATATGTAAGATACGCACTTGAGCAGGTCGAAGCATTGGAAAGATTGTACCATGATTGTCCGAAACCGAGTTCAATTCGCAGGCAACAGCTTATTCGGGAGTGCCCAATTCTCTCCAACATTGAGCCAAAGCAGATCAAAGTTTTGTTTCAAAATCGATGGTTCTATTTTTTATGAAAATTTTAATTTATGATATGATTACTGATAAATTTTGGGTCTTTCTTGGTTTTGTAATTCTTCTAGAGTTTGATTATGGAGTACTATGCAATTTTTAATTGTGTTTGTATGTGTATGTTTTGTTTACACAAATGTAGAGAGAAGCAGCGAAAAGAGGTATCACATCTCCAAGCTGTGAATAGGAAGTTATCGGCGATGAATAAGCTATTGATGGAGCAAAATGATATATTGCAGAAGCAAGTTTCACACTTGGTGTATGAGAACAACTTTTTCCGCCAAAAGAAGCATAATGTAAATAACTAATCCCTATATTTCCCTTCTAATTTTACCAAGTTCTCTATTTTGATTTCCTAGAATGAGAAACAAACATGTTTATCAACTTGAACCACTACAGTTATTTTGTTTCATCACGGTAACGCATGATTACACAAATTTACATGTTTTAAGGTAAATTATACTGCAGCCAACTGATTA
Organism: Panax japonicus; assembly: GCA_020205505.1. Classification (NCBI taxonomy): domain Eukaryota; kingdom Viridiplantae; phylum Streptophyta; class Magnoliopsida; order Apiales; family Araliaceae; genus Panax; species Panax japonicus. Next base: position 24,016,361 of record CM035102.1, read on the forward strand.
GTATCATATGAAATCTAGTTACTCTACATGCATATTATACCATTATTTTATCACTATTATTTTTTGTTTGAAAACTTACTTCTTGTTCTATTGTAGGCAACCCTTGCCACCACGGATAATAGTTGTGAGTCAGTGGTGACAAGTGGTCAGCATCACTTGACTTCGCTGCATACCACGTACAGTTTATGGACTTGCATTTTTGCTGGATATTGCTAGAAATTGATCATTATATGCTTAACTGGGGGAGACGGCCATGATCCTTCTAAAACAGCTGTAAAAGCATCTTCAGCAGCCATTCTGGCAAGAATTTTGGTAATGAATACCAATTACCTTGCCCAGTTAACATCACAACCATCACAATTGTTAGTTCTCCAGCAGGTAGGATTCCCTGTTGAAGAAAACATTCTCCTTTACCTGGTTGACATATGGCTTAACAAGGTCAGCTGCTCCTGAACATAAATTAGCTACTAATATAAATTTTCCCAATCCCTCTTTGGGGGTTACCTGATTTTTGTTTTATTTACAAATTGAACTTTGACTATAGGCCAATATTTATCCCATATCCTGAACTAGAGGCTTATGATTATTTATTTATGGCTAATATATCATGGTAAAGACAAGGATAAATTATTCTAATCTGAAAATAGGTTTAGAGAAAGAAAGTGGACGTTTTGGTTCGACAACCAGTCTATGCCCAAAGCAGGCGCCGCTTGGGGCTCTTCCCTTCGCAAGGCCTTTACTTTCGAAATTGTCGAAGACTTCTGGTGGTACGTCTAATCTCCTCTATATATATATATATTTATACATATATATATTTATATATACATCTACATGTATTTGATCTGTTTCTAATCTAGATTTAACTGCTGGGTTTAGTTTCTTTTACTCTTGCTGTCTTACCTTCTTCTGTGTTATAATGTAGTTGGTTTTTTTCTTTGTGGTAATGTTTTCCTACCTCCCATCTTCCAGGGTAAGCAGGATAACCTAAAAAAAAACAAAGTATGTCCAAATTTATGTGGAGTCGTATATACATCTAACTGGGTTCGAGGACGAAGTGAAGTCTTACGAGGACTAAGTGAATTCATACGAGGATCAAGTGAAGACATTCGAGGATCAAGTGACTTCATACGAGGTTCAAGTGACTTCGTATGAGGATCAAGTGAAAGCATTAGAAGATGAAGTTGAGGAATTGAATGAAAAACTGTCTGCTGCGAATTCAGAGTTGACAACGAAGGAAAGTCTAGTAAAATAGCACGCTAAAGTTGCTGAAGAAGCTGTTTCAGGTACGTTGGTGTGGTGCTGGTCATCCATGAAATATTAGCTCGTGCATTATCATTTATTTTATTCTTTTTTCGGGGTAAGAGATTCTATGAAATTGATTCATTTCCTCGAACAGGTTGGGAAAAAGCTGAGGTAGAAGCTTTGGCATTGAAAAATCATCTAGAATCAGTTACATTGTTAAAGCTTACTACTAAAGATCGAGCATCACATTTTGATGGTGCTTTGAAGGAGTGCATGAGGCAGATCAGAAATTTGAAAGACGAACATGAACAGAAACTGCAGGAAGTTATTCTTACCAAAACACAGCAACGCGATATGATAAAGCTTGAGCTCAAAATATTTATTAGCTTTGGTAAGTTGGTGTTCATTATGTGCTTGTCTTGATATTGTAGGAGTGTAGAAAGCTCTTTCTTGTGAAGTTGCCAGAAAGTAGAAAGTTCATTGAACTGAAAAACCAAAAATTGCTTGCGGTTCCTTTGTTCCAGCTTCATGAAAATGACAAAGTATGTAAACTTCTAATTGTGCATAAGTTTTAATATTTCAGTTTTGACTTTCATTTCTTATACCTGGTCGATGTAAAGTAGTTACTAACAAATGTTGAGCTCCTGTTGCAAGTTCATAGAAACTTCCGTAGTAATTTATAACAATTTTTCTTTTCTCTTAATCTTAGTTTCTGCAACTCAAGGTAGATGGTAATGATATTGGTAAGAGCAAGTGCTTTATGCCCCCACACGCTTGAACCCTTCTAGAGTTGAGTTTTTTCTCGTCAACTGTGTATCAAATTGCATAATGTTTGTCGAGATTTAGTAATTTTGAGTTGGTCAAAATAAAAATCAAGGACCGTGTAAATAGGCATACAGAACTGTGTGCTAAGTGTAATAGAAAATTTTTTCACATAACAATTACTTCAAAGTTGGACACATAGAACATGTGTATCTTTATCATAGTTGTTGTAATCTTATACATGCACATTGCGCAGGGTACCGTCTTGTGTATGTTTGTCAAACTAGTATGTACTTCATGTTATCTTTTTTAGGGCATTTTATTTAGTCAGTTGAAGAACTCAAGAATCTTTCTATATGCTCAACCATTTAATAAATATTGTGGGTAGTCTGTTGGTTTAATAATATTAGTACCACGTAGCAACTCTATTGTCTTTGTGTATTGATTTTGGCATTAAGTGCCTCTGGTGACCTATTTGCTTCATTTTCCTGACTTGCTATTATTTTTAAATATGTGCAGGAAAACTGCTTCTACGACCTTCCTTACAATACTGGGTATCAAATTTTTGTGCTACGTTTACGAAAGATAAGGGACGAAATTATGAAGTGTACTCTCTATATATGTAGATATATACTTTGATTAAAGAACTGTGGTAGATTTAGATGAGTAATTGTAAAGATAATGAATGATTATGTAGTTGATGATTTTATTAAGTTAATAATATTTTAGTTTTTTGTATTTTGCCATTATTTGTTATGGGGACATTGAGCCAGCCAGGTATACAAAAAAAATCAAATTTTGATTTGGCAATAATATAATTCGTTACCAAAACATTGAACAAGTTTTAATATAGCAACAAATTTTCGTTGCTAATGGCATTAAAAATATAATATTTGGCAACGAAAAATTAACCTAATAACAACGGAGAGGATATTGTTGCTAATACTAACATATAAGGCAACATTTTTTATCGTTGCAAATCATATCAACTTTCGTTGCACATATAAAGAAACGACAACATATAATGTCGTTGCTAATCGACGACTTTCGTTGCTATTGAAAATTAACCAGCAATAAACATTTTCGTTGTTGATTCAGCATAATATCATTGCCGAATAATATAATCAGCAACGAAAATCGTTGCTAAAAAGTTTACATTCCGCAACGAAAGCAAGCTTAGGCAACGATTTTCATAATTTACTGCAACGAAAAATGTCGTTGCAAAATGATGTCAATTGCAACGAAAATGCATGGTCGTTGCAAAAAAAAAAGAGTTCATTTCGTTGCCAATTAGCAGGCTTTACAGACCAGTTAACAACAAAAATATCATTCAAATCTGACGTATTTTTGTTTAAATCCATGGCCTGGGCTAAGAAAGCTTGACATCTATTTTTCAATAAACGAATGGCTTTATGGCTTGATATGACATTTATTGACTTTAGTGGCTTGGTTGCTTGAATTTTCATAACAGGTTGGTTAGGAATATGAAAACTAACGACCTTACGAAAACAATCAATTTTAGTATAATGAGTAGTTAACTAATAAATCCCCAAAATCACATCAAATGCAAGTAATTTCAAAGAAATGAGATCAACAGGTAATGTGAGGGTGCCGATTTGAATCAAACAAGATTTATAAACAGTGGATGTAATGAAGGTTTTTCCTAACAGAGTTTCAATAGATAATTCAAATTCTAATTTCTCAGGAGTCAAGTTCAAACGTTGAGCACAAGCAGGTAAAATAAAAGAATTGGTAGAATCGGTATCTAATAAGGTATAGACTTCGCAAGAGTTTATGATTAGCTTACCCGTGATAACTTCATTCGGGTTCCTCGCTCTTTGGCAAGTCACGACAAATGCTCTCCCATAAACCACCAACTTTGACTTATCCGGGATAGCCTTTGGTGCCAACGTCGCATCTGGACTTAACTTCGCTATAGGATAAAATTGAACTATGTGATCGTCCTTTCCACAATTGACACAACTTGGAAGGCTGTGTACAGTTTGGACTGATGTGTCCCTTCTCTCTGCATCTGTAGCATCTAACTGGTGGTCGTTCTTCTTCCCTAGAAATGAGTGTTGGCGCTACTGTCGATGTCTTTTCGTTGTCATTGTTGAATCTTCTCTTTTTAAAGTTGTCACCTCTCCTATTATCTTGGCCATGATTACCACTAAAGTGGTTACCATTTCTGGCATGATAATTTCCTCCACGTTGGTTATCACTGCTCCAATGACAGTTTCCACTGGTACGACTGTTATCGTGTTGTCGGTTGATGTCTTTTGGTTGAGCTATCTCATTATCTCGCTCCAATAATTGAGCCATATTCATAACATCTGAATACAAAAGAAGTTTATGAGAAATGAGGAATTAACGAATTTTAGGTTTCAAACCTCTCAGAAACATTCGTGTCATTCGCTCCTCATTATCCACCAAATGATATACAAACCGGGATAACTCTATAAACTTGGCCTCATATTGTGATATAGTCATATTATTCTATTTTAGTTTGATGAATTCCTCCTCCTTCATATGACGAATACTTTCTGGAAAGTACTTGTCATTGAATAATTCTTGGAACTTCTCCTAAGACATCTCAAGTGCGGAAAGATGAGTACATTTTACAGATTTCCACTAGTAATCTGCCTCTCCATGCAACAAAAAGGTGGCGAAGGGAACCTTTTACTCCTCTGTGAATCCCAAGACATCAAACATCTTGGTGATCTACTTAATACATTCTTTTGCCTTAAGTGGATCCGGCTTTCCCAAAAACTCTGGCAGTCCCAACTCTGTGAATTGCTTAGCAGTGATCAGTCGTGAGTTACTATTATTTCCACCTGCATTTTGAACAGGAGTCTCTCTCGTTTGGTGTTACATGAATTATAGAAAGCGCCTAAACATCCCATCGTTCATCATTTGGTCAGTGTTATTGTTTACAGGAGGATTATTGCTTTCCTAATGTACATTATCCTTGTTATTGATTGGCGGTGTCTCAATTGTCTCATGTGCTCCATTGCTAATCTCAAAATTTTCAAATGTCATTCTCAAATACTGGCACAAAATAAGGGTTAATTAAAGAAATTGACATGCCACATATTATCCCTATATTCTGACCAACCAATTAAATAATAAATAAGCTTAGGTAGGACACTATAGCGAAGGTTTTACTTGCCTCTCCCCTCCTAGTTCTAATCCCAGATCTCCACTAGAGATCATATCTCTAAGCTCTTATACCAACTGTGACGTCCCCAAAATAGGTCCACACAACCCATTCTGTATCACAAAATATATGGTACAAATTTTCAATACAAATTTCATTTATACAACTATAATTGTCGTGTAAAATATGACAAAAAATAAGTTGTGAGTTTCAATACAAATATTATCTCGTAGACAATATCCAAACTCAAATAAAGTCCTCATTACAATTATTGTCACACTATTTTAAAAAATAGTGAAGACTGCTATAATAACCATCTTGGACCATTACTCCACTCCCCGACTAGTCCCAACTACATTATCGCCTCTTGAGAAGAATAATGGAACCAAAAGGAAAAGGGTGAGCTCAACTAGCCCAGTAAAGAATATTATGACTAAGATAATGTGGAACAAATTATCCTTAGTCCTCAAAAGAGAAAAATTTGATAGAATACAATAAATAAGATTTAGAATAACAACTACAGGAGAAACAACAATCCTTTAGAAGAGTCAAGTAGAGCATGATGTCTACTATCTTCTATCATTTAAAAGTCCATCATCAATATTTTATCCCTGCAACACCAATCGATAATTATTTTCAATCAATGAATTATCTATGCACTACGGGCCAAAGATAATCGTTTGTATCACCAGTTATCATGATCATGCCAAACACCTGTCCATCTATGTACTACAGGCCAAAGAGGACTTTCACCACAAACTATTATCTGTAACATTAAAGGTTATGATTATACCAATACACAATTCCTAGTCATAATCATACCAATCAACAGTCCATCTTTACACTACGGGCCAAATATGACTTTCAGCACAATATAAGCATGTGGATGATGACAATGATATGAAGAATCAATCAAGGATAAATATTAGAGATTTATAATTCAATTTATCCATAGTTCAAGAATGTCCAAATTATCAACTTGATAACTAATTGTGGAGTAAAATTTAAGAATGATATTTATGTATCAAAAATAATTTGGACATAAAAGAAAATTTAATTCTGTTGTGAACAGTACGTATGAATAGTACCCATGAATAGTATCCCGACATGAAAAGATTAAAATTTAATAAGAAAGTCCATACCAATATTCTAGTGAAATGATATTAGATGAAGTGCAAATCTTAAGGAATTTTTAATCATTTTAGGAATTATAGAAGCAATACTTACCATAGTAAGTTTAAATTTAGGAATATGAAATGAAATAATATCACTTACATAATATGGAGTATGAAAGAAAATAATATTTCTTACGAGTATTGAAATAAAATAATATCCTTTACCTTAGTAGAAAACTAGATTAGACTTGGAATATCGGATATTATCCAAAGAAAATCTTACACTAAAAGCTACACTTAAAGTATTCTTATACTCAAAAGAAATACTCACAATATTATAGTAGGAATGTTTATGATTTTTGGTGTGTTTAGGAAGGAGGGTTACCTATCCCCTTTTGTAGTGCAGCTCAAAGGAAAAATTAAACAAAGCTACCTAACTTTCTCTTTTTTCTTCTTTTCCTAACCTGTTTAAATTTCTCATATTTCTTATGTTGAGGCCCACAAAATTAGAAAACATGCTTTGCAGGCATTCTATCAAGCCACCAAAAAAGAAAAAGAATGCGTAGAAGTGCACGGAAGGTTTTTGAAAAAAGAATACCAAATCAAAATGATAACATTCACTCCACTTTTATTCACATGCTGAAAATTATATATCATTATAATAATATTACCATTTAAATTATAAAAATTATACTATTATATTATCACATTATACTATTATAATGTAATATTATAATAATATATTTGAATAAATATTTTATCGGAGAAGATTATTGTGATTCCAATGAAAAATATGTCAAACTTTCAACAAATATTTCATGCTAAATTCCTTCATTTATATCAAAATTGAACCAATATCCACCACATAATAATTATTCATAATTAATATTATAAGCTCATAATATTAACAACCAGATTATTCCCAGGAAAGAGGGGATTTTTCGATAAGGATTTATCCTTATTGGCGCACAATTATATAACCTAACCCCTTTTCTTGACAAAACTTTATAAACATTGCCAATAATGCTAACTAATAATATTATTCAAATAATATAAACTATTTCACAGATATTACTGTAACAATTATTGAATCAATGATATGAGATATTATGCAATACTACTGTGGTAATTATTGAATACTGGGTGACTTCTTACATAAGAATTAATAATCCGAGATACTGTGCAATACCATATGCTACTGTGCAACCATGCGTATTACTGTACTATCACTGAGTACTTTAACAGTTAACGGTAAAAGTTTTGTCGTTATTTTTATAAAATGTTTATTTCTGTTGCATTCTGTATCCGACAGTTATTCCGTTATGTGGTCCACTAATGATTGCGTCGTCATAAGAATATTCCCCAGCAAAAAGAATATTTCCCGATAAAATGAATATTTTATGACAACTTACTTACTTTGTAGAATTTGCACATATCATCCATAACTATAACATTATATCAAATCAACACCTTATTATTCAAAATAATATTTAGAGAAAATTATATCTTTATTCATAAAAAGTTGGGGTCTCACAGTAGACCTGATCTCCCCCCATACACGAGAGTACATAGGCACCCAACTATGGTGTGGTCTAACCCTTACAAAAATTCAGAAAACCCTTTCAAAGGTTTCGCGATCACATGATATAACTTTTAAAAACTCAACGCGCGAACTATGTAGACCTAATCTCCCCCATACATGGAATTACATAGGCATCCATCTATGGTGCGGTCTGACCCTCAAAAGAAATATCTAATCCCAAAATCCAGTTCAAATCAAACCATTAAACACTTTTGAAACCCTTCAGGCCAAGCCTGAACTACGTAAGACCTGATCTCCCCTATACACGGGAGTACGTAGGAAGCCATCTATGCTGCGGTCTATGTGACACCCCCAAATCCAGGTACTTCATTCCCACAGGATTTGGTGCTCACTTATCAAAACTATTATATCTAACTACCCATCAATAAAGGATAAAGACATAATTTAAATAGCTTAAACAATAATCCTTCCCATTAAAGGGATACATCATCATCTCAAAGTAAATCCCAGATAATCTAACCTTAAAATTATTACATAAGTTTGCGGAATACATCACATATAAAAATAAGTTTTTAACATAATAAATTAAAATAAAATTCTCATAAGTCTTCATCATTTGGACATCTTGCCCTTGCCTTTGCTAGTTGACGGCTCATCAACTTTCTCCACTTTAGCTGCAGTGTTAATTGCAAGAGTGAGCAAACAAATGCTCACTGATATAGAAAGTAGAAATGGTAGTAACAAGAGAGTGAACAATAAAAGCTGAACAATAAGGAACTTTTTCTACAAATCAACTAGAAAACAAGTTCGAAATTTAGTTATCTGAGGGTCTTAAGACCACGAACTATATCCCCGGTACTTAGGTATAATTACCCAACCTTAACAGTCATTTAGACTCTAAGGACCCTTCTCAACGTACTTAGGGGGATCATCCCTTTGTACCATGTATTGTGCATAAACATCTAAACGTTACACGTACCAAATCCCCTATGTTAGGGTTGTTCGTCTCAGTTTGAATTTAGAATTTCCGCACTAAAGAAAGTTTAGTTTGGAACTAGCTTATCAGTGTTTCTAGAATTTTAGAACACTATTCAAATATAGATTAATTCAATCAATGCTTACTACTTGAAGGTTTAATACATCAACAAAGCTTTGAACAAGGTTATCAAAGTCAAAGATTGAATAACAATAATATATAATGGAGTAAACATAATATACATGCGAAGCGCTATAGAAGAGTTAAAACAATCTTTCTTGAATCATTGTATTAGAACAATATATGCTTTTAATAATAGTTAGGAAAGTAAAACTCGCTCGATGTAACGAATTAGGTTACATAAGCTTGTACAAACATATTCAAGATAAATTAGGCTTGCTCAATTACTTGAACAACAATAATATAGGAACGGAAACTTGCATTCCATATGAAAAGAATGAAGTTCGAAAGCTTGCTCAATTGTAAAGAGATAAGGTTTAGAAACTTGCACAAATATAAAAGTAGAGTTAGAGAACTTTCCTTGATTGTAAGCTACACAAATGAAAATAATCTCCAATTATCCTACATATATCATTGAAATCGCAACAACAATTAATCGCATGAATATTAACTTTAGGGTTTAAACCATCATTTAGGTCACAACCCTAACCTAGCACCTAACCACGTAGATTAAATATACTTAACGAATCTAAAATCTCATTATAAACTAACATAAACCTTATCATTTATATTTAACTTTTGAACACATCACATTTGGCTCATTATATAACTTATTAAAGTAATCACTTACATTCTTTTGCACTTTGCATTTCAACACGTTGACATATGTTATTATAGTTTATATTATGCCTCAACATCAATAACATGCATGCTAAACTAACACAAGTCCATTACGCATGTCTTGCAAACAAGCAGACTCAATTGTCCCAGTTCAGGGTGTGGCGCAGCTGTGCCACACATAGGCTTGGAACTAGCGCAGCTACGTAGTTTTTTGTCTTGGCACCGGTGCAGCTGCACCGGTGTTCTGACAGACGCAGAGAAGGCAGTGAACAGTAGCCATTTTTAGCCCAATTAACACGAAATTCACCCATCAAATGGTGATAACATCATGTAACATAATTATACAACTATCATAACATGATTGTTAACATATTCAACCACCTAGCACAATTTAACAACAACTAGAACTATTTTAATTTCTCAATTTTCATGTTTTTCACATAAAACTCCATTTTTTGATAGTCTGTCCAGAAATCATCACTGTGAATTCATTATTTGGCCAAATCACCTCATTCAAATTACGTTATGCTCGTATGTAAATGAACTACCATATACAAGCATCAATTTACAGATTACTACACACATTGGATAAGAAATTTGGTACTTTCTAAGGCTATATCACATGAACATAAACACTGCTATATCATTTCTTCTTATAATTCAATTTATCACGAATTTGATAACTGATAACATGTACACATGATAAACAACAGAGTTTTGAAATTCTACATGAACATGTATTCATCACAATTCTCGTGATTTCACATTGTATCAAAAAGATATACACATATACTACTAAAACTAAAGAATAATAATAGGAATAGTTTATACCTTGATTAGTGAATGCTAGACAAAGATGATAATTTCTCAAAACCACTGTGATCTTCTAAAATCTCTGTGTTCTCTTCCTCCAAGCTCTCTCTCTCAACACTCTGTTCTTCCTCCTTAGCCAAATACGAGAATAAGAAGAAACTAGATGCTAGCCTTAGGTATAATATGCGTAAACATAAACTGAAACCCACGTTCTCTTTCGGTTATAAAACCCAAACAAGCGTCGGCTCAAATAAGCCAAAGGCCACATGGCCCTGTTTGGCTAACCAAAAACTCTCCCAACTAAATTATTTTAATAACATTTATATTATATAGTTTTATGTCACACTTGTAATTAATTTAAATAACTTAGTTTAGTTAATTTAAATAACTTATAATACTAATAATAAAAATCTTATTATCATTAATAAATAATTATATATCTAAATTAATTAATAAATTAGACACATAATTATATTTAATTTATTTATTTCCTTTAAATTAAACAATTCATTTAATTTAACTAATTTGTTAAATATTAAGCAATTGATTTCATTTAATTATCTCCTTAAATTAAATCCAACAAATAAAATTATCATTACTCGATTCAATTAACACTAATTAATTTAGCTACTAAATTAATTCATGACAACTCATCAAATATTTATTTTTCTCAATAAATAAATTATTTTAAATATTTATTTAATTCCATAAATATTTAAATTAAATTACAAAGTTCTTGATCGTTACAGTCTAACCTTCAAAAAAACCAAATACTTTACCTTAACTTAAACATTAAATCAAATACCAAACCCAAGACACCAAAATTAAACTTGAAAACCTATACACCAGAAAAACCTGAAGATCGAAAACTCATTTTGAGAGACCCTGTGACACCTTAATGTCAATCCATCAGGAAAGAGTTAGCAATACATCAAGACAACAAGTCACAGAGAAAAATGGCAACCATCAAGCAAGTCAAAACATATATAAAAGGGAAGTGAACTAAAATATATTTCCTTTTATATGTTACTGTTTGATATATACAATGTGTCATGTACATGACAAAAGTGAATAAACTAGTCTATACAGGAAATAACAACTAATCTATAATCCTGCCATCATATGGACCAGTAACTCCAAAATACTATCCCTCTCTATAGACTAAAGGTCATCTCTAAGATCCTATCCCGCTGTCTCAATACGAGCCAAAAGCTCTGTCGTGGTATGCATGGTGCTATCTTGATAACCCAAGAGCTCATTCGTCTACGCGACAATATCATCTATAAAAGATTTGAGAGAAGTACTATCAGCAACAACAGCATCCCTGGCAGCCCGGACTTCATCCCTCTTCAAAAGAGTAGCACCCCGGCTAGATAAAGTTGTCAACATCAATGCAAAACATCATTCCCCACAGAGATGTAGAAAAGTCAAAGTCTAATTTCTAAGGGGTAAAGTTCAAACGTTGAGCACAAGCCGGTGAAATAAAAGAATGAGTAGAACCAGTATCTAATAAGGTATATAATTCACAAGAGTTTATGATTAGCTTACCAGTGATAACTTCATTTGGGTTCTTCACTTTTTGAGAAGTCACGACAAACGCTCTTCCTTGACCCATCGACTTTGATTTATCTGAGATAGCCTTTGGTGCCACCGTCCCAGCTGGACTTGACTTCACTACATGACAAAATCAAGCTATGTGACCGTCTTTTCCATAGCTGAAACACACCTTGGAAGGCTGTGTATAGTTTGGACTGATGTATCCCTCCTCTCCGCATATATAGCATCTAACTGATGGTTGTTCTCCTCCCTTAGAAATGGCTACTAGTGCTGGTGATGTTGCTGATATCTTTTCGTCATTGTTGAACCTTCTCTTTTTGAAATTTCCACTTGACTCATTTCTTCTATTATCTTGGTCAGGATTACCACCGAAGTGGTTACCATTTCTGACATGATAATTTCCTCTACGTTTGTTATCACTGCTCCGATGATTGTTGCCACTTATACGACTATTATCTTGTTACCGGTTGTTGTCTTTTAGTTGAACTATCTCATTATCTTGCTCCAATAATTGAGCCATATTCACAACATCTAAATACAAATAAAGTTTATGAGAAATGACGTATTGTCGAATTTTAGGTTTCAAACCTCTTAGAAACATTCGTGTCATTCGTTTATCATTATCCACCAAATGGGATGCAAATTGGGATAAATCTGCAAACTTGGCCTCGTATCGCAATAAATTCATATTGTTCTATTCCAGTTTGATGAATTCCATCTCCTTCATGTGACGAATACTTTCTGGAAAATACTTGTCGTTGGATAATTCTTGTAACTTCTCCCAAGACATCTTAAGTGTGGAAAGATGAGAACATTTTACAGATTCCCACTAGTAATATGCCTCTTCACGCAACATAAAGGTGGCAAATGGATCCTTTTGTTCCTCTTTGCATCCCAAGACACCAAATATCTTGGTAATCTGCTTAATCCATGCTTCTTCCTTAAGTGGCTCTGGCATTTCCAAAAACTCTAGTGGTCCTAACTCCTTGAATTGCTTAGCAGTGACTAGCCATGAGTTGTCAATGCTTCCACCTGTATTTTAAACAGGAGTCTCCCTCGTTTGGTGTTGTATGAATTATAAAAATCTCTTAAACATCCCATCATTCATCATTTGGTCGGTGTTGTTGTTTACAGGAGGATTATTGCCATCCTGATACACATTATCCTGGTTATTGATTGGCGGTGACTCAATGGTCGCATGTGCTCCATTGCTTATCTCAAAATTTTTAGATGTCATTCTCAAATACTACAACAAAACAGGGGTTAATTAAAGAAATTGATATGCCACATATTATCCTTATATTCTGACCAACTAATTAAATAACAAATAAGCTTAGGTATGACACACTAGCGAAGGATTTACTCGTCTCTCCCCTCCCAGTTCCAATCCTAGATCTCCACTAGAGATCATATCCCTAAGCTCTAATACCAACTATGAAGCCCGCAAAATAGGTCCACATAACCCATTCTGAGTCGCCAAATATATGGTACAAAATTCAAATACAAACTTCAATTATACAACTATTAATTGTCGTGTAAAATACGACAAAACATAAATTGTGAGTTTTAATACAAATATTATCTTGTAGACAATATCTAAACTCAAATAAAGTCCTCATTATAATTATTGTTACACTATTTTGCAAAATAGTGAGTACTACTGTAATAAACATCTTGAACCATTACTCCATTCCCCGACTAGTCCTAACTATATTCTCTCCTTCTGAGAAGAACAATGGAACCAAAAGGAAAAGGGTGAGCTCAACTAGCCCAATAAAGAATATCATGACTAAGATAATGTAGACCAAATTATCCTTAGTCCTCAACAGGGAAAAATCTGATAGAATACAATAGACAACAAGTTTTAGATCAACAACTGCAGTGAAAACAACAATCCATTAGAAGAGTCAAGTAGAGCATAATGTTTACTATCTTCTATGATTTAAAAGTCCATCATCAATATTTTATCCCTGTAACACCAATTAATAATTATTTCCAATCAATGAATTATCTATGCACTACGGGCCAAAGATAATCGTTTGTATAACCAGTGGTCAAGATCATGCCAAACACGTGTCCATCTATGTACTACGGGGTAAAGAGGACTTTCACCACAAACCTTAACTGTAACAATTAAAGGTTATTATTAAACCAATATACAATTCTTGGTCATAATAATACCAATCAACAGTACATATTTTCACTATGGGTCAAAGATAACTTTCAACACAATATAATCATGAGGATGATGACAATGATATAAATAATCAATCAAGTGAGATCAAGGATAAATATTAGATATTTATAATTCAATTTATCCAGAATTCAAAAATGTCCAAATTGTTAACATGATAACTATTTGTGAAGTAGAATTCAAGAATGATATTCATGTATCAAAAATAATTTGGACAGAAAAAAATTAAATTCTGTTGTTAACAGTACTCATGAATAGTACCCCAACATGAAAAGATTAAAATTTAATAAGAAAGTTCAGAACACTATTCCAGTGAAATGATATTAGATGAAGTGCAAACCTTAAGGTGTAAGACCCCAGTTTTTATAAATAAAGATGAATTTTTATAATTATTATTTTTGAATATTATGGAAGAAATTTGATATAATGTTATAGTTGTGGGTAATATTTATAAATTTTGCAAAGTACGCAAGTTGTTATAAAATATTCGTTTGGTCGGGGAATATTCTTTTTGTCGGGGAATATTCGTACGACGGCAAAATTATTGGTGGACCCCACAACAGAATTATTGTTGGATTGAGAAAACGACAAAAATATTTTATTAAAAATAACGGCGGAAGTTTTACCGTTGATACTGTTAAACTACTGGGTAGTAAAAGTACAGTAATACGCGTTGTTGCATAGTAGCACACGGTATTGATTATTGATATTTATGTGAGAAGTCGCTCAGTTTGATTCAATTATTGTCGATTAATAATATGAATTATTATAGCGATAATGACGTTTTGTTTTATTCGTATTATTAACGTAATAAAACGGAAACATCTTTTTATATAAAACAGAATACTTTATTAAAGTTATTTTAAAAATAGAATATATTATATTTTATTATGCATAGTATTGCATAGTGTTTTGCATAGTGTTGCATAGTAAAAATCTTTTTATATAAATAGAATATATTATATTTTATTTAAAAGATTTTTCTTTAAATATGGACCGTCAGATTAAAGTAAATTAATCTGGACCGTTCATGGATTAGTTACTATGCATTCCATTTTCCTATAAATAGAAGCTCATTCCTTCATTATTTTCTTACGAATTCACTGAACTCTAGAGAGAGAAACTATAGAGAGATAGAAGAAAAGCTTTCTGCTACTTAACTTTTCTTTTCCCATATCCAGTTTCTGTTACGGTAAGGGGTGTTATTCTTTCTTATTCATGAAGAGAACTGTTGTTATTCCATTTCTTATTATTCTGTTGGAATAACCTGTATACGCGGTCTACCCTATACTTGGTGACATTCTTCTATCATTCTGTTGGAACATCCTGTCTGTGTGTTTTACACCGGACCTGGTTCCGTCTTTATTATTATTCCGTTGGAACATCCTGTCTGTGTGTTTTACACCGGACCTGGTTCCGTCTTTATTATTATTCCGTTGGAACATCCTGTCTGTGTGTTTTACACCGGACCTGGTTCCGTCTTTATTATTCTGTTGGAACATCCTGTTGGTGTGAATTTCACCTGACCTGGTTCCATTATTATTATTCTGTTGGAATAACCTGTCTGTGCGGTCTATCGCATGCATGGTGATTTCTTTTGTTATTCCATTCTTTATTATACTCAGTTGGATAAAACTTTGATTTCTATACTCCATGAAATTAGTGGAATATCCTTGACATTTGCGCTTCATCCAGTATCCTTTCATGGAAATATTCTTCTGATCATTCTTGAATTTTACACCACAAAATAGTATCGTGTTGACAATTTGGACGTTAATAATTCCTGGATAAAATAATTCTTGAACTTGTTTTATTGAATTCTTATATCATTGTCATCATCCTCTTATTTATATTTTTGAAAGTCATCTGTGGCCTGTAGAGCATGGATGGACTTGGTATGATTATGACCAGGGATTATTCGGTGTAATCATGACCGTAATGTTACAAATGATGTGGTAAAAGTCTCATTTGCCGTAGTGCATTGATGGACAGTTGTTGGCATGATCATGACCATTGATGAATACACAAATATCCTTGGCCCGTAGTGCATGGAATTTGTGGTCGTGACCCTAATGAGTATCCTTGGCCGTAGTGCAGGGATGATGTGGATTATTTATTAAGCTGAGTCTCAGCGATAAAAGTGATTAAAAACTTTTTAAATCATAAAAGATAGTAGATTCTATTCTCTACTTGACTCTTTTAATGGATTGCTTGATCCGCTGCTGTTAAACTTGATGTTGTTATATTTTATCAGTTTAATACTGTTGAAGGCTAACGATAATTTATTCTGCATTATCTTAGTCATAATATTTCTTACTGGGCTAGTTGAGCTCACCCTTTCTTTCACTATTCTCTTCAGGAAATGAGAACATAGCAGGGACGAGTCGGGGAACGGAGTAATGGTCCAGAGGATAGCATTAGTAGTCCTCACTATTCTGTGAAATAGTGTGACAATAATTGTATTGAGGACTCCTTTTGAGTTTGTATGATCTCTAGTAGACAATTATTATATTCAAACTCACAGTTGTATTTTGTCGTATTATACACGACAGTGGTATTAGTAAGTTGTATTTGAATTCTGTACCATGTATCTGACGACTCAAGATGGGTGATGTATACCTAATTTTGGGGGCGTTACAGTTGGTATCAAAGCTTAGGGATATGATCCCTGGCTAAGATGTGAGACTAGAACTAGGAGGGGAGAGACGGGGAATTCCTTCGCTAGTATGACCTACTTAAATTTATTTTGTATTTAAATTAGTTGGTCAAAGTTTAGAGATATTATGTTACATGTCAATTAATCTTTGTTTTGTGGCAGTATTTGAAAATGACTTCCGAAAATGTTGAGAATAACAATGGAGCACAAGAGACCGTTGAGTCTCCACATATCAATAATAAGGAGAATGTGCATCAGGAAGGCGACAATCCTCATGACCAAATGATGAATGATGGATTGTTCAGAGGCTTTATGCAATTCATGCAACAGCAAGCGAGAGCGACTCCTGTTCAAAATGTAGGTGGAAACACTGGAAATTCTCGGGCGGTCACCGCTAAACAGTTCAAGGAGCTGGGACCACCGGAGTTTAAGGGAGAGCCAAAACCACTTATTGCGGAAGCATGGATAAAGCAGATCACCAAAATATTTGATGTCTTGGGATGCTCCGAGGAGCAAAAGGTTCCCTTTGCCGCCTTTATGTTGCGCGGAGAGGCAGATTACTGGTGGGAATCGGTAAAACGTACTCAACCTGCCGTACTGAAGATGTCTTGGGAGAAGTTCCAAGAGCTGTTCAATGACAAATACTTTCCTGAAAGTATCCGTCACATGAAGGAGGTGGAGTTTATCAAATTGGAGCAAAATAATATGACCGTGTCGCAATACGAGGCAAAATTTGCGGAGTTATCCCGGTTTGCGTCCCATTTGGTGGATAATGAAGAGAGAATGGCACGATTATTTTTAAGAGGTTTAAAGCCGGAGATACGTCAACATCTTATTTCTCATAAACTGTGTTTGTATTCTGATGTTGTAAATAGGGCTCAGTTGGTAGAGCGCGATAACGAGTCAACGCAATCAAAAGAGAGCAGCCGGCAAAATGATAATACCAGTGAGAGTAGTCATCGAAGCGGTGACAACAAGCGTGGAGGAAATCATCAGGCCAGAAATGGTAACCACTTCGGTGGTAATCAGGGCCAAAACAATAAGAATGGACATTTCAAGAAGAGGAGATTCAACAATGATGGAAAGACGTCAGCATCAGCAACCGTTGTTAAGGAAGGAGAAAGACAACCTATCATATGCTTCAAATGCGGAGGGGAGGGACACATCAGTCCAAATTGCGCGATGCCGTCCAAAGCATGTTATAATTGTGGAAGAGAAGGCCACTTAGCCCGATTTTGTCGTTCACCGAAGACAAATTCAACTAGGATGGAGGCACCAAAGGCTGTCCCAGAAAAGTCAAAGCCGGTAGTGCAAGGGAGAGCGTTTGTTGTGACCTCCCAGAAAGCAAGGAACCCGCATGAGGTCATCACGGGTAAGCTTATCATAAACTCTAGCGAAGTCTACACTTTATTTGATACCGGTTCTACCCATTCTTTTATTTCTCCTACTTGCGCTCAACGATTAAATTTGACTCCGGAGAAATTAGACTTTGACTTATCTGTGGAAACTCCGTTGGGAGAAAACTTCATTACATCCACGGTTTATAAGTCTTGTTTGGTTCAAGTTGGTACCCACGCATTACCTGTCGATCTTATTGCATTAAAAATACTTGCATTTGATGTAATTCTAGGGATTGATTGGTTAACTACCCATCATGCAAAAATTGATTGTTTCCGTAAGGTTGTTAGCTTTCATATTCCCAATCGACCTATTATACGAATTCAAGCAACCAAACCATTAAAATCAATCACTGTCATCTCAAGCCATAAAGCTATTCGTTTATTGAAAAACGGATGTCAAGCTTTCTTAGCTCATGTCACAGATCTAAACAAAAATACGTCAGTCCTGAATAATATTTCTATTGTTAATGAATTCCCCGACGTATTCCCTGAAGAACTTCCTGGCCTACCCCCAGAGCGTGAAATTGAATTTTGTATCGACCTTGAACCCGGTACAAAACCCATTTCCAAAGCCCCATATCGAATGGCTCCTATTGAACTTCAGGAGTTAAAGACTCAACTGCAGGAATTGTTAGACATTGGCTTTATTCGTCCTAGTACTTCTCCTTGGGGTGCTCCTGTTCTATTCGTGAAGAAGAAAGATGGGAGTATGCGACTTTGTATTGATTATCGGGAGTTAAATCATGTCACCATCAAAAATAAGTATCCATTGCCACGTATTGATGACCTGTTTGACCAGTTGCAAGGAGCCAAATTCTTTTCAAAGATTGATCTTCGTTCCGGATATCACCAATTGAAGATTAGAACCGATGACATTCCAAAGACGGCTTTCAGAACTCGGTACGGGCATTATGAATTCCTAGTCATGTCCTTTGGATTGACTAATGCTCCTGCTGCCTTCATGGATATGATGAACCGAGTATTCAAGGAATATTTGGATCACTTTGTGGTCGTCTTTATTGATGACATCCTTATTTATTCCAAAAGCCGTGAAGATCATGAGGAACACTTGAGGCTAATACTCCAAAAGCTTCGTGAATACAAGCTTTATGCCAAGTTGAAGAAATGCGAGTTCTGGCTTGAGGAAGTAGCATTCCTTGGGCACGTGGTATCAAATCATGGAATATCTGTTGACCCAGCAAAGATTGAAGCTATTCAAAGCTGGGAGCAACCTAAATCAGTGACCGAAGTACGTAGCTTTCTCGGCTTAGCTGGTTATTATCGGAGATTCGTAGAAGGGTTTTCTCGAATCGCTACTCCACTAACTCAGCTGACTCGGAAAGATACAAAGTTCGGTTGGAGCGAGGAATGTGAGAAGAGTTTTCAAGAACTCAAGAGGAGACTCATTTCAGCACCTGTTCTGACAATACCATCTGGTTCGGAGGATTTGTCATCTACAGTGATGCTTCGGGCAAAGGGTTAGGATGTGTTCTCATGCAACATGGGAAAGTCATAGCCTATGCCTCACGACAACTCAAAGAATATGAGAGAAATTATCCTACTCATGACCTAGAGTTAGCAGCTGTTGTCTTCGCACTTAAAATTTGGAGGCATTACTTGTATGGGGAGAAAGTGGAGATCTTTACGGATCATAAAAGCCTCAAATATTTCTTCACTCAAAAGGAACTCAACATGCGACAACGACGTTGGCTTGAACTGTTGAAAGATTATGATCATACCATCCAATACCATCCTGGAAAAGCGAACGTGGTAGCTGACGCATTGAGTAGAAGGTCATATGCGGGTGCGAGTGCAATATTGTCAACGCAAAGGCCCATTTTGGATGACTTGCAAAGGATGGAGATAGAGATAAAGACTCCAAGGACCCACATTATGATGGCAAATATACGAGTAGAACCGACTTTAATTGATAAAATTAAAGCTGCTCAAGTTACAGATTCGGAGCTGATGCGTATGAGGAAGAAAGTACAAGAAGGTGCGATACCGGAAGCAAGAATCGATGAAGAAGGAATACTTCGAGTCAACTCCAGACTTTGTGTTCCTAACGACCCTGATTTAAAGTATAAAATCATGATGGAGGCGCACAACACACCGTTTGCAATCCATCCTGGGAGTACCAAAATGTATCATGATCTTCGACATACATTTTGGTGGGGCAATATGAAGAGAGAGATAGCGCTTTTTATCTCAAGGTGTCTAACATGTCAACGAGTCAAGGCGGAGCATCAAATACCAAAAGGACCATTGCAACCACTTGAAATTCCAGAATGGAAGTGGGAGCACATTACCATGGATTTCGTTACTGGTCTTCCCAAAGTTTCTCAAGGCATAGATGCGATTTGGTTCATTGTTGATAGATTGACCAAGTCTGCTCATTTCTCACCGATACGAGAAACTTATACACTTGAACGTCTTGCTCGTATGTACATAAACGAGGTTGTAAGATTGCATGGTATGCCAGTATCCATAGTTTCTGATCGAGACCCAAGATTCACTTCGCGATTTTGAGTTAGTTTGCAAAAAGCTATGGGCACAGATTTACGATTTAGCTCGGCATATCATCCTCAAACGGACGGACAGTCAGAAAGGACTATTCAAACTCTTGAAGATCTATTAAGACTCTGTGTCCTTGATTTCAAGGGAAGTTGGGACTAGTTCTTACCATTGGTGGAGTTTTCCTACAACAACAGTTATCAAGCAAGTATTGGCATGGCTCCGTTCGAGGCGTTGTATGGAAGAAAGTGTCGTTCTCCAGTATGTTGGGATGAGGTGGGTGAAGCAACGTTGTTGGGACCGAATTTGGTACGTATGACTACGGAAAAGATTCAAACGATCCGGAAACGTATAAAAACCTCACAAGATCGACAAAAGAGTTATGCTGATCTTCATCGAAAGGACGTGGAATTCGATATAGGAGATCATGTGTTGTTACGTGTTGCTCCATGGAAAGGAGTTACGAGATTTGGAAAGAGAGGAAAGCTCAATCCTCGATTCATCGGCCCATTTTTAATCCTCGATCGAGTAGGAACTGTGGCCTATAGACTCGCTTTACCGCCAAGTATGTCTCGTGTTCATAACGTTTTTCACATATCCATGCTACGTAAATATGTGAAAGACCCGAACCACATTATTGAGTTAGAACCTGACGAAATAGCGGAAGATTTAACGTATGAAGAGGTTCCTGTTCAAATCTTGGATAAGAAGGAACATATTTTACGCACCAAGGTTATACCTCAAGTCAAAGTTTTGTGGAGAAACCACGATGTTGAGGAAATGACTTGGGAGTTAGAATCTGAAATGAAATCAAGGTATCCTTACCTCTTCGACATACCAGGTACGTACCCTAATTTCGAGGGCGAAATTTCATAAGAAGGGGAGGTTGTAAGACCCCAGTTTTTATAAATAAAGATGAATTTTTATAATTATTATTTTTGAATATTATGGAAGAAATTTGATATAATGTTATAGTTGTGGGTAATATTTATAAATTTTGCAAAGTACGCAAGTTGTTATAAAATATTCGTTTGGTCGGGGAATATTCTTTTTGTCGGGGAATATTCGTACGACGGCAAAATTATTGGTGGACCCCACAACAGAATTATTGTCGGATTGAGAAAACGACAAAAATATTTTATTAAAAATAACGGCGGAAGTTTTACCGTTGATACTGTTGAACTACTGGGTAGTAAAAGTACAGTAATACGCGTTGTTGCATAGTAGCACACGGTATTGATTATTGATATTTATGTGAGAAGTCGCTCAGTTTGATTCAATTATTGTCGATTAATAATATGAATTATTATAGCGATAATGACGTTTTGTTTTATTCGTATTATTAACGTAATAAAACGGAAACATCTTTTTATATAAAACAGAATACTTTATTAAAGTTATTTTAAAAATAGAATATATTATATTTTATTATGCATAGTGTTACATAGTGTTTTGCATAGTGTTGCATAGTGTTTGCATAGTAAAAATCTTTTATATAAATAGAATATATTATATTTTATTTAAAAGATTTTTCTTTAAATATGGACCGTCAGATTAAAGTAAATTAATCTGGACCGTTCATGGATTAGTTACTATGCATTCCATTTTCCTATAAATAGAAGCTCATTCCTTCATTATTTTCTTACGAATTCACTGAACTCTAGAGAGAGAAACTATAGAGAGATAGAAGAAAAGCTTTCTGCTACTTAACTTTTCTTTTCCCATATCCAGTTTCTGTTACGGTAAGGGGTGTTATTCTTTCTTATTCATGAAGAGAACTGTTGTTATTCCATTTCTTATTATTCTGTTGGAATAACCTGTATACGCGGTCTACCCTATACTTGGTGACATTCTTCTATCATTCTGTTGGAACATCCTGTCTGTGTGTTTTACACCGGACCTGGTTCCGTCTTTATTATTATTCCGTTGGAACATCCTGTCTGTGTGTTTTACACCGGACCTGGTTCCGTCTTTATTATTATTCCGTTGGAACATCCTGTCTGTGTGTTTTACACCGGACCTGGTTCCGTCTTTATTATTATTCCGTTGGAACATCCTGTCTGTGTGTTTTACACCGGACCTGGTTCCGTCTTTATTATTCTGTTGGAACATCCTGTCGGTGTGAATTTCACCTGACCTGGTTCCATTATTATTATTCTGTTGGAATAACCTGTCTGTGCGGTCTATCGCATGCATGGTGATTTCTTTTGTTATTCCATTCTTTATTATACTCAGTTGGATAAAACTTTGATTTCTATACTCCATGAAATTAGTGGAATATCCTTGACATTTGCGCTTCATCCAGTATCCTTTCATGGAAATATTCTTCTGATCATTCTTGAATTTTACACCACAAAATAGTATCGTGTTGACAATTTGGACGTTAATAATTCCTGGATAAAATAATTCTTGAACTTGTTTTATTGAATTCTTATATCATTGTCATCATCCTCTTATTTATATTTTTGAAAGTCATCTGTGGCCTGTAGAGCATGGATGGACTTGGTATGATTATGACCAGGGATTATTCGGTGTAATCATGACCGTAATGTTACAAATGATGTGGTAAAAGTCTCATTTGTCGTAGTGCATTGATGGACAGTTGTTGGCATGATCATGACCATTGATGAATACACAAATATCCTTGGCCCGTAGTGCATGGAATTTGTGGTCGTGACCCTAATGAGTATCCTTGGCCGTAGTGCAGGGATGATGTGGATTATTTATTAAGCTGAGTCTCAGCGATAAAAGTGATTAAAAACTTTTTAAATCATAAAAGATAGTAGATTCTATTCTCTACTTGACTCTTTTAATGGATTGCTTGATCCGCTGCTGTTAAACTTGATGTTGTTATATTTTATCAGTTTAATACTGTTGAAGGCTAACGATAATTTATTCTGCATTATCTTAGTCATAATATTTCTTACTGGGCTAGTTGAGCTCACCCTTTCTTTCACTGTTCTCTTCAGGAAATGAGAACATAGCAGGGACGAGTCGGGGAACGGAGTAATGGTCCAGAGGATAGCATTAGTAGTCCTCACTATTCTGTGAAATAGTGTGACAATAATTGTATTGAGGACTCCTTTTGAGTTTGTATGATCTCTAGTAGACAATTATTGTATTCAAACTCACAGTTGTATTTTGTCGTATTATACACGACAGTGGTATTAGTAAGTTGTATTTGAATTCTGTACCATGTATCTGACGACTCAAGATGGGTGATGTATACCTAATTTTGGGGGCGTCACATAAGGTATTTCTAATCATTTCAGGAATTATAGAAGCAATACTTACCATAGTAAGTTTAAATTTAGGAATATAAAATGAAATAATATCACTTACATAATATGGAGTATGAAAGAAAATGATATCTCTTATGAGTACGGAAGAAAATGAAAGTAGTATGCATACAAGCCAATCATGTATGATGATAAAGCATATACTTTGTAATCAATCTTATTTATTTATTAATAAAAGAATTATTTATTAGGATTTAATTATCTAAATGGTGTTGTTTTAATGATATGTGATAAACCCATAGTTTTAAGCAATACTTTTAGAATCATGATTAGATCATGCTAATGAGATTTAAATTCTTAGATATCTTAAAACTAAAATGTTCCCAATCAATGGATTACTAAAAGGGGATTAGTGAATCCGGATAGATTGGTACGTACATTGCTTACTCATTGGATGAGGATGATTGATCTCATAATCATTTGTGTGGAGACACTAAAGCAAGTATGTAGGTGCTTATTAGAGAATAAGTTCACTGAACATGACTCGCTAAGGAATACATATTGGAGTTTTACTTGCATGTCAATATGAATTCCTGTAGTCATAGTAGTACAAGTGATCCTTAGATTTGAGATCGTCATAGTATCTTATATATAATGAATTACACTTTGACTTATTCCTTAAGACTCTTAGGGTATATCAAAGGGTATGCTTTGGTGTAATAAGTTATATATAGAGATAATGAATGATCAATAAAAAATCTACCACTTCTAGTCAAAGAAGAGAAATGTTCTATGTGATTCGATAAATGACAACCCATGAATCATTGGCCAAGGTGGAATGAAATTAGAAAGTAGTTTCTAATTTGCATTCATTAGGAGTTGTGCATTTAAGAATCAAAATATATATAATTAAATAAAATAAGACTTGATAGTAATTCAATGTCTTATATTTAATTAGGAAATTGTATCTTGGAAGGATTGAATTGTACGGTAACTATTTATTCAAAGGTTCTTTTATGATTAATGTTGAAATCTGTATTATCTGCAAAGTCGTTGATCGCTAGGAGGCTTATCCCTATTGTAGAATAAATATTATTTATTTAAATAAATTAATAGTTTAATTTATTTTTTTAAATAAGATTAGAATTTTTTTAATTAATTTATTCACAACCGGTTTAAATATGGAGAACCTAAAGGGTCATACCATAAAAGGAAGAATAATTATTTAAGAAGTTCATGGCGTAATCGTAATAATATGTTAAGTATATTTAATTTAATCTATGGTAATAGAATAAATTAAATAGCTTAATATTTATTATTTAATATTTTGAAAATATTAAATATAAATTAATAAGAGAAGTCTTATTAATATTATTACAATTATTATTATTTTAATTTCTAAAAGAGTTTAGGAATTAATTTAATATAAGTATTCTCATTTATTCCTAATAGGATTAGGAGGCAAAATTAGTTAAAGGAGTTTTATTAATTATCCCTAATAAGATTAGGGAGCCTATTTAATTAAATAAATAATACCTTATTTTAATTAAATAGGGTTACCTGATATCTTTATAAGAGGAGTCTTATATTAGATATCAATAATATGTAATTCCAATTGTTACAGAGTACGCCCATTTTTCTATAGAGATAAGAAAAACTAGGGTTTGAGTCAATACACCCTTCTTATTAAAAATTCTTCTTCCTTGGTGGATCACCTCTAGAGGCCATACACTTGGGTGTCTAACATTGATCAAAGGAAGGAATCTACCCGGAGATTCAAGGAGATCGCAGAGAAGTAGGAGGTGAACTCGTACGTATAGAAGCTCGTATCTACAAGGGTATGATTCCATAACTTCTTATTCTTCGTTTTAATTAATAATATACATAATGGATGATACGTGTAGTTGGTTTGTGAAATTATTTAAAAATCTGATTTTATTTTGCTTCCGCTATTTTTACAATTTGATTGCTACTTTGAACTTCACAAAACTTTACAGTGGTATCAAAGCCATACTTTATGCGAATTATTAATTATTTTGATTCCATATATGTATGGGTATGTATTTAGAATAATTTATTGGGCATAATTTATTGTATAAAATTATTATTTTATGAAAGTAAAAAAATTTGTACTGTGTTACTTTCCATGATTTCTGTGGTATTTGATTTGAACAATGATTTCACTATTTCAAAATAGGAGATTCTTTGGTTAATATATATATAGTAATCTGGATGCATGTGAATTACAGTACAGAACATATGATAACATTATAATCATGGTTATTATAACATAATCATGCTCATGTACATGAATCACGTGAATCAACTTATATATATATATATATATATATATATTAATCAATATATTGTAATAACCGTAATAATTTCTTTGGTTCTTGAAAAATTGTGATTACAGTTCTCAATTTAACAGGTGGAACGGTTTGTATTCACGCGCACGAATATTATATATATATATATATATATATATATATATATATATATATATATATATATATATATAGGCCTAGCTTTAGTAGGAATTAAATGTTCTTTGAATTCTTTTGCATAGGGTAATCTGACTGTGTGCTTCTCTTCCTATGCCAAAAAGCATTGGGAGAATCAGAACATAAATTGTTTATTAAATAATCTTTTAATTCTTTTATTTTTTCTTGAACTCTATTGCTTTTAAGTTGTTCTTCAACTTGTTGATACTTAATTTCTTCTTTGAGGAAATTTAGGTGATTAACTTTAGAGTTCAACAGATTTAATGACTTAGAAATTGATTCTTCTTGAATAAATTTTAAATCTCTTTCTTTTGGTTTAATTAAGAATTTAAATGTAATTTTCTTACCTAAATGCTCACAGCTTAATCCTTTATTACTAGTAGTGAATGGATAGAGTAAATATATAAATGGTAGACCTAAAATGATTTTGTCAGTAAGATTGCGAACTAAGACGAATGAAGTCTTAAAACACATGCTGTCTTGACAGATATGAACTTTAGGTAACTTATATTTTATTTCCATTTGACTACCATTGGCTGAGTTTAGTTTTTCACTAGTTTTCTTATAATATCTAGTGGGGATAATACCTTCATACAATTCAAATCTGCACCAGTATCAACTAGAGCAGGGAGTTGTATTGAGAAAGTTTTATCGATAACTAAATTGATAGATATATACCATTTTTGAATAGTAATATCTTTAACTCTTTTAAGCGAGAGACCTTGAATGAATAGATCAGGGTCTTTAGTGCCCGATGATTCAGGTTCATCATGACTTTCATCACTAGAAGAAGAATCATGAACTAGAAGATCTGACTTTTTATCGTCAATCTCTTTTCTTAAATTAGAAATATCTAATTTTAAATTAGAAATCTCCTTTTTAAGTTTGTTAACTTCTTGATTTAATTTAGGGAGGGTAATCTCTTTAACTGGAGATTTAAATCTTTCAAGTGTTTTATTTAAACTAAAAATAGGGTTTTCTTTAGCTCTAAGAACCTTATCAGTGACTTTCTTATCTTTAGTTAATAAATCTTTTAATTGCTTTAGATACTGAGTTTTTAATTCAGGATCTGTAATTTTACTGATTAGATCAACTAATAAAGAGCTCTCTTCTTCATCTTTTGTAAGTACATTAACTCTTTTACAACAATTTTTATTACAATTATTTGTACATATAGTGACTTCATTTTCACTATTAGAGTCATTGTTAGATGTGTGGTTACTAGAAGATTCTGGGATATCAGAAGCTTCATCGTTACTGCTACTACTCTCATTATCAATTCTCATTAACTCTAATACCTGTTCTGTATCTTCAGTTGAAATATTCAACTGAGCTAATTTTTGTTTAACTCTACATTCACTTTTGTAATGACCTTTCTGTCCACAATTGTGACAGACAATTTTACTCTTATCATATGATTTTGATTTTTTATATGATTTCTTCTTTGATGATTTAGGTTTATTATAATAATTATCTTGATTATTATTCTTTTTGTAATTACTTCTCTTCTTACGGCGTTTATGACTTTTATGTGATTCAATATGTTTATCTTTATGCCTGTGCTTTCTTCTAGAGGGAGCCACCGGCGGTAAACCATACTGTTCACAAAATGTTCCTAATTCATATTTAGCTTTATTTTTATCTTTTCTTGCTTGCTTAGCTAATTTAAAGTCAATACACATTTTTAATCCAATTTTTTGAATATGACTTATAATATCGCCATAGGTTAAATTATCATAGTCAATATATCCTAAATTCTTACTTAATTCTTCTCTAACTTTGTGAGCAAATAAAGACGGTAAACCATTAACGAATTTTTCTTTCCAAAATGGCTTGTTACTATCATTTCTCATCATAACTCTTGAAGTAAATACATCTTTGTACCACCTAAAATCACTTAGAGTGGGACAAGTAAGATTGCTTAATTGATCATGGATTCTTTCTGTAATATTACTAGGGGTTCCAACAAAGTGTTTAATTATAGTAAATATTAAAGTGTTAACTCCATCAGGAAGACCAATACCAGCCTCTTCATCAAAGAGGGGATTGCCTTCTTTATCTCTTTGAATTGCATGAACTATGGAAATTCTTATTTCTTCTGTGAGATGTTTCTCCCACCAAGACCTAAGAATGCCAGTAAATCCACTAGCTAATAATTCAACAATATCTGGTTGAGATAACGTGTTGAACTTAGTAATGTAACTGTTGGCTACCATAGACATATGATTAAGTTTATTAAGGATTTCTTGTTCACTAAAACCATCAATATTCCATTCATAAATTTTATTAGAGGATACCGAAAACTGTTTATCTAAATTTCTCTCTTCGAATTGTAAATCCGGAGGAGTGGGTCTAGAGTACCAGTTTCTAGTAATACTTGTATTATTAACAGTTAATTTATTTAGCTGTTCATTTAGATTTGAAATAGATGATTCATTTGAAGAACTAACATTATCATCAGATTCGACTTGATCGATAACAGCGATAGTTCCGCTTGGACCGGGTTCTGTTTTAAGTTTTTTAAATAGTTTTTCAATGGATTGGACTAATTCATCATCTTTATTTGGTAAACTCAAATTATATCTATTCTCTGGTAAATTAATTAAAGGTTGTTCTATTTTTGAATCGGGTTTTTTAATAATTCCTTCTTCGAATTTTTCTTCAATTCTATCTAGCTGTTTTCCTACGGTTGCTAGATATTGGTTACTAAAGTTTAATTGTTCAATTATTTTTTTATCATTATTAGTTCCGTCAGGTATTTTGAAGGGACTAGCTATGATTGAAGTGTTTTTGACTGGGATTAGAACTATTTCTAAGGGAGGATGACTGGCTGACACTTTGGATCTATCTTCTTTAATCCACTGAGTTTTACTAATAACATTACATTTACTTTGATATTGTTCATACCAGTCGTAAAACATAACATTAATTTCTTCGTTTTTAATAAATCTTTTCCATCTATTTACTATCTTATCTCTTTCCTTTTCAGTAGGATGATTGGATCTAAATAGATGTCTTTTTTCTTTATTAGATTTTGAATTAAAATCTTTAACTAAGTTATCCCAATCTAACACGAAATCTTTTTTAATGACTCTTAATTGATTATGAACTGGGGCATTAAAATCAGATTGTGTAGGGTACATAGAAGATGCCTGGGAAGAAGAATCTTCAACTTCGACAGTATCATTCTGAGTATAACAGGGATGACTAACTTGTCCTTGGTTAAGGATACCTTTAAGTTTAATATCTCTAACCAAAGGATTACTAAGGACTTCAGTATCTCTTCTAGTGTGGATAACAGAAGGGGCCGAAGTACTGGAAATATCTTCAATAATTACTGGTGTTTTAGTTCGCTCAAAACTAATTAAGCCCTTACTAAGGAGGTTATTATATATATATATATATATATATATATCACTACAAAAAAAAGAGTTATTGGTGATGGGCTCAATACCGACGGCACAATCCACGTCGACAATAACGTCAATATCGACGGCCTTGTCGTCGCCAATGATAGCCATCGCTAATGACCCTTTTTTTGGCGCCAGACATTCCCGGTGGAGGGAAAACCTCATTGGCGACGGTGTTTATTTTAGGGTCGACGGTGTTGCCATCGGTATTGAGTTAGTAGTGACGGGGTCATTATCGACGGGGGATGCCGTCGAGAATGACAATTAAAACCTCTTCGATAGCAACGACTCTTTTTATGAGATTTTCTTCTCTATTTTTCTTTCCCTCTCAATATCAACCATTTTTTCTCCTTAATTTCCCCACGAATCTCAAATTGCGTTTATTGATTCTCTAAAGTTGACCCATTTCACCCATTTCGGTTTATTCATTCTGCTCTTTTGTTTTCTACTTCCCTTTCCCTCACGATTCTGACTTCTATCCTTGTCGTCACCCTCTTCCTTCTCGCCGTCGCCCTCCAACTGGTTCTTGTCGTTGCCACCATCCTCTCTTCGCGCCATTGCAGTCCCTCTGTGTCTCTCTCGAGTGCAAGGTATGTTTTCCAAAATCCAATTTTCACCCAAATGTAACCTAATAATCTATGTTTCTACAATTTCACTCTATTTTCCCCAAATATCAGTTGCTGTGTATTAAAAATTTATAGTTTGCAAGTTTTTATGAAAATTTTAATGTGACATGAGATACCCAATTACAGTGTATTACTTCATTCTTTCCGTTTGATGCTGAACTGGGATTTTCATGGCTTAGTGACATACATCCAACTTGTGTTGATAAATTATTGTGTTGAAGAATTTAGTTATTTCTTGAATCAAAGTTCAGGTATGCTCTGATTTTACATTAATTTAGAAATTTTCAGAGGGTATATGCGCTGACTTTCTTGGTATAATGGGTAGTAATTAATTTGTTTTTAGGTATGTTCAATCTCTGTCCTGTGAATATTTTAGTTATATGGCCATATCTATCTTTGTGAAGAGTTAGAGAGAGAGAAAAAAAATATTTAATTTGGCTGTGGTGTTTATTGAAAAATAGAGTTAGCTATATATTTGGTGGACAGTCAATTGTAAAAGATATATAATATGTTTTCATAACTGAAGGAATATCTCGTTTTATGTATTGTTGTGAATATATAGGCATAAAATTTTTTATACAGTTAATTTATACAAATGAGATTCCCCTAAAGGACAAATGGTTGTGTGAAAGGAAACACTTGATTAAGTGGCATTCTCTCCGTACTAGTTTAGAGAAATGTATAAAACTTTATAATTATTAATTTTACATGTGTAAAGAGCATTTGAACATCAATCAAAGTTTGATACTAGCATTTGAAGACTGCTCATGTAATGGTTGTATGTAAATGTTGTGTAATGTTCGTTTATTGGGTTATTGAAGATTGCTTAATTTGGTAAATATAGTGATTATAATATCATCTGGGAGTCTAAGAAAGTGATCTTCTTTGTGTTTCTTTGATTTCTTATTCATCCTGGAAGAACTATCTTTTTTTCTTCAGTAATCACTATGATCAATTAAATGTGTGTATATATATGGGAGAGTGTTGATCGATTTCGCAATCAATGAATACGTGCAAGTATACACGGTCAACAAGTAATAAAGTGATAAGAAAAGTATCGTTCCCACGAGGAATTATTTAATAAAAATCTCCAAGTACTAATTCTTAACCAAACTAATTTTATTTAAACAATCTCAAATCGTTATTTTTCTAATTAACAAAACTAAATTAATCAATTAAAACTATGTTACTTTATAAATGAATTCAAATAAATAAAGATTAAGACTTCAATATCCCCAATTATGAATTATAAATCAATTATCCAATTATCCCAATTATTATGTTTACTGAATTGTTAACAGGAATTCTCAAATGCCAAAAGTCCTTTTCCAAGTGATCAATTGACTTCTATTTAATCCAGATTAATTTTGCTATATTCCTATACAAAACAATTGAATTAAACTCTTTCCAAACCCAATTCCTTATGTGTTATATGCGGTGAACAAATATTTCCATTCAATTCACAAACCTAATTATTCACTTTGCAAATAACTAAGTAACATGTTATCATGTCCAGTTCTAACCCTAGAATTCCTCTTCCAATTCCTTCAAGAGTAACAAAGTAATTACTGATCAGATAATTAAGCAATATGCACAAGACAAGATAAACAACTCACTTTAACATAAATAATTGGAATATAATGAATAACTAATTCATAGCCATAAAAAGTTCAATTGAAATCTCAAGGAAAGAAAATTAGTTCATAATTAATGAATGGAAACTAAGAATCCACAACTGAATAGAGATTAAAAGATAAAAGTAAGATGAGAGAAGAGAATAGAATCTGTTGTCAGCAAATCTGATGCTCCCCTCTTGTTCTTGCTCTTGATCTTCAATGGTCTCCAAGTTGCTTCAATCTCCAAAACTAATAAGAACTAGGGTTATGTTCTAATCTATTAGAGTGTATATCTAATTTAAGTTATGTAATCTCCAAGCTAAGCTATGTAATCTCCAAGCTACGCTATGTAATCCCCCCTTATTTTATGCCTTACATCATGTATTTATAGGTTACAAGTCTAATTTTGAGCTTAGGAACAAACCCAATCCTATTTGGAGTCAAAAAGGTGTCAAAATTCGTCCAAAACGCGTCCAGGCCCGCACCAGACCCTTCCCCAGCGCCCCGGTGCTGGGCACGGCGCTGGCATTCTGCCCCCCAGCGCCCCGGCGCTGGTATCAAGCCTAAAACGAGCGCCCCGGCGCTGCCACAAAGTCTAACATTTTCTGCTCCAACGTCCTTTGGGAAAACGGCCATAACTTCTTCGTCCAAACTCCGATTTAGATGATTCAAGATGATCCGGAAAGAGAAAAAGTAGATCTACAACTTTTATTCTTGAAGTTTTACGAAATAATGTCCGGAGCTATAGTCAAATTGGCTCTGAAGTGACTGCTGTGTAAATAACAAGCTGAAAACGCGAATCTAGCCACCCCGAACGTCGATCCATGCAACTTTTGTCCCAAATCCTACAAAACAATATAAAACATGCTTGAATAGACACAAACACATAAAAACATCCTAAAAGACTTGAGAACAACAATAAATTAAGCCCGAATGTATCCAATTCATGTGTATAAAACTCACTCATCAAATACCCCAAAACTTAAACCTTTGCTTGTCCTCAAGCAAAAACACAAAAATGTTATGCAATGCAATATAATGAAACTAATCTATATGCCTACGAATCCAACAGTAATGACAGAAACAAGTCTATTCAACTAACCTTAGAGAAATCAAGTAAACATGATAATACATCATATTAAAACAAATCAGTAATTTCCCAATCAATCATCAAATCTTAGACTGTTATCACTGATATAGTGCGTGTGTGCTCCACAACAATGTTAACTGATATAAAATCAAATTTAAGACATAATAGATATCTTTGAAGGCATCATACAGTGAAAACTCGCAAAATTCACGAACAAGCTAGATCCAACTAAAGTCAAACATCCACCAAGTTCAAGAGTCCAATCTGGGATACTTATGCTTTACTTTTCATTACGGGGGTTTTTTGCTCTTTTCCCGTTTTATTATTTTTTTTAACCATGACTGTGCAATGTCTCATTCCATTAGGCTAACAGTGTTACCCCTTAGCGAGCTTTCGACCAACGACTCCCAGACCATATAAGACCTTAGGGCGCTAGGTTTTAAGATACCCCTTCGGGCGTACTTACTCAAGTAACAAAGGCCCCGAAACAAAACTAGCCACGGTAAATTTTATTTTTTTTCTTTTTCTCTTTTTTTTTTTGATAGATGGTCGGTGAGTGCGTTTTACGCTCCATCTCACGCTTGTGTTTATGGGGAGTGTTTCTCCTCAACCCACCACAAGACTCAACATGTTTTTTTAAAGCTTATATACCCCAAAATTTCCACCCAAACTTAAGTTTTTATCAAAATTTAGCCATCTCCGCCTATTCATGTCTTTCATTCCTTCACACTAATATTATCCTTAAGAAATCCATTATGTATCAATTTAAACTTAATCAGTCAACCTAGCTGTTATTAACGTGCTAACCTTGATTATACCAGTTTCAAACAGGAAAAGATTCAATTCATAACAAGAAATCACATCAAAGCCTGAATATTCAATACTATACTTATCTACTTAACTCCAGTCTCATCATTGGCCAAAATAGACTTTTACTATCTAACAGTTGGAATCATGCAAATATAAACTAACTGCAACAAACATAGTAAACTAACTACTATTTTTGCGATTTTTAAATTTTTTTTTTAAAACAAAAAATTGAATGCAAAAACTAAATGTAAATAACCCGAAAACATAACGAACTTACAATGTAAATAACTAACTATATGTAATACGACACTAAAATGCCCCCAAACTTAAACTAGACATTGTCCTCAATGACTGAAATAGAAAAAATTAAAGCAGAGGACTTCCCTGAAAATATAGCAATCTTCCTCCTTGTCCGCTAAGTTTGGAGAATAGGCTAAGCACATGGAACAAATTGGGCACCACACTTGAATTTGACTTGAATAACCTGTAAAACCATGATAGAAGCAATTTTATTAAATCCTAAATAAATGCAAATTCAAAACTACTAATATAAATCTTAATAAAAACTAAAAATAAAAATTAAACTTGGGTTGCCTCCCAATAAGCGCTTGTTTTATAGTCTCAGCCTGACTTCTTCAATTCTCTATCCAATTCTCCTACGAAAATTGAGGAACCCTCCATCCATCGGAAATAATATAGCTTTTGGTAGGTTCCCATTTATAATAACCATTGTGTTAAAGTCACCTAACATGCTTTCTTTAGATAAGATCACATTCAAGAACGTCCAGCATCTAGGTGGTTTCTCCATTGTGTCTGCGAATATATTCTGGTATTAAGGCTTGTCAGACACAACAATTTCTTCTTCTATCTTCTCCAGCTCATCACACCATGGTTTCGAAGGTGTACTTGCTTTTACATCACAGAGAGTATTGCCGACGACATGACTACCAATCGGACAAGGTTTTGCAAATCTAACCGGACTCTTGAACTGTGGAGGAGAAGGCACTTGAGGCATAAACAACATTGGCTCATCATCATTGGGTCTCACAATTAGTTCTTCACCGACCTTGTTGTCATTATCCCCACTTGTCTCCTCTTTTTCATCTCGTGGCTCATCCAGTTGTAGATTTGGCTCGGACTCATCATCAATCTCGGAATCCATGTCATAGGGCCAGGTGTACTGAGGACGGTTGTTCAACGCATGTGCTATCTGTTCCACTTGATTTTCCAGATTCTTGATCAATGCCCCATGGCTTTGCAAATTCAGCTCTACTTGATTCATTTTCTTGTCTTGTTCCTCATTCCTTTTTTCAGAAGCTTTAATAAATTTTTCCAAGGCGATTTAGGGAAAATTAACTGTCTTTGTTTATGGTTGTCAAGTGTTTGTGAGTATGTTGTTAAAAAAATATGAGTAAGGGTAAAATTAACAGTTATTCCACGTGACTTGACATGTGCATATTTTCTTATAGTTTAGGAAGCTTAGAAGATTCACTTAGTAGGAGTGAATCTCAAATAGTCCCCATTTTGGGACTGTTCTTGTATGTTTCGATCTCACTTAGGTCGGTGTTAACAACTTGAGCAAGTCTTTATATCTTTTGAATTTTCGGTCAGTATATATCTCTTGACGTTCTTCGGGTGCATATTTAGACTACGATGTGTTAGTCTATTTCGTGTACTTAAAGACCATAGGGAGGTGCTGCCGAAATTTTTGAAAAATTTAAAGATGTGTTCAAGTTGTTGGCATCAGTGAGGCGACACATTCGGGAATGGGATAGAAGCCTGACCCGTTAGAGTGGGAGATGAAGTTAGGAAACTCATAAGTTTGTATATACATTAACTTGGAGACTTGATTGTGTTTGTCTAACTTTCCATATATATAGCAGACAGTTGTCCAAAATGTCTGTTGATCGAAGTTGGATGGAACGCAGGGTAGCCACTGATAAAAGTGGGCTTAGCTCTGAGTACCGTAGTGGGGTTGAACAATTTCTCAACTTCGCGTTTGAGCAAGTCAGCGGCGATGAGATTAGATGTCCTTGTAAGAGGCGTGTGAATGAAGTGTGGAAGGAAAGGAGTGATGTCATGTGTGACTTATTTGCGTATGGGTTCAAGCTGGGTTATACGACATGGATCTATCATGGGGAAACTTGGTTGGATGAACATGAATCAGAACCGGAATCCATAGGTGACGAAAACTTTGACTGTACTAACATGATAGTCGAAGCTGCTGGTTCGTACTTTCAGTGGAACACAGACAGGGATGGTAGTAGCGTCGAGCAAGAGCCGAATGATGGGGCTAAGGGTTTCTATGAGTTATTGCATGAAGCAGCGACACCACTGTATGATGGGCACGAAAAACACACCGTTTTATCTGCTGTGTCTAAGTTTTTACACTTCAAGAATGAGCATGACTGTAGCGAGATAGGTTTTAATGAACTGTTAAGCATTGTAAAGGAGTGTTTACCTGCAGGCAATAAGTTACCAGAGTCGTACTATGATGTGAAGAAAATGGTCAAAAGGCTCAATCTAGGGTATGAGAAGATTGATGCTTGTGGGAATGACTGTATGTTGTATTACGGTGATGTCAATAAAGATAAGAGGTCGTGTGATATTTGTGGTACAAGTAGATACTGTGAACAGAGCAAGAAAAAGGGAAAAGACGTGCCGAGAAAGATCTTACGTTACTTTCCCATTGCCCCGAGGCTTCAGCGGTTGTTCATATCAATACATACCACCGAGGATATGAGGTGACACTCTACACGGGACATAGTCAAAGGTCAACTGACGCACCCGGCAGATGGGCTTGAGTGGAAAAATTTTGATAACAAGCACCCCTTGTTTGCTGAAGAGGTTCGCAATGTTAGGCTTGGACTTGCTACGGATGGGTTTAATCCGTTTAACGGGCCTAACACAAAGCCCTACTCAACTTGGCCTGTGATTATTGTGGTGTATAACCTCCCGCCTTCGATGTGCATGAAAGATCCCTACATGTTCATGCCTTTATTGATTCCGGGTGATAAGAGTCCGAGTAAAGACATCAATGTATACCTCAGGACGTTAGTTGATGAGTTGAAGATGTTGTGGGAAAAAGGGGTTCAAACTTATGATGTATCTCTTAAGCAGAACTTTTTTTTTTTTTTTTTTTTTTTTTTTTTTTTTTTTTTTTTTTTGCTAACATGGTGTTTCCCAACCCGCGGGTCAGACTAATCACCCGGGCCGGACACAACCGTTTTGGCTTGCGCACCAGCTTGCGCTGGCAGTCCGTGGCCACGCGAATATAAATTCTCACACTTGTTGCTAGCGGGGGTCGAACTGAAGATGTCCGGGTTTACGGCTCACCTCCAATCAATCCTTAACCGCTGCGCCAAGTGCTGTGGTTTCTTAAGCAGAACTTTGACATGAGGGCAGCTTTACTGTGGACAATAAATGACTTCCCGGCGTTAGGAATGATCAGCGGATGGTCGACTCATGAGGGCTTATCATGTCCCGTGTGCATGGGGTCAGTTAAAGCTGTGCGGCTCAAACATGGGGGGAAATGAGTTTCTTCGCAACATCCAGACAGTTTTTGCCGATTGAACATCGTTATCGACGGATGAGTAGACAATTCAATCGAAAAACAGAGAAACGTCAAGTACCTGGCTGTCTTTCTGGGTCAGCAGTGTTGAGTTGGATTAGTCATTTGAAGTTTCCACCTCCAGGGAAGAATCACAGATTAGAGCGAGCTTATGGTTACGATAAGGTTCACAACTGGACGCACAGATCCATGTTCTTTGACCTGCCTTATTGGGCTACACTCTGCATCCGTCATTGTTTAGATCCGATGCATACTAAGAACGTATTTGATAATATTTTTTATACAGTCATAGATGCCACTGGTAGAACAAAGGACAACAACAAGTCGAGGCTTGATTTGGTAGAAATGAACATTAGGGAAGATTTGTGGCTGTATCAGGAGGGTAGTAAGACGGTAAAGCCTAAAGCTGAATATACTTTGACCAGGGAACAGTTGATATTGATATGTAATTGGATCAGTGGACTGAAGCTCCCAGATGGATATTCTTCGAATATAGCAAGGTGTTGTAAAGTTGAAGAGCTGAAGTTTTGGGGTCTCAAAAGTCATGATTGTCACTTATTCATGCAGAAGCTGATCCCTGTGGCAGTTATCGACTTGTTACCGAAACGTGTGGTTGAAGCACTGACAGAGCTTTCTAATCTCTTCAGAGATCTATGCTTGACGGAGCTTCAGGTCAAAGACATGGATAAAATGGAGATGCAGATAGTGGAAATAATGCGCAAGTTAGAAATGATCTTCCCTCCATCGTTTTTTAATTCAATGGATCATTTACCTATTCACTTGCCATACGAAGCTAAGTTTGGCGGTCCCGTACAATATAGATGGATGTATCCATTCGAGAGGTAATGACATTAATGTTTTTAATACGATAAAATGTTCATTATTTTTTTGTTAATCTATATATCACATAGGTATATGCGACGTCTAAAGCAAAAGGTGAAGAATAGAGCCCGTGTAGAGGGGTCGATTGCTGAAAGTTATGTTATGGAGGAACTTGTTAATTTTTGCTCGTTGTACTTTTGAGCCGAATGTTCATACGAAGCACAATCGCTTACGTCGGAATCAGGCTGTTGCGCACGAGGAAAATGGAGAATTAACTGCCTTTAGTCATCCTGTATGCCCATTCGGCGGTAAAAAAAGGCGATTCTTGACCGATAGTGGGTATGCAGCTGCCACATTGTATGCACTTGTCAACATGAATGAAGTAGCGCCATACATTAAGTAAGTAGTCATAACTATATATGTCTGGTGTAATTGTGTCAAGTTCCTTTCCAAACACATTTGAATATATAACTGTGTTGCAGTCAATATGATGTTGAAGTACGTGAAGTGAATCCGAGTATATCGGACGAGGATTTGCAAAATTTGAGAAATGGAGAATTTGTGCAATGGTTTAAGGATCATGTAAGTCTAACCTTTAACCGTTCAATGAATCTACCATAATAGACTTATTCTTATGGCGTAATTAACTTAAGAATATGTTGTGTTAATGTACATTAGGTCCTCACAGATGAGTTAGCTGACAATCGACTAAAGCTTATAGCCGATGGCCCCGAAAGATCTATAAATACTTATACATGTTGCATTATCAACAGTTATAGATTTAAGTGTTGCAATATTGGGGAAGTCGCTTCTGCTGATTCTGGTGTTGTGGTGAAAGGTAGCTGCTACGATAATATTTGGGATGACTGGTATGGACGATTGCTAGAAGTTGTCGTTCTCAAATATTGGGGTCATAAAGAATTAGTTTGCTTCAATTGTCATTGGTTTGATGTTCAGAATGGAGTTAAAGTAGATAAAAAATTAGGACGGGTGACTGTTAATGTTAAGTTAAAACTAAGACTGATGAGTGGTATGGACGATGTGAGACCCCAGATTTTATGAATAAATATTTAGTTTTGTCGAATTATATTTTTGAAAATTATGGTGTGGATTTGATATAATGTTATAGTTGTGGGTAATATTTATAAATGTTGCAAAGTACGCAAGTTGTTATAAAATATTCGTTTGGTCGGGGAATATTCTTTTTGTCGGGGAATATTCGTACGACGGCACAATCATTGGTGGACCCCACAACAGAATTATTGACGGATTGAGAAAACGACAAAAATACTTTATGAAAATAACGGCGGAGGTGTTACCGTTAAAACTGTTGAACTACTCGGTAGTAAAAGTACAGTAATACGTGTGGTTGCATAGTATCACACGGTATTGATTATTGATGCTTACGTAAAAAGTCATTCAGTTATACTCAATTATTGCTACAGTAATTGCTGCATCATATCTCTTATATTATTGATTCAATTATTGTCACAGTATCATCTGTATAATATGTTATATTATTAAATCAATAATTGAGACGACAAGTTATAAATGATTAATAGTTGTTGAAAGATTAATTATGTGTTGATTAAAAAATAAAATGATTTCTGGTAATTTTTATTCAATCCTTGATGTATATAAAGAGTCTATTATGAGACGTTGGTGATAAGTTTAATTATTTATGGGGGGGCCATATGTCGTCATCTAAGAGTCTCCTTCGTAAATAGTAATTACTTTTGTAAATAGTAATTACCTTCGTAAATAGTAATTACCTTCGTAAATAGTAATTAATTTCGTAAATAGTAATTAATTTTATAAATAGTAATTACCTTCGTAAATAGTAATTACCTTCGTAAATAGTAATTACCTTCGTTAATAGTAATTACCTTCGTCAATAGTAGTTACCTTCGTCAATAGTAGTTGTCCCTTCAATATTACCAAGAGTTAACTGCCTCTTCGGTGTTCCAAGGGTTAATTACCCCTTCACAAATAGTAGTTGTCTCTTCAATATTACCAAGAGTCATTTTGACCCTTCGTTAAGACCAAGAGCCACCCTCAGTTTTTCTATAAATAGAAAGCTCATTCCTTCATTATTTCTTACGAATTCACTGAAACTCTAGAGAGAAAGAAGAAAAGTATTCTGCTACTTCACTTTTCCAATATTCAGTTCTTCTAAGGTAGGGAATATTATTTGTTGTACTCGTAAGGGGTGTTATTCTTTCTTCTTGAAGAGAACTTATGTTATTTCATTCTTTGTTATTCTGTTGAAATAACCTGTAAAAGTGGCATACCCTATACATGACCTGTATACGCGGAATACCCTATACTTGGTGAAATCCTTATGTTATTCCATTCATTGTTATTCTGTTGGAATAACCTGTATACGCGGAATACCCTATACTTGGTGACATCCATTTACTATTCTGTCTTTATATTTCTGTTGGAATATCCTGTCTGTGCTATACGCCGGACCTGGTTCCATTTACTATTCCGTCTTTACATTTCTGTCGGAATATCCTGTCTGTGCTATACGCCGGACCTGGTTCCATCATTTACTATTCCGCATTTATTATTCTGTTGGAACATCCTGTCGGTGTGAATTTCACCTGACCTGGTTCCGTTATTATTATTCTGCCGGAATAACCTGTTTGTGCAGTCTCTATCGCATGCATGGTGATATCTTTTGTTATTTTATTCGGTATTACTCAGTTGATTAAAATTCTGACTTCTATACTCCATAAAATTAGTGGAATATCCTTGATATTTGCGCTTCATCCAGTATCCTTTCATGGAAATATTCTTCTGATCATTCTTGAATTTTACACCACAAAACAGTATCGTGTTGACAATTTGGATGTTAATAATTTCTGGATAAAATAATTCTTGAACTTATTTTATTGAATTCTTATATCATTGTCATCATCCT
Organism: Panax japonicus; assembly: GCA_020205505.1. Taxonomy (NCBI): domain Eukaryota; kingdom Viridiplantae; phylum Streptophyta; class Magnoliopsida; order Apiales; family Araliaceae; genus Panax; species Panax japonicus. The sequence goes on from CM035102.1 coordinate 24,057,705, forward strand.
CTTATTTATATTTTTGAAAGTCATCTGTGGCCTGTAGTGCATAGATGGACTTGGTATGATTATGACCAGGGATTATTCGGTGTAATCATGACCGTAATGTTACAAATGATGTGGTAAAAGTCTCATTTGCCGTAGTGCATTGATGGACAGTTGTTGGCATGATCATGACCATTAATGAATACACAAATATTCTTGGCCGTAGTGCATGAATAATTGTGGTCGTGATACTAAAGAATATCCTTGGCCGTAGTGCATGGGTGATTCGATGATGTGGAATATTTATTAAGCTGAGTCTCAGCTATAACAGTTATGAAAAACCTTTTAAATCATAAAAGATAGTAGATTTTATTTTCTACTTGACTCTTTTAATGGATTGCTGGTTCCGCTGCAGTTAAACTTGATGTTTATTATATTTTATCAGTTTAACACTGTTGAAGGCTAATGATAATTTATTCTGCATTATCTTAGTCATAATATTTCTTACTGGGCTAGTTGAGCTCACCCTTTCTTTCACTGTTCTCTTCAGGAAATGAGAATATAGCTGGGACGAGTCGGGGAACGGAGTAATGGTCCAGAGGATAGCATTAGTAGTCCTCACTATTCTGTGAAATAGTGTGATAATAATTGTAATGAGGACTCCTTTTGAGTTTGTATAATCTCTAGTAGACAATATTTGTATTCAAACTCACAGTTTATGTTTTGTCGTATTGTACACGACAGTTGTATTAGTAAGTTGTATTTGAATTCTGTACCATGTAAGTGGCGACCCAAGATGGGTGACGTATACCTAATTTTGGGGGCGTCACAGACGAGCCTTTTATTTTAGCAAGTCAAGCGACACAGGTGTACTATGCGTGGAGTGTTAAGACTCCTGCAAGACCATGACATGCTGTTATAACCACCAAAGCCCGTGGTTTTCAAGGCACAACTCCTCGTCCAGATGATGAACCTTTACAAGTCGAGTCTACTAGTTTCACACCTGCTGATGTGACAATTATTAGTGAGTCTAGTGAAGAAGAGGATGATGTTGTCACTGTCGAAAGTGAAGATGATGTTGTTGAGGAGGTAAATATAATTGAAGAAATCGTTGAAGACGAAGAAGATGGTGATGACAACGATAGTGAAGATCTACTGCTCGAAGATGACGATTCTGATATTGATGGCTTTGACGATATAAATGATTAGGAGTATGTACTATTTATGTCAGTTTAGTTGTATTCAAATGTAATAGTTTGTAGTAGTGCAATCATTATCTTCAACTTATATTAATCTACTAAATAAGGTGTTGAGTTGTTTTAGGAGTATGTACTATTTGTGTCAGTTTAGGTTATTATTTATGTTGTATCCTTTTAGGTTACTATTTATGTTGCATTCTTTTAATTGTATCCATTTAGGTTACTATTTATGCTGTAACTTTTTAGGTTACTATTTATGTTGCATTCTTTTAATTGTATCTGTATGTAGGTTACTATTTATGTTGAATTCTTTTAATTGTATCTGTATGTTATCCTCTATGTTATCCCTCTTTTACTGTATGTTGCATTCTTTTAGTTGACAGTATACATACATATGGCGCGCACACCACACGGCGATCGTGGTGGGCGTGCAGGTCGTGGGGGCCGTGGAGATTCTACGCGTGATGATCAGGCGGGATCGTCAGGTATAATTATATATGTTATTGGGATATACCTTATTATTTTTTATTTTATATTGTATTGACATTATATTCGTTTATATAAATATTGATGTATTTCAATACATAGGTGATCGACCTAGGCCTCCGCGGGGACTAGTATGTGGCTTACTAGGGAATCCCCCCCCAGGCACCTCTTATATGTCGTGTTGGGACTCATAGGTAATTTCATAATCCTATATAATATTACTATAATATAAGTATTTATTTCTTATATACTCTTTGTAATTTGCAATTTCAATTGTAGTATCCTTGACGCCACGCCAAGGAACACGTTGCTTGGGATCGTCCGCAACCGATTCTCAAGCCAGTGGATGAGGTGGGCAGATGTGGATGATCGTACACGTCAGTTGATTATTGCCGAATTTAAGGTAGGATGCCAATCATTCATATGCTAGTTTTATTAGACATTTGAATATGTTGTTACCTCTTTGATTTATGTTATCTCTTTGATTTATGTTGTCTACTAAACTTCTTAATGTGTAATGTGCAGAGATATTATCATTTTGAGGACGGGCAGGAAGCCCATGGCATGACTGTTCTGCACAGATACCTAGAGATGAATTGGCACAAGTGGGTTTACGACTGGAAAAAAAAGGCCCAGACGAAGATGGCTGATGGACAGACACTTAAGGATGTCTGGCCAGATTTCATATCTGTTGCGGTGTGGGACCAGATGTGCAGCATTTGGGACGGCGAGGCCTTCAAGAAGATGTCGGCACAGCGTTCAGCTGCCCGACAGCAGAGTCGTCTCCCACACTGCACTGGGTCTCAGTCGTACGACCTGTACCTGGATTGGGCGCCGACCCTTCATTATCCGACGACTTCTTCCGGCGGATCATAGAGGGGTGCATGTCGAGCGGTGTTGTGCAGTCAAGCGCACCATCACGCGGGTAGATCTATCAGCTGGCTCAGGAGGTTGTCCACGGTTCTATCGATCCTACAGCTGCCGTTGACGATCTCATTGGTGTAGTACGGGAGGAGGCCATCCGCGTGTGTGCAGTTGTCTTGGCCAACATCTTCCCACCACATATTCGACAAGTAAAAACAATTAAATTATGTATTTCCACATTTAATTTATGTAATTTATAATTATATTGCTTAGATAAACATAAGATAAAACCCTAACACCATTATACACACACATAACCCCACGCAAACACACACACAGCACCGCATAGGTATTAGGCACGCGTTACAACTGACGGGACTCGATTCAGATATACGGAGACCGAGTTATCGCCTAGTTTGCAAAACTGAACAACACTTAGCCAAAAAGCCGAAAAAGAGCCCGAAACCTGTATCATCCGTCCGAACGCCACGCAAAAACACACAGAGTACCACGTAGGTATTAGACACGCGTTACAACTGACGGGACTTGATTCTGACATACGGAGACCGAGTAATCACCTAATTTGCAAAACTGAACAACACTTAGCCAAAAAGCCGAAAAAGAGCCTGAAACCAGCATCATCCGTCCGAACGCCATGCAAACACACACACAACACCGCATAGGTATTAGACACGCGTTAAATTTGACGGGACTCGATTTCGACATACAGAGACCGAGTTATCGCCTAGTTTGCAAAACTGAACAACACTTAGCCAAAAAGCTGAAAAAGAGGCCAAAACCCGCATCGTCTGTCCGAACGCTATGCAAACACACACACAATACCGCGTAGGTATTAGACACGCGTTACAACTGTCGGTACTCGATTCCGACATACGGAGACCGAGTTATCGTCCTGTTTGTGAAACTGAACAAGACTTAGCCAAAAAGTCGAAAAAGAGCCTGAAACCCGTATCATCCGTCCGAATGCCACACAAACACACACACAACACCACGTAGGTATTAGACACGCGTTACAACTGACGGGACTCAATTCCGATATACGGAGACCGAGTTATCGCCTAGTTTGCAAAACTGAACAACACTTAGCCAAAAAGCCGAAAAAGAGCCCAAAACCCACATCGTCCGTCCGAACACCACGCAAACACACACACAACACTGCATAGGTATTAGACACGCGTTAAAACTAACGGGACTCGATTCCGACATACGGAGACCGAGTTATCGCCTAGTTTGCAAAACTGAACAACACTTAGCCAAAAAGCCGAAATAGAGCCCGAAACCCGCATCGTCTGTCCGAATGCCACGCAAACATACACACAGCACCGCGTAGGTATTAGACACGCGTTACAACTGACGGGACTCGATTCCGACATACGGAGACCAAGTTATCGCCTAGTTTGCAAAACTGAACAACACTTAGCCAAAAAGCCAAAAAAGAGCCCGAAACCCGTATCGTCCGTCCGAATGCCACGCAAACACACACACAGCACCACGTAGGTATTTGACACGCGTTACAACTGACGGGACTCGATTCGGACATACGGAGACCGAGTTATCGCCTAGTTTGCAAAACTGAATAACACTTAGCTAAAAAGCCGAAAAAGAGCCCGAAACCCACATCATCCGTCCGAACACCACGCAAACACACACATAAAACCACGTAGGTATTAGACACGCGTTACAACTGACGGGACTCAATTCCGACATACGGAGACCGAATTATCGCCTAGTTTGCAAAACTGAACAACACTTAGCCAAAAAGCCGAAAAAGATCCCAAAACCCGCATCTTCCATCCGAATGCCATGCAAACACACACACAGCACCGTGTAGGTATTAGACACGCATTACAACTGACGAGACTCAATTCCGACATACGGAGACCGAGTTATCGCCTAGTTTGCAAAACTGAACAACACTTAGCCAAAAAGCCAAAAAAGAGTCCGAAACCCGTATCGTCCGTCCGAACGCCACGCAAACACACACACAGCACCGCGTAGGTATTAAACACGCATTACAACTAAGGGGACTCGATTCCGACATACGGAGACCGAGTTATCGCCTAGTTTACAAAACTGAACAACACTTAGCCAAAAAGCCGAAAAAGAGCCCGAAACCCGCATTGTCAGATCGAACGTCACGTAAACACACACACAGCACCGCGTAGGTATTAGGTACGCGTTACAATTGACGGAACTTGATTCCGGCATACGGAGACCGAGTTATCGCCCAGTTTGCAAAACTGAACAACACTTGTAGAACACAAACTAAAATAATTTAAATATGATCTATTTTGGGGACTCCGTTATTAATATTTTAATTTTGTAGGGTCTTGTTGATGAGACTCATGGAGGTGGAGATGGCGGCACAGGTGATGCTCGTGGAGGAGTTGGTGATGATCTCCGAGCTGATGCTGATGAGACTATGGAGGATGGGACCGACGATGGGACCGGAGGCGATGGGACAGAGATTCTTGATCTTGGGCAGTAGTTGTTTATATTTATATTTTGACTTTCATGTATGTATTTAGCTTTTGAGTTGTACAGATTTGAGTTTGGTATCTAATTATATTGATTGTTGATAGTAAAAGATATGATTGTTATTGATATGCGTATATTGTCATTATTTATTTTTCTTAGTTTATAACAGGTACAATGTATATGTAGATGAACATGAGAATTTTGTAATTTTAATATTTTTTTTAAAGTGGGTCATTGGCGACGGGGGCATTGGCGACGGCCATGCCGTCGGCAATGCGTCATTGGCGACGGCTAGCCGTCGGTAATGACACCGTCGGAGGCGGGGGCGACGACCCATACGGCGACGGGAAGGGCGACGGCACTTGCCGTCGGCAATGACCTTATTTTTTGTAGTGTATATACATATATATATAGCAAGGATCAAGGGCATACCCTTATCTTACTCACTCGTGCTCACCCCCCCTTTAGCGACGGACCCGATGACGGTTCGGTCATACAACTGTCGTCTATACTTTTAGCGACAGACAACATATATCATCGCTAAAAGTATAGACAACGGTTGTATGACCGAGCCGTCTTCGGGTCCGTCGCTAAAGGAGGGTGAGCACGGGCGAGTAAGATAAGAGGTATATATATATATATATATATATATATATATATATATATATATATATTCTTAATAATTTTATAATTAAAATAAAGAGTTTATTTTAATCTGTAAATTGGATTTCATGCAACATAAAATTGCCCATTAAATAATATTCATATATATATGGAATGATTTTATTTATTGATACATATGATGATACGTATGATAATAAATGGGATTGATTATGGACTATTGATCAATGTGATTGGATTTATTTTGGTTGGATATTTGAATGAATGGGTTTTGTTAAATGGGGTCTGCGTACCTCGTCTTTTCTGGTTTTCTTCTTGATGTAAATTCTATCTCTCTCCTATGTACTCCCCCCTGACTGCTAATCAAGGTTTCTATTTAAATTAAATAGTTTGTGTAATAGGATTAGTTAGAATTTTTTTTTGAAGAAACAGAGATGTGAAGCCCCAAAATTCGGGTATCTTCCAACCCGACAGATGGTGCTACACGGCACTACCATTCACACATACATTCAATTGAAATAACTCAAAAGAGTGAATATGTTCATTTATATTCTAAAACAATATTCCCTTTCCCAAGTTCTTTATAACCATTACATATGTTCTTTGTCATAATATAACATAATTATAACATTAATCCTATACTATTATATAGACAGTTCATTGGTCTGCCTTAGCCTTTCCTTTATCCTTATTCGATCCTTCAGGTCATTCAATCTTAGCTGCATTCATATGGTTCAAGCAAGAGTGAGCATAACTAGATCAGCAAGTATGACAATTTCATTAAACAACATGCTTAAATCATACAAATCGTATATCTTCTATAACTGAAGCAATAGTTATAAAGTACTATAGATAAATCAAAATAGTACTTCTTTTCCTTTAAAACATTTCAAAATGAACCACGTTCGTTAAACATCAATTTTGGTCCAAGACCTTGAGTATTTCATTCTTTTTTTGAAAAGGACAACCCGACACTAAGTCCATAAGTTCGGTATATCTTACGAGCATGTCTAGGTGATCAGCTTATAGTACTCTATGTTGTACAACACTTCTTCTTTAAATGTATTTACGTTTAAGTTTTGGCAACCTCACGTACTTGTCGATTGACGACAAAACATTTGTTTATTCATACTCAGTCTTTCTTTGAAATCCATACCAAAATAGTTGGCAAAAGATAACAACTTTGATAACAATTCGAATGAACATAGACAAGGGTTAGACCACTTGCCTTTAGCATCTTCTACAGATTAAATACTTTTCCTTTTGAGTCTTTAAGGATTCTACAATGCATAATCTTGTAACATACCATATTAGGTCTTAATTAACCAGGTATAGTTCCTAACGTATCTTACCTTTCTTCTCAATCTAATCGTTCATTAGATTTGTTTAACATTGGTTACGATTACTGCATTGTTTTTACATTTCCGTTCAAGTAATCGTTCGTCAACCTTTCGTTGTAATTCTTAAGGTTGTTATCATCCTTAAGAATGTTACTTTAAGTTCATTAAGGTTATAATTTACCTTCAATCAACTTCTACATTGTTTACATTCATAAGCTTTCTTTACTGTGTCTTATCTAGTGTTGACGCTGCGGCGCCAACTTCATTATATACTTCTCGCGTTGCCGCTCGAATCTCCAGTAGCTTTTGCCCGGCTCTGGCGTTGCGGCACCATGCTCAGTATAAATAGCCACACTGTGGCGCCAATCTCCTGTAGGTTCTGGCCTTAGCATGGCGCTGTGGCACCAGCTTTAAAGCCTTGGGTCCTGCTGAAGCGCCGACCATTTGCCTCAGACAGTTATGATAGTTTTCTTGCTTAGTGAACATTCTGGGCTCATAAATTGTTCATTTTAAGTCTGAATTAGCTCATTCAAAAGTCGTTAACTCACAAATCACATGAACTATGTGTTCTATAAGAATTTTACACTTTCAAATCTATTAACATAGAATTCACCATTTAAGTCCGTTATTATGAAAACGATAAACGTTCGTGAACGTTTATACCTCGTTTCTCCGTTCTAAGTCAGAATTTGACTATTTTTGAGTCCGCAACTCTAAATGCAAACTTAGACTATTCTCCATTAAAAACTAATGTTTTCAAGTTCAATGTTAACTTTTGAATTCCATTCCAAGAATTTCACGATTTCGATGATTATCCAGTGGGTTAGGGCTCGATTATCCTTGGGCCACGCTGCAACGTCGGCCCTGAGCCTCAGGTGAATTTCACAGTTTTCTCTTCTTCGGTAAATTTTCCGGGCTCATAACCTATTCATTACAAGTTCGAATTGACTTGTTCAAAAGCCGTTAGCTCACATATCACATGTTTTACAATTTCATTTAAGAATCTTACATTTTCAAATATGTTAACATGGAATTCACTGATTAAGTTCTTTATTACGAATTTGTTAAATGTTCGTGAATGTTCATAGCTCGTTTCTTCGTTCTAAGTCAGAATTTGACCATTTTTGAGTCTGCAACTCCAAAATACAAACTTAGACTATTCTCCATAAAAAATCAATGTTTCTAAGTTTAATGGTGACTTTTGACTTTCATTCCGAGAATTTAACGATTTCAACAATTATCGTCTGATCTCGTAAATTTTGCCATAACTTCGTTACTTGAGATTTTTACACCATTCCAAATGGATTTCTTCCATTAACACATCATAAATCATCTAAGCCTACAAATGAAGGTTTTAAACTTGTCCATCAACAACATAACAATTCTTCAATGTTCTTCATTAGTTCATAACTTTTATAATTATGATTCACTTATAACATGGTTTATTAAGGTTTAAGTCCGTTAATAACCATCCTTATACTCCTTATGGTTTATGCACCACCAATACTTAACATTCTAGAATTTTTAATTGTTATATTAAATATTTATTAAATTATTTAAGTATTTAATAGATGTGTTTATTGTTGAATAAATAATTGTTCAAATTTGATTCAATTTGGTTAACTATTTGTTAAATAAATAATTAAGAAAATTAATTATTTTATGCTAATTTAATTTAATTATTAAGTTAGAGAGTTTTGATTAATTGAATTGTTATTCTTTTTATTTGAATTTGTACTTAAAAGGATGTGTTAGTTGATTAAATAAAGTTATAATTACATAGAAAATTATAATTTTGTGGTATTGATTTATGTGATGAAGTAATTTAATAAATTATTATTAGAATTAATTTAATTTAATAAAAGTTTGACAAATAATCTTTTATAAGTAGTTATTAAAATAACTTAAAGGAGTTTTAATTCAGTTTTGCCAAACAAGGCCTAATGCCTATTAAGTCTTTAATCTAATTGTGTTTTATCAAACAAGGCATAAGGATTAATTGATTATTTTTTAGTGGTTAGCCAAACAATCCTTATGGCTCTTGGTTTTCAAAATAAAAAAATAACTGATGTCAGTCAAGTTAGTATTATATTATATAATTAATATATATTATATCTTATATGCGTTATATTCTAAGACGTAAGAATAGAAGAGAGAGGTAAGAGAGAAGAAAAGAAAAACTTAGAGGAAGAAGAAGAAGAGAAGGGAAAAAAATGTGAGAGAATCCTAGAGAATTGGGAGTGAAGAGGAGAAAAGCTTGACAATCAAAGAGATAGTATCATCATCTTCTTCAAGGTATCATCCTATTTTTTTTAGTTTTAAAAGTTTAGTTTTTCTCTTCCCTAATTCTCTGTAGAATCTTTGTGTAAGGATAAATTGTTGTTGTTATGTGGCTTAATATGATATACTAATGATGTCAAAACTATTTTCATAAGTTATAGTCAATGAATTGATGATATATATGTAATTTGTGAAGAAAAATATTGTTACAAAGAGTTTTTGTGAATATATATTGTTTGGTTTAAGGTAGAAATTAAGGGTTAATTATTTGTTTAGTTGATATATTGATTATTGAATGTGGTAGAGTATGTATAAACATTGATAAAGAGCTTTGAATTAACTATTTTGGTTGGAAAACAAAATCACAGTGTTTATTTTCATTAAAAACATAAAAAAGTGAGTTTTTATCAAAAATAGTGAAATTATATGATTTAAATTAGTTGTTTATATTGTTTTATGAGTAGAAACATGTTTACAATCTTTGAACTATGTTTATGTGAAGTCTCTATAGGAATTACATGCTAATTAGGCTGTTAGAAAGGAACTTGTAGGCCAAAATTGGCTTTTGTTCATACTGTTGTCGAAGCTGTCAGTTGAAGACTGCAGTTTGGCGTCGCAGTGCGGCCTAACAGTTCAATTGTCACGCCGTAGCACGACTTCGTAGCTTAACTCTCGCGCCGCAGTGCCATCACTGCGCCGCAACACTGCACCACAGTAGAAACTGTGGCGCCGCAGCGCGAGTTAGCAGAATGGCCTGACAATGTACTTTTGGTACTCGAAATTTGAAGGAATTGTTATGTGATAATAGTAGGAGTGTAAAATGTTGATTTCAGTATTTCTATACTATGAATGAGCCTGTTATTAACAATTAAATTATTTTATAACTTGATTATGTTATTAAAAATCTAATTTTTACATGATGAACGTATTAAGTTATGTTTGTAAGCTGGTAATGACTAATTATGTCATGATGAAATATGTTTATAGGATATTGTGATTTGAATTTTTTGGTTTAGCCCACGAGCAAGGCAAGTTCTCTAATCTATTTTCTTGTTGAAGCAATTATTGTTTCCAATTCGATTACAATATAATGGTGCAAGATTTCTGAACTTTATTTTTATTGAGCAAGTTATTCTTGTATTTAACTTGTTATTTAGCATGCACAATTATACATACTAATGTTGAACAGTTTTATCGTTCAAATTGCTACGTATGCTTAGTATTCGATTTTAAATAACCTTGGCTTAACAATTGTTCAAGCAAGGTGTGTTATAGTTATTGAAGGTGTATGCTATTAGATTATTCCTAAAGCATGATTTTAATTTGCCATGACGATTCAATTACGAGTATTCTATAGTATGATGTTATTAGTATTAATTCAACTAGTCCTCTAGTTGATGATCGTTGAACTTCAAATTACCCTTGAAAGCTTATCCAAACCAAACTCTCTTTTGTGCGGACTTGTACTCTAAATACTAAAATGAACAACCCTATTATTAGGGGATATCTTATGCGTAGCGTTAAATATTTGTGCACAATACATGGTACGAAGGGCTGATCCCCCTAAGTACAAGGAGTCCTTATAGTCTTATGACTGTTAAAGTTGGAGTTGAAAGATTACTCGCAACTGTGGACATAGTTCATGGTCTTATGAGCCTCAGTTATGTTTATTCCATACTTTGGATTTCAGTTCCTGATTATCATTGTTAGAGTACTATCTAGTTTTGATGAGCCTATTCATTGGCAGTTATTATTGTTATTCTTCTATTGATTCATTATTTTATCCAGTGAGCAATTGTTTTGCTCACTCTTGCATATTTATAAACTCATTCCAGCTAATGTGGACAAGGTAGATGAACCTTCAACTAGCAAAGGAAAGGGAAAATTGTACAAGTGATGCTGATTTGTACTTTTATTATTGTGATGATCTTAGACTTCTTAATAATGGTGTTATATAAAAATTTTAATTCCGCATTTGAATGATTGTATTTAAAGGTTAGACAACCTAGTAGATTTTTATTATGTAACCCTTTAATGGGAAAGGTTTTCATTATTCAATTTGATTATGATTGGGTAGTTAGATATGAATGTTTGATTAAGTGAACACCAAATCCAGTGGGAATGAAGTACCTGGGTTTGGGGGGTGTCACAATACTCACTTCTCAATCATAACTATAATGATAAAATGGAGACTAATGGTTAAGGATTCATTACCTTTGGTGTTCTTAACTTGGTTCTTCTTCTTTTCATCTTGAATTGGCAAGACACTTCTCACTTTTCTCTCAATGTGTTTATGCTAAGTTGTTGGTGGAAATTTGAACATGGCAAAAATGAACTAGAAACTCCTCTTATTTATAGGATTTTCAAAGTTAGGGCATAAGGGTCATTAAGCCCTTCCACTTCCTTACTTCCACCTCCTTACTATTCATTGCTTGACCTCCATAACACTTATCTCTTGCTTGGCCACCAAGTTGGCTAGCCATAACTCACCATGGGAGCCCACATGGGTTGCTCCATGGGTTTCTTACCCGGAACCCCGTCGGTTCGATCCACGGGTTCGGTTCTTGGTTTGAGCTTAGGTTTTAACTACTTTGGGCTTTACCTTGGGCTTGTATTATTAATGCTTGGGCCTTAGCAAGTTTACACTTGGGCTTTCCCAATTCTTACACAAATCCTACAAGTCCATAATAATTAGCTTAAAGCTTTTAACGTATAATCTTTTTATTCTTAGCGTATAATAATTCGTATAATCATTCATCATATACGATATACTATCTTTCGTATACTAGCACAATACTTCGTATCATACTCGTATTCTTTGCTTCATATAATACTTGCTTATCATACGATCATCATTTATTCAATCTTTACTTACTTAACATTCTCGAACTTAGTACGCAGTCGAAAAACTACGATTGTCATAACTGAATTATTATTACATAATCCATCCTTCCTTATTATTATACCATTATGTATTTCCCAAAAGTTCAAAAAATAGTTTTTGAGCAGAAATTGATGAATAGTATTTTTCAGAGAATTTCTTTTCTTTTTTTTTTTGCTAATTTTAGACTGAAATAAATAAATGGGGGATTACAAAACTCATGGGAGAGACCCAATCAGAATATAGCCAAAACATCATAGGACAGGCCCTATGATGTAAGGACTATAAAGGATTACAGGCAGACGCCCAAAACATAAAACAGTACACCCAAAGAACAAATACGGACCGAGCCTAGGCCAGGAACAAAGGTTCCCGAAGCCGGAACACAATCTGTCGAAAAACCAAAACCTCGAAGCATGCATTAAACGGCGCCTGAAGCCGAAGCCCTAATTGCCGAAGCCATTCTTGCCGCAGCCATATCGAATTCGAAGCCTTCCTAGCCGAAAACCATCCCAACTAGCCGGAGCCGAAGCCGAAGCTGAAGCCTTCATATCCGAAGACCATCCCAACTGGCCGAAGCCGTTTTCAGAGAATTTCTCGAAAAACTTTTATATTTGTCTTGGAAATTCAAACACTTTAATTCCTTTACGTAGCCAGAATACTACGATATTACGACACTTTTAGGTTATAGAACAACCTTCATCTTGTTTACTCATTATAATAACATATATTATAATTTTATTCATTACTAAATTAAATAAAAATTATTTTACAATTAATCTTATTTTCTCTGTCGTTACAAGTATAATGGAAGTTGGGGTAATGTTCACTGCACAAGGCACTAGTGCACCTCTAAACTCCATATCGATGATAAACCACCAATTCATCGGCGTCATTATCACTTCGCGGTCCAGCAAATGGAGAGACTGAGTTTGGTGAAACCATTGCTTAGACAATGCCTTGAGGTAACCCCAGGGATAACGATGGGGGAGGATGGAAAAGAATGCATCAAAGCCCCAACCATGCACAATCTCTCGATACTCTAGATGAAGAGTCTGATATAAAGAGTGTATGATGAACCAGTTCCCTTGAGGCTTCATAAAGCCAGGAACCTATATCACAAATTCAAATCAACATCAGAACCGTTGCTCCTCGTCAATAGGAAAAAGGAAGATCAGACATATCTTTTACCTCGTTCGCATGTAAGTAGGCCGAGGGGTGGTGACTCAAATCATCCAGTAGCTCTGGATTAGTCACATTTATGGATGGCAATTCTCTATGGGGAATAGAAGCAGCAGGAGCGAAAGCCGCAACCGGTGCATCCTCCTTCTCATCCTCAACATCCGATACCTCAACCTAGATAGGACGAATCACTCCCTCCACCAACCGACAAGGTTGTCAAGATGGATGAGGTCGAGGCACATCAGAAGCTCTCCTCCTCATGCCTGAAGACATTTTACGGGAGCTACTTGGCTGGTCTAGATCCATAGTATCTGGACAAAAGTCTCCAAATCATCACAAAAAGGGTGTGGTAACTTCTAACCTAGAGCTTTTCAAATGCATTTTATGTCTATATGCACGCATGTATTACTTTAACATATACATACAGTAGAGTTAAAAATGTATGTTCATTCAATGCCTAGACTCTTAGAAAAATTTCACCAGAGTTTCCTTTGTAAAAAGGACTATCCACATGCACATAGGCATGACTAGATGGCCATTTAGTAGCACACTAATCCACAGTCATATACATCCTATATGTATAAAAACATCGAAGTCATAATCTGTAAGGGTAGTTTAATTACCAGGATTACTTTATTTTACAACCTTTGCTCATTTGTCCTCAAATAGGATAAGAAATAGCAGAAAAAGGTGCCAATTTGTCTATTTCAAAAGTCAAATTTTTTCACATCACTATGTTCAGCATGGTTAAATACTAACATTTACTATGTTGAATATTTTTTATCAAGTCATATGAGTATGCATATTTATTTATTTTTTTGCTAAAGTATGCATATTCACTACCATGTGTTTAGAATCATTTCATATTAACTACTATGTGTTTATATTTTTTATCAACTCATTTTCAAACAGATAAAATTGGAAAAAGAAGACAAGCATACATTACTAGGATAGTGTAGAACACTTGTACGGTGTCAGATTGTGCAGAAAAACAGCCCAAACTCAGTAGATCTGAAGAGGAACTCTCGGATTCTCTGTGTGGTGCAACTTAAAAATAACCTATGAAAGGGAAATGACCATCAAATACACCCATGGATGGCCGTAGGTGTATCTACGGTGACCATACCTGCAGCTATCCTAGGTGGGTCCCACCCCTCTGGATCGATCCAATTTGAGTTGCAAAGGAGGTCCCACAAGCTAAAAATGTCAAATTAGGAAAAAAGACGCTACGCGATTAAGCGAAAAATCCTAAAATCCTAATTTTTAGAGACCAAACTCCGGATCTACACATCACTAATTGGTATTCTCCCAAACACAGGGTTCACAACACTGATGATCACAGCTATTGAAAACTATATTTGGCAATACTTCACAAAGGTCCAGTGCCATCAAATTGTGGTTGTGATTCCAGTTGTAACCATATATTTTATCAAAAAAACCTATCCCCATCAGGGATTTCATACAATTTCAGCCATTATCAAGTAAATCAAGCGAAGCATCAGAGGTGGTCCGATAATGTTAACCGTTGAAGCACATTTCAGCGAAGGTCAAGCAGCCTTAACGTTATTCAGCCTTATATATCTCTAAACAACAGTATTCCGGAAAGGTATTACACACCTCAATCAGATGCCCGGATGGAAAGTTATGAAGGTTCAAGTGGATAACACATTGTATGTGTTCATGTACTTCGAGACAGTGAGGCCCATAGAGCCAGGGGCACCCCGGATAGCCGCAGGTGGACCTGCGGCTCCCTCCTCTATAAATAGAGGGCTTGGGGTGGCCATTTTAGAGAGAAAAAAGCGAGGAAGCCCTATCCATTTTTACTCTATACACACTTTAAACTAAAGGCTTTCTTTTTCCAAACACTTATGAGCTTGTGTTTTGCTATATTTAACCGGTGGAAAACGAGTATTCATTCACTAAAAAGCCATCTGAAGTCTTCTTGGTAACCCAGTGTAAGACATCTCAGATTTCTTAAGCCTTTTTCCCACTTCCATCCACACATACTTATTCACGTTGAGAGTCTTTTTGTGTGTGTATGCCCGGATCGTCGATCTGTGGCTTTTATTTCTTTTATATATATATAAATACTTTTATTTGTGTGTGTGTGTGTGTGTCTATATTTATATATATTTTATCAAACTATGCTTCGATTAATCCCGAATATAATATTCAGAGAGTTTACTGCTTTCACATATATATAATTACATATATATCTCATGTCGTAAAACTCTATTTGATTGAGCCTGGATTTACATTTGGTGCATTTATTACTTATATATATATAACTTTTTATTAGCCTACGAGTTAGATTTGCCTAAATCTGGCTATTCTTATTTTAATCGGTTCATGGTGACTAAACTGGAATCGTTAAAGCTGTAATGCTTAGATTTACTCAAATCTAATTCATTTTCTAGCTTTTGCTATGGGCTAGATTTGTTCCAATATGGCCATTTTACATTTTAACCGGTTCATGGTGACTAAATTGGAACTGATGAAGCTGAAATGGTTTAGATTTCTTTAAATCTAGTTCTTGTTTTAGCTTTTGTACATATTGCTTTATCATGTGAGCATAGGAATCATGTGATCACAGATTTAGTTCCTGAATCTAGATTCGGTTCCCGCGATGGACATTTTCAGCTACAGCCAGCTTATAAATTATTCACGGTGTCTGAATTCCCTTATTTGGCTCTCATGCTCACAAGGAGTTCAACACTGCTATGTATCTTATTTTCTCAAAGATGCTTCGCATCTCAAAAATAATAAAAGCAAACAAGCCGAAAATATAATAAAATGGAAGTATCAAAGGCCTCAACTACTATTGAGCATAAGGGTTTGAAAAACCTATTTTACAAAACGTCACTGCCATATCTCGTTAAAACTGAACTTTTATACAAATATCAAACCCTTTGTATATAGGTGCAAACGAGGCATATCACTACTTCCAGACAAATGTATGTAGACCTACACACACATTCAGATAAAAGTTTAAATTATAAAGTGGCGATAACCGTGTCACCATGGAAGTCGGGGGGTGCCTAACACCTTCCCTCCGCTTAATCAAGCCCCCAGACCCTAAAGAATTTTAGGTTTTATAGACCAATTATACAGTGTCACATCACTAGGTCTATGTGCAAACCATTTCTTGTAAATTTCGCCATAACTTTGTTACTTGAGATTTTTACACCATTCCAAATGGATTCATCCCATTAACACAACATATATTATCTAAGCCTATACATTATGGTTTTAAACTTGTCCATCAATAACAACATTATAATTCTCCAATGTCTTTCATTGGTTCATAACTTTTATACTTATGATTCACTTTCCACATGGTTTATTAAAATTTAAGTCTTCTACCAACCATCCTTATTCCTTCTTATCATACATACTCCATCAATACTCATTTCTCTATCAAATGAAGAGATGGAGAACCATGGTTTAGGATGCTTACCCTCTTGATGTTCTTGCTTGGTTCTTCTTCTTCCTCTTGTTCTAGCAAAACTAGCTCTTACTTTTCTGTCTCAATATAAGCTCTAGATGTTGGTGGAAAATAAACAACCAACAAATGAAGACAAAGCTCTCATATTTATAGGAAATACAAAATTAGGGTATAATAGACATTAAATCATCCCACTTTTTTTCTCCACCTCTTTGTTATTCCTTTCTTGGCCATCACACATCTTATCCCTTGCTTGGCCACCACACATGGCCAGTCATGACTCACCTATGGGGACCACATGGGTTGCCCCATGGGTTTTTCTTATCTGGTAACCCATTGGTTCGATCCATGGATTCGGTTTTTGGTTTGGGATTATATTTTAATAACTTTAGCTTAACATTTGGGCTTTCATTTCATATCATTGGGCTTTAACATTATTTCATTTAGTCTTGTAAAATTCCTACACAAATCCTACAAGTTCATTATAATTAGCTTAATGCTTATAACTTATAGTCTACGTATTCTTCTTGTATCCTAGTTCGTATAATCATTCATCATATACGACATACCATCTTTCATACATACTTGTATAATACCTCGTATCATACTCGTATTCATTACCTCGTATAATACTTACGTATCATACGATAATCATTTATTCAATCTTCACTTTCCCTAATGTTCTCGAATTTAGTACGCAGGCAAAAAATTACGTTTGTCATACTTGAATTATTATTACATAATCCATCCTTCCTTATTATTCTACCGTTAAGTATTTCTCGAAAGTTCAAAAATAATTCCCAAGCAGATATTAATGAATAGTGTTTTTTGGAAAATTTCTCGGAAAACTTTTATTTTTGTCTTGGAAATTCAAACACTTTAATTCCTTCACGTAGCCAAAATACTACGATATTATAACATTCTTAGGTTATAGAATAACATTCATCTTGCTTACTCATTATAATATAACTTTATTCATTATTTAATTAAATAAAATTATTTTACAAATAATCTGATTTTCTCGGTCGTTACATTCACCCCTCCTTATAAGGATTCTGTCCCTAGAATCTCGCTTGAAATATTAAACAAACAACTGAGGATAATTCTTCCTCATCTTTTCTTCAAGTTCCCACGTTGCTTCTTCGGCATCGTGGTTCTTCCATAACACCTTTACTTAAGGTATTACTTTGTTCCTCAGAACTTGCTCTTTTTTATCGATGATTTGAATTGGCATCTATTCGTACGTTAAGTCCTTGTCAATTTGAATAGGCTCATACTCTATTACGTGCTTATAATTTGGCTTATAAGGATGTAACACCAATACATGAAATACATTATGTATTTGTTCTAAGTCTGGAGGCAATGCTGATACTTTATGAATATCTTTGGTCTGTAGTGCAAAAATGACTGATTACCTGATGAATATATTTGGCTCGTAGTGCAAAGATGAACATGTGTTGAGATAAACATGACCAACTGGTGATACAAATGAATGTCTTTGGCCCGTAGTGCAATGATGAATATTTGGTTCAAAATGTATATTGATTGATGCTAAAGGGATAAAATATTGATGATGGACTTTTAAATCATAGAAGATAGTAGATTTCATTATGTACTTAACTCTTTTAATGAATTGTTATTTTCGCTGCGAATATTGATCTAAAACTTGTTGTCCATTATATTTTATCTGATTTGTTGAAGGCTAACGATAATTTGTTGTTTATTATCTTAGTCAGAATATTCTTTACTATGCCAGTTGAGCTCACCCTTTTCCTTTTTGTTCCTTTTTTTCCCAAGAGGTGAGAATATAGCAGGAACTAGTCGAGGTGTGGAGTGATGTTTCAAGTCAGTTGTATTAGCAGTCCTCACTATTTTGTAAAATAGTGTATCAATAATTGTAATGAAGACTTATTTGAGTTTGAATACTATCTAGAAGATAATATTTGTATTTAAACTCGCAGCTTATGCGTTGTCGTATTTTGTACGATAATTGTAATAATAAAGTTATAGTTGTTTTCTGTACCATGTATTTGGCGACTCAGAATGGGTTGGGTGGAATGGACCTATTTTGGGTGCGTCATAGAAAATATTATTTTTTACGAATGGACCTATTTCTTATTTTAGACGGTAGATGACGTAGTTAAACTGTTTGATGTGGAATTTACTGCACAACTACTCCATCATTTTGTTGTTGAGGTTCTTAGCATTGTCTAACACAATCACCTTTGGTTGTCCATATTGACAAATGACATTGTTTCTGATGAATACAATGACGACTTCTTTGGTAACCTTGGGGAAGGAGGCTGCTTCTACCCACTTGGTGAAGTAGTCGATCATGGTGAAGATAAACCGATGCCCATTACTGGCTTTGGGCTCGATGGGCCCGATCACGTCCATTCCCCACATTGAGAAGGGCCAAGGTGAACTGATATTATGGAGTTCCCTCGGAGGGGCGTGGATAGCATTCCCATGAATTTGGCATTGGTAGCATCTCTTGACGTGATCATCACAGTCAGCTTTAAGCGAGAACCAGTAGTGCCCTATTCTGAGGATCTTTTTAACAAGTAAAGGGCCGCTCATGTATGGGCCACATACTCCACAATGGATTTCATCCATGAGCCTCTAAGCTTGGTCCTTGTCCAGACATCTAAGGAGACCTATTCCTGCATCTCTTTTGTAGAGTGCATCTCCGCTCAGGTAAAATTTCGTAGCCATTCGATGGACCTACGTTCTTTTAATCGGTCTTGCCTCAGCAGGTGTAGATCCATCTCATAAGTACTCCTTGATGTGCTGATACCAAGGGTGTTCGATAGGAGGTAGCTCATCCGATACTTCTTCAATATAATTCCCATAGGCTGGAGCCTTTTGTAGGGAAAACGGGATGCTTGGCATGTTTTCCTTGTCATGTATGTTGATCAAGGAGGCCAAAGTTGCTAGCGTATCCGCAAAATCATTCCTATTCCGAGGAGTGTAGAGGAAGTTTATTTCTTCAAACTCCGAAGCCATCTGTAAAACTTGTCAATGGTAAGGTAGCAAATATAGTTCTTTGGTGTGATAGATTCCCATGGTCTGTCTAATGACCAATTTTAAATCTCCAAAGATAGTTAACCGCCTGATACCCATTGATTAGGCAAGTTTGAGTCCCAAGATACAACCTTCATACTCAGCTATGTTGTTGGTGCTGACAAACTACAATTTTACGGGGACGGGATACTGCTCCTCCGTACCAGATAATAGAACTGTTCCAATTCTAGAGCCTTCCATATTTACAGCTCCATCAAAATACATTATCCATGATTGGTGTGTATCGTACTGATGGTGTTGCTGTATCGTTATTTCCCCTTTATCAGGGAAGTATGTCTCTAAGGGTTAGAAATCCCCTGCAGGTGCGGAGGCCAGTTGATCCATAATTCTTTAACCTGTATTGGACTTTTGCATCACGTAGACGATGTCAAATTGTTGTAGGATCAACTGCCATTTGGACAGCCGATAATTCAATATGGGTTTACTGAACACGTACTTGAGAGGATCCACACGGGATTTGAGATGGGTTGTATGACCATTGAGGTAATGATGTAACCTCATGGAAGCCTATGCTAAAGCACAACAAGTTTTCTCAATCAGAATGTACTTGTGTTCACTACTGCTGAATCTTTTGCTGAGGAAGTAGATAGCTCGCTCTTGGCCTTTATCGTCCTTTTGTCCCAGCATGCAGCCCATAACATTGTCATTAATGGATAGGTATATGAACAGGGAAACATCATCCTTGGGTGCTACCAAAATAGGAGTGTTAACCAGCTGCTCTTTAATTGTAAGGAAGGCTTTTTAAAACTCATCGTTCCATTTCATAGAGTAGTTCTTCCTTAATAGCTTGAAGATGGGCTCATAGGTTGCTGTGAATTGAGAAATAAACCAGTTAATGAAATTGATTCTTCCCAAAAATCCACATATTTCCTTCTCTATTTGAGGAATGGGCATTTCCTTGATGGCTTAGATTTTGGTGGGTTCAAGCTTAATCCCTCTGTGGATGACTAGAAATCCTAGCAACTCGCCTGATTTAACGTCAAAGTCGCACTTGGCTGGATTCAACTTCAAGTTGTAATTACGTAACATGTTGAACATCTTTCTGAGATGATCTAAGTGGTAATCTTCCCTTCGAGATTTGACAATGATGTCATCCATATAGATCTCTATATCTTTGTGCATTAAGTCATGGAAAAGAGCCATCATGGCCTGCTGGTAGGTAGCTCTGACATTAATGAGGCCAAATGACAACCGTCGATAGCAGAAGGTTCCCTAAGGCGTGATGAATGAAGTTTTCTCATGATGCTCCTCAGTAACCATGATTTGAGGGTACCCAATAAAGCAATCAACAAAGGAGTATATGTCGTATTGAGCAGTATTGTCAATGAGAATGTGGATAAATGGCACGGGAAAGCTATCCTTAAGGATAGCTTTATTCAGATCTTGATAATCCACACAAACTCGCACCTTTCCTCCCAGTTAAGGCACGAGGACTATGTTGGATAGTCATTCCAATATGTGGACACCATGATGATGCAAGCTTGAAATTGTTTCACAATTTCTTTTTTAACCTTTAAACTCCACTTAGGTTTTAATCGCTTGAGCTTCTACCTAACTAGCATGAATCCCTCTAGATAGACTCCACGGCAAGCTTGCGTGAGGTGGTCGTCGCCCCGATCGTTTCTAGCACAGTTGTTGGGTGAATTGCTTGCAACACCTTAACCCCTCGTCTATATGTAGACGGTAATCTTGGTTCAATTGCTCGTGTTCGGAAATCTGCGTTGAAGGGACACTAACGACACCTTGACCCCTCGCTTATATTGAAGCGGTAATCTCGGTACAATCGACGATTGATGTGGTAGAAGACGCCACACACAACTATGGATTGTTGTATGATAAGTCAAATTGAATCTCAAAGAAATAACTAAGAAAAATACTTAGAAATTCGTCATGATGCTCACGCAAACTCTTTTGAATTCCTGGATTAAACATGAAACAAAACAAATCAATAAGTTTCTTTTGTCTAATCACAAAGAACTCAAATAAATCAAAATCACATGCATAGTTTACTAAAACAATATTCAAAATACTTCCCTGTAAACTCTCAATGCATTGATCGAATTGAATTGCACGATCCATGTTTCCCTCGATGAATATGATCCCATTGACATTAACACAATCAAAATCACATAATAGCACCAACGGAATAAAAAGGTCACAATCATAAGTTGAAAATTCAATAGCATATCGACGATGATCACAAACAAACTCAACACATGCTAAAGAATTTCCCAAAGTGTTGACAAAAATCGAAATATCATCAAAATAGAGAATAACAAATTTTGCCATGAAAGAATTCAAAATATAATTCAACAATTCCATGGAAGTATGCAATGCCTTAGCTAATCTAAGTGAACTAACTAAACATGCAAATAACTCATCTCTCAAACCATCTTGATGATAAACATTTCTTGAAACCCTAAGTCAATATTTGGATAACAAAGCCAAGAATTAATTTCATGCAAGTAAACACATCGAAAACGAGAATATATATCATGATTATAAACTAACTCAACATAAATCAAATATCCTCCATAGTTTATGACAAAAATGATTCTACCATCAAAATAGCTAACAACAAATTTTCCAACGGAAGCATGCAAAACATGTTTTAAATAACTCATGAAAACACTAGATGCATCAGTTAATCTAACAGAAATAACTAACCACCTATATAACTCACATGCTAAAATAATTTTCCATTTATCACAATATCTCATGCTAAATTGATTAGGCATTGTCATCACATGATTATTATCACATGTAGATAAAACATAAGAACTATGCAATTTATCAAACATATTATCTAAATAAAGAAAAGAATAATGATACTTGTTTACCAATTCAAAATCGACGAACAAACTCGTTGTCTCATCCTCCTTAGATACTATGATCTCATAATCAACACATGAACTCATGTCTTCTCTCACGATACTCACTTTCACCAACTCTCCAACCCGCCTTGGTAATTCTGTCGTCTCCTTGGGAATACTATCAGCTGATCGGTACGGAATGATAGTACGGGGTATTTTTTTTCCGCTAATTTGTTTGTATATTGAGAAGAAAAAAGAGATAAAACAATCACAAAGGGCATACCCCAGAAGTTTTAGGTGAACCACATGAGACAACCCCCAAAATGGACAACTAAAGACTAACAAACAAGCCAAAGCAACAAGGAACATTACAAAATAGAGCTGCATGCAAAAGAAGCAAGACGAAGCCTAAACAAACAATCAGCTGAAACTAAGCATCCAAATGAAACAATCTGGTGACGAAATGAAACTGCAAAACTACCATTTGCAGACAGAACAGCAGCAGACAACAGAATCAACCGAACTGAAGCAGCTGCCTAGCAGACTGAAGCTGACAGCACCTAAGAGTCTGAACTGAAGATCCCGAAGCCTAGAAGGAGCTGCGAGGCAGAGAGGCCGAACCATATAAGCCTAACCTACCAGCCCAGATCCCCCAGCTTCCCAAGGCTAAACCAAGGAGCCGAAACTAGGCTACAAAACTAGCCCTTTACTGACCCCATAAGTCGAAACATTAACCAATCCGGAAGGAGGCAGCATCCGAACCAGTCCGGATTGAAAACAACAAGGAACCAATCCGAACTGAGCGCCAACCGACACCCGAAGCAGCCGAAGAAAGCTGAACCCTTGAATGAACTACGAGCGCCATGAAGCCGAAACCAATGAACACTCACCCCCCCAGCTCCAAATCCGAGAGCCCCGAAGCCCGAACCTCTCAAGACAGGACTGCCGTACCGAAGAGGGAGCACCGAAGCCCGAACCCGGAAGACAGCAACCAGCGCTCTAACAGACGAACCTCCCCCCCCCCGAACCCAACGGGGGGTCCCCAAGCCCTAATACCGAACCAGCGAACCCCCCTAGTCGGGCCACGTGACCGTGCCAAGAGACCGAGCCAGCCCGTCATTGACACTGGAGCCGAACCCTACTACTGAAGAGACCGAGCTGCCAGAGAAGCCGAACTACCATCACAAACAGCAACGGGCTGAAGATGCTGCTAGAGGCCGAACTCCCTAACACCTGACCTGCCCAACCCTAAGGCAGACCCCGAAGCTGAGATTGAACCAGTGGCCAGTGGCGCGTAGGCCATCCCCTATAATGACCAAGCTGAGTAACATGGGCGAGTGTCGGAGAGTCACTGCCAACTCTGATCTTGTCCAAAGAACCCCAGCCGAAGCAATAGCTAACATTCGCTATTGTGACGGGCCCAGCCACCTGCTCTCCCGGCAGCACCGAAGCGGCAGAACTGCCGACACCCCGTGAAAAGAACCCAACCCTACAACCACCCCCAGAGGTTGGGCTTATTTTGGACTTTTTTAGAAAAAATAGAGGAAGAAGATAACCTAGCCTTAATGACATTGATTATCTCCCTAGAGAGAACCCCCATAGGCATCTTGGTTTTGTTATGGACAATGGAGTTCCTGACTGACCAGATTTTGTATACTGTAGTGGAGAGAACCAGCTTTAGAATATCCGATCTGAGTTTGCTCCCTCGATATTGGATAATGTAGTCCACAAGGTTGTCCCAATTCATAGGAGCATTAGTCCAGACACCCACTGCTAAAGTAGAGGAGAGAACATAGGAAGAATAGGGGCATTCGAAGAACAAGTGAGGGAATGTTTCCACATGGGAATCACAAAGGGGGCAAGTCAGCTGGAGGAAGCTGGAATAGCTAGAAAATCTGTCATTCGTGGGTAATCTTCGCCGAAGAGCTAGCCAGAGAGTAAAGGAAAATCTTGGAATGTGAAGAGAATGCCATAGCAGAGCAGGCCATGGAACTAGCGGAGCACATGGCCGAATAGATTCCCAAATGAGAGAGGCCTTGACATATTTCAGCTCATAAGATTCCCATAAGATTTTATCATCGGCAGCAGTCGGCGCAGGAAGAGAAGTAATAAGGCCTCGGAGTTGTTGCACTTCATGATGGTTGCTTGCCGGTAATGCCCAGGCTCCCGAGGAGATGACAAAAGAGACAGGAGCGTTTACTGGGATTCGTGAGTTGGAAAGCAGATACAGAGAAGGGCTTAGTGCCTGGCCATTCAACCATGGGTCATGCCAGAACCTAAAAGAATTACCATTCCCAACTTTGTAGATAAGAAAATTTAAAGCTAAAGGCCGCAATTTAAGAATCTTACGCCAAATCCAAGAGCAGTCCGATGGAGTAGAACAATGCCAGAAATTAATCTTTGGAAGAACTGAGGCTTTGACCCACTTTGCCCATAAGGAAGTTGGGGAAGGGGAAATAACTTTGAGCAAATGGGATAAAATGAGGGCTGAGTTTCAATCGACAAGATTTTTTATAGCCAGGCCTCCCTCCGCATAGGGGGTAGACAAATCCTTCCAAGCGACTTTAGAACCATAAGGAGAAGAGAGGGGCCCTTCCCAAGGAATCTACACATTATACATTGGATTGCACGCATTACCGATTTAGGCAAGATAAAGTGGGCTGCCCAGTAGGATTGAATGGCAAATAGCACTGATTTTATCAACTGCACTCTGCTGGCATAGGAGAGGTAGCGGGAAGTCCATGAAGTGACTCTCGCGGTGATTCTGTGAATCAGAGGCTGGCAGTCGGAGTGTGTAAGTTTAGAAGAGATGAGGGGAACTCCAAGAAATCTAATTGGAAGTACTCCAATCGGTATACCCAGCAGCTGATGTATACTTTCCTTGGGATCACATGGAACATTTTTTTTTGTTAATGTGTAGTTTCCCAACCGCAGTCGGACTAAGTCTCCCCACCCCGGACAAGGCTTTGCGCACAGGCTCGACCTAAGACATGGCTCCGCCCAGAAATGTGCGATCCGTGGCCACACGGACCAGTTTTTAATTGGCCCTCACACTTGTTGCAGGCGGGAATCGATTCCAGGATGCCCGGGTTTCGGTTCACCCCAGGTCAAAGCTTACCTCTGCGAGAAAGCATAGGCTTTTAAGAGCGTTTGGGATTAATCCGGAGAACATTGAGAATGATTGGATGCTCGAGTGGATGATGGAAACAGATGTCAAGTCTCCATGGCAGAACATTATAATATCATACGCGAAACATAAGTAAGTAATGTTGCATGGTTTTGTTTTCCAATGGAACTTGAAATTCGGCAAGAGAGTTTCCTTATTCAGAATCATAGATAGTACTTCCATGGCTAAAACAAACAGGTAAGGGGACAGAGGATCTCCTTGACGAAGACCCCTTGCTCCCTTAAAGTAGCCGGCAAGGGAGCCATTTACCTTAACAGAATACATTGGCGTTGTGATGCACTCTCTAATCTAGTTTATAAAAATGGGTGGAATCTGAAGCAAACTCAGCAGGTCTAGAAGAAAACCCCAGTCAACTGTGTCAAAAGCCTTCCTGATATCAATTTTTAGAGCACACCTTACCGGACCAGATAGGCGATGATAGTTTTTGAATAGCTCTTGGGCAAGGAAAATATTATCGCTAATACTTCTACCCGAGATAAAAGCTGACTGGGCATGGTCTATAATGGACGAGAGGACTAGTTTTAGCCTATTGGCAAGAATCTTTGCTATACATTTGTATATTGTGTTGCAACAAGAAATGGGTCTGAAGTCTGCCAAATTGGAAGGGTTTTCTGTCTTCGGGATCAAGGCTATGACCGTAGCATTCACTCCCCTCGGAATGAGACCGGTTCTAAAGAAAGAGTGGACAGCAGCAGTGAAGTCTCGACCGATTGTATCCCAGCAGTGAAGGAAGAAGTTAACATTAAAACCATCAGGCCCCGGGCTCTTGTTCTGTTTCATGGACTGAAGGATCGCCTTAATTTCAGAATCTAGGATTGGAGTGGTTAAAGTTGCTGCCTGGGATGGAGAGATCCTCTTAGAAATAAATTTTTTAAGATCATCACGCCCCGGATAGGATGAAGGGGATGATCCCAAAAGATCCTGGTAATATACCACCGCTACCTATTGGATACCTTGTTGGTCCTCAATCAAGACACCGAGTTGTTGAATATAGAAAGAATTTGTTGTGGTTCCAGTTACTCTTAATGACAGTTGCAAAGAACTTAGTGTTTTTATCTCCCTGGGCTAGCCAAATTGCTCTAGATTTCTGGAGCATGAGGGATTCTTCAAGAGCCATTGCTTTCCATAAAGATTGGATAGCAGACGATTCTTGAGCTAATAAAAGAGGGTTCAAGGGATTAGCCTGGACCTTTGGACGGAGTCCAGAAGACCTTGAAGCTTGCTTACATTGCTCGTCAGATTACCTATAGAAGAATTCAAGGCAACAAGAGCTCTCTTGGTTCTCTCCTCAACTTCTCATTAAGGATGTAAAAAGAATTCCCATGGATACTACTGGTCCAACAATCAGAAACAGCTTCTTTGAACCCATCTAACTCGAGCATGAAATTAAAGAATTGAAAGGGTTTTTTAGGCCTCCTCAGATGATAACCTGTGTTGAGAATAACTGGGCAGTGATCGGAAAGGCCACGGGGACCAAAGGTGGTTTGGGAATCAGACATGGTGCTAAACCAAGAACTGTTGCCCATAGCTCTGTCTAGCTTCCTGAAAATTGGGTTTCCTACCTGGCAATTCCATCACGTGTGCAGAGGCCCAATAGCTCGAATGTCATCTACTCCGATAGTGTCTAAACAGTCATTGAAATCCGTCATGCCAGCGTCCCAGGAAGGATCACCTCCTTCAGATTCAGAAACCCGTTTGACAGTGTTAAAATCTCCCAGGATACACCAAGTGTCCGAAGAGGATATAGATTTGAGGTCATCCCACAATTGCCTACGCTCCACTACCGAATTCAAGGCATAAACGATTGAAACCAGAATAGGGGTATCTCCATGAATAGGGATAAGTTTGAAATGGGATAGTTGAGAAGACTAAAATAGGCTATCCACTCTCCAGATATTAGGATCCCACCCCACCCAGATCCTCCCGTTCGGATGGTGATCATAGTTGAATGTCCAAACTCAGTTACGGCACAAGGCTCTCGAGATCCTGAGAGCCTTTGGAGCTTTGATTCTAGCCTCAATAAGGCCCACAAAAGAGATATGGTTGTTTAACAAAAGGTTACGAACGAGCGCCTGCTTTGGCTTCTTATTTAAACCCCTGACATTATAGGAACAAAAATATGTCATAGTGAATGGGGGATAAGATTAATCAAGAAGGGGAAGACCCCCTTGGACCTTTATTTCTCTTCTTAGAATTTGGAAGTGGCTCTTTCCCAGGCCTGGATTTATGCTTCAGGTCCCTACATTCCTTTTCGTCGACCTGCTTGAGCCTATCCACCAGCGGGTTGGGGGGAACAGGAGATTCAGAGTCGTCGTCGAGAAGAAGGGGAGAAGCAATAGGGTTGAAGGTATTTGAAAAAGGAACTGGGTGGACAGCAGGCGGGGAGGATGGTTTTTTAGGTCCTTTAAAGACAGCTGTCCAGGAACCTTCCGGATCGAGGGGAGGAGAGGCATGGGTAGCAATTGAGATGGGCGGACAAGTGGCCTCAGGAGGACAAGGCGGAGCCTTGGGTACCCATTGAAAGTTTGATTTAGGACATCGGAGCAAGGAATGACCGAAACAGTTACAATTTGAGCAAGAAGGAGGTCTGCTCCAATACTCCACTTTCACCTCAACGGTATCTTCAGCCAAGTCCGTTCCATTGAAAACAACTGCTTTAATTAAGGCCGGGAACTTCGACGAAGCATTCATCTCAATGCAAATCCTAGCATAGCTCATTGGCTCAAGCTTAGATGTCATATCATCTGCGAATAAAGGATGACCGACAGCACTCGCCAGGTAGCTCAAACCCTCTTTTGTCCAGTAAGAGAGGGGAATGTTGCTAAATTTAACCCAGATTGGGACTTTGCTACAGTCGACATTTACAAGTTTAACCCCTTCATGCCATGGCTGCAGAAGGAGAAGCTTTGATGCTATATACCATGGGCCTGTTGCTAGAACATTGTCCCTATCAGCTTCTGAGTCGAACTTGAATATGAAATACCCCTTGTCATGGAGATAAACTTTAGCCAAATCCAAGTGTCCCCAAAGCTTCTTTGTCGAGGTCTCGACAAGCTTGAAAGGCAGTTTCGACTGGATGAAATGACCAACTAGACTGGTGGATGCAGGCCAATCTTTAGGACTTCAACTGGCGGGTTCACCTTAACACTCCCTTCAGCCAAGGCAGGGGGAAAGAAGCTCAGACCCAAGTTCTTCTCTGGGACAGAGTTTGAAACAATCGAGCTCCATGATTTAGGAAGAATGGGCTGGTTACCGGCTATCTCCGGGATCGGAAGGGTAGGGGCCACAGACTTCGAAAGACTACCCGAAGTAGTGGCAAGGAAGGTAAGGGGAGGAGATGATGCTTCCTTTGGTGAACTCCGTCCAAATAAGGGACCGGATTCAAGAACCTTACGGGCATTAGTTAGAGCAGCGGAAGCCCTATAGTGGAAATGTTATTAACATCATCTAAAGGGAGACCCAAGGCAGATATATATTCCATTAACTTTGCGCATTCTTCCTCCTTTCTGCTAGGGCCTCCTCTCGGGCATTTCAAGAGAAGAAATGAGCTGCTTTAAAGATATCTTGAGCTTCCGAACTAATGGCTGGGCCAAAGTTCTCTCCAAGCTGAGCTTCAAGAGCATTTGATTCGTCCGAGCTTATAGAAATATTCGAGGGGTTAGGCTCAGACTCCGCCATTTCCACAGATTCAGTGGGGGAGCTCGGCTTTGAGACTCCATATTCTGCAAAAAGATCGCGGGACGGGCTACTCACAGAGTTTTCGGCTGAGAGATGGGGGTGGTCGACCATGGCTCTGGATAGCAGAGGCACCGCAGAAGTCTAGAGGAAGGACGGGGAAGACGGGAGAAAGGAGGGTGACGGTGGAGGACGGGAGGGAGAAAGGAGGGTGGAGGAGGAGGAAGGTCCAGACGGGTAAACAGAATGTTTGGTGAAGATGGAAAAAGTAGGCGAGGGAGGGCGGGAGGCTGAAAAAAGGAAAGAAGGAGTTAACGGTAAGGGGAAGAAGCAAAAAGGTGGATGAAAGGAGCCTATGATCCTAGTGAGAAGGGAGAGCACATTTCTAGAGAGATAAACTAACCCATTTCTATTTTTTCATTGTGCCATGAGTAAGTTGAATTGAGGAGCAATTGGAAGATTCCAGTACGTGGTATTTCATCCCCAAATTCACTTGGTGGAATTTTCAAACTACAAATCCGATCTTCAGGAAACTTGATAGAGCTCTGGGAAACCCCTCCTGGCTTTGCTCCATGTCTGACTCTCATGCGGTATTTGGTCCTCGTGGGTTTTCAGATCATAGCCCTATTATTCTCAATACTGGACTACATCTTCGTAGAGTAAAAAAGCCTTTCCAATTTTTCAATTTTATGTTGGAGCTGGAAGGTTTTGACTCTACTATCTCCTCCTGCTGGAATGTCCATGTTCGTGGGAATCCTATGTTCGTCCTCTCGGAGAAATTAAGAAGAACTAAGAAGGCCCTCATTGCCTTGAATTCCTCTGCTGGAAACCTCTTTAACAATGTGTTCACTCTCCAACAAGATCTGGCGGCAATTCAGTCCTCTCTCCATGATGACCCCTTAAACGCCTCTCTGCTTAATAACGAATCGTTATGCAACAAGTCCCTTTGGAAAGCTCTTGCTCTTGAAGAATCCTTGTTGATGCAAAAATCCAGAGCCATCTGGCTCGCCCAAGGCGACAAAAACTCAAAGTTTTTCGCTAATGTCATCAAGAGTAGATGGAACCACAACAAGATTATGGCCATTACTAATACTTTGGGTGACACTATTGTGGACCAAGAGGGCATTCAGAATGTTGCTGTAGCCTACTTCCAGGAGCTGCTGGGATCCTCTCCAGATTCTTACCCGGGCTATGATGAGCTTAAACCTGTCATCACCAAGCATATCTCGCATTCGCAATCTTCCTCGCTGACTGCCCCTATCCTCGACTCTGAGATCCTTATGGTTCTCCAGTCCATGAAAAAGAATAAAAGCCCGGGCCCTGATGGCTTTAACGTCAACTTCTTCCTTCACTGCTGGGATACTATTGGTCCGGATTTCACCTCGGCGGTTCACCATTTTTTCAACTCTGGCCAGCTCTCCTGTGGGATCAACTCCACGGCTATTGCTCTCATTCCCAAATCAGATAACCCCTCCTTCATGTCAGATTTCAGACCCATTTCATGCTGCAACACGGTCTACAAGTGCATCTCTAAGATTCTTGCTAATAGGCTCAAAAGGATTCTCCCCTCTATCATTGACCATGCCCAATCGGCCTTCATCTCAGGTAGAAGTATTAGTGATAATATTTTGCTGGCCCAAGAGCTTCTCCGTAATTACCATAGACCCTCCGGGCCTCCTAGATGTGCCCTTAAGATTGACATTCGGAAAGCCTTTGACACTCTTAACTGGGGGTTCCTCTTTGATCTGTTGCGTCTACTCAAATTTCCTCCTATTTTTATCGGTTGGGTCCACTCTTGCGTCACCACGCCTATGTTCTCCATCAAAGTAAATGGTGCGCTGTCAGGTT
Organism: Panax japonicus; assembly: GCA_020205505.1. Taxonomy (NCBI): domain Eukaryota; kingdom Viridiplantae; phylum Streptophyta; class Magnoliopsida; order Apiales; family Araliaceae; genus Panax; species Panax japonicus. The sequence continues at coordinate 24,089,085 of CM035102.1, forward strand.
ATTTCAAAAGTGCCAGGGGGCTGAGACAAGGGGATCCTCTTTCTCCATACCTATTCGTCCTAGCCATGGAAGCCTTCTCTATGATTCTGAATAAGGAAACCCTATTGCCTGATTTCAAATTCCACTGGAGATCTGAGCCTTGCAATATAAACCACCTCTGCTTTGCTGATGACCTCTTAGTTTTCTCCCATGGTGACCTGCGCTCAGTGGCTATCATACACTCTTGTATCCAATCCTTCTCCATGTTCTCCGGCCTAATCCCGAATGCTCTGAAAAGTCATTGTTTTCTGTCCAATGCTGTTAATGATGAGATGAAGGACAATATCTGCTCCTTGCTTGGATTTCCCCTTGGCACCTTGCCAATCAAATTTCTTGGGGTCCCTCTTATTTCCTCTAAGCTCTCTCATTCGGACTGCATGCCCTTAATTCATAGGATCACGGCTAGAGTTTCCTCATGGACTGCCCGTCCTCTCTCTTTTTCGGGAAGGCTCCAACTAATTAAATCTGTCCTTTTTGCCATTCAATCCTACTGGGCTGCCCATTTCATTCTCCCCAAGTCGGTTCTCCGATCTATTCAGTCAATCCTATGTCGTTTCCTTTGGAAGGGGACCTCCCTCCAATCTCATGGAGCCAGAGTTTCTTGGAAAAACCTATCTTTGCCCCTCTCAGAAGGAGGTCTAGGCCTAAAGAACCTTACCGAATGGAACGTGGCTCTCATTCTCCTCCACTTGCTTAAAGTCATTACCCCATCCACCTCCTCCTCCTGGGCTAGATGGGTCCAAACAACTGTCCTGAGGCTTAGAAATTTCTAGCATATTTCAATTCCCCCAGATTGCTCTTGGATTTGGCGAAAAATTCTCAACCTTAGGCCTATAGCCCGCCAATTCCTTACCTACAAGGTTGGCAATGGCACCACTTTCAGTCTTTGGCATGATCCTTGGCTCCTAGGACAACCGATTAACCCCTCTGAGGCCCTCTTATCTAACTGTAGGATCCCAATTTCGGCCCGGGTTTCTAGCATCATTGATATGGGCTCCTGGTCCCTACCCACTAGCAATCATCATGAGGTCCAAGCCTTCCGTAATCTTTTCTCGGACATTCCCCCTCCAACTGAGGGGGCTGACCTTATCCTCTGGGATAGCAAAATTATTGCGTCCTTGAAGGCCTCATTCATTTGGGATTCCATCCGTTCCAGAGCTCCTCTTGTCCCTTGGGCAAATCTGCTATGGCATCCCTTGCATGTCCCTCGTTTCTCCTTCACCTTATGGCTGGCGCTTCACAAAAGACTCCCAACCAATGACTTATTCTCGGCCTACCCTAGTTTCCTCCCTATGGTTTGTCCCTTATGTGAGCTTTCGGTTGAGTCTTTCCCCCATCTCTTCTTTGCTTGTCCCTTCTCCTCTTCTGTCCTCTCTTCGGTTTTTTCTGTTGGAAAGTGGACAGGTTTTCCTCTGGCTTGGGACAATTTGGTGGAATACATCTTGAATTTCAAAGGTGACTCTATGCTGAATGATATTTTAAAGCTATCCTTTGCTACTACTGTTTACAAAATCTGGGCTAACAGGAATTCTTCGGTTCATCATAACTTAAAAATGCCCCCCTTGGTGTTAGCTCGCGATATTATTGCTGTGATCAAGGCCCGTCTTTCCTCCTCCTTGAAGTTCCACAAAGCCGTCCATACCTCCTCCATCTACCACATATGGTTATAGCTATTTCTGGGGTCTGGTGCGGACATGGTTGTCTTGATAGAGTTCCGGCCTGCTGCAGCTGACTCCTGACTGTTGTTGGCTTTGTTTTGATTGCTTGGCTCTTTGTATGGTTGTACCTTTTATTTTGTTTCTAATATGTTGGATAAAGGCTTTGTTCTTTTTGTTCTAGTCTAGTTCTTAGGCTTTACTCATGGGTCCTGTCCCATGATAGTCAAACGTCTGGGGTATGCCCCTTTGCGATTGTAGTTTCTCTTTTTATATATACAAACTAACTTAGCAAAAAAAAAAAAAAAGAAGAATCATTAGTGTTAGTATTCAAAAGCGCAGTCTTGTACGAATGTACAGTCATTGACTTTTCAAAATATAACTCACTTTTCAACTCACTCTCTTTTTCATAGTCACATATTTCTTCTCTCTCTTCTTTATGCTCACCCACCCGTTTGTTTTTCTCTCGTTTATTTTCAAGGTCACTCTTTTCATTCTTTTTTTTCTCATTCTCTCTTTTATTTTCATTCTCACTCTTTTCAATTTTTTCTTTTACATTATCAATCTTTCGAATAATTTCTTTTTGTCGATCTTTTCCGCATGTATTTTGTTTTACGAACTCATCTTCTTGATTACTTTCTTTCGGATGTTCACCATCTTGCTTTAGATCATGAATTTCATCTTGAACACTCGAACCCAATAACTCTCCTTGGACTGCATATTCTATAATTTCTTCCACCTAACCCCGCTGATCTTGTTTCTTTTGCGCCTTAGAAGTATATTGTAGCCGCATCCAATAATCTTCCTTGTTTACTTGTGTGCAAACACTCCTATTATTGTCTACTGTAAATCGGCTTGAAGGTTGCTCTACATGTCTTTGAGATGTATACTCCTCCCTCCTGTCACGCTGTACTGGAGCAAAGCGATTTCTCATTGCTGATTTTAATTCTGCCCATGTCTCGAACGGACGCTCCCCATATTTTTGTTTCATAAGCTTCCACCATATAATTGTATGATCAGAGAACTCTTGAACTGCCCGTCTGACCTTCCTCCTCTCAGAGTAATCATGAGAGTCAAATTCTCGCTCCATTTTTCTCTCCCATCTCAGATATGCCTCTGTATCAATATTGCCTTGGAAAGTATTCCTTCGAGACCCATAATAACTTTCATAGTTGTAGCCATACATGTTTGCTGTAAAACAAAGGTTAGTAGATAAAAAATTTTCTCACACACTCCCTTACGTGTTTCGCTCAAATAATGATAAATCACTCGTGTATCGCTCAAATTTTGCTTTTACCCTCTAATAATCTTACACTCTTGCCTTTTACCTGTAATATTCTCTCTAATAGGTTCTTCTTGAATTCTCCTAGCAAAATTCTTGGTTTTACTAATCAATTCAAAAATTACTTATCACGAAACAAAATTATAGATGGTGTAACTATTAGAATATCACAAAATCACCAATCGATTGCCTTGTACTCCTCTTGTATGCGTCAGATTTGTAAATTGTAGCTCTGTTTCAGAATTGATGATGATGTAACGGTATGAATTCTTGGTTGCAATTTGATGATTTAATGGTGTGCTACAAATTGGGTTAGCACAATAAAATATGAATTTTTTTCTTTTCCTTTTTTTTTCTTTTTTTCTTCTCTCTTTTTTTGCTCTTTTTTTTTGCTTCTTTTTTTTTACAATATATATTTCGACAGAAAATTAAAGATAAGTAACTTGCTAGAAATGCTTAGCTTTGATACCAAATGATAGACTCCACGGCACGCTCGCGTTCGGAAATCTGCGTTGAAGGGACACCAACGACACCTTGACCCCTCGCTTATATTGAAGTGGTAATCTCGGTACAATCGACGATTAATGTGGTAGAAGACACCACACACAACTATGGATTGTTGTATGATAAGTCGAATTGAATCTCAAAGAAATAACTAAGAAAAATACTTAGAAATTCTTCAAAGAACCAAAAGTAGAGAATAACCTCACAAATATATTGAATAATGAATAATGTATATTAATATATTTGATTACATAACTTGAACTTCTATTTATACTACTCAAAACAATCCAAATCCTAATAGGAAATAATAAACTATAATCCTAATTTCTATAAGGAAATAGAAATCAAATTGGAAAAGAATTCTAATTTAAAAGGATATCCTAATTACAATAGAATTATAAAAATATAATTTTTCTAGAATTTAGAAATTCCACAATTATCGTGCAATTGATTTTTCTCCTTGTCGCCTTCGGATCTTGCCAATGCCGCGTGAATAGCTAAATTGCCACGTGCCTTGATATTTGCAAGACGTGTGAATTAATTTGCATTAATTTGCATGACTTAATGTAACTATTAAACATAATAAATCAAATTGACTCATTTGCATGCTATATCTGTTGATGCCCACGTGTATATATAACCACTCCTTTAAGTCTTGTGCTTGATGAGACCATTCCTTTAAGACTTAATTGCCAATATCACCATATATCCAACATACTAAAGTCTGATACTTGATAGTTGTGGCCCACATGATAGTTAATGAATTAACAAACCAACCCATGCAGCCCACTTGAATAATCTTTAGCCCAATTACTTGAAATTATTTGTTGAACACTTGGCGCTCGAGTCGATAAATTGACAAAAAATTCTGACCCGATCAATCTGTCATCACCTCTTTAATGGGAAGGCGACGAATAACGATATTCGTGGAAAACCCCACCATGTCTTCGTGACGCCATGCAAACACATCCTGGAAGCGGGTTAATAGCGTAACAATGTCATTCCTTTGGTTTAGAGTGAGGTTTGTACCAATCTGGATCAACTTAGGGATTTCTAAGGTTCCGAGATTAAATGAGGTGGTTTGATCAAGATTTGGTTTGGGTTTGTCCTCGACTCATTCCTTAATCTCCTGAGGTATCTTAATGTCCTCTTATATTTCCATCAAGTCTGAGTCCAACTTTTCATCAAAGTTACAGTCCATGTGGAGAAAAGGCACCTCATCAGCAAGTACAAGTACATCTAAATTCAGAGTCCTAAAACAAAATATGCTTTCACTTAATATATGAAACTTTTCAATCATACAAAGTGTTAGCATGTACTAATAAAATGACTGCTAATACTATTAAAGCTATGTACAGGGCAGAGGAGTTTTTTGCCTTTTTTACCTTGGTAACGAATGCAAGGAGTGCTGCTCCAATTGTCAAGGGTGAAGTCCTGGTGGGCGGCAGTAATGAAGGAACTATCATCATCCTCCTTCTCCCGAATGATGATCATAATGTCGGGACAATCATCGTCAGAAGTGTATCTATTTATGTGCTCATCATGTAAAAGGATGTGTAGATGAGACAAACTCCTGGCGATGTCTTGTTTACGTCTCCGTTCACTTTCTTCCACTTCGGGATCAAAAATTAGGAACTCTTTTGCTCTAATTGGTATCGGTTTGGGAAAAAACATAGCCATAATATAGGCTGGAACCTTTATCGGAGACTTTGTAGGCTCAGGATTGGTAGGTGGAGATAATCGCCGTATGGATGAAGATGAAGGAATCTATTTGTACTTATGAGGATTCCTATGACTGGAGCGCAGAATAGATTAATCAAACTATCCCAGTTTGACTGGGAACTTGAATTGGGTGTTTAATGCCCTGATAATCTTTCCCAACCCTTGTCCCTGTTGATGACCCAATGAAATCATCTTTTGAGTGGCCTACATTACCTCGACTGAAATCTTGGGTATGAGAGGTGGCACCCCAATGGGATGGTACTGAGTGTTACCCACCTCTAGGGCATGGAAACTGACCGACTCAACTTTTATGTTGAAGCTGATGAGTGGTATGTCACCTTATTCAGGACATTCCAGCTCAACATTAACAGTAACTCGGCTATTGTTGATAATATAATTGAGTTACTGGTGAAGGGTGGAAGGGACGACTCGAGCCATATGAATCCACGCTCTTCCCAAAAGCAGGTTGTATCCTGTGGCGATTTTTGAGGTCATGAAAGGATACATTGAATGTATGTGGACCAATCTCCATTGGTAGTTAAATCTCTCCAACGGCGTTTCGTCGGGACCCATTAAAAGCTTAGATAACCGTATGGCTGCTTTTGATCCTTTTGGGGTTGATATTCATCTTCTCCAATGTAGCATAAGGACAGATATGCAGAGATGAACCTCCATCTATCAAGACTCCTCCCATCATGTATCCAGAGGACAAAAACCGCTATGTACAACGGCTTGTAATGACCAGTCCCTTCAGCAGGTATGTTGTCATTAGTGAAAGATATCACATTGTTGTTAAAAATGTGATCAACCAGATGTTAGAATTTTTCCACATCCACTAATTTCGGTAAATGGGCTTCTTATAAGACCCTTAGCAAGATCTTCCTGTGATCTTCGGAAGAGAAAACCAAGTCTAGTATGGAAATTTGTTGTGGAGCTTCTCTCAAGCTTAAAACCATCTTGGCCTCGCTATGGCCCATGGTACGAAGGAACTCTTAAATTTTCTCAATGGGAACTTTCCCATTTGATTTGATGGTAGGCTTCATCACCCGATGGGGAAGATATAGTGGATTTTCCTTCGATACTGCAACAGTTGTGTGGGATTTAGATCCTTTAGCCTGGCCATAATTCCATTGGACTTTTTTTAAGCTGACAACATGATACTGTGGCCTAGATGGCAAGAGAATTGGCTCTGGTGCAGCCACTTTCAAGAGATTGTGTGAGACCCCAAATTTTATGAAATAAAAGTATTCAATTATCTTATAATTATTATATTTAGTTAATGGTTAAATTAATAAAAGGTTAAAGTTAAGGGCGATATGTGAAATTTTTCAAAATCTGCAAGTTGTT